>CM060902.1:748258054-749508054 GCA_030737815.1 Allium fistulosum
GAGCCTAAGGTTGCAGGATTCCTAGAAATTTATTTTAAAAGTAAAAGTATTTTAAAAAGTATTTTTTCAGAAAAGAACTCTTGGAAATAGTTTTTAAGTATAAAAGAGTTTTTATAAAAATCCCCTCAAAAGTCCAGTTCAATCTCCCTTATTTGATTTTTGTTGAGACTACGAGTTTTTATTTCATGAGACATGTTAGGTTTTGAGACATGTATGTTGTATTTGGATTTTGACTTATTTGGTTTTTGAAGCAATTATAAAGCTTTTGTTTTAAATAAGTTATTATTTTAGTTTCCACGTATTTTACCTATTTTTGTCTTTTGAATCTTATTCTCTGTTAGTTTCAGTTATACCTACAATGGACCGCGCCTTCTAATGTGTCCTTTTGGGTATATTAAGGAGTGTGGGGTGTTTCAACCCGAGCCCTAAAAAGCCGCCTTCTTCAACAGTCCATACCACATGCGCGCCGCTTCCCCTGCTCCACCTCGCCGCAACCCACGCCACACGCACATCGCTTCCTTCTACCACGTGTGGCCAGTCGTGATTTTTTTTAGAAGAATGAACCAATTTGATTTTGAATGTTATTTTAAAGGAGGGAGAGGGTATGGGTTAAGTCGTGGGAAGGATGGGCAGAAACATGGATGAGTATGGGCAACATAATAAATATTATTTGATTTTAAAAATATTCAAGCTTAAACGTCCAAAAATCTCGAAGTCCGATCAAGACGTGCCGCCTGGCATTCTATATGTTATACACATATTTAAACGCACTAGAACTTGTTTCGAGACCTAATTCGATCATATTCAGAAGATAGCTTTTCAAACCCAACTATATTATATAATTTTTCTAAAATTAATTTCTACGCGTTTCGATCTCACACATCCAAAAAACACGTCCAATCACTACGAAATTCGTCGGCGTATAATAATTCACTATAACGGACCCAATCAAACTGGTTTCGTCGAAATCCGAGACAGTGCCCAAGAAGGCTATTTTTATATGTTAATTAAAACGAGTAATTTCCAAATCGGTTAAATCACTTTTAAATCCAATTTAAAAGTTTACTATCTCCCTTCTTATTCAAATAGAATTTAAATCAACTTTTAAAATCATTTTCATTTACATTAAATTCAAGATTCAATTATTTAAACAATTCTAAATATTAAATTAAACAATTTAATTATCAAATAAATCGCTAGATTTGAAATTTAAGTTATTTAACTTATAAGATTAACTTTTCAATATTTAAAATCAATTAAATATTCCAAATTTGAATGACTGAAATTCTGGGTCATTGCATTCTTCACCCCTTAAAAAGAATTTCATCCTCGAAATTTCCAAGGTAAGAAAAATGCCCAAACCCATTAACTTTAAAAAAACAATTAGCTAAAATGGATTACCAAATCCTTCTAGGTCATTTAACTTTCCAAAATCCAAATAGTTGTAACTTCTTATAAGACTTTTCCAAGTCTTCCAATTCATTCATAATTACAAACTAATACTACTCCAAAAAATTCCAACGTCTTATATTTACGGAAAAATTTCGCCAACATCACTTTTGCACGACGCAATCGTAAAAATTTACAGTATATATGTGTGTGTATATATATGTATGTATGTATATATATAATTACAAATATACATCTCATCTTCGAGGATGAGGCATCCTGTAGGGAAAAATATAAAAATACGGTATGTAATCCAAGATGTGTACCTTATTTCAGTATTAGCAAGCATATACAACCATTATAATGCGAAAGTGAGCTCCAAATGCGAAGCATATGCCATCTGCACCTACTAATAACTCAACAACTAATAAAAATATGTACATAGAAAATAATATCAACATATAACATACATTAATACAATAACTATATGCAAATGTAGCAAATGCAACCTAAGAAACCATCAAACAATTAATATCCATCCAATTTTATTTACCATCATATCCATTTGCATTTTCAAATGTCAACATCTAACGTATGCACTTTCTTTTTAATATTAACATGCAATTGATTCACTTCCAATTTATTCACGTTAATTTTACTAACATTTAATTAATTTTCATTCAATCCATTTGCATTCAATTGATTTACATTCAATTTAAATCAAATCCAATTATTCACATTAAATTTACTTGCACTCATTTATTCTCATTCACTTGAGTCTCATTCAATAATTAACATTCTTATTTACATCCAATTTATTCTCATTCAATTTGTTCATCTATGCCCAATTAATTTTCATCCATTACATTAATTCATTTTACTAGTTTAGTTCACTAATTTATTTCATTATCACAATCAATTTTATTTATTTCTAGCAAGCAACATTCCAAAACATATTTAATTCAATTAGATAACCCGCCAACATATTAAATTCATTTTATCCTTAAGTTGAATTTCATTTTATAACTCAAACTCATACCCACTTCATAAATTTATTCCATTAGTTCATTTATTGATTCATCACACATCAAATTCAATTTCATTTAATTCATTCCGTTACTCCACATGAGCTAAATTTCATTTCATCTTACCAATTACTAGATTTATTTAACTTTATTTAAGTTAAAATCTTTAATTTCATATATCGATTCCAAATTTCCTTTTCTTATCCATACCATCTCCAAATTATAAGTTCAAAAACTTATTATCTTATGTTTCTCAAAACATTTAGATAGAAATTTTTAGGATTTTAAACATCCGAATTTATTTCAAATCATTTTGAAATCAATATATATAAATACATACACACTTCTGGAATCTAACACAAATTTGTTTTATCAAAACAAAACTTTAACTGTAGCAATTCATAACTTAGAAACTTGAAAATGAACACTGATGATGCGACCGTCATCACCAGAATTATTTTCCAGCTACTAAAGTGAGTTCAGTGTTTTCTATTTCTTTTAAATCCTATTTCAAAATATTTCTAACAAAAATATTTTCAAAATAATACTATATTATTTTTCCAAAATCTTTGAAAAACAATCCACAAATAAATGGAATTTAAATTCTCAATTTCCTTGTTTTAAATCCATTTCCATTTACAAAATCATACCTATAAATATACTTATGGAATTTTCATTTCCTATCCATTTATAAATTACTCTTATAAATCATATTTATAAATTCACTTTCTTATATAACTTATTTTGCAAATGTTTATTGCTGTTTATATTACAATAATAACTACTTTTATTAGACAACAAATGATAAACGATAATAATAAAAAATTATCATTCACTAACAACCAAACACAACATATATAGCTTATAATAATTTCTAAAAAATTATTCTCTTATATATAAAATATAATATAAGTAAAATTATTTCATTTACCCACTTTTAAAACAATACCGTGTCGGTTTGCCTTGTTTAAGCGTTTAGAAACCCCAATCGATATCGTGGCGTCACAAGTACCGACCAGAATTCATAAGCCACTCAATAGATAAATTAACACAGTATAAAACATTTTATGTCACTAACAAATATGCGCTCATATATATGTACACACTCAAAACTCATAATAAGGCATTCCATTACCTTATCTCTTAATGAGTTGCCTTACCAAAGCCAAGGTTCTCGCTTAACCTTCAGCTCTGATACCAAATGTAACAACCCACCAATCCGCACTATTAAAGCTGACAATAAACCAAACATGACCAACTCAAATTGAATGGAAAGACAAATACTTATGGGAAAGAAAGAGGAAAGAAGAAGAGAAGAAGAAGAAGAAGAAAAGAAACCAAAACAACACATAATCTCATAATCGCAGCAGAACAATATATATAATATAATATTAGTGATCTTTACAAAGAGAAACTATTATATACATACATCAGAGTACAACAAAAAATCTCCATCATTAGCCTGGACCGTAGTAACAGCCTATCCTCACAATTGCTGATGATTTCAACAGCAAACAGTGGAAAATAAACAAGTACATGGAAAATAAATCAGGAGACACGCATGCCAACTCAAACCATACAGAATGGTAGATTGTTATTAGGGTGAATAAGAAAAGGAGAAAGAAATAAAACAAAACAGAATCTCGCAGCGGAATGACAAAATATAATAATCAAATAACAGTTCATGACGATGTTTACAAAACATTTAATTATACTTATACAATACAGAATCAGAGTGACGCATATCTAAGATAAAAAAATTATGCAGCGAAACAGTATGAATGTGGTGGAATAAATATAGTAAATAATAGTAGTACAAATCTTCATCTTCGTCCTCCAGAAATAAGGTCTTCAAATCCTGAAATGCTCAGGCTGACCCGAGCAAATTGAAAAGACAAAACACTCAAGTCAGAACTAAAAGATCTTATGTGAGTTAAATCAACGGTAAATAAATATGTGTGTAAACGGCATCGGAGATGTTTACGGGTTTTGACATCTCCTATCCAGTGTCAAACGTGAGTGCAGTAACTTAAGAGATGTTCGGGATTCACATCTCCTAAGGATCCGTTAAACTATCTACTATGTAGTACAATACGCTATTATAATATGTCTACAGTAATATAAACTATTAAAAAAGCGTTAAGGCGTTACCCATATCCCCCTTAACACATTATAGGTATGCCAATAGTCTATACAGTACCATAACTCCCCGTAAACTGGAGCCGCCAGAAGATACCACATAGGTACGACATAAAACAAACTCGTAGAAGACGCGCTAGGGTAGGTGACATGGCACAACAAGGCAATGCCAGGGTAGATATACCAATTACATTTCCAGACTGTTGGTAACGCATAGCCGCAAATACCGCCCAACTCGAAACACGCCCTCGAGTAAAAATCGAAGGGTGGCCACGGAATAAATCGCAAAGTCAGAATATAGATCGATGGAATGTGTTCGATCAGAGGAGCTACCTCATTGGCCCATCGATTGCTCCTGTTTTAGCCACCTTATGCCAACTCACGAGAGTCGGGTCCACGTATATTCCTCATATAGGATCGTCGCCACCATCCTACTTCATTCTGGAATCTCCACCGCGTACACAGTTGTCAAAGTGGTTTTCAATATCGACAGAGAGTATGCCCATATTCGATCCCGGTCTCTTAACAACCAATCGTTTATTACACACCGGATGGTTATTTTACATTTCCAAAACCATTTCATAATTGATATCAAAATATCATATTCAATTGAAATCATATCATTTTTGAAATCATTACTTACTTCCGAAATTATATTTACCTTTGAAATCATATGGCATTTGAAATCATAGTTCGATAATTTTATTTCCTTTCAAAAGTCATATTCACAATTTATATCAAATTATCGTATTCTCAAAACCATAATATTTTCGAAGTCATATTCACTTTAAAAATCGAGAATTTGAATATAAATGCATCCATTTTACTTAGTTTGGAATTTGGAAGAAAGTAGTTTAAATAGTTATAAATAGTTAAAATACTCCAAAGTAGTTTAATTCTAGGTAAAGTACCTTTAAATTGATTAAGATAGTTAAATAGATTTAATTTAGATTAAATATAATTAAAATAGATTAAGTAGCTTAAAATAGATTAATTAGATTTAAAATAATTTGTAATGGTTTAATTATTTTAAAATAAATTAAATTGGTTTAAAATAGTCAAATAATTTATATAGTTGATATTAGTTAAATAGTTTAATAAATTTGAAAATCTTAATAATTATAATATATTTTAAAATAGTTTATATTAAAATATGAGTTTGGAATTTATATTAGTTTAAACTACTCATTTCATTTCAAAATATTTGGACCATTTCAAATTTCCAAATCGACAAACCAAATTTCAATAAGCTATCGAATTTCATATCGTTTTAATCCATGTTCAAAACATCAATACGGATTACTCCAACTTCAACATATTTCAAAGTTATTTTCAAACAAATTCAATCAATCAATTTCGATAGAATTTCATTTATACATAAAAGTTTAACTTTAAACTTCCGATTTACTTTCTTAAAGAAATTTCTTTTTAAACCAATTTGCATTTCAACACAAACTTGATTTTTCAATAATACTTCAATTTACATAAATCAAATTTTATTTCAAAACATCAATTGATTAAATTCAAAAATTTAAGGATTTTAAAATCATTTAATTTAACCAATCTGGTGTCCGTATATAATTTTCTACCCTAGGGTCAAGTGATACAGATATTTATCATTTCAATCCGCAATTTAAATATTTTACGGTTGTATATCATTTCAAACTGCAATCCCGAAATAGATAAAAATCCATAACGAACTTGCAGTTTATAACGGTATAAAATACAACATCCATTCAACTAACATCAACAATCAACATCCATCATAATCATCATCCAAATCAATCAATCAATATCAATATAGAACTAATAATCAATAACGGGTATTAAACTGGCAATTTATATTCAATAATAAATTAAATAACGATTTTATTCAAATAAATTCAAATTAACTGGGATGATAATTCAAAATATACCAAACAGTCATAAATAAATTCCTAATCACATCATAAATGTAACGATTTGCGGTCACAACCAGTAGGCTTTTCAACCATCCCAGCCCCACCGTGGCTTACATTGATATCCCAAACTTGCTTTTACGGCCAGCCTCTCGACTGTCAGGACCTCTGCCTAACCAACCCCGTAAAGAGGACATGTAGGGGTAAGAGTCTCCCGTTCGCCACCAAACCACGAAGCGAGAATCCCCCATCACGTTTCACCTAGATAAGCAAGACTGGTGTAAGCAACAAAAACAGTTTATCTTTAAAAACAATTAGCAAGAGAATTTTAAAGTCAATTCGAAATGCTTTTAGAAAATGAAACTACCATAAGACCTCCCGCCACACACACAATGCAAACGCAGGATTGGAGGAGATTTCTTCTTATGATAGTCAAAGATGCTTACTACGCAAAATCAAATCATTGGATATTATTATTAGTGCATAGTGCAGAAAACATTTCGAAAGTAGAATATAAATCTTAGCCAGCATAGACATTTCGAACTATGCCTACTATAGCTACCATCTAAACAGTGGGGCGCCACCATAAGTAAATGGCAGGTTCTACAACTAATACCGTACAAGGTTCGTATTGGAAGATGGATTTCCAATAAATGGTCAGGCTAAGGAACTTCCTATGCCACGAAAGAACGCCTCTGGCTGGACGCTCCGAGAGACAACCTGCTCTCTGCTAAACAAGGTCGGCTACCCCCCTTCCCGGGGAATATACAAAACCTCAGATATGTCACCCCCGGCCCTTTGGGACCTTTATCCGAGCGCTCGGTAACCAACATCACACATAATAAATAAAGTGTGTCCACATGAGTAAGTATCTGGGCTCCATACCATGATACTACCCTTTTCCAAAAGGAATGGTCATACCCTAGGGAAGCTACCCCTGAAACCTTGCCGCACAATTCCTGTTTCGACCATTTCCGGTTTGTGAGGTCCGACGAAGTCTCGTCCACAAACTTACGCTTTGGCACAAAGCCATGCTTTGGGTCAACAGATGATCAAAGTAATGATCACAAAGATAAATGATCAAACAAATGATCATATCACAAATGATCAAACAATGATCATCACACAGCAACACTTAGCATGTCACATTACCAAATTGGGAATATATCGCTGATAAATTTCAACTACATAACCTCTGAGCTCGTACGTCTCAGAGAAGGGTGTTAAGCTAAGAGAATAAATTCTCCGCCACCAAACAGAAATGTATTTGAAAGAAATCGGCTTTATATCTCAAAGTGTAATGTCAGACATGTAACCATACAAGTCTGTTCCGGGTTCGAATAGAACCGAAGGCACTTCTTATGAAGCCCTTGCAAATCCGGATAATTTTCTAATCACGTCCGGACTTCCCATCACAAATGGAGATCTCTATACCGGGGATCAGCTAGTGCAGAGACAATCGACAAGAAACCCTTTCGTTTTCGAAAATATCCGGTCTTCACCACCGGTCTTCAAATGCAATCCATTATGACGTATCACATATTCGGAATGGGTTATACGACCCAAAGGTCCTTTCCCGGCTAACCCGAATAGTGAGCGAAATATTTAAAACATATGGATATGGGATTTCAATTAAGTCACAACTTAATAATTTAAAACTTTCTTTCAAATAGTTTAAACAAATTACCATTTTCAAATCTTTTAAACAAAAAGATATATTTCACAAAGTTCACCCAGTTTCTCAAAGATTCATTCCTGTATTTCAAAACAATTCCATTTCAATTGGATTAATTCATTAAATCTTTAAATCAAAGATTTGTCTCATAGTTTTCAAATCGTTCCCAAATATTCTCTTTCAAAAATTCGTTTCCAAATATTCATTTATAACTTGGAAAACTATTTCAGTTTAAACTTGAAATCCCTTTAATACAATTTGAAATTCATTTCTCCTATGAATGTTCTTTTTATCATTTAGAAACAACAGTCTTATTTCGGAAAAACCCGATTTCATTTATACAAGTTACAATCTTTGGGTTAATTCAAATTCCCAAAAGAACAATACTAAAAAAATGGTTTGACTCATATATAACTAGTATAATATCGTTAATCCCTAGCTTCAAATCATAGAATTCAATTTCAAGTATTGAATTCAAATTTAAATCAAATTATTTAAATTTCAAAACTTAATCAAGTTATTCGAAAATAAGTTTTATCTTTGAAATTCCATTTCAAAAGCTTTTCACTTTAAACCCAAATTTCCAATTTCAAAATCAATTGAAATTAAAATTCCAATTTCAAAAACATTAAATTTAAATTATCTGTGACTTAACCGATTTCCACGTGAAATCCATATTTGTGTGTGTAACAGTGTAGTCTAGGGGTTTTACACAGTAGTGCAACATCATACAATCATCACAGATCAGAATACAGAAATATAGTTGATAAGCGGTATTAACTATCATGCTTATCGTTCATTCACAGATCACATATATATATATATCACAGATAAGTAAATTACAGATCACAACATAAATCAAGATGTATCACAAAGCATCACAAATCAGGGATATCAAACAATCAAATCATCTAATAGAATCCAAACATTCATAAGTAAGATCAGTTAATTGTTTGATCAATTCAAATCAGAATAATTTCTTATGAATTACTAATCCTGGTTAATTAATATCGATAAATCTCAAATTATTTTGATTAATTATTCTTTAATCATTTATTAATTAACCATTTATAATAAATTAATTAACCTTTAATAAAAATTCATCAACCTTAAATTATTAAATAATTAACCTTTAATTATTTAATTCACCATTTAATTAATTATCTTTAATTAATAATTTAACCCTTTATTGATTTAATTACCATTTACTTAATAAAATTCCAATAAGTGATCATCCCTAACCACTCACATTAATTTATTAATTTTAATTAATTATCTTCAAATTAATTGCTTTAATTAATTAACCTTTAATTAATCTTTAATCAATCACTAATTAAGTAATTATTCTTTAAGTAATTATCCTTTAATTACTTATATTAATTAATAAATCATTAATAACTTAAGATCTTAATTAACTAAAAGATAAACCATTTTATCTTTATTAATCACTTTAATTATCATTTAAACCTTATTTAAATAAATCTTGTAATAATTTAACTTAGACTTCAAAGTTAATTAACAATTAAAACATCTCTTCTAAATTAACTTCTTAATATCATTATGTTTATTTAAAATAAACTATTAAAAAAAATAAAGGTTATGTATATTTCAAACCATTTTAAAACTTTGTTTTTATAATTTTAAAACTAAACTTTAAATTAAAAAAAATAGGCTTTGCTTTGAAATCTGGACAATTTTTCCTACCCGAGCCTCATGAAAATTCCTTCGAGTCAAACTGCAGATTTCATGAGTTCGACCCCGAGACCTTCCTCTGGTTCTTTACACACCCTTCTTCTTCCCTTAAGTTTAACAATTTTAAAACCTGGACTAAACACTCACAAGCTCTCTCGTCCTCACCGCTTCGATCCAAACACAGAAATACGCGAACTCGAACTCGAGACGAAGCCATCTTCCCCAAACTTCAACCATACCAGATATCTATGCACACGCGTGCACATGCATCTAAGCTCCAACCATCGATGATCCATGCCGTGACCACCCTCAGATCGACAACCACCCACACAAACGATCTGATCACTCGGCTTCGTCCAATCGCCAGTGATTCGAGATCGAACACCTCAAAGCAACAGGCATTCGAAACTAGATTGACCCAAACACCTACCACCGACGATCAAGGCGACTGGAATCCTCATCCTTCAGACCTCAACCTCATTATCGACCCTCGCAACCATCCTATCACCCGCAATCGAACTCGATGCTTCAAATTAGACGAGATCACCTCGCCATTAGTCGCAACAGAACAACCTCCATAAACCCTAGTCTAGCTTTGCCAAGCAACCCTGATCACCAGAAAAATCTTAAACTATTTTTCCATGAATCCCCAGACCACCATCTTCCTCCAGAAACAATCCCAAGATTTTACGATTACGCGATCATCAGAAATCAACGATTTAACTTTTCCGTTCAACTTAAGATATCTTAATGATTATCGGCTTAAAAATCGTGAATTGATTTCCTAAATTCATATTTTTGCAACACGAATTAGTTTATATGATCGAAGACTGGAAACTAAACCACCAAATTTTTGACATGAATTGATTTTCTCTGATCATTCCATCTTCCAGTAAGATTTCTTACTATATATACTTTAAAAAATATATTTTTTAAACTAAGATCTTGTCATTTTAAACATATTTTGTTTAAACATTATCAGCAATAAGAGATTGGAGGAAGAGAGATTGAATCTTGAAGTAAATCTAAGTCTGTAATCTTAGAACAAAGCAAATATACTTGTTCACAGACATGCATCAAGTTATCTATAGATATGCATATATTTCACATCTATACAAATATTATCACTTCAAAAATTTATCACATTCATCAGCATATGATCAGAATTCAAGTTTATAAAACAGATGTTTACTCATCTTGAAACAAGTTTTGAAACAGAGACTTTATTGGTTTTGTAACTGCAGATTTGAATCTTCCTCTTTGCTTTGTTTCTTCAGTAAATTGCTTTCAACTTTGAATATAAGGTGATGTTTGCTTTTATTTTTAATTTCTGTTCTTTGTTAGGTTTTAGCATTCGAATAAATTGGAACAAGGAGTCTTATATATATAAAGAGATGTGCAGGTCAATATAGTACTGAGCATCATTCTTTTGTAAAATTATTTTATACAGGCTTTGTACTCTATGTATGGGTGAATTTGAAAGCATTTAATGAAAGTATGTAGTGTATACTTGTAGGAACTAGATTAACCCTAGAGGGGGGGAAAATAGGGTTATAGCAAATTTTCTCGAATTTAAACAAACTGTAGAAAATTAAATATGCTGAAAAGTAAATCACACACAAAATTTACCCAGCTTCGGCAACCCCTGCCTACTGCTGTATTCCCAGATTTCTATTAGAATTAAACAGTCTCCCGCTTACAAACACTCTAACAGACTCGCAAACCCTGCTACGGCCTATAGAGTTTTGCAAACTCGCAAGCCCTGCTCACTGAACTAATCCTAACTAGACAATCTGACACAACCTAAAACCTAGGTGGTGATTTACCCGGATTTGATTCGAAAAATACAAACTTCGAAAATAAAACAAGAGCAAAAATAAATAAACTTGAATTGTTTTTGCCCTTAAAATAAAAGCTATAAACTAAAGCCTTTGTTTAATTAACAAGGCCGGCCCTTTTAATAATTTCCCTTTTATTTTTATCGGCCCGCTTGTTTCTTGAGATAATGGTGACTCTCGTTCCTCTTTGCAACTGAGATTAGGGCTTCGGCTCATTCGTTGTTGTTCTGAATTAGGGTTTCGCCCTCGTGTTTGTGAGATTATCTACGGCTTCTGTCTCGGCTTCCTCTTGTGGAATTGATTTCGAATTTGGCCTCGATCTCGTTCCTCTGTGAGCAATTAGGGCTTTGTTACAGTCGGCTTCGTTGCTTCGAGATGATCGAGTTCGGCTTTATCTCTGGTATGTTGTTTGATTTCTGGTTTGTTTGCATGAATTCGATTTTTTTTTCACGCCATCAGTCGATGATGATTTTGGGTCTTTATATAGGGTTTTCGAAACCCTTGACTTCGTCTGATTTGAGTTGCTTGGCCTCCACGTCGTTGAATCTTTACTTTATTTTGTTGTGCTATTTTTGGTATTTACTTCATACCCACGACTTTGATTTTGAAACGTTCGATCATTCCTTGATCGATACGGAAGAAAACTTTCCTCTTTTATTTGGATTTGATTTTTGACTTTTTCAATTTTTACACACACTTGATTCCGAGAATATTTCTTTGTTGACATCGACTCACGACTTCGGCTTCGATCACTTGGTCATTACGGTGTTGACTTCGATTTGAAACTACAGTTGTCTTTGTAAAATTTTGAATTTGTGATTTCCTGGCTTCCTGGTGCTCACGGCTTCGACTCTCTGTAGCATACTTGACATGTTCCTTTTTATAACTACTGTGATATATGCATATTCATGACTTCGGCCATCACCATTTCTTTGATCTTTGTTCTGCTAGAATTGTTTGCTTGTTTACTATCTGGTTGCACTTGCTCGATGGTTAGATGCACTTGAATATGGTCTTTATGTATTCATTTTGTCTTGTGCGTTTTGTTGCAGTCTGTACCTGTACATTTCATACATACATGTATATACTTATATTCATTTTTTAGTTCATGTTGCTGTTGGTCTTCACTGAGCATTTCTGTTTTGTTTCCATGCTGTGCTGTTTATACCATCTTGAGCATGTGTGTCTGGTCATTGCATTTGTTATCTTCATTATGACTTGTTTCACTGTTATGTTTACATTTGAGCTCTTTGAGTTGCCTTGTGATTTGGTTGTGGTAGAGTTGCTTCAAATTTGAGTTGTAGTTGCAGTCTACCATCTCTGTGGACATGTATGCTTCCAGTTGTGCTTGCCTTGGAGTTTCAGACCTGTAGTCTTTGTTGTACTGTTGCATTCTTGTAGTCTTCACAGATATTGATTCATTGCTGTACTGTGTTCACTTTTCACCTCTGGCTTTGTACTACCTGAACTTGATTCACTGTTGTCATGGTTGTAGTGATACTTTGAGTTGTTGATCGAGTTGCATTGCCATATTGTTGTCGGTTGTTCATCATATTGCTCTGTCCAGTTTTGGTTTTGCTAGATGTACTTGTGTTAACTTGAACTTGAGTTCATTGTGTAGCTTTCCTCTGATCAGTTGACTATCTCTGTTTGTCTTCACTGATATTCATGTGTGTCTGATGTACTTGAATCAGTGCTTTTTGACATGTTTGAGTCTTCGAGTATGTGAACACTTCATGTTAGCATTGTTATGGCGCAGTCTGACTATGTAGTCTACGTTGTGCATGATGACTGCGCACACGAGTTGGCGAGGTAGTGCACACGTGTATAAATGTACATGTGTGTATTGCAGCCACTCATGATTACCTGTCCCTGATAAAAATACTGATATGCACAGATATTACACAATAAAAAATGATGGCAATAACCCATATATCTGAGACATTAATAAAAAACAAATTTATTTTATTGCAAATTCAAATTTGTTTATTTTCATATTACTGCTGTAGTTGCTAATTATACAGGTACTCAGAAGACAAGACAAGAACTGGAGCTGGACAATGTAGATAGATGCAGATGTGCAGACAGAGTGAAGAACTAAGTGTTGAGTGTTGTAGTGAGAACAAAAATTGTAAATGTGAAATGTATGAAATCAGTGTATGTAATGAGAGCTGAAAAACTTTGTATTGTATAAAATATTATATTGAAAAAAAAATACCGATTGAATTTGTTAAATTCTATGCAATAGTATTATTATTCAATATGAATATTTATTCCTATATGTGTATAGTACAATCTGCAAACACATCTATAAATTGATATATATTTTGTTATCATCAAACAAGAAACTCACATCAAACAATCTCCCCATTTTGATGATGACAAACATATATATTAAAGATTTTGAAATTCTAATAAATGTGTTTGAGCATGAAATATTTAGCTCCCTCTATATGAATGCTCCCCCTACAACTGAGACCACTCCCTATTTAGAAGATTTAGAAAGTTACAGAAGAATAGAAGAACTATAGAAAATTAACTAACAGCATTTAACAAATTTGGTGAAGTACTCAAAAATATTTACTTCCTTATCAAAATCTCACTCTTCTCCCCCTTTTGTTATAATCAAAAGACTGAAAAAAAACTAATGGAACGGTAAGGAAAAAATGTAAAACAAAGAAAAATCATAATAAATCATAACGAGATAACAATTTCCACATTGTAGAGAATGGATCGATGATTCGGTTTTTATATAATGGGAAGGGAGATGTTTTTTTTAAATTTTTTTTTGACATTTAAGCACAAAAATAAGCACTCACTAACCACGCATAACCATAAGGACTTTTAAATGGGATTAACAGTTACTTATTAGCTATCATGTTCCATCCATGCATAACCATAAGGACTTTTAAATGAGAATGGAGTGATGATAAAAAGAAATAATTGACTCACATGCTCCATCCATGCATAACCATAAGGACTTTTAAATGAGAATGGATGCATGAGAGATATTTATAATTTTTTTTAATTTTCTTTTTAATTTTAAAAAAAATAATTCACTCTTCTCATTTTACAAAACCATTATGAATGATAGAAAGATGGTAGAAATAGAAATGGTCGTGGAATAAGTTACCAAATTAATCATATTATGAAATTTCTTAAAATAAAACAAACATATTTCCACTACTGAATACCATATTCGAATCAATCTTTGAATAATATCCAAAACTGGTTTGAATCCTAGAAATTGAAGTTGAAAATAAATATCCAAGAATATTTCAACCAAAAAATGGAAAATGATTAGTCAGTTTCTATAATCCCCAAATCCAAACGTAATCTAGAAAATCTGTCTTCGGGGAGGGGTTTTGTGAAAATATCAGCAAGTTGAGCTCGGTTGAAATGTATTCAATGCAAATGTCTTCCTTAGCAATGTGATCTCTAAGAAAGTGGTGTCTCACATCAATGTGTTTTGTGCGTGAATGATGAACAGGATTATTTGACAAGTCTATTGCACTTTTACTATCACATTTTAATGGAACTTGTTTATAAACTAAGCCAAAATCAGAAAGAGTTTGCATCATCCATAAAATTTGAGCACAACAACTTCCTAAAGCAATATATTCTGCTTCAGTGGTGGATAATGCAACACAGTTTTGTTTTCGACTTGACCATGAAACTAATGAATGTCCTAGCATGAAACATGTCCCACTAGTGCTTTTCCTGTCTACCAGTGAACCCGCATAATCAGCATCAGAATAACCAACTAAATCAAAATTTTCACAAGAAGGGTACCATAGTCCAAATTTGTGTGTGTGTGAAAGATATCTCAAAATTCGTTTAGTGGCTTTCAAATGAGATTCTTTAGGGTTAGATTGAAAACGAGCATACAAACACATAGAAAACATAATATCAGGTCTAGAAGCAGTAAGATAGAGAAGTGAACCAATTATCCCTCGATATTTCTTCTGATCAACAGCAACTCCTTTCTCGTCTTTGTCCAACTTTGTTGATGGGCTCATAGGAGTTATCAATGGTTTGGAATTATCAACTCCAAATTTCTTCAATAGTTCCAACACATACTTGGATTGTGAAATGAAAATGCCATCACTGCTTTGCTTGATTTGAAATCCAAGAAAATATTTCAATTCTCCAACCAAGCTCATCTCGAATTTAGCCTGCACGACTTGTTCAAATTTCTCGCACAAGAGTTCATTAGTAGCACCATAAATGATATCATCCACATAAATCTGAACAATCAAAAAATCACTTTCTTTATGTAATAGAAACAGTGTCGTGTCAGCACTCCCCTTTTTAAAACCATTTTCCAAAAGATATGTACAAAGGCAGTCATACCAAGCTCTAGGAGCTTGCTTAAGACCATATAATGCTTTTTCTAGTTTATACACATGATTTGGAAAATCATGATTTTCAAAACCGGGGGGTTGTTCAACAAAAACTTCTTCTTTCAAATCACCATTTAGAAAGGCACTTTTTACATCCATTTGTTTAAGTTTGAAACCCTATAACAAGCAAAACTTAGCAAAATTTTAATGGCTTCTAACCTAGCAACTGGAGCAAATGTTTCATCAAAATCTATGCCTTCTATTTGGTTATATCCTTTTGCGACCAACCTAGCTTTGTTTCTAATTACATTTCCTGACTCATCAAGTTTGTTTTTGAACACCCATTTAGTTCCAACAATTGGATAGTCATTAGGCCTAGGAACTAATTTCCAAACTTTATTTCTCTCAAATTGATTAAGTTCATCTTGCATTGCTAAAACCCAACTTTCATCATTAAGAGCCATTTCAACAGAATCAGGTTCAATCTCAGAAATAAAACCACTGTGACAACAAAATGCACACAAATTTTTATCAAATGAAGAGCGAGTGCGTATACCTTCCGTAGGATTACCTATAACCAATTCAGGATGATAATTGGATTTGAACTTCAATTTATCAACATCAACAGTCCTACTTTCAGCTTTCTCACTAGATGTCCCTTCTTCAATGTCTTCATGATCTACCCCATCGTCAACCGCCTTTTCAGTCGTCCTTTCCAGGTCAGATTCATCGAATTTCACATTGATTGATTCAACAATTGTTTTTGTTCATTTATTGTATATTCTGTAAGCCTTGCTCCTTGTTGAATAGCCCATGAAAGTTCCCTCATCATCCTTTGATTCGAATTTTCCAAGTTGATCACCTGTGTTAAGAATGAAACAAGGACATCCAAATACACGAAAATAAGAAATGTTAGGTTTCCTTTCATGCCACAATTCATAAGACGTTTTGCCAAGTATTGGTCTAATCATTGCTCTATTCATTACATAGCACGAAGTATTCACTGCCTCTGCCCAAAAGGTTAGAGGTAGTTTATACTCACTCAACATGGATCTAGCCAATTCTTGCAATGTACGATTTTTCCTTTCAACCACCCCATTTTGTTGAGGTGTTCGTGGAGCAGAAAATTCATGTTTTAAACCATTTTCTTCACAAAAGCTTTCAAAATCCAAATTTTCAAATTCGCCTCCATGATCACTTCTCAAAGTTTTAATTGAAACTCCTTTTTCATTTTGAACAAGTTTTGCAAATTTTGAAAAATAATCAAAAGATTCAGATTTTTTGGCTAAGAAATAAACCCAAGTAAATCTAGAATAATCATCAACCAATACATAACAATAACGTTTTCCATTCAAGCTTGCAATTTCATTTGGTCCAAATAAGTCCATGTGAATTAATTCGAGGACACTTGATGTGCTAACAATGTTTTTAGGGCGAAATGATGATTGACTAAGCTTGCCTAAGGAACATGCTTTACACACTTTATTATTTTTAAATTTCTGATGTGGTAACCCTCTGACTAATTCTTTCGTTTCAAGTTTTTCCAAGAGGCCCATACTAGCATGTCCAAGTCTCCTATGCCATAAGGATGCCTCTTCGTCAGTGGCTACCAAACATCTAGAAAGATTTAGATTATCAAAAGAAAGTGTGTAAACATTTCCTTTTCTTTTGCCCATAAAAACTATGTTATTAGAAGATTTATCAATGATTTTGCAAGTATCACTATCAAAAACCACATTCATACCTTTGTCACATAGTTGACTAATAGAAATGAGATTGTGATGCAAATTATCGACGTATAAAACATTAGTCAAGGAAAAAATACCATTACCTACTTCACCTTTACCAATAATCTTACACTTGCTATTGTCTCCCATGATCACATTTCCACCTTTAAAATTCTCTAGGCTAAGGAACTTTGATTTGTCACCTATCATATGTCTAGAACAACCTGAATCTAGATACCATTCTTGTTGCTCCTTAGCCCGCCAACAAACCTACATAGAGAGAGAGGAAGATGACCTAGAGAAACTCTTAGGTCCAATGATATTAGTGACTGAAGCATTGTGAATAAACAATCCCTTTGGAACCCAAACTTGTTTTGTCCTTTTATTCGTGTTCCAATAGACATGAAATTTGTTTGTAGAATTCTTAGGAACCCAAATTTGTATAAATTTTGTGTTCTTGTTCCTATGACTACAATTTTCAGCACGATGTCCAATTATTACACATTTTACACATCTAGCAAAGACACTCTTACTTTTTGCATTATCATCAACTTGTGTTTTCCCAAAGCCTAGTCCTTTTCTGTTGTTAGCAAAAAGTTGATTTCCCAATAACATGTTAAATGATTTTTCTCCTCTTGAATAGTTATTCAGAGTTTTCTCAAGGTTTTGGACTTTGGTTTTTAGTGTTGTATTTTCAGTCACAAGTGAGTGCATCTATTTATAAAATCCCTTTTCCTAGTGTCAATGGTTTCCTTAAGACTCAAGTTTTCTTTTTCAAGGTTCTCAAAGTTATTCTTAAGTTTTGATAATTCTGAATCTAAAATTTTACATTTTTTACAGTCTAGATTTTGAATATTTTCAAGTTCAGTTTCTAACCTAAAATTTTCATGGACAAGTTCTCTCCTATCAGATTTCAGTTTTTCAATTTTAGATTCAAGAGTATCAATTGTTTTAGTAAGATCACAACACATCAAAACAAGTTCTTTATAAGAATAGTCACTTACCTCACTAGATTCCTCTGAGCTTTCTTCTGAATCTGATTTTGCCATAAGACATAGATTAGCCTCCTCTGAGCTATTATTCGAAACTTCCTCTCCTTCTTCATCATCCCAAGTCACTGCAAAGGCCTTCTTCTTCTTTTTCTTTCCTTTGTTGTTTTTTGAGAAGTGGGCATTTTTGTTTGAAGTGGCCAGGCTTCTTGCAGTGATAACAAGTTAATTCATTATCGGAATTGTCAGAATCTTTTGTCCTATTACCGCTTGTTTTCTTCTTGCGTGGCCCGAATCTTGACCATTTTCTAAGATTATTGACAGCCATTGCAAGCTCTTCAATTGGATCTTCTTCTTCTTCATCGCTCTCTTCTTTGCTCTTTAAGGCAATCGTCTTCTTCTTTGATTCGGAGTTGTTGCGTTCCTCCTTTGCTTTTAGCTCAAGCTCATATGTCATCAAGTTGCCGATCAACTCCTCCATTCTTAGTTTACTCAGATCTTTCGATTCTTGTATTGCCATGACTTTTGCCTCAAAGCTCATCGGTAAGACTCGTAGCACCTTCCTCACAAGCTCTACCTCAGTGAATACCTTCCCAAGCGCTCTAGCATTGTACACTAAAGTTGAAAAGCGTCCAAACATGTCCTTTATGCTCTCGCCTCTGTCCATCACAAAGTTCTCGTATTCATTGCTGAATAGGGCTAGACGAGACTCCTTGACTTGAGAAGTTCCTTCATGTGTCACCTCCAAGGTATGCCAAATTTCCTGCGCAGTTTTATAATGAGAAATTCTATTAAATTCATTTTTATCAAGAGCACAGATCAAAGCATTCATGGCTTTAGCATTTGTAGTTTTTAATTTCTTATCGTTAGCGTCCCACCTATCCTTAGGTTTAGGAATCTCGGTATCACCAACAGTTATAGTGGGAGATTTATAGCCAGTTTCAATAATGTCCCAAACATCATAATCAACAGAACTAAGATAAATACCCATCCTAAATTTCCAATAAGCATAATCATTCCCATTAAACATAGGTGGCCTAGCAATAGATTGTCCCTCAGAAAAAGCATTATTTGGTGGATTCATGACTCTAGAGTTAAAGAAAAATACCGGGCTCTGATACCACTTATAGGATCTAGATTAACCCTAGAGAGGGGGAGAATAGGGTTATAGCAAATTTTCTCGAATTTAAACAAACTGTAGAAAAGTAAATATGCTGAAAAGTAAATCACACACAAAATTTACCCAGCTTCGGCAACCCCTGCCTACTGCTGCATTCCCAGATTTCTATTAGAATTAATCAGTCTCCCGCTTACAAACACTCTAACAGACTCACAAACCCTGCTACCACCTATAGAGTTTTGCAAACTCGCAAACCCTGCTCACTGAACTAATCCTAACTAGACAATCTGACACAACCTAAAACCTAGGTGGTGATTTACTTGGATTTGATTCGAAAAATACAAACTTTGAAAATAAAACAAGAGCAAAAATAAATAAACTTGAATTGTTTTTGCCCTTAAAATAAAAGCTATAAACTAAAGCCTTTGTTTAATTAACAAGGCCGGCCCTTTTAATAATTTCCCTTTTATTTTTATCGGCCCGCTTGTTTCTTGAGATAATGGTGACTCTCGTTTCTTTTTGCAACTGAGATTAGGGCTTCGGCTCGTTCGTTGTTGTTCTGAATTAGGGTTTCGCCCTCGTGTTTGTGAGATTATCTACGGCTTATGCCTCGTCTTCCTCTTGTGGAATTGATTTCGACTTTGGCCTCGATCTCGTTCCTCTGTGAGCAATTAGGGCTTTGTTACAGTCGGCTACGTTGCTTTGAGATGATCGAGTTCGGCTTTATCTCTGGTATGTTGTTTGATTTCTGGTTTGTTTGCTTGAATTTGATTGTTTTTTTTTCACGCCATCAGTCGATGATGATTTTGGGTCTTTATATAGGGTTTTCGAAACCCTTGACTTCGTCTGATTTGAGTTGCTTGGCCTCCATGTCGTTGAATCTTTCCTTTATTTTGTTGTGCTATTTTTGGTATTTACTTCGTACCCACGGCTTTGATTTTGAAATGTTCGATCGTTCCTTGATCGATACGGAAGAAAACTTTCCTTTTTTATTTGGATTTGATTTTTGACTTTTTCAATTTTTACACGCACTTGATTCCGAGAATATTTCTTTGTTGACATCGACTCACGACTTCAGCTTCGATCACTTGGTCATTACGGTGTTGACTTCGATTTGAAACTGCAGTTGTCTTTGTAAATTTTTGAATTTGTGATTTCCTAGCTTCCTGGTGCTCACGGCTTCGACTCTCTGTAGCATACTTGACATGTTCCTTTTTATAACTACTGTGATATATGCATATTCAAGACTTCGGCCATCACCATTTCTTTGATCTTTATTCTGCTCGAATTGTTTTCTTGTTTACTGTCTGGTTGCACTTGCTCGATGGTTAGATACACTTGAATATGGTCTTCATGTATTCATTTGGTCTTGTGCGTTTTGTTGCAGTCTGTACCTGTACATTTCATACATACATGTATATACTTATATTCATTGTTTAGTTCATGTTGTTGTTGGTCTTCACTGAGCATTTCTGTTTTGTTTCCATTCTGTGCTGTTTATACCATCTTGAGCATGTGTGTCTGGTCATTGCATTTATTATCTTCATTATGACTTGTTTCACTGTTATGTTTACATTTGAGCTCTTTGAGTTGCCTTGTGATTTGGTGGTGGTAGAGTTGCTTCAAATTTGAGTTGTAGTTGCAGTCTACCATCTCTGTGCACATGTATGCTTCCAGTTGTGCTTGCCTTGGAGTTTCAGACCTGTAGTCTTTGTTGTACTGTTGCATTCTTGTAGTCTTCACTAATATTGATTCATTGCTGTACTGTATTCACTTTTCACCTCTAGCTTTGTACTACCTGAACTTGATTCACTGTTGTCATGGTTGCAGTGATACTTTGAGTTGTTGATCGAGTTGCATTGCCATATTGTTGTCTGTTGTTCATCATATTGCTCTGTCCAGTTTTGGTTTTGCTAGATGTACTTGTGTTCACTTGAACTTGAGTTCATTGTGTAGCTTTCCTCTGATCAATTGACTATCTCTGTTTGTCTTCACTAATATTCATGTGTGTCTGATGTACTTGAATCAGTGCTTTTTGACATGTTTGAGTCTTCGAGTATGTGAACACTTCATGTTAGCATTGTTATGGCGCAGTCTGACTATGTAGTCTATGTTATGCATGATGACTGCGCACACGAGTTGGCGAGGTAGTGCACACGTGTATAAATGTACACGTGTGTATTGCAGCCACTCATGATTACCTGTCCCTGATAAAAATACTGATATGCACAGATATTACACAATCAAAAATGATGACAATAACCCATATACCTGAGACATTAATAAAAAAACAAATTTATATTATTGCAAATTCAAATTTGTTTATTTTCATATGACTGCTGTAGTTGCTAATTATACAGGTACTCAGAAGACAAGACAAGAACTGGAGCTGGACAATGTAGATAGATGCAGATGTGCAGATAGAGTGAAGAACTAAGTGTTGAGTGTTGTAGTGAGAACAAAAATTATAAATGTGAAATGTATGAAATCAGTGTATGTAACGAGAGCTGAAAAACTTTGTATTGTATAAAATATTATATTGAATAAAATATACCGATTGAATTTGTTAAATTCTATGCAATAGTATTATTATTCAATATGAATATTTATTCCTATATGTGTATAGTACAATCTGCAAACACATTTATAAATTGATATATATTTTGTTATCATCAAACAAGAAACTCACATCAAACAATCTCCCCCTTTTGATGATGACAAACATATATATATTAAAGATTTTGAAATTCTAATAAATGTGTTCGAGCATGAAATATTTAGCTCCCTCTATATGAATGTTCCCCTACAACTGAGACCACTCCCTATTTAGAAGATTTAGAAAATTACAGAAGAATAGAAGAACTATAGAAAATTAACTAACAACATTTAACAAATTTGGTGAAGTATTCAAAAATATTTACTTCCTTATCAAAATCTCACTCTTCTCCCCCGATTGTTATCATCAAAAGACTGAAAAAAAACTAATGGAACAATAGGGAAAAAATGTAAAACAAAGAAAAATCATAATAAATCATAACGAGATAACAATTTCCACATTGTAGAGAATGGATCGATGATTCGATTTTTATATAATGAGAAGGGAGATGTTTTTTAAAAAAAAAATTTGACATTTAAGCACAAAAATAAGCACTTACTGTAACGACCCCGAATTTTATGAATATTTAAATTGATAATTAATTCAGTTTTTGAATTAAAATTGTAAAATTTATCGATAAATGAATTCGAGCTTCCCCGAATCCAAATAAAAATATATAAATATTGAGAAATACAAGAAAGTATTTAAGTTGAAAATAAATATCTTAAAATTTTAGTTATATGAACTATAAAGATATGAAATAAACACGGTAATCAAATTAGTTAAATTAAAACCACAACAAAACCAAAGTATGTATGTATGTATACAAAGTATAAGGCTGAGAAAAGAATATAAAAAATATGTAACTGGGCTTGCAAAACAAGGGATCATCTCAACACAAACATTATTATATCAGCCGAAGTCAACGAGTATTGAAAATGAAGAAACATAAAGGACATTAGCATTGAATGTTTGCATCTCTAAGTACATACAAAAAATTATATCAGCCTCCAATTGAAGAAATATCACTGAGCTATTGTACATACAAATTATATCACCGGTACAAAGTTTATACCAAGTAACTTCACTTTTCTATATCCATCATCCTCACTCAGTTTCGTCCACTCCAAACTAAATTAAACTGAAGCAAGTATTTTCTTCAAAACTAAAAACAACAATACAAAAATCAAAGCTAGAGGATTAAAGAAGAAGTTTTCAACTTGCATTTCTCCAGCCTGTTCATTCTTTCTTTTGGAAAAAAAAAACAGTGTGAGCAATTTTTCTTATTTATCTGTGAGTAACTTCACTTTTAAAGAAATTTAAGTAGGAAAATTTGTTTTCATACTATTTAATCTAAAACAAATATGAGTTATAAGATATTTGCTGTGTACATATTCATGCATGGTATACATGTTGCTTCAGAGTATTCTCTGCCTATACCTCCCAGTATTCAAGTTTGGTTCAAAACAATTCAAACCTTGTGATTTTGTCTTTGTTTAAATTTAAGTTTCAAATGAAACTTGTTTGCTTGATCATAAACTCTAGTTTTAAAATCATACTTAAGTTGAAATTAAAATACGAATGACTCTGGAAACTATTAACAGAGGAATCAACTTAGACATAGTGGAAAAATTAAACTTCATAAATTTTTGTTTCAGAATTAGGATCTGAAACAACCTATAAAAATATGAATTTTAAAATGAAAATCGAGATTTTTCGATTGGTATTTCGAGAGTAGTTCGTTTTTGCTTGCAAATTGGTTTTCGACCAAGTTCTGGTGATCAAGTGGACTGGAGAGGTCGGGTTTTTGTCTGGAGGTGGAGGGGTCTACCATGGGTCAGGGAAAAATAGTGGATAGGGCTGCAGTTCGACGTGGCGGCGGCGGCGTAAATTTTTGGGTTCCTAAACCTAATTTTTGGGTGATCGAGAATTTGACCACCGCGACCTCTTACGTGCATCGAGTTACTCGCGCCTTTGGGAGATGGTGGTAGGGTCGATGACGAAGTGATGGCCGAAGTTTCGTACGCTCTGGTGGCCGGGGGAGTAGAGAGGAGGTGTTGACAGGTTTCAGGGGAAGGTCAGTTCGTGTTCCAGGTTTCGTAATTTCACTCGAATTCGCGTTCGAGTTGAACTGGAGGAGTTGGGTGGTTGCGACCGAAGCTGGGGATGGTTTGTGACTTGCTCGAAGTTTCGGCGACGACCAGTGATGGTCGGAACTCCGGTGCACGTGCACGAGTATTTTCGTGTGCACTGGGAAATAGAGGCTTGGGGGAAGAAGAAGGCGCGACTCGAAGTTTTACTCGGGTTGATTCATGTTTTGCTCGAGACCTTGTGATGTTTTACTCGAAGTAAACTAAAGGGGGCTCGGGTAGTTTTGTTTTCAAAGTTTTAACCTGTAACCTGTACACAGTTTTAAAAGGTTGATTTTTTAAATTGAAGTCAAGGTTAAACTGAGGATAAGTAAATGTTTAAATTCCAGATTTTTTTTGGACGGAAGAAAGTTTATAATTTAAATACTTCAAATAAGTTTAAATATTTTGAACTTAAGGGGATTTGATTTAAAATCTGTTTGCACAAAAAATGGACAAACACCTCTAAGTTGTATGATTTAGTAGATCTTATGTTGTTCTTAGTGATTTGGGTGATTTATGCAAATATATGAAAAACAGGGGCTAAACTGTAAAAAGACACGCAGATTTATAGTGGTTCAGCCAGAATGTGCCTACGTCCACTTTATATGTTATTTCTCTTCTTTTGTTGTGATTACAAGTACAAAGCTTTGGTACAAGTAAAAGAAAGTTGTTTGAAAGTTCCTTCCGTGCTTGAGCTCTCAAAAACTTGTCCCCATTGTTGTATCCCTGCCCCTCTATTTATAGAGTGAAGCTGGGGGTAGGGGTCTTGGAGGTATATAGCAGCTGGCGGGCCTGGGCTGAGACAATCTGGCCTGGAACACCTTGGTTCGGCATCCCTTGATTCGGTGGTAGGTTGATTCGGTGAAGAGTTGGTCCGGTCGTGTAGTTCGGACCGGCGTGTAGGTTGATTCGGCATAGACTGATTCGGTGGGGAGTTGTTCCGGTCGTGTAGTTTGATTCGGCGAGGAGTTGGTCCGGTCGTGTAGTTTGGACCGGCGTGTAGGTTGATTCGGCATAGACTGATTCGGTGGGGAGTTGAACATGGTGGATGTTTGGTCCGGTAGGGTCAAAATATACCCAACACTTGCCCCCAAAGTAGGGTAGGTGCATGCACGTATCCTGCTTTGTTTTTGACCATCCTAATTCCCCGTTTTTATCTGGTCCGGTAGCCCGCTTTTGTCTATAAGTAGATGGTTAGGGCCTTCGTTTTTCCATCTACCGAACCATTCCGTTGTCTCTTGCCGAATCAAAGTGTATCCGAATCAATCTCGAGCGTTTGCCAAATCCAAGCAATTTAGCCGGACCAAGCAACTTAGCCGAACCAGGTGAGATTTTTTCTGCCGAATGAGACTTCGTAATGAGAACACCGAATGAGTTTTTACCGAATCGACTCATGGATACCGAGTGCCGAATAAAATCCCATTCGTGAATAGCCGGATGAACTCGGGTAACCCGAGATTACCGAATGAACTGTGCATCTGTTTCCTGAATGAACTTGTACCGAGTGAACATGTGTTTTATACTTCGAACTTCCAGTGAAATTCCAAATTATACTGCTTGTATATTCTAACGATATATTTTTCCCATTTTTGCAGATAAATGTCTCGAAAAGTTGAAACTCGATCAGATAAGAGGAGATCCGGGGGTGAAGGAGAGTCCTCGGCCGTGCCCCCAGCTCAATCAGGATCGGAGCGTCATGGGCCTGCCCCAAGGTCATTAGTGGATGGATATGGTCCCCAAGAGTTGCTGGACTCCCCTCCTGACTGCTTTCCTAGCTCTCTCAAAGAGGAGCAACTCGATGTTATATCTCGTTCCTTTGGGATCGATAGAGCCCTCATGCTGCTGCCGGGCCCAGGAGTCATGCCATACAGTCCTCCCGAAGGATACTTTGCTTATAGTAGGTACCATTGCATGTGTGGTGCTATCCCGCCACTCAATGCTTGGGTAGTCAGCTTCATCACGTACCTGAAGGTGGCCCCGTTCCAGCTTCACCCCAACTCTTATGCCATATTGGTGAGTCTCTTTGTTATTTTTCGGAGGAAGTATGGTCGCGCCCCCTCCAACCGGGAGATCCGGTACTTGTATAATTTAAGGGGCTATAAGAAGGGGTCCCCATATGTTAGCTTGGAGTCTGCTGTGACCTTCAAGCCGGTCTTGGACCTGTACTCTAAATTCAGCATGTTCAAGAAAGAGTGGTTCTTTGTTAGGGACGATTCCGTCTCCATCCGGCGCTTTACCTCTGGATGTAAGTTGATGCTTTTACTTATAATTCCTATTCCGATTGCGATGCTTCTTCTCATACTTTCTCATTTTTGCTAGCGACAGGTGGTTTTCCGGTTGTGGAGACTGACCGCCTGGTTCAGATGGCGGCGGAGATAGAAGCCATTCTTGGGAAATACAGATCATCTGCCTACTTGATTAGAAATGCGATTCTTCTGGAATATAACTTGATCCTTCCGCAGCAGTCTGTATTTAAGTTGAGGGAAACGGCGGAAGAGAGGGCGGCTGCTCAGGCGGCAGAGGGCGGAAAGAGAAAACCATTTACGAAACCTCCAGCCGTCGGAGGTAAGAAGCTTAAGAGGTCGGACGGTCCTTCTCCCAGCAATTGTCCACTTACTCAGGGGGAGATAGATGCGGAGGAGGAAAGAGGTGAGGCGGAGGGCGGAAGTGACGTTGAGCGTCTTGGTGACGAGGGTGGCGATGGACAGGGTGGAGATGGACAGGGTGGTGATGGTTCCAGGGCTCTGTCTTCTGGGCAAGTAGGCGAGATGCAAGAGTGGACGGATGATGCTCTCCGTCAAGCTTTTGAGGGGTTGGGTGATGATCCGGCTTTGGTAGAGAAGACCGGGGAGGCGGACAAAACCGGGACTGGTGCAAGTGAGTCTTCTCCGACTATTCCGGCCAAGGTGGCTCTGACAACTCAAGGTGAACTCTTGACCCCTGCATGCTTCACTAATGATAGGGACTTAGGAATATTTTATGACCCGCTCCCGTCCTGGAATGAAATCCGGGACTTATTGCAGTATTCCACTCCTCCCCAGGGTTTGTACAACCACAGCTGTGTTTCTTTTCCTTTTCTAACTTGTAACCTACCGCGTTTCTTGAATCATATAGTAATGTAAGATTATGACACTTGTTCTTTATATCAGGAGCAGGCAAGACGCCCAAAGCTTCAGACCTTCGACACAGGCTCGAGCAATATAAACTTTCCAAAATTTCTGCTAAGCCGAAGCCCTCAGCCCAACGCTCCGGGGATGTAGTCGGGTACCGTCCTCTTCTTGGGGTCATCGAAGAGGGTATTCAGCAGAGGAAGAGGAGTCACCCTTTATCCGAAACTTCGCTCGGTCCTCAGCCTCCGGCTCAGCCTATTCATGACATTACTGAGGAGGGTAGCGAGTTTGTACCCTCTCCACACCCGTCCGGAAACCCTTCTGTTATTCATATCGACCGTCCCGACTTGGCCCGTAATCCCTTCGCGGGTCATCCTGATCTGGATCCAGGTTCTCAGGATATTACTTTTGACGAAGCTACCGGTGAACACCTTCTCCCCCGTAACCCCATGGTACGAGTACTTGACGAAGCCAAGTCCTTAGACCTCGATCTACTCACCACTCGTATAGTCACTATGGGAGACGAGGCCAAAGCTAATATTGATCGGGTGGCAGAGGAGGCCAAGAAGCTGATGGGGCATCATGCTCGGTTGGTTAAGGCCGGAGAGGAGATAGGGAGCGCCAATATCCGACTTCGATTGGTGGTCTCGGATCAGGCCAAGCAGCTTGCGGATCAGGCTATCCAGATCTCTCAGCACGAGGCTGCTACTGGGCGATTGAGGAGAACCATGGAAGAGGCCAGTCGAGCCGAATTGCGGAAAATGGAAGCTGCTTGCAAAGAGCGGATTGACATGGCTATTACCACGGTGGATGAGGTTCGGAGAGCGGATCTCGAGCAGGTGGAGGATTTGTCCGAGAAGCTTGAGGCTGCAGAACTTGCTCAAGCTAAGTTGAGGGAAGAGATGGAGGTGATGCGGAGGTCCCTTCAAGCTGATTGCTCGAGATACAGACTGGAGAGAGATGCTGCCGTGGAAAGGTTGTCGGCCTCCGATGCCCGGATGAGGGAGTTTGAGGAGAACGAAGGAATGATGGATGACATGCTCCAGGACATGTATTTCCGGACTTGGAAGCAGGGTAACCTCTCTTGGATGGATGATTATCCCAGAGTCATGGCCAAGACATATCTTCGGGCTTTGGAGGAGGCTAAGGCTGATGCAGATAAAGAGGGTGGAACGGCCTTCAGTATGGATGTGGTCACTGCCCAATTCACCAAGGAGGAGAAAGTGGCGGTAAAGGAGGGTATGCGGCTGCTTGCTGCTGAAGAGGCGGGCGTGCCGGTAGAAGATGACGACCAGGATGGTCAAGAAGCTAGTACTGGTAAGTCTTCCTTTCTAGTCTTTCTGTTAACTTGGTTACTCATCACTAATGAATCCTTTTTATGACCGGACAGGCGGGCAAAGGAACAAGGACAAGACTTCGACGCAACCAGCTCCATGACCGAACCTGAAAAATTCTTTTTGTAGGCTTGGCATTGTTGTATCTGTTAGTCTTAAGACAGTAGAGTAACTTCTAAGTTGTAATTCTTGCTACTTGTAATAACATTATTCTTGACGTGTAATTTTTTAGCTCAAGTTGATTTTGTCATTTCTTTGAATATTTGTTGCTATTTCGACATATCGTATGAGAAATGTAGCTATGTGTATTCTCGTAATTAAATTGTGTTTGATGTTAGATTCTGGTTTTCAATCATAATCTCATGACTTGCAATGTTAGCGTGTGGTGTGAAAAAATCAAATTATAGTCATGCATTTGTACATAAAGGAAGAAAATACCGCCTTTCATGTTCTGTTTGTAAATGGAAGTTTCGAATATCTTGTATGACCAAGCATGGAGAGCAGTTGACTGCCCCGCCATCTGATTGTGAATCTCTGCATCCATTGGCGGGTATCTCTTACCCTGCATCCTGTACTTTATGGTTTGTTATAGAGGATAGGAGGAAAGTTTTTTTTTTTAAGTAAAACTGAAATATGTGGAATAGTAAAACTTCCAGTCACGGAAGGCCTTCGATGTGCTTAAGTTCGTGGCAAACGGGTTTTGTAGTCACTTTCCCTAGCTGTGGGTCTTGGAGACATTTGTCACCCATCTTACGCCTCCGCGGGGAGTTAATTCTTTTTTACCACAGCCGCACTTAAGACACACCGGAGCCGAGATCGCGCACAGTAACTACCCGGGCCATTATGGCCCGTACTCATGGGTATTATTCGACTTACTATGGCCGGCTAGCGTGGGTGCCGATCGTCAACTGTGAACTGCCCCTGGCTGGCCACACCTTATGTTGGGGCTTATAATCGGTTCACAGTCGCCGGCGAGCCTAACGCCGTAATGAGCTGCCTCGGCTATAGTCGGCCTTCTCGGTGGCTTATAATCGGCTCATTACAGTTGGCTTTAAGGGCCGTCGCGAGCAATGAGTTAACCCGCAGCAGAGGGATGCTGGAGCAAAAGTGTCTCATTGGCGAGGGCATAGATTCGCATAGTACCTGTTGGGGCTTGTCCACGTGAAGTTGCATTGTGGAGTGCTTTGAATAGAAATGCTATATGCTCAGGATTTTGTTCAACAGAAAAGGATAAAGTTAACAAGCAGCCAAGATACAAAGGAACAAGTTAAAAAAGAGACAAGGCTTTTTTAAAGTGGTTCGGCACGAAAAAATGCCTACGTCCACTGATTCTCTTCGTTAATTTACTTCATATGGGCAATACAAGTTAAGAAAAGTATCGACGGAGGTGTTGGATGTTCCATGCCCTCTGGAACACCTCTCCGTCCACTGTTGACAAAATATAGGCTCCGTTGTGGAGATCTTTATGAATTACATATGGTCCATCCCAGATTGGGTCTAGTGCTCCGGGGCGAGGGAAGATTCGCTTAAGGACAAGATCCCCTTCTCGTAAGGCACGATGCTTGACTTTGGAGTTGTATTGTGCTGCCACCTTTTGCTTGTGGGCTGCTGTTTTTAGGACTGCATCATTCCTTCTCTCCTCGACTAGATCCAAAGACATGTTGAGGAGCTCTTCGTTTTCTTCTGGGTTATAGTGGATCCTACGGTGGGAAGGCACAATGGTTTCAACTGGGAGCATAGCCTCCGATCCGTATGCCAAAGAGAAAGGAGTGTGCCCTGTTGATGTTCTGAAAGATGTGCGGTAGGCCCATAGTGCCGTAGGGAGTTCATCCACCCAAGCGCCCTTTGACTTTTCGAGCTTCTTTTTGATCAGAGTTTTCAGAATTTTGTTGACTGCTTCGACTTGTCCGTTTGCTTGGGGATATGCTACGGATGAGAAGCTTTTGTGAATTCCGTGTTCTTGGCACCAGTTGGCGAATTCCTCGCTGTCAAACTGAAGTCCGTTGTCTGATATGATTTTTAGTGGGACTCCGTACCTGCACAGAACATTTTTGATTAAGAAGTTGATAACTTTCGCTGAAGATACTTTATTTAGAGGTTCTGCTTCCACCCATTTGGTGAAATAGTCGACTGCTTCTATAGCATATTTGGCGCCGCCTCGACCCATTGGCAGTTCACCGATTAAGTCAATTCCCCATACTGCAAAGGGCCAAGGGCTGGTCATCTGGGTAATCTCGGTTGTTGGTAGCCGAGGGACCTTAGCAAACTTTTGGCATCTGTCACACTTCTTGACGAAATCTAAGGCGTCCTTGCTTAAGGTGGGCCAGAAATATCCGTATCGGAGTATCTTTTTTGCTAACGTTTGCCCTCCGGTGTGATCTCCGCAGCTTCCTTGATGAATGTTGGATAAGATTTCCTTGGCTTCCCTTCCGGCGACACACCTTAATAATGGGTTAGAGAACCCACGCCGATAGAGGATGTCTCCTTGCATGGTGTAGCGGGACGCTTTCCTCAAGATTTTCTTGACTTCGTTACGCCTGTCGGGTAGTGTGCCATTTTGTAGGTAGTCTCGGATGTGAGTCATCCAAGTTGCTTCTTCGGTTGCAGCTATCAGATTCACTTGCTCAAAACTTGGGATCATTTGCTTTGAGACAGTTACTGCTCCGAAGATGGCCTCGTCTCCCATACTTGCTTGCTTTGCCAATTCGTCGGCCTCTTGGTTCTCTTCCCGAGGGATGTGTTTGACTAAGTAGTGGTCTAATCGGCTGAGAAGTAACTTGGTCTTCTTTAGATATGCTATGAGTCGTTCTTCTCTAGCTCGGAATTCCCCTAGTATTTGATTAACAATAAGCTGAGAATCGCTGTGAAGACACAAAGAATTGGCTCCGATCTCGATAGCAATTTCTAATCCGGCTATTACTGCTTCGTATTCTGCATCGTTGTTGGTGGCAGTGAATTCCAACCTTATAGCATAGTGCAGTTTATTTCCCCTGGGAGTGATGATTACCACACCTGCCCCCGAGCCTTGTTCGTTAGATGCACCGTCCACAAAGAGATTCCACTTGATATCTTCTGTTATTTCCAGTTGCTCCTTATCCTCGTTGGTAGTGAATTCTGCAATGAAATCAGCCATGGCTTGTCCCTTGATGGCGGTGCGAGGGTGATAGGTGATATCATATTGACTCAGCTCAATACACCATTTAAGTAGTCGCCCGGAAGTGTCGGGACGATGGAGTACCTGCCTTAGTGGTTGATCGGTTAGAACCTTGATGGAATGGGATTGGAAGTAATGACGCAGCTTTCGTGAAGTGATTAGTAAGCAGTATGCTAACTTTTCAAGCTTAGGATATCTGACTTCTGCCCCAGTAAACCTTTTACTGACGAAGTAAACTGGTCGTTGCGTGCGGTTATCTTCCCTTACCAAGGCAGCGCTTAGAGCGTGAGATGACACAGCAAGGTATAGGTATAATTCTTCGCCTTTGCTTGGGGTCGAGAGTACCGGTGGTTTCTGGAGGTGTTCGATTAGGTTAAGGAAAGCGGTCAAGCATTCGTCCGTCCATTCGAACTTTCCTTTATCTTTCTTTAGAGCTTCGAAAAAGGGGACGCACTTGTCCGTTGCTTTGGAGATGAATCGGCCTAGGGCAGCCACTTTTCCATTTAGGCTTTGCATTTCCTTTCGGGTGGAAGGTATCTTGATGTCTCTTAATGCTCGGACTTGTTCAGGGTTTGCTTCTATCCCTCGGGCATGGACGATGAATCCTAAGAATTTTCCTGATGACACTCCGAAGGAGCACTTCAGTGGATTCAACTTCATTCCATACTGTCGAAGTACCTGGAACATTTCGCCCAGGTGGCTTACGTGATCTTTGGCTTCCCGTGATTTTACCAGCATGTCGTCTACGTATACTTCCATTGTTCGTCCTATTAGCCCTGCGAACATCTTGTTGACGAGGCGCTGGTAGGTGGCTCCTGCATTTTTAAGTCCGAAAGGCATCACTTTGTAGCAGTACAAACCCCGGTCGGTGATGAAACTAGTGTGATCTTGGTCGGGAGCATGCATAGGAATTTGGTTATATCCCGAGTATGCATCCATAAAAGACAGGAGTTCGTGCCCGGCTGTGCTGTCTACAAGTTGGTCGATTCTGGGAAGCGGAAAGCAATCCTTTGGGCAGGCGTCATTTAGGTTGGAGAAGTCAATGCAGGTCCGCCACTTCCCATTAGCCTTCTTTACTAGTACCGGGTTGGCGATCCATTCTGGGTAAATAGCTTCTCGTATGAAGTCATTGGCGAGTAGATTCTTTACTTCTTCATCGAGGGCTGCTGATCGCTCTGCCCCCATACTTCTCTTTTTTTGTTTTACGGGTGCCTTGGTAGGATCAATTTTTAATACGTGGCACGCTATGTTGGGGGAGATTCCGGTCATGTCAGCGTGTGACCAAGCGAATACATCCAAGTTGTGGCGGAGAAAATCAACGAGTTGTTCCTTCAATTCCGTTTTCAGCTGCGACCCAATTTTCAGTAGCCTACTTGAGTCGTGCTTGTCTACAGATATAAACTCCATAGCCTCTGCAGGCTCGGCGGTGGCCTCCTCCTCTTTGTCCCTAGGGTCTAATTCATTGAAAGGGTCGCTGGTGTATCGAAGAGGGGGGGCTTTCTTTAGTTGCTATGCTTCAAGGCTTTTTGTGCAGAGGGCAATCTCTACACCTTTCCCTTTATCTCTCCTGTGGTTGTTGCGAAGTTCGGTTACATAGCAGTCTCGTGCAATATCCTGGTCTCCTTCCACTTCCCCTACCCCATTGTCTGTTGGAAATTTCATTTTCAGGCACCACGGGGCTAGGACAATCTGGAAGTCAGATAGGGCTGGTCTTCCTAGGAAGGCGTTGTAGGCCGAATGGTTTTCTATCAGCACAAACGTCTGTTTCCTTACAACGGAGCGGGGATGGCTTCCAATTTCAACGAAGAGGTCCAGCTGCCCGATGGGCATTTTCGCATCTCCAGTGAAACCGTGTAGCGGTTTATCGCAGGGAGATACGTCCTTCATTGACAACCTCATTTTGTCGAATGCGTGTTTGAACAGGATATTTACAGAGCTTCCAGTGTCTACCAGGATTCGGTAAACTTCGGCGGGACCGAGTCGGGCAGAGATAACCATGGGATCCATGTGAGGGTACTGTCTTCCTTCTAGGTCGCGTTTACTGAATGTGATGTCATCACTTTCTTTCCGCTTTGGGTGGCGCTCTTCTATAACCGTATTGACGCAGTCTCTATTGTCTCTGAGCGACTTCCCATATCTTTCCATCTCTTTCCAGCTTCTGTCTGCGATGTGTGGACCTCCTGAGATGGTATGGACCACTATCTTCTCTTGACTAGAGCTGCTAGCGTTGCGGTCGCCTCTGCCGGTCCCTGGTGAGGGTAGCCTTGGGTTTTCATTGGCAGGAGCTGGAGTCCTGTCTTGACTTTTTACATAGCGCTCCAGTTTCTTTCTTCTGATGTGTTCCTCAATCAGATCCCGGAGATGATGGCATTCGTTGGTATCATGTCCGTGGGATTCGTGGAAGCGGCAGAATTTTCCAGATTTCTGTGCGCTATCTGATTCCTTCTTGTATGGTGGGCGTTTGTATCTAACTTCGCCTTGGGTGGCAAGGAAGATGTTTTCGACGGTCTCGTTCAAAGGGGTGTAAGAGTCGAATCTTGGTCCTGGCCGATATAGGCGTTTCTCTACTTTCTTGCCCCCAGCATTGTCTCTGGAATCATTTCTTCGAACGTCCCTTGCCACAGCAGGGGCGTTGCCATGGGTCGTCTTACTTTGTTGTCCTGACTGCCCCTCAATGGCGGCATCCTCAAGCCTCATGTATTTCCCGGCTTCATGGAAGAAATCGGGTAAAGTAGCTGGTTTTTCTTTTGTCAATCTCCTAGCAAATTTAGTGTCCGGATGCACCCCACTGCAGAGGGCCATTAGGATAAGCTTCTCATCGGCATCTTGAACTGCGGCTGCTGCGGCGTTGAATCTGGTTAGGTATTGCTGCAGCTTTTCTCCAGGTTTCTGTTTGACGCTGGATAAGGAATAAGCGTCCTTAGGTTGCTCCACATGAATGCGGAACTGACTGATGAATTTTTCTTTCAACATTTCCCACGAGCTGATGGATCCTTGGGGTAGATGACAGAACCAGGAGGTAGCAAGATCTGCTAAGAAGAGCGGGAAGCATTTGCACAGCACTCCCTCTGTTGCTCCACTCATGAGCATATGCTGCGTGTACCTCTGTAAGTGTACAACGGGATCGGAGGTTCCTTTGTAAGGTTCCATTGTTGGCATCTTCCATTCTCGGGGGGTGATAGCAATTTCGATATTGCGGGCGAAAGGGCTGGTTACCCTAGCGCCTATCCCTCGATCTCTTTGCTCCCGTTGGACACACTCTCTGAATAAGCGTGCCATCCTTTCATCAGAATTTGGAGCGGACAGAAATGAGTTTGGTTCCGTTCTGTGGGGTTGATTCCGACCAGACAACCTGTAGGGATGGTATCGTCTATCATTCCTCATATTTTCCAGTGGCTGCCTTTGATCTTCTGGGAGCATGCTTGGATCAGCTACAGTTGGCCCTTGCCTTGATCTTCCCCTGTTGGGTTCTGATCTAAGCACTTCCTCGGGTCCAACTTCGGGCTGAACTCTAGCTCGGCCCCGTTCACTGGTGTTTCTGTGGTTAGGCAGCATGACAGGCTCAGCTGCAGTTGACCTCCGCCCGGTACCTTCCCCGTTGGGTTCGGCACCAAACGTTTCCTCAGGCCTAACTTCGGGCTGAGCTCGGTCTCGGCTCCTACCACGGCTACTCCTGCCGTTAGCTCCTTCGAAGAAGGAAGATCTTTGCTGTCTCTGAGATCCTCCAGATTGGGACTCGCCCCATGATTCAGTGTTGCGGTTGGATTCTTCAGCGTCCCTCAAGCGTGACATGAGATGGTCCACCAAGGCTTCCTGCTGGGACGTGAAGCGGTTAGTCACTTCAACAACAACTCTGTCCAAATCTGCCCTAGTAATTGCTGCAGGCTGTTCTGTGGCAGGAGTGGTGGGGTTAGCCTGTCCTCCATTTGTTACCGTTGCTGGAGGAGGAGGATTTACTTGATTTGCGATAGCTGGATCAGGAAGGCTACTGGATGCGATGTTTTTTCCTTTGTTAACATCTTTTCTCTGTTTGGGAGGCATGTTTTCCAAGTGGCGGATGATGCTGTTAGGAAAACTTTCTAAGCGGATGAAGCTGGAGCTTCGAGCTTCAACCTCTCAATGAAAGCACCAAAAATGTTTGCACAAAAAATGGACAAACACCTCTAAGTTGTATGATTTAGTAGATCTTATGTTGTTCTTAGTGATTTGGGTGATTTATGCAAATATATGAAAAACAGGGGCTAAACTGTAAAAAGACACGCAGATTTATAGTGGTTCAGCCAGAATGTGCCTACGTCCACTTTATATGTTATTTCTCTTCTTTTGTTGTGATTACAAGTACAAAGCTTTGGTACAAGTAAAAGAAAGTTGTTTGAAAGTTCCTTCCGTGCTTGAGCTCTCAAAAACTTGTCCCCATTGTTGTATCCCTGCCCCTCTATTTATAGAGTGAAGCTGGGGGTAGGGGTCTTGGAGGTATATAGCAGCTGGCGGGCCTGGGCTGAGACAATCTGGCCTGGAACACCTTGGTTCGGCATCCCTTGATTCGGTGGTAGGTTGATTCGGTGAAGAGTTGGTCCGGTCGTGTAGTTCGGACCGGCGTGTAGGTTGATTCGGCATAGACTGATTCGGTGGGGAGTTGTTCCGGTCGTGTAGTTTGATTCGGCGAGGAGTTGGTCCGGTCGTGTAGTTTGGACCGGCGTGTAGGTTGATTCGGCATAGACTGATTCGGTGGGGAGTTGAACATGGTGGATGTTTGGTCCGGTAGGGTCAAAATATACCCAACAAAATCCCTTCATAACTAAGATTTGCTTTAATTTGTAATTTAAGGGTTTTTAAAAAGGTTAGTTTTATAAAGAGATTTAAAGTTCAGTTGGTATTCGTTTTGGAGCTTGAAATTTAAAATGAATGTTCAAATGGAACTTAATAATGTTGAATTAAGCGAGTGTTTAAGATAATGTGATTAATTAATGTGGTTAATTAAAGATTAAATAAATATGAGTAATTAAAGGGTAGTTAATTACTTAATTAATGATTTATTACTTGACGTAATGAATTAAAGGATAATTAATTGATTTAAAAGTTAATTAATTAAAGTGATTAATTAATAAATGTAATTACCTAAGAGTAATTAATTAAAAGTTAATTTATTGATTAAGGGTTAATTAATAATTGATTAAGGATGATTTATTAATGATTAAAGGTTAATTTATTTAATTAAAGGATAATTAATTCAAATGGGTTGTAATTGATGATTAATTAACCAGGATTAGTAATTAATCTGATTTAAGTTAGTCAGATAATGACCTTACTTATGATGTTTGGATTTCATTGAATGCTGCATATTAGATTTATATCTCTGTTATGTGATTATGATGCTATGAATTGCTTTATGCTGAACTGTTATATCTGTGATGAATATACTGTTATATGAATATGAAACCCTTGATCCGTAAACGACATTTGAATTTCGATGCGACAGGGAGTCGGATTCCAGTTGGATATCCGAAACCCACATCGAATTGTAATGATGAATCTTTGTGACTGATAAATTTATTTTATCTATGAATCTGTGAATGAAGATAAGCGTTATCGATTTTACCGCTTATCAATATATCTGTGATGATTGATGTTGTGCACTATTGTGTGTGAAACCCCTGGACTACACCATACACACACAAATATGGATTTCACGTGGAAATCGGTTAAATCACAGATGATGTAAATTTAATGTTTTGAAATTGAAATTTTAATTTCAATTGATTTTGAAATTGGAAATTTGGGTTTAAAGTGAAAATCTTTTGAAATGGAATTTCAGAGATAAAAGTTATTTCGAATAACTTAATCGAGTTTTGAAAATTTAAATAATTTGATTTAAATTTGAAATTGAATTCTATGATTTGAAATTAGGGATTAAAGATTCTGTATAAGTTATATATGGGTTAAACCATTTTAAAAGTATTGATTTGAGAATTTGAATTTAATTCAAGGGTTTTAACTCGTGTAAATATAACTGGATTTTTCCGAAACGAAAACTATTCGTTTTCAAATAGTAAAAGCTTTCACATAAGTAAAGGATTTCCAAATTGTGTTAACAGATTTCAAGTTTGAAATAGAATTGAAATGTTTTGAAAACTATGGAATGAGTCTTTGATTCAAAGACCGAAAGAGTTAATCTAATTTGAAATAGAATTGTTTTGAAAGCTATAAGTTAAATCTTGATTTAAAGATTTAACGAGTAAATCTATTAAAATGGAAATTGTTTTGAAATCCATGAATGAATCTTTGTGAATGGGGTTAACTTTGTGAATTAAATCTTTTGTTTAAAAGATTTAAAGTGTGGAAATTTTTTAAACCAGTGAAGGTTTTTGAAATGAATCTTTTTGTTTAAAAGATTGGAAATGGTAATTTGTTTTACCATTCGAATGAAAAGTTTTGGGTTTTAAGCTGTGATTTAACTGAGACCCTAGTATCCATATGATTTTTATTTGCGCTCGTTATTCGGTTTAGCCGGGAAAGGACCTTTGTGTCATATAACCCATTCCGAATAGTGATACGACGATATGGATAGCATTTGAAGACCGGTGGTGAAGACCGGGTATTTGCGAGAGCGATATGATGACCTATCGATTTTCTCTGCATCATGGCTCCGGTATAGAGATTCCCTAAGTGATGGGAAGTCCGATCGAGATTGTGAATACCCGGATTTGCAAGGGCTTCTTTGGAAGTGCCTTCGGTTCTGTTCGAACCCGGAACAGACTTGTATGGATGTGTGTCTGACATTACACTTTGAGATGTAAAGCTGGTTTCTATCAAATACATTTCTGTTGGTGGCGGAGAATTTATTCTCTTAGCTTAACACCCTTCTCTGAGACGTACGAGCTCAGAGGTTATGTAGTTGATGGTTACTATTGATACATTCCCAATTTGGTAATGTGGCATACGAAGTGCTGCTGATCATTTGTTGATCGAAGCGTGGCTTTGTGAAAAAGCGTGGCTTTGTGGACGAGACTTCGTCGAGCCTCACAACCCGGTAATGGTCGAAACAGGAATGTTGCGACAAAGGTTTGTAGGGGTAGCGCCCCTAGGGTATGTCATTTCCTTCTGGATAAAGGGTGGTATCATGGTATGGAGCCCAGATACTTAACTCATGTGGACACGGTAATTTATTACTGTATGATGTTGCTTTGTTGGTTTTCGGGATCCCGCGGATAAAGGTCGGTAACGACCGGGGGATGACATAGCTCGTGTGTTAGTTACCTAGTTACAGCTGTACAGCGTGAGGTAGCGTCGGCCTTTTGTTTGCAGAGATCCGGTTAGGATCCGGGGCGTCTTTCCAGAGGCGTTTCTATTTCGGTAAGGAAGTTCCTTAGCCTGATCATTTGTTGGAAATCCAAAGAAACAATACGAACCCTGTACGGTTTTAGTTGTATTACCTGCTATGGGATATGGCGGTAACCTGCTATTGAACGTAGTAGCTATAGTAGGCATACAACAATGGTTGTATGCTGGCTAAGATTAATATTATATTTTCGAAATGGTTTTCGACACTATGCACTAATGATAATAATATCGAATGATTTTGCGTAGTAAGCATTTTTGACTATCATAAGGAGAAATCTCCTCCAATTCTGCGATTGCATTGTGTGTGTGGCGGGAGGCCTTATGGTAGTTTCATTTTCGAAAAAGCATTGCGGATTTCAATGTTTAAAAGCCTTTGTTGCTTGTTTTAAAGATAAACTGTTTTTGTTGCTCACACCAGTCCCATGACTGATCCGGAGTTTATTGTTCCCTTCCTAAACACTGGGTGCCCACTACTTTCCACACGGGCAGTCTAGAGTTGGGTTTTTCAGCTATTCAGGTTGAGTAGATTATCTGGAGCTAGTCAGTTCTTGGAGTTCATGGATTGACGTTGCTTATCTTGGAGCATTCTATTGGGGATATTCTATCCGCTGCTGGTGTTATCTATTTTCTTTCCGCTGCTATTTCTTGTATCATATCTCTGATGTATATTGATATTCATTGTATCACTCTGTTGTATCAGATATTATATATCAATGTATTATTCTTTTCTTCCGCTGTGTTATTTACTTAATTGTGTTATAGCTCCGGCGAATCGGATTTGAACGGTCGAATCTGCGGCATTCTAGTACAATGTGAAGTACGGATGTTGATTTTCGAACGCGAAAAATCCGAGTCGTTACATTTGGTATCAGAGCTAAGGTTGAACTTTAGCTCAGGAGTATAACACGTTAAGTAGCTCATTAGAGATAGGGTGAAGTATACCCTAGAATGAGTAATCTCTAAGATATCTGTCTGTACGTCTCAGTAAATTCTCTTGCTATCCACTGATAGTGAGTATGAGTGCAAGAAGAGGATGAGATAGGGGACAGGGAAATATGACTATAATTGGTCAATAACCTGTAACAACGAGGAAACGATCTTTTCTTTATCAATCTCTTTCGTTCAACATCTTTTCTCAATTCTTCGATATTTGCTGGTAGATCCAGAAAGAAGATTCGATATATATTAATATGGGACGTAAACTCCGAATTGACCAAAACTGTTTGTTTGGATGAATTGTTTGCTTTGTTTGCTATGGTTGATAGGTATATTTTAGTTCTGAACTGAAAGTTTTGAAATTGTATCCACATATCTATCTATTCTTTGGGTTCCGATATATTCTACGAATAGTTAGTTATCCTTTCGAACTAACCGATGCCACTACATACTTCGTAGATCTGGATAACCCGAGTATTTTCTGAAGTGTTAAAACAGATTCGTTCATGTATCTATTATTGATATTCTGATTTGGTGAGCCAAATGCAGAATGAATGTTCAATTTGATTCGATGAAATATTCTTCATCTATCTTTGTGTCTTCCTGGTAATTTCGAGGACGAAATTCTTTTAAGGGGGGAAGTCTGTAACGACCCCGAATTTTATGAATATTTAAATTGATAATTAATTCAGTTTTTGAATTAAAATTGTAAAATTTATCGATAAATGAATTCGAGCTTCCCCGAATCCAAATAAAAATATATAAATATTGAGAAATACAAGAAAGTATTTAAGTTGAAAATAAATATCTTAAAATTTTAGTTATATGAACTATAAAGATATGAAATAAACACGGTAATCAAATTAGTTAAATTAAAACCACAACAAAACCAAAGTATGTATGTATGTATACAAAGTATAAGGCTGAGAAAAGAATATAAAAAATATGTAACTGGGCTTGCAAAACAAGGGATCATCTCAACACAAACATTATTATATCAGCCGAAGTCAACGAGTATTGAAAATGAAGAAACATAAAGGACATTAGCATTGAATGTTTGCATCTCTAAGTACATACAAAAAATTATATCAGCCTCCAATTGAAGAAATATCACTGAGCTATTGTACATACAAATTATATCACCGGTACAAAGTTTATACCAAGTAACTTCACTTTTCTATATCCATCATCCTCACTCAGTTTCGTCCACTCCAAACTAAATTAAACTGAAGCAAGTATTTTCTTCAAAACTAAAAACAACAATACAAAAATCAAAGCTAGAGGATTAAAGAAGAAGTTTTCAACTTGCATTTCTCCAGCCTGTTCATTCTTTCTTTTGGAAAAAAAAACAGTGTGAGCAATTTTTCTTATTTATCTGTGAGTAACTTCACTTTTAAAGAAATTTAAGTAGGAAAATTTGTTTTCATACTATTTAATCTAAAACAAATATGAGTTATAAGATATTTGCTGTGTACATATTCATGCATGGTATACATGTTGCTTCAGAGTATTCTCTGCCTATACCTCCCAGTATTCAAGTTTGGTTCAAAACAATTCAAACCTTGTGATTTTGTCTTTGTTTAAATTTAAGTTTCAAATGAAACTTGTTTGCTTGATCATAAACTCTAGTTTTAAAATCATACTTAAGTTGAAATTAAAATACGAATGACTCTGGAAACTATTAACAGAGGAATCAACTTAGACATAGTGGAAAAATTAAACTTCATAAATTTTTGTTTCAGAATTAGGATCTGAAACAACCTATAAAAATATGAATTTTAAAATGAAAATCGAGATTTTTCGATTGGTATTTCGAGAGTAGTTCGTTTTTGCTTGCAAATTGGTTTTCGACCAAGTTCTGGTGATCAAGTGGACTGGAGAGGTCGGGTTTTTGTCTGGAGGTGGAGGGGTCTACCATGGGTCAGGGAAAAATAGTGGATAGGGCTGCAGTTCGACGTGGCGGCGGCGGCGTAAATTTTTGGGTTCCTAAACCTAATTTTTGGGTGATCGAGAATTTGACCACCGCGACCTCTTACGTGCATCGAGTTACTCGCGCCTTTGGGAGATGGTGGTAGGGTCGATGACGAAGTGATGGCCGAAGTTTCGTACGCTCTGGTGGCCGGGGGAGTAGAGAGGAGGTGTTGACAGGTTTCAGGGGAAGGTCAGTTCGTGTTCCAGGTTTCGTAATTTCACTCGAATTCGCGTTCGAGTTGAACTGGAGGAGTTGGGTGGTTGCGACCGAAGCTGGGGATGGTTTGTGACTTGCTCGAAGTTTCGGCGACGACCAGTGATGGTCGGAACTCCGGTGCACGTGCACGAGTATTTTCGTGTGCACTGGGAAATAGAGGCTTGGGGGAAGAAGAAGGCGCGACTCGAAGTTTTACTCAGGTTGATTCATGTTTTGCTCGAGACCTTGTGATGTTTTACTCGAAGTAAACTAAAGGGGGCTCGGGTAGTTTTGTTTTCAAAGTTTTAACCTGTAACCTGTACACAGTTTTAAAAGGTTGATTTTTTAAATTGAAGTCAAGGTTAAACTGAGGATAAGTAAATGTTTAAATTCCAGATTTTTTTTGGACGGAAGAAAGTTTATAATTTAAATACTTCAAATAAGTTTAAATATTTTGAACTTAAGGGGATTTGATTTAAAATCCCTTCATAACTAAGATTTGCTTTAATTTGTAATTTAAGGGTTTTTAAAAAGGTTAGTTTTATAAAGAGATTTAAAGTTCAGTTGGTATTCGTTTTGGAGCTTGAAATTTAAAATGAATGTTCAAATGGAACTTAATAATGTTGAATTAAGCGAGTGTTTAAGATAATGTGATTAATTAATGTGGTTAATTAAAGATTAAATAAATATGAGTAATTAAAGGGTAGTTAATTACTTAATTAATGATTTATTACTTGACGTAATGAATTAAAGGATAATTAATTGATTTAAAAGTTAATTAATTAAAGTGATTAATTAATAAATGTAATTACCTAAGAGTAATTAATTAAAAGTTAATTTATTGATTAAGGGTTAATTAATAATTGATTAAGGATGATTTATTAATGATTAAAGGTTAATTTATTTAATTAAAGGATAATTAATTCAAATGGGTTGTAATTGATGATTAATTAACCAGGATTAGTAATTAATCTGATTTAAGTTAGTCAGATAATGACCTTACTTATGATGTTTGGATTTCATTGAATGCTGCATATTAGATTTATATCTCTGTTATGTGATTATGATGCTATGAATTGCTTTATGCTGAACTGTTATATCTGTGATGAATATACTGTTATATGAATATGAAACCCTTGATCCGTAAACGACATTTGAATTTCGATGCGACAGGGAGTCGGATTCCAGTTGGATATCCGAAACCCACATCGAATTGTAATGATGAATCTTTGTGACTGATAAATTTATTTTATCTATGAATCTGTGAATGAAGATAAGCGTTATCGATTTTACCGCTTATCAATATATCTGTGATGATTGATGTTGTGCACTATTGTGTGTGAAACCCCTGGACTACACCATACACACACAAATATGGATTTCACGTGGAAATCGGTTAAATCATAGATGATGTAAATTTAATGTTTTGAAATTGAAATTTTAATTTCAATTGATTTTGAAATTGGAAATTTGGGTTTAAAGTGAAAATCTTTTGAAATGGAATTTCAGAGATAAAAGTTATTTCGAATAACTTAATCGAGTTTTGAAAATTTAAATAATTTGATTTAAATTTGAAATTGAATTCTATGATTTGAAATTAGGGATTAAAGATTCTGTATAAGTTATATATGGGTTAAACCATTTTAAAAGTATTGATTTGAGAATTTGAATTTAATTCAAGGGTTTTAACTCGTGTAAATATAACTGGATTTTTCCGAAACGAAAACTATTCGTTTTCAAATAGTAAAAGCTTTCACATAAGTAAAGGATTTCCAAATTGTGTTAACAGATTTCAAGTTTGAAATAGAATTGAAATGTTTTGAAAACTATGGAATGAGTCTTTGATTCAAAGACCGAAAGAGTTAATCTAATTTGAAATAGAATTGTTTTGAAAGCTATAAGTTAAATCTTGATTTAAAGATTTAACGAGTAAATCTATTAAAATGGAAATTGTTTTGAAATCCATGAATGAATCTTTGTGAATGGGGTTAACTTTGTGAATTAAATCTTTTGTTTAAAAGATTTAAAGTGTGGAAATTTTTTAAACCAGTGAAGGTTTTTGAAATGAATCTTTTTGTTTAAAAGATTGGAAATGGTAATTTGTTTTACCATTCGAATGAAAAGTTTTGGGTTTTAAGCTGTGATTTAACTGAGACCCTAGTATCCATATGATTTTTATTTGCGCTCGTTATTCGGTTTAGCCGGGAAAGGACCTTTGTGTCATATAACCCATTCCGAATAGTGATACGACGATATGGATAGCATTTGAAGACCGGTGGTGAAGACCGGGTATTTGCGAGAGCGATATGATGACCTATCGATTTTCTCTGCATCATGGCTCCGGTATAGAGATTCCCTAAGTGATGGGAAGTCCGATCGAGATTGTGAATACCCGGATTTGCAAGGGCTTCTTTGGAAGTGCCTTCGGTTCTGTTCGAACCCGGAACAGACTTGTATGGATGTGTGTCTGACATTACACTTTGAGATGTAAAGCTGGTTTCTATCAAATACATTTCTGTTGGTGGCGGAGAATTTATTCTCTTAGCTTAACACCCTTCTCTGAGACGTACGAGCTCAGAGGTTATGTAGTTGATGGTTACTAGTGATACATTCCCAATTTGGTAATGTGGCATACGAAGTGCTGCTGATCATTTGTTGATCGAAGCGTGGCTTTGTGAAAAAGCGTGGCTTTGTGGACGAGACTTCGTCGAGCCTCACAACCCGGTAATGGTCGAAACAGGAATGTTGCGACAAGGGTTTGTAGGGGTAGCGCCCCTAGGGTATGTCATTTCCTTCTGGATAAAGGGTGGTATCATGGTATGGAGCCCAGATACTTAACTCATGTGGACACGGTAATTTATTACTGTATGATGTTGCTTTGTTGGTTTTCGGGATCCCGCGGATAAAGGTCGGTAACGACCGGGGGATGACATAGCTCGTGTGTTAGTTACCTAGTTACAGCTGTACAGCGTGAGGTAGCGTCGGCCTTTTGTTTGCAGAGATCCGGTTAGGATCCGGGGCGTCTTTCCAGAGGCGTTTCTATTTCGGTAAGGAAGTTCCTTAGCCTGATCATTTGTTGGAAATCCAAAGAAACAATACGAACCCTGTACGGTTTTAGTTGTATTACCTGCTATGGGATATGGCGGTAACCTGCTATTGAACGTAGTAGCTATAGTAGGCATACAACAATGGTTGTATGCTGGCTAAGATTAATATTATATTTTCGAAATGGTTTTCGACACTATGCACTAATGATAATAATATCGAATGATTTTGCGTAGTAAGCATTTTTGACTATCATAAGGAGAAATCTCCTCCAATTCTGCGATTGCATTGTGTGTGTGGCGGGAGGCCTTATGGTAGTTTCATTTTCGAAAAAGCATTGCGGATTTCAATGTTTAAAAGCCTTTGTTGCTTGTTTTAAAGATAAACTGTTTTTGTTGCTCACACCAGTCCCATGACTGATCCGGAGTTTATTGTTCCCTTCCTAAACACTGGGTGCCCACTACTTTCCACACGGGCAGTCTAGAGTTGGGTTTTTCAGCTATTCAGGTTGAGTAGATTATCTGGAGCTAGTCAGTTCTTGGAGTTTATGGATTGACGTTGCTTATCTTGGAGCATTCTATTGGGGATATTCTATCCGCTGCTGGTGTTATCTATTTTCTTTCCGCTGCTATTTCTTGTATCATATCTCTGATGTATATTGATATTCATTGTATCACTCTGTTGTATCAGATATTATATATCAATGTATTATTCTTTTCTTCCGCTGTGTTATTTACTTAATTGTGTTATAGCTCCGGCGAATCGGATTTGAACGGTCGAATCTGCGGCATTTTAGTACAATGTGAAGTACGGATGTTGATTTTCGAACGCGAAAAATCCGAGTCGTTACACTTACTAACCACGCATAACCATAAGGACTTTTAAATGGGATTAGCAGTTACTTATTAGCTATCATGCTCCATCCATGCATAACCATAAGGACTTTTAAATGAGAATGGAGTGATGATAAAAAGAAATAATTGACTCACATGCTCCATCCATGCATAACCATAAGGACTTTTAAATGAGAATGGATGCATGAGAGATATTTATAATTTTTTTTAATTTTCTTTTTAATTTTAAAAAAAATAATTCACTCTTCTCATTTTACAAAACCATTATGAATGATAGAAAGATGGTAGAAATAGAAATGGTCGTGGAATAAGTTACCAAATTAATCATATTATGAAATTTCTTAAAATAAAACAAACATATTTCCACTACTGAATACCATATACGAATCAATCTTTGAAAATATCCAAAACTGGTTTGAATCCTAGAAATTGAAGTTGAAAATAAATATCCAAGAATATTTCAACCAAAAAATGGAAAATGATTAGTCAATTTCTATAATCCCCAAATCCAAACGTAATCTGGAAAATCTGTCTTCGGGGAGGGGTTTTGTGAAAATATCAGCAAGTTGAGCCTCGGTTGAAATGTATTCAATGCAAATGTCTTCCTTAGCAATGTGATCTCTAAGAAAGTGGTGTCTCACATCAATGTGTTTTGTGCGTGAATGATGAACAGGATTATTTGACAAGTCTATTGCACTTTTACTATCACATTTTAATGGAACTTGTTTATAAACTAAGCCAAAATCAGAAATAGTTTGCATCATCCATAAAATTTGAGCACAACAACTTCCTAAAGCAATATATTCTGCTTCAGTGGTGGATAATGCAACACAGTTTTGTTTTCGACTTGACCATGAAACTAATGAATGTCCTAGCATGAAACATGTCCCACTAGTGCTTTTCCTGTCTACTAGTGAACCCGCATAATCAGCATCAGAATAACCAACTAAATCAAAATTTTCACAAGAAGGGTACCATAGTCCAAATTTGTGTGTGTGTGAAAGATATCTCAAAATTCGTTTAGTGGCTTTCAAATGAGATTCTTTAGGGTTAGATTGAAAACGAGCATACAAACACATAGAAAACATAATATCAGGTCTAGAAGCAGTAAGATAGAGAAGTGAACCAATTATCCCTCGATATTTCTTCTGATCAACAGCAACTCCTTTCTCGTCTTTGTCCAACTTTGTTGATGGGCTCATAGGAGTTCTCAATGGTTTGGAATTCTCAACTCCAAATTTCTTCAATAGTTCCAACACATACTTGGATTGTGAAATGAAAATGCCATCACTGCTTTGCTTGATTTGAAATCCAAGAAAATATTTTAATTCTCCAACCAAGCTCATCTCGAATTTAGCCTGCATGACTTGTTCAAATTTCTCGCACAAGAGTTCATTAGTAGCACCATAAATGATATCATCCACATAAATCTGAACAATCAAAAAATCACTTTCTTTATGTAATAGAAACAGTGTCATGTTAGCACTCCCCTTTTTAAAACCATTTTCCAAAAGATATGTACAAAGGCAGTCATACCAAGCTCTAGGAGCTTGCTTAAGACCATATAATGCTTTTTCTAGTTTATACACATGATTTGGAAAATCATGATTTTCAAAACCGGGGGGTTGTTCAACAAAAACTTCGTCTTTCAAATCACCATTTAGAAAGGCACTTTTTACATCCATTTGTTTAAGTTTGAAACCCTTATAACAAGCAAAACTTTGCAAAATCCTAATGGCTTCTAACCTAGCAACTGGAGCAAATGTTTCTTCAAAATCTATGCCTTCTATTTGGTTATATCCTTTTGCGACCAACCTAGCATTGTTTCTAATTACATTTCCTGACTCATCAAGTTTGTTTTTGAACACCCATTTAGTTCCAACAATTAGATAGTCATTAGGCCTAGGAACTAATTTCCCAACTTTATTTCTCTCAAATTGATTAAGTTCATCTTGCATTGCTAAAACCCAACTTTCATCATTAAGAGCCATTTCAACAGAATCAAGTTCAATCTCAGAAATAAAACCACTGTGACAACAAAATGCACACAAATTTTTATCAAATGAAGAGCGAGTGCGTATACCTTCCGTAGGATTACCTATAACCAATTTAGGAGGATAATTGGATTTGAACTTCAATTTATCAACATCAACAGTCCTACTTTCAACTTTCTCACTAGATGTCCCTTCTTCAATGTCTTCATGATCTACCCCATCGTCAACCGCCTTTTCAGTCGTCCTTTCCAGGTCAGTTCATCGAATTTCACATTGATTGATTCAACAATTGTTTATGTTCGTTTGTTGTATATTCTATAAGCCTTGCTCCTTCTTGAATAGCCCATGAAAGTTCCCTCATCAGCCTTTGATTCGAATTTTCCAAGTTGATCACCTGTGTTAAGAATGAAACAAGGACATCCAAATACACGAAAATAAGAAATGTTAGGTTTCCTTTCATGCCACAATTCATAAGACGTTTTGCCAAGTATTGGTCTAATCATTACTCTATTCATTACATAGCACGAAGTATTCACTGCCTCTGCCCAAAAGGTTAGAGGTAGTTTATACTCACTCAACATGGATCTAGCCAATTCTTGCAATGTACGATTTTTCCTTTCAACCACCCCATTTTGTTGAGGTGTTTATGGAGCAGAAAATTCATGTTTTAAACCATTTTCTTCACAAAAGTTTCAAAATCCAAATTTTCAAATTCGCCTCCATGATCACTTCTCAAAGTTTTAATTGAAACTCCTTTTTCATTTTGAACAAGTTTTGCAAATTTTGAAAAATAATCAAAAGATTCAGATTTTTTGGCTAAGAAATAAACCCAAGTAAATCTAGAATAATCATCAACCAATACATAACAATAACGTTTTCCATTCAAGCTTGCAATTTCATTTGGTCCAAATAAGTCCATGTGAATTAATTCGAGGACCCTTGATGTGCTACCAATGTTTTTAGGGCGAAATGATGATCGACTAAGCTTGCCTAAGGAACATGCTTTACACACTTTATTATTTTTAAATTTCTGATGTGGTAACCCTCTGACTAATTCTTTCGTTTCAAGTTTTTCCAAGAGGCCCATACTAGCATGTCCAAGTCTCCTATGCCATAAGGATGCCTCTTCGTCAGTGGCTACCAAACATCTAGAAAGATTTAGATTATCAAAAGAAAGTGTGTAAACATTTCCTTTTCTTTTGCCCATAAAAACTATGTTATTAGAAGATTTATCAATGATTTTGCAAGTATCACTATCAAAAACCACATTCATACCTTTGTCACATAGTTGACTAATAGAAATGAGATTGTGATGCAAATTATCGACGTATAAAACATTAGTCAAGGAAAAAATACCATTACCTACTTCACCTTTACCAATAATCTTACACTTGCTATTGTCTCCCATGATCACATTTCCACCTTTAAAATTCTCTAGGCTAAGGAACTTTGATTTGTCACCTATCATATGTCTAGAACAACCTGAATCTAGATACCATTCTTGTTGCTCCTTAGCCCGCCAACAAACCTACATAGAGAGAGAGGAAGATGACCTAGAGAAACTCTTAGGTCCAATGATATTAGTGACTGAAGCATTGTGAATAAACAATCCCTTTGGAACCCAAACTTGTTTTGTCCTTTTATTCGTGTTCCAATGGACATGAAATTTGTTTGTAGAATTCTTAGGAACCCAAATTTGTATAAATTTTGTGTTCTTGTTCCTATGACTACAATTTTCAGCACGATGTCCAATTATTACACATTTTACACATCTAGCAAAGACACTCTTACTTTTTGCATTATCATCAACTTGTGTTTTCCCAAAGCCTAGTCCTTTTCTGTTGTTAGCAAAAAGTTGATTTCCCAATAACATGTTAAATGATTTTTCTCCTCTTGAATAGTTATTCAGAGTTTTCTCAAGGTTTTGGACTTTGGTTTTTAGTGTTGTATTTTCAGTCACAAGTGAGTGCATCTATTTATAAAATCCCTTTTCCTAGTGTCAATGGTTTCCTTAAGACTCAAGTTTTCTTTTTCAAGGTTCTCAAAGTTATTCTTAAGTTTTGATAATTCTGAATCTAAAATTTTACATTTTTTACAGTCTAGATTTTGAATATTTTCAAGTTCAGTTTCTAACCTAAAATTTTCATGGACAAGTTCTCTCCTATCAGATTTCAGTTTTTCAATTTTAGATTCAAGAGTATCAATTGTTTTAGTAAGATCACAACACATCAAAACAAGTTCTTTATAAGAATAGTCACTTACCTCACTAGATTCCTCTGAGCTTTCTTCTGAATCTGATTTTGCCATAAGACATAGATTAGCCTCCTCTGAGCTATTATTCGAAACTTCCTCTCCTTCTTCATCATCCCAAGTCACTGCAAAGGCCTTCTTCTTCTTTTTCTTTCCTTTGTTGTTTTTTGAGAAGTGGGCATTTTTGTTTGAAGTGGCCAGGCTTCTTGCAGTGATAACAAGTTAATTCATTATCGGAATTGTCAGAATCTTTTGTCCTATTACCGCTTGTTTTCTTCTTGCGTGGCCCGAATCTTGACCATTTTCTAAGATTATTGACAGCCATTGCAAGCTCTTCAATTGGATCTTCTTCTTCTTCATCGCTCTCTTCTTTGCTCTTTAAGGCAATCGTCTTCTTCTTTGATTCGGAGTTGTTGCGTTCCTCCTTTGCTTTTAGCTCAAGCTCATATGTCATCAAGTTGCCGATCAACTCCTCCATGCTTAGTTTACTCAGATCTTTCGATTCTTGTATTGCCGTGACTTTTGCCTCAAAGCTCATCGGTAAGACTCGTAGCACCTTCCTCACAAGCTCTACCTCAGTGAATACCTTCCCAAGCGCTCTAGCATTGTACACTAAAGTTGAAAAGCGTCCAAACATGTCCTTTATGCTCTCGCCTCTGTCCATCACAAAGTTCTCGTATTCATTGCTGAATAGGGCTAGACGAGACTCCTTGACTTGAGAAGTTCCTTCATGTGTCACCTCCAAGGTATGCCAAATTTCCTGCGCAGTTTTACAATGAGAAATTCTATTAAATTCATTTTTATCAAGAGCACAGATCAAAGCATTCATGGCTTTAGCATTTGTAGTTTTTAATTTCTTATCGTTAGCGTCCTACCTATCCTTAGGTTTAGGAATCTCAGTATCACCAACAGTTAAAGTGGGAGATTTATAGCCAGTTTCAATAATGTCCCAAATATCATAATCAACAGAACTAAGATAAATACCCATCCTAACTTTCCAATAAGCATAATCATTCCCATTAAACATAGGTGGCCTAGCAATAGATTTTCCCTCAGAAAAAGAATTATTTGGTGGATTTATGACTCTAGAGTTAAAGAAAAATACCGGGCTCTGATACCACTTGTAGGATCTAGATTAACCCTATAGGGGGTGAATAGGGTTATAGCAAATTTTCTCGAATTTAAACAAACTGTAGAAAAGTAAATATGCTGAAAAGTAAATCACACACAAAATTTACCCAGCTTCGGCAACCCCTGCCTACTGCTGCATTCCCAGATTTCTATTATAATTAAACAGTCTCCCGCTTACAAACACTCTAATAGACTCGCAAACCCTGCTACGGCCTATAGAGTTTTGCAAACTCGCAAACCCTGCTCACTGAACTAATCCTAACTAGACAATCTGACACAACCTAAAACCTAGGTGGTGATTTACCCGGATTTGATTCAAAAAATACAAACTTCGAAAATAAAACAAGAGCAAAAATAAATAAACTTGAATTGTTTTTGCCCTTAAAATAAAAGCTATAAACTAAAGCCTTTGTTTAATTAACAAGGCCGGCCCTTTTAATAATTTCCCTTTTATTTTTATCGGCCCGCTTGTTTCTTGAGATAATGGTGACTCTCGTTCCTCTTTGCAACTGAGATTAGGGCTTCGGCTCATTCGTTGTTGTTCTGAATTAGGGTTTCGCCCTCGTGTTTGTGAGATTATCTACGGCTTCTGCCTCGGCTTCCTCTTGTGGAATTGATTTCGACTTTGGCCTCGATCTCGTTCCTCTGTGAGCAATTAGGGCTTTGTTACAGTCGGCTTCGTTGCTTCGAGATGATCGAGTTCGGCTTTATCTCTGGTATGTTGTTTGATTTCTGGTTCGTTTGCTTGAATTCGATTGTTTTTTTTTCACGCCATCAGTCGATGATGATTTTGGGTCTTTATATAGGGTTTCTGAAACCCTTGACTTCGTCTGATTTGAGTTGCTTGGCCTCCATGTCGTTGAATCTTTCCTTTATTTTGTTGTGCTATTTTTGGTATTTACTTCGTACCCACGGCTTTGATTTTGAAACGTTCGATCGTTCCTTGATCGATACGGAAGAAAACTTTCCTCTTTTATTTGGATTTGATTTTTGACTTTTTCAATTTTTACACACACTTGATTCCGAGAATATTTCTTTATTGACATCGACTCACGACTTCGGCTTCGATCACTTGGTCATTACGGTGTTGACTTCGATTTGAAACTGCAGTTGTCTTTGTAAATTTTTGAATTTGTGATTTCCTGGCTTCCTAGTGCTCACGGCTTCGACTCTCTGTAGCATACTTGACATGTTCCTTTTTATAACTACTGTGATATATGCATATTCATGACTTCGGCCATCACCATTTCTTTGATCTTTGTTCTGCTCGAATTGTTTGCTTGTTTACTGTCTGGTTGCACTTGCTCGATGGTTAGATGCACTTGAATATGGTCTTCATGTATTCATTTTGTCTTGTGTGTTTTGTTGCAGTCTGTACCTGTACATTTCATACATACATGTATATACTTATATTCATTGTTTAGTTCATGTTGCTGTTGGTCTTCACTGAGCATTTCTGTTTTGTTTCCATGCTGTGCTGTTTATACCATCTTGAGCATGTGTGTTTGGTCATTGAATTTGTTATCTTCATTATGACTTGTTTCACTGTTATGTTTACATTTGAGCTCTTTGAGTTGCCTTGTGATTTGGTTGTGGTAGAGTTGCTTCAAATTTAAGTTGTAGTTGCAGTCTACCATCTCTGTGCACATGTATGCTTCCAGTTGTGCTTGCCTTGGAGTTTCATACCTGTAGTCTTTGTTGTACTGTTGCATTCTTGTAGTCTTCACTGATATTGATTCATTGTTGTACTGTGTTCACTTTTCACCTCTGGCTTTGTACTACCTGAACTTGATTCACTGTTGTGATGGTTGTAGTGATACTTTGAGTTGTTGATCGAGTTGCATTGCCATATTGTTGTCTGTTGTTCATCATATTGCTCTGTCCAGTTTTGGTTTTGCTAGATGTACATGTGTTCACTTGAACTTGAGTTCATTGCGTAGCTTTCCTCTGATCAGTTGACTATCTCTGTTTCTCTTCACTGATATTCATGTGTGTCTGATGTACTTGAATCAGTGCTTTTTGACATGTTTGAGTCTTCGAGTATGTGAACACTTCATGTTAGCATTGTTATGGTGCAGTCTGACTATGTAGTCTACGTTGTGCATGATGACTGCGCACACGAGTTGGCGAGGTAGTGCAGACGTGTATAAATGTACACGTGTGTATTGCAGCCACTCATGATTACCTGTCCCTGATAAAAATACTGATATGCATAGATATTACATAATAAAAAATGATGACAATAACCCATATATCTGAGACATTAATAAAAAACAAATTTATATTATTGCAAATTCAAATTTGTTTATTTTTAGATTACTGCTGTAGTTGCTAATTATACAGGTACTCAGAAGACAAGACAAGAACTGGAGCTGGACAATGTAGATAGATGCAGATGTGCAGACAGAGTGAAGAAATAAGTGTTGAGTGTTGTAGTGAGAACAAAAATTGTAAATGTGAAATGTATGAAATCAGTGTTTGTAATGAGAGCTGAAAAACTTTGTATTGTATAAAATATTATATTGAATAAAAAATACTGATTGAATTTGTTAAATTTTGTGCAATAGTATTATTATTCAATATGAATATTTATTCCTATATGTGTATAGTACAATCTGCAAACACATCTATAAATTGATATATATTTTGTTATCATCAAACAAGAAACTCACATCAAACAATACTTACAGCAATGCTTCTTTGCTCCCATGTACTTACAGCAATATGCTATTTTATAGTGGCTGATAAGATCTTATGAAGGCTTGCATTTATTGCTTTGTCTCATTTCATCATGTCTACACTTATCTCCTTGTACAAATCTTCATGCTTTATTAACCCGTTGTTTTGAATTTCAGCTATGTATATATATATTTTGTTTTGTTATCTTGTTGCATGCTTAATTCATATACTTTTGTTTGCATTCACACATATTATTATTTTTCTTTTCTACATATAAATATTTATTAATATTATTATTGTTTGTATTTATACATATTATTTAAAAGATAATGGATTGAAAATAAATACATATCAAAGGAATTATATATGTGTATTTTCTAAATTTGATCAATTTACCAATTAATTTCGCAAAATTTTATTCAAAAATTAATTAATTATAAATTTAAATTAAAATCTAGGGTTGTTACAGACTTCCCCCCTTAAAAGAAATTCGTCCTCGAAATTTACAGGCACGAAAAAAATAACACAGAGATAGACAGATTCGATCTCCTATAATTCCTCAAACTTAAGATATGAATTCCAAACTCAAGTCGGAATATCTTAGAATACATACCAATTTGTCCCTCTTCGGACTTTGGTATTCACAATAAATTACAATAAAATTTCAAATTTGGTTTTAAACGAAATCGTTTTATCGATACAATTCAAATTTAGCTTCATATTCTATTAATCAATTTAACTCAATTTAAAATTTCCAATTTATTTAAAATTTTAATTCCAAATTTCCAATTCATATTCATTAAGGTTTAAAACGAGAAGCTGATAAGAAACCGATGAATATACAAACTAAGGATTTGCTACAACGATTCGTAGGGCCATCATCACACCGAAACTTCTTCTTGTAGCTGGTACGAAGCAATCAAAAGAATTTTGGAAACGAATCAAAGAAGATTGATAAGAAAGTTGTTTCCACTGTTGCAGGGTATTGACCATTTATAGTCGTATTCCCCGTCCCCTATCTCGTCCTCTTCTTGCACTCATACTCACTATCAGTGGATAGCAAGAGAATTTACTGAGGCATTCGAACATATATCTTAGGGATTACTCATTCTAGGGTATACTTCACCCTATCTCTAATGAGCTACCTAATGTGTTATACTTCTGAGCTAAAGTTCAACCTTAGCTCTGATACCAAATCTAACGATCAAGCGATCACAACCGGTAGGCTTTTCAACCATCCCAGCCCTACCGTGGCTTACACTGATATCCCAAACTTGCTTTTACGGCCAGCCTCTCGACTGTCACAGCCTCTGCCTAACCAACCCCGTAAAGAGGACGTGTAGGGGTAAGAGTCTTCCGTTCTCCACCAAACCGCGAAGCGAGAATCCCCCATCATGTTTCACCTAGATAAGCAAAACTGGTGTGAGCAACAAAAACAGTTTATCTTTAAAAACAATTAGCAATAGAATTTTAAAGTCAATTCGAAATGCTTTTAGAAAATGAAACTACCATAAGACCTCCCGCCACACACACAATGCAAACGCAGAATTGGAGGAGATTTCTTCTTATGATAGTCAAAGATGCTCACTACGCAAAATCAAATCATTGGATATTATTATTAGTGCATAGTGCAGAAAACATTTCGAAAGTAGAATATAAATGTTAGCCAGCATAGACATTTCGAACTATGCCTACTATAGCTACCATCTAAACAGTGGGGAGCCACCATAAGTAAATGGCAGGTTCTACAACTAATACCATACAAGGTTCGTATAGGAAGATGGATTTCCAACAAATGGTCAGGCTAAGGAACTTCCTATGCCACGAAAGAACGCCTCTGGCTGGACGCTCCGAGAGACAACCTGCTCTCTGCTAAACAAGGCCGGCTACCCCCCTTCCCGGGGAATATACAAAACCTCAGATATGCCACCCCCGGTCCTTTGGGACCTTTATCCGAGCACTCGGTAACCAACATCACACATAATAAATAAAGTGTGTCCATGTAACGACCCCGAATTTTAATTTAATTTAAATTTATAATTTAAAGTATTTTTGGAATAAAATCTGTAAAATCAATTGATTTTAGTGAAGCGAGTTTCCCTGAATACAAATAAGGCAAAGCAAATACAAAATATGTTCAAACTGGCATAGTCAAAGCAAGACAAAGAAAATAAAATAAAATACATAGCATAAGAGTATAGACAAGTAAACCTAAAGTACAAAAGCAAAACAGGCTTGTATAAATAATTAGTAAAGCCCGTAAGTAGTTCAAAGGCAAGCAAATTTGTAGTTGTAAAATAAGTATGCAGGCTAGAGAATCATAAACAAAGCAAAGTATAATACATCTATGTACAAAATGAGATATGCAGGGAAACATATAGGACATTGCATTTAATGCTAGCATACCATTTAGTCAATTCGAATTGTATAATAAAATCAATTCAGCCAACAAAGAAGAAAAATATCACTGTAAATTGTACAAACCAATAAAAATATACATTACCCTGTACAAAAAACCTACCATCTCCAGTAAACTTGTTTCTATATATCAATCTCCTTTTCTTTTCGTTCATAAACAAATGCAAACAAGAAAATCATCAAACCTGAAAAAAAATTCCAGTTTTAAAACTTCTACCTTCTCAAGCAAGACAAGGTTTTTGGAATCAAAACAACAAAGGCATACAAATTTTCAAATCAAGTTTCAGTTTTGCAAAATTTTCTCAAGCCTGTTCAAAGTGTTAGAGCAACTCTATTCTTTCTTTTTAAGGTGAGCAAACATCACCTTTAAAACTCTTATATGTTTATGTTTTGTGGAATTTGATGAATGAATAGAGTTAGATATGTTTGCATGGAAAAAAATAAAAATAAAAATGTCTGTATACATGTGAAAAATATTGGGTGTAGTTTCTGTCTTTGGTTACAGGGTTTCAAAACCTGTATAAAGAAAAAAATTTCAATATATCATCATACAATCAATGATTGGTTAAGATCTTTAAAGATGAATCATGTGTAAAAGTGTGTTATGATTTTTAAAAATAATTTCAAGTTTATTTATTTAGCAAACATTCAAAAGAATTGGAATTTCTGTAACACATATTCAAGACAGGGAAATCAGTTATCACAAATTCAAATTTGGATCCCATAAATCGATTCATAATAGGAAACAATGATTTTTGATAAGATTTTCAAGATTTTTAAGCCTGGGATTAGCATGTTATCTCGAATTGAACGAAATTTGTATTATCGTCAATTGATGTCGATCAATGGCGAATTGAAGCTAGGGATTAATTTTAAAGGTAGCTTGTGGGTTGCTAATTATCAGAAAAATGATTACTTAATTTATTGATCAACGTGGAGTAAAGGCGAGGTTGATTTAGGGTTCGAGCTAGTTTTTGGGTTGCTGAGATTTACGAGGCCACCACGATCTCTGTAGATGATCGAGCGCGACGAGGCTCTAGGGAAGGATAGCAGGGGAGTTGACGAGTAGATGACCGGAGTTGTACGAAGACCGGTGGTCAAGGCGTGGAGAACGACGATGGTTTCCAGGTTTAGGTGGTGATGCTCTCGCGTGTTCCAGGTTTCATTTTTCAAGCTCGAACTCAAATGTCAAATTCGAGTTCAACTTTGGGGTTTAACGCTTGGGGGCGATGGAGGAGATCATGGGTGACTTGTTGGTATGGGCGACGATGATCGGAACTAGCGGCGGCGTGCGTGCACGTGCACGATGGCACAGATATGTCAGAGGGGTCGTGTGATGACTTGACTCGAGTGATACTCGAGAAACTGTGATGGTTGCTTCGAGTGTGGTTTGGGTGAGTGTGTGAGTTAGTTGGGTACAGCAGTTTATAATGATAGTGGAAAAAAAAGGAAGAAGAAGAGGGAGTGCGGGAGAATGGGTGAGTGTCACGGGAAAATGGATGAGGTACTCGAAGTGATACTCGAGTTAAAAGGGGAGGATTTCGAGTCAAGCTTTGTTCCAGGATTTGAACCAGAGATTGTTTTCTGTTTTGAAATCTGGAAACAAAAAAATTTAAATCTTTAGTCAATGTTTTTAACTGAGTTCAAATCAAAATGCAATTATATAACAAGTTGAATTAGAATTTACTATAAATAAAGTTTTGAAATTCAATTTTAAATTCAAATGACTTGGAAATACAATTAAGTGTATTGAAAGTAACTTGAAATATTAATAAAAAAAATTAATTAATGATTAAAATTGATAAATCAAGTGATTAAGAAATAATTTATTAAAGATAATTTATTTAATGATTTAAAATTGATTTATTTATCAAATGATTAGTGAAAGGATAATTAATTAATATGGTTAATAAATTAAATCAATTAATTTGATGATAATAAATCAAAGATAAATTTATGTAAGTGGTTAGGGATGATCACTTATTGGAATTTTATTAATTAAGTGATAATTAATTAATTAAGGGTTAAAATTTTAATTAAAGATAATTAATTAAATAATGAATTAAATAATTAAAGATTAATTCTTTAAATAATTAAAGGTTGATGAATTATAATTAAAGGTTGATGAATTATAATCAAAGGTTAGTAAATTTATTATTAATGATTAATTAATAAATGATTAAAGAATAATTAACCAAAATGATTTGTAAAATATTAATGTAATTAACCAGGATGAGCGACTAATCTAATTTAAATAAATCAGACAATTAATTAACTTCACTTATGAATGTTTGGATTTCGTTGAATGACTTGATTGTTTGATATCCCTGATATGTGATGTTTTGTGATATACCCTGATTATGCTGTGATCTGTAATCTACTTAGATGTGATTTCTATTTCTGTGATATATTACTATGTGAATATGAAACCCTTGGCCCGTAAATTGACATTTGAATTTCGATGCGACAGGGAGTCGGATTCCAGTTGGTTATCCGAAACCCACATCGAATTATAATTGTGAATCTTTGTGACCGATAAATTTATTTTATCTATGAATCTATGAATGAAGATGAGCGTTATCAATTATACCGCTTATCGATATATCTGTGATGATTGATGTTGCACTACTGTGTAAAACCCCCAGACCACACTTTTACACACACAAATATGGATTTCACGTGGAAATCGGTTAAGTCATAGATAATGTAAATTTGATGTTTTTGAAATTGAAATTTTAATTTCAATTGATTTTGAAATTGGAATTTGGGTTTAAAGTGAAAAGCTTTTGAAATGGAATTTCAAAGACAAAAGTTATTTTGAATAACTTAATCGAGTTTTGAAAATTTAAATAATTGGTTTTAAATTTGAATTCAAGTTTGAAATTGAATCTTAAGATTTGAAACTAGGAATATATGGGTTAAATTATTTTAAAAGTATTGATTTTGGAATGTAAATGTAATTCAAAGGCTTTAACCCGTGCAAATAAAATTGGATTTTTTTGAAACGAAAACTATTTGTTTTCAAATAATAACAGCTTTCATATAAGAAGTGAACTTCTAATTTGTGTTGAAAGGTTTCAAATTTAAAATGAAATTGACAATGTTTTGAAAGGCTATGAATGAATTCTTTTTAAAAGCTATGAATTGAATCTGTTTATTTTTAACAGATTTAGAATGATGTTTTGTTTAACCCATTCGAAATGAAATTGTTTTGAAAGCTATGAGTTAAATATTTTGATTTAAAGATTTAACGAATTAATTAAATTCGTAATGGAAATTGTTTTGGAAAATCTGTGAATGAATCTTTGTGAAAACTGAGTGAACTTTGTGAATTAAATCTTTTATTTAAAAGATTAAAATGGTAATGTGTTTAAACCATTTGAAGGAAGGTTTTGGGTAATAAGTTGTGACTTAATTGAAATCCCAATATCCATATGTTTTTAATATTGCGCTCGTTATTTGGGTTAGCCGGGAAAAGACATTTGTGTCATATAACCCATTCCGAATAATGATACGTCGTATATGGATAGCATTTGAAGACCGGTGTTGAAGACCGGATATTCACGAAAACGAAAGGACAACTCGTCGAATGTCTCTGCACCGACTGGTCCCCGGTATAGAGATTTTATCACCCTTTGTGATGGGAAGTCCGGACAGGATTGTGAATACCCGAAATTGCAAGGGCTTCGTAAGAAGTGCCTTCGGTTCTGTTCGAACCCAGAACAGACTTGTATGGTTACATGTCTGACATTACACTTTGAGATATAAAGCCGATTTCTTTCAAATACATTTCTGTTGGTGGTGGAGAATTTATTCTCTTAGCTTAACACCCTTCTCTGAGACGTACGAGCTCAGAGGTTATGTAGTTGAAATTTATCAGCGATATATCCCAATTTGGTAATGTGGCATGTTGAGTGTTGCTGTGTGATGATCAGTGTTTGATCATTTGCGATATGATCATTTATTTGATTTTATATCTTTGTGATCATAGGTTGATCATTTGTTTGACCCGAAGCATGGCTTTGTGACAAAGCGTAGCTTTGTGGACGAGACTTCATCGGACCTCACACCCCGAAATGGTCAAAACAGGAAGGATGCAGCAAGGTTCTAGGGAGTAGCGCCCCTTAGTGTATGTCATTTCTTTCTGGATAGAGGTGGTATCATGGTATGGAGCCCAGATACTTAACCTATGTGGTTACTGCATTATTATTCTGATGTGGTTGTTGGAAATCGAGGATCCTCGGGAAGATCGGTTACGATCGGGGGATGACATACGCGTGTCAGTAGTTACCTATTTTTGCAGAGGTAACCCGGCCTTGTGTTGGCAGAGATCCGGTTAGGTTCTCGGGACGTCATTCCAGAGGCGTTTCCATGTGGCAATGGGAAGTTCCTTGGCCTGACCATTTGTTGGAAATCCAAACTCCAATACGAGACTTGTACGGTATTAGTTGTAGAACCTGCCATTCACTTATGGTGTCACCACTGTTTGGATGGTAGCTATAGTAGGCATAGTTCGGAATGTCTATGCTGGCTAAGATTTATATTCTACTTTCGAAATGTTTTCTGCACTATGCACTAATAATAATAAAATGATTTGATTTTTGCGTAGTAAGCATCTTTGACTATCATAAGAAGAAATCTCCTCCAAGTCTGCGTTTGCATTGTGTGTGTGGTGGGAGGTCTTATGGTAGTTTCATTTTCCAAAAGCATTGTGAATTGACTTTAAATTCTTTTGTTGTTTGTGTTTAAAGATAAACTATTTTTGTTGCTCACACCAGTCCCACGACTGACTCGGAGTTTATTGTTCATTTCCTAAACTCTGGGTGCTCATAATTTTCTACACGAGCAGTCTAGAGTTGGGTTTTTCAAATAGTCAGGTTCAGTAGATTTTCTGGAGCTAGTTCAGTCTTTGGATCGGACTGCACTTGCTTATTCTTGGTGTATCGTTATTGGGAGTTCGAGCTACTGCTGGAGTTCTCTCTTGAAGACTATCTTAGAGTTATTTGTTCCGCTGCTGATGTTAGTTATCTATTTTTCTTTCCGCTGCTATTTGTTGTATCATATCTCTGATGTATATAGATATTCATTGTATCATCATTGTATCTGGATATTGTATCAGATGTTGTATATCTATATTCTTTTTCTTTTATTCCGCTGTGTTATTTACTTAACTGTGTTATAAGCTCCGGAGAACCAGATTTGGCATTTGAATCTACGGCATCTTGAGTACAAGTGAAGTACGGGTGCCGATTTTCGAAGGCCAACTTTTGGGTCTTTACAGTCCACATGAGTAAGTATCTGGGCTCTATACCATGATACTACCCTTTTCCAGAAGGAATGGTCATACCCTAGGGAAGCTACCCCTGAAACCTTGCCGCACAATTCCTGTTACGACCATTTCCGGGTTGTGAGGTTCGACAAAGTCTCATCCACAAAGCTACGCTTTGGCACAAAGCCATGCTTTGGGTCAACAGATGATCAAAGTAATGATCACAAAGATAAATGATCAAACAAATGATCATATCACAAATGATCAAACAATGATCATCACACGGCAACACTCAGCATGTCACATTACCAAATTTGGAATATATCGCTGATAAATTTCAACTACATAACCTCTGAGCTCGTACGTCACAGAGAAGGGTGTTAAGCTAAGAGAATAAATTCTCCGCCACCAAACAGAAATGTATTTGAAAGAAATAGGCTTTATATCTCAAAGTGTAATGTCAGACATGTAATATCCCGGAAATTTGGGGCAATATCAATTTAATAATCTGTTTAAATAATTAAATTGATTGATAACTTTTGATAATAAATATTTGAATTGGTTTAATAATCTAATTGAAATAAATAAATCTTGTTTTCTAATATATATTTTGGTAATTTGGGAATCATGATTAATTTAATATTAAGCTTTTCAAAGTTATTTAACAAATAACTATATGGTTTTAAAATACATAAGATAAAGGTTAATTGTTTAAAAATAGATTTAAGCTTAAGTTTAAATTTAAATAAAAAGGTTTGTTTTATTTCTTTTAAATATTACTTGATATATATGATTAAAAATAGAAGTTTAAATACAATTTACATATGGTATTAATTCATCGAATAATATAAGTAATTTATAATCTCTTTTATAAATTATTTAAAATAGTCAAATTTGATATTTTCAATACTTTGTTTTTAGAAATATAAATAGACTTTAAATAAAATAGAATTATTATTTTAGAAATTAAATAGTAGTTATATATGCATATATATAACTTAATTATAAATTGGATTTTTAAATTTAATTTGAATTTGAATTAAATTTTGAAATTCAAAAGAATAAACATTTTTAAAATATTTGGATAAGCTTTCATTTATATATAATTTGTTTATAACATTTTCTTAAAAAGAAATTCAAATATATACATTTAAATAAAGTATAAAAACTCTTATTTACATTTAAAAATAAATAAAATTATGTATTAAATACTTAAAAGACAAATGTCATTATATTAAAGCCTAATGTGACATATGTTAAGTAATAAATAAAACTACATGACAAATGTCAAGATAAATAACAAGTGTCTTTTTAATTATTTTGATTTTCTTTTGTTTTTAATAAACCACATTTTAACTTATAAATACATATGTTTCCCCTCTTTATTTTCTTTTCTATCTTTTTTTCAATTCAAAACCAAGAAGAACTCAAACCAAAAATCTCAGAACAAAAATCTGAAACTCAATCATCTCATAAACAAAAGATTTATCAAAATCAAAAGCTTCTGCACCATTTTCCTGGAATCTGTAAACAAATCATGTTCAAAACAAATCAATTAGCAAAACTCTTAAAATACAAAATCAAACCCCTCGTTATCAAAAAGGCCTGCATCATATTTATCAAATCTGGAAAAATGATTTCTGCATGCACCTGGAAATGAAGCAAATCTGCATCATTTTTCTCTGCAACCTGGAATCAACTTTGAAAATCAAAGAGCCTGCATGCATGTAATTTGAAAAGGGAGCAAAAGCATTTTAGTCTCTGAACATCTCAGCACTCAAGTTTTAAAAGTTTAAAGCTTTTCAAAAAAAAAAAATTAAAGAGGCTGCCTCTGTTTGAATCAGGTGAGTAACAATTTTTGATAACTACTTAAGTTAAATCATGGTTGCCTAATTTAGTATGATTTCTGTTGCCTGGTTTGCTCTGGAAATAAGATTGCCTGTGTGAATATTTACAAGTATATTTGTGGATGAATGATATATGAATGTATGCTGTAGTCTGCAATGACTCTGTTCCCTGATTCAAGTCCATTTTTACTTAAATTCCCTATCACCTGATCTAATCATTATTATCAATTGAGATATAAACAAAAATTGTTTGTGTGATCATAAGTTTAAGCTTAAAATTTTAATTAAGTTAAAATGAATACAAACTTCCTCTGGAAACCAAAATGGTCTGGAAACATGAGTTTTGTTCAAAACTTAAATTCTTTAATTTATTAAATTAAGATTGTAATCTGAAACCTTAAAAGAAAATATGATTTTTAAATCAGAAAACAAAATTTTTAGTTTGGGATTTGGGAAGCAGTTCTGTGATGAACTAAAAAGAGGAATTTGGGGTTTTCTGGTGATCTCAGGGTTCTGGAGGGTTGAAGTTTCTTCTGGAGGAAGAGGAGCGAATGGTGAGGCCGGGAAAAATTCCAGAAAGATGGTCAGAGACCAGTGGTGGCGATGGTTGTCTGTTTTTGTTTGTAGACCTAGTTTTGACGATGGCTGGAAGTTTGATCATCTCGAGTCCTAGAATTGATCGAGTGTCACTATACTTAGGGAAATGATAGCATGGGTGTTAGCGAAGGCGAGGCCGGAAGTTCAGCAACTCCGATGGTCGGAGGAGCAAGGAGGAAGTTGTTCCAGGCTTTATTTTCTGTTCCAGGATGGGTTGAATGCTCGATTCGATTTCGAGTTCGTAGTGATGCTGTTGGTGGTCGGAATATAGTTCTCAGGTGATCGCCGATGTGAAGAAGTCATCGTGGTTGACCAGGATGGTCGGAGGATGGTGGTTGACTGTGCACGTGCACGGTTGCGAGTATCTGAAGTTGTTTTGGGGAAACGATGTACTCGGGGTTTTCTCGAGTAAATTTAGTTTTTGCTCGGAGTAAATAGGGTTTGGACTCGAAGTTTTAAAGTAAAGGCTCGAGTAAAATTTGATGTTGCCAGGTTTTAAAAACTGTTTGTTTTTAAATTTTAAAAGAATTTAAAATTTGAAAACAAGATTTTAAACCAAGTTTAAAATCACAATTTTAAATAGGGATTCAAAACTGAATCTGTGATCTAGTTTTAAAAATTAAATCAAATTTTATAAAATGAAAGATTTTAACAACTTTAAAATGTTAAAGTATTTTATAAAATGGTTTTTAAAATCTGGGAATAAAAATTTAAACAGGATTTTAAATTTAAGTTTAAATCTGGATTCAAAATTGAATTTGAATCTTAGTTTGAAATAAAAGAAAGTTTTTAGATTTTAAAATGTTTTTAAAACAACTTTGAATGATAAGCATATTTAAAATCACAATTAGTATTTTCTTTATCATGTAATTTAAAAGGTTTTTGAATTGATTTTAAAACATTGTTAAAGTTTTAAATTATTTTCATTTTAAATTCTTAAATTTAAAATGAAATTGAAAGTAAATTTAAAACAAATTGTTGTTAAAATGTTTTTCTAATGATAATTTAATCATTAATGAGATTAAGGTTTATCTTAAATTATTTAGAACTTAATGATTTATAATTCAATAAATTATTAAGGAAATTAAAGGATAATTAATCAATTTAATTAATTAATGATTTGGGTTAATAAATTTAGTAATTATGGGTTTAAAATTGATTAATTAAGGTTTAATTAAATTAATTAAAGGTTAATTAATTTGGAATTAAGGATCATTAATTAGAATAAGCTAAGATTATTAATTAATGGTTAGGAATAAATTAATCAAGTAATTAAGGATGAATTAAGTTGTTGTTAGGTACTTAATTAATTAAAGATTAATTTATTGGTGATTAGAATTAATTAATTTGAAATTAATAATGGTTAATTAAAGTTTAATTATTTAAGAAAAATAATTAAAGAATAATTAATAGTTAATGTAGATCATTAATTTGGGTTAAATAAGTAATTAATTAATGTGATTAATTTTGATAATTAAATAGATTAATTAATTAAGGTTAATCATTTGTGAAATTGTTTAATTAAATATAATTACTTAATGGAAGTAATTAAAGTAATTAATTACTTAAGGTAATTAATTAGATAAATTTGATAAGTTTAATTTATTAATTAAATTAAGATAATCACTTAGTGATTGATAAGTAATTACTTAAATGTAATTAGTGAAGTGTAATTACTTAGGAAAGTAATTAAAGTTAATTAGTGGATGTAATTAACTAAAGAAGATTTTAAAAATAAAAGTAATTTTAGTTTAATTACTTTGTATAATTAATCAAGGGATTAATTAAAGGATAATTAATTAAGGAGTAATTAATTTATGAAGTGTAGTAATTAAGAGTAGTTAATTACTAAATGAGATTAATCAAAGGTGATTAATAAATGTGACTAATTAATTATTAATTTAAATAAGATAATTAATTAAGAATAATTAAGGATCATTAATTAATATAATTAATGATGTAATTAAGAATTGATTAATTAAGATTAATTAATAAATAATAAGTGATTAAAGTAATTAATTAATTGTAATTAATTAAGGATTAATGTAATTAAGTATGGTTAATTAATTAATGAAGTAATTTAAGATTAATTACTGAAATGGTTTAAGATAATTAATTTGTGAAATTAATAAGGGATTAATTACTTAAAGTAATTAAAGTATAATTAATCAGGAATGATTAATTAAGATGGATATTTAGAGTAATGATTAATTAATTGGTTTAATTAATAATTAAGTAAGCAGGATTTATAGAATGAAGTAATTAGTTTAATTCACTTTAAATTAATTAGATGATATAAATCATTGCTTAAGGATGGATGAATGAGATTGAATGTATTTCATTGTTTGATATCTCTGATGAGATATGATTGATATATGATATGGATGTTTGGTTGAATTATAATGATAATGTGAATTATCTGTTTGGGATGATAATGTAGATTATCTATTGAATTATCTATCTTTGTGTATATAGATAAGAATTGAATTGTTTTAACCTTTAAACAACTTGGCCTTAAAAGATACGTTTTGGATTTCGATGAGACCGGGATCGGGTTTCCGTATACCGGTATTCCAGGTCTGGAGACCCGAATACCACATCGATCCAAATTAACGATAGGTCGTGAATCTCAAGTGAAGATGAAGATTTAGAGTGCAAGGGTTATTGTCGTTAACTCTGAGGGTGATTCCAAAACGAGTGTAACGAGATAATGCCTTCGGTTTCGTTCGAACCCGGAACGAACTTGTATGGATTGAATGCTTTCAGCACATCGTCAGGCGGACAATGAGCATTCTAAGTGATATGTTCTGATTAAAGGTAATCGTAACCTCAAGCCTCATCAACCGGGAATGGCTAAAACAGGGGAGGTGCAGCAAAGCTTCGTGGGTAGCACCCACTGAGAGTAAGATAGATCCCTGTCTAGAGGTCCCTTTTCTTTTATTCGGCTTAGTGTGTGGTTGGTCGCGCCAACTACGGGATTATCTTGTTCGGGATTATCCAGTAAGGGATGGTTTCGGCTTTGTGTTGCAGGGGAGCGGGCGTACTCCTCGGTACGGTGATCTAGGCCACGTACTGTGACGGGCGGTACCCCAGTAGCCCTGCCATTGTATGGAATCCAAACTCCAATAAGTGCCGTACGTATTAGTTGTGCCCAACTATGTTGGAATGTGAGATGTAAGCATTTCAGCTATTTCCGTAATTTATTTGAAAACCCTAGACCCTATTATAATAAAATCAGATTTCCTATCAAATGTTTTGGTTAGCGTAAGGTAAAAACTTACCCATGTTTATTTGTGGGAGTCTTACGTGATACCTTTTCTTTCTAAAGGTTTTGAAGTTAAGCAAGTTTAACCTGTTACTCACACCAGACCCATGTCTGACCCAAGTGTTTATTTCTGTTTTATAAACTCTTGGGTACTCAAATTTTTACGAGTAGCCAAGGGATTCAGGTTTAGCTTTGACGAATATTCTGGAGGAGCAATGGAGCAGGAGGCTTCGGCGTTCGTAGATATAGTATTCCGCTGTGTTGATATCTGTGATAGTGTCTTGTCTTGTATTTGAGTTGTAATGTCTAGACAGATGATTATAACTGTCTAGTAAGTGATGTATATGCTGTGTAACTCTGTAAATTGTTGTATACTATGTAATAGTTTATGTTATTAATATAATTTATTCGTTCCGCTGTGAGATCGTTGTTGTTGTTTCTTTCTTTCTTCTCTTCTTTTCTTCTTCTATCCCTTTCTTTCTTAATTCACGATACGTCTTTCTGGGCATAGAAAGTCGGGGTCGTGACAGTGGTATCAGAGCATAGGTTGAGCGAATGCCTAAGCTTTTGGTTAAGTGAATATCAGAACACTAGGTTGAGTGAATACCTAGGTTCGGAAGGATTGTTCATTAGAGATAGGATCTGTAGCAACCTGTTTGAGTCTGAGTGTACATATATTCGAGAGCGCGTATTTGTTAGTTATATAAAATGGTTTTATATTGTGTTAATTGATCGGTTGAGTGGTATATGGATTCTGGTCAATACGAGTAGCTAACGTTATTGATAGGGATCTCTAAACACTTGGACCAGGCCAACGGACACAATATTGTTTTAAAAAGGTAGATGAAATAATTTTACCCAGATATATTTTCTATATATAAAAAGTATCATTTTAAATGTATATGGTATTTGTAATGATTGGTTGAGATGATAATAATTTATCATCTAGGATTAGGAGTCTGAGTGTTGAGGTTGGAAGAGTATCTGTCGAGACTGTAGACCTAATACCGTCTCGAGTGAACTTTACAGTTGTGTAAGGATTTCACAATCTCTGAAGGAAACCTGTTAAGGTTCGGAGTTCATCTTAGGAGTTGGATGAGTAGAGTTGGATCTGTCGGAGAACAGAAGCGAGTGATGGTATCTCAGGTAATAGTAGCTGTGTGATGAGATGCAGTGACTATGGATGTTCCCGAAGATGTTTTCTTTGGAACAAGTTAATGAAGTGTGTCTGCTTCGGTGTTGTGGTTGAGTTCAGCATGGTGTTTCTATTTGGTTTGGGTTCGAGTTTCTCGAAGAGCTTTGGAAAAGGAAGTCTTTGGCATCGGTGGCAGCAGTGCAACTTGGAGTATTCTGTGCATTAGCAGGAAGTTTTCTGGCTGAGCAGTTTTCTAAAGGTGAAGTTCAGAAGCAGCAGAGTGGATCCATTTCTTCGATAGATAGGATAAATAAGTGTAAGCTGTTCTGATTGGTAAAGAGAGAACAGTTTCTTTGCATGTTGACTGGGTTGATCGCAAAAGTGACTTGCGATAGTTTGAGTATTCTCTTGAGTTATCTGAGATTTTCTGGGATGAGTTGTCCAGTCTGTGCTTGTGTTCTTCATTAGCATTTTCATTCTATTCCAGATTAGAATGGAGTAGCGGAAGTAGTTTGGCGAGTGCATCTGTTTGTCTTTTCCAGATAGGAGAAGTTAGTTCGGTCTTCTGATGATGTGAGTAGATTTGTGTTTTGGATTATGGGTAGATTTTGAGAGGATCATTTTGTCGAGTTATTTTTGGTCTAGTTTGTTTCTAGAAGCATCGGCGAAGGTTGAGCTGATCAGAAAGGATTTGTAGGAAGCCGAGATCGTCTGAAGATTTTGTGGATAAGAGACGAAGGAATTTGAAATTCGAAGTTGGAGACTTCGTTGTTGTGAAGTTTTTCTCTGATTAAAGGGAGCTATAAGATTGGGTAAGTCTCGGAAGTCAGCTCCGAGTTGTTTTGGATCTTTTCTATGTTCTGATTTGGATAAGAGTTTGATCTACTGGATTGAATTGTCAGTTTGGATAACTGGAATTCAATATATTTTACGTATCTCTGAGGGAGTACGTGTTTGATCTATCTCTGGTTTAGGAATCAGCAGTTTTGGAGGATTTGGTTGTTGAGTCAGACTCGTCTGTAGTCTGATATTCTGTTTAGTTTTGTAAATCTAGATAAGTAGGAGCTCTATAGCTTAGTATTGTTTGTTTGGATTGTTTGTAGAGCGAGTATCCCGGTATATATACTTGGGGAAACTCGAGGAAATTCTATTCAGATTTTTTCGCTAGATAGTTAGAATTGTTTGTTTGGACGATTGGTTGCTATGATTGTTAGCATATGGATGATAATACATCCTTGTGATTTAAAAAGATTATTAAATTACCTTTGTTTTAAATTTCGGGGACGAAATTATTTTAAGGAGGGAGGAATGTAATATCCCGGAAATTTGGGGCAATATCAATTTAATAATCTGTTTAAATAATTAAATTGATTGATAACTTTTGATAATAAATATTTGAATTGGTTTAATAATCTAATTGAAATAAATAAATCTTGTTTTCTAATATATATTTTGGTAATTTGGGAATCATGATTAATTTAATATTAAGCTTTTCAAAGTTATTTAACAAATAACTATATGGTTTCAAAATACATAAGATAAAGGTTAATTGTTTAAAAATAGATTTAAGCTTAAGTTTAAATTTAAATAAAAAGGTTTGTTTTATTTCTTTTAAATATTACTTGATATATATGATTAAAAATAGAAGTTTAAATACAATTTACATATGGTATTAATTCATCGAATAATATAAGTAATTTATAATCTCTTTTATAAATTATTTAAAATAGTCAAATTTGATATTTTCAATACTTTGTTTTTAGAAATATAAATAGACTTTAAATAAAATAGAATTATTATTTTAGAAATTAAATAGTAGTTATATATGTATATATATAACTTAATTATAAATTGGATTTTTAAATTTAATTTGAATTTGAATTAAATTTTGAAATTCAAAAGAATAAACATTTTTAAAATATTTGGATAAGCTTTCATTTATATATAATTTGTTTATAACATTTTCTTAAAAAGAAATTCAAATATATACATTTAAATAAAGTATAAAAACTCTTATTTACATTTAAAAATAAATAAAATTATGTATTAAATACTTAAAAGACAAATGTCATTATATTAAAGCCTAATGTGACATATGTTAAGTAATAAATAAAACTACATGACAAATGTCAAGATAAATAACAAGTGTCTTTTTAATTATTTTGATTTTCTTTTGTTTTTAATAAACCACATTTTAACTTATAAATACATATGTTTCCCCTCTTTATTTTCTTTTCTATCTTTTTTTCAATTCAAAACCAAGAAGAACTCAAACCAAAAATCTCAGAACAAAAATCTGAAACTCAATCATCTCATAAACAAAAGATTTATCAAAATCAAAAGCTTCTGCACCATTTTCCTGGAATCTGTAAAAAAATCATGTTCAAAACAAATCAATTAGCAAAACTCTTCAAATACAAAATCAAACCCCTCGTTATCAAAAAGGCCTGCATCATATTTATCAAATCTGGAAAAATGATTTCTGCAGGCACCTGGAAATGAAGCAAATCTGCATCATTTTTCTCTGCAACCTGGAATCAACTTTGAAAATCAAAGAGCCTGCATGCATGTAATTTGAAAAGGGAGCAAAAGCATTTTAGTCTCTGAACATCTCAGCACTCAAGTTTTAAAAGTTTAAAGCTTTTCAAAAAATAAATAAATTAAAGAGGCTGCCTCTGTTTGAATCAGGTGAGTAACAATTTTTGATAACTACTTAAGTTAAATCATGGTTGCCTAATTTAGTATGATTTCTGTTGCCTGGTTTGCTCTGGAAATAAGATTGCCTGTGTGAATATTTACAAGTATATTTGTGGATGAATGATATATGAATGTATGCTGTAGTCTGCAATGACTCTGTTCCCTGATTCAAGTCCATTTTTACTTAAATTCCGTATCACCTGATCTAATCATTATTATCAATTGAGATATAAACAAAAATTGTTTGTGTGATCATAAGTTTAAGCTTAAAATTTTAATTAAGTTAAAATGAATACAAACTTCCTCTGGAAACCAAAATGGTCTGGAAACATGAGTTTTGTTCAAAACTTAAATTCTTTAATTTATTAAATTAAGATTGTAATCTGAAACCTTAAAAGAAAATATGATTTTTAAATCAGAAAACAAAATTTTTAGTTTGGGATTTGGGAAGCAGTTCTGTGATGAACTAAAAAGAGGAATTTGGGGTTTTCTGGTGATCTCGGGGTTCTGGAGGGTTGAAGTTTCTTCTGGAGGAAGAGGAGCGAATGGTGAGGCCGGGAAAAATTCCAGAAAGATGGTCAGAGACCAGTGGTGGCGATGGTTGTCTGTTTTTGTTTGTAGACTTAGTTTTGACGATGGCTGGAAGTTTGATCATCTCGAGTCCTAGAATTGATCGAGTGTCACTATACTTAGGGAAATGATAGCATGGGTGTTAGCGAAGGCGAGGCCGGAAGTTCAGCAACTCCGATGGTCGGAGGAGCAAGGAGGAAGTTGTTCCAGGCTTTATTTTCTGTTCCAGGATGGGTTGAATGCTCGATTCGATTTCGAGTTCGTAGTGATGTTGTTGGTGGTCGGAATATAGTTCTCAGGTGATCGCCGATGTGAAGAAGTCGTCGTGGTTGACCAGGATGGTCGGAGGATGGTGGTTGACTGTGCACGTGCACGGTTGCGAGTATCTGAAGTTGTTTTGGGGAAACGATGTACTCGGGGTTTTCTCGAGTAAATTTAGTTTTTGCTCGGAGTAAATAGGGTTTGGACTCGAAGTTTTAAAGTAAAGGCTCGAGTAAAATTTGATGTTGCCAGGTTTTAAAAACTGTTTGTTTTTAAATTTTAAAAGAATTTAAAATTTGAAAACAAGATTTTAAACCAAGTTTAAAATCACAATTTTAAATAGGGATTCAAAACTGAATCTGTGATCTAGTTTTAAAAATTAAATCAAATTTTATAAAATGAAAGGTTTTAACAACTTTAAAATGTTAAAGTATTTTATAAAATGGTTTTTAAAATCTGGGAATAAAAATTTAAACAGGATTTTAAATTTAAGTTTAAATCTGGATTCAAAATTGAATTTGAATCTTAGTTTGAAATAAAAGAAAGTTTTTAGATTTTAAAATGTTTTTAAAACAACTTTGAATGATAAGCATATTTAAAATCACAATTAGTATTTTCTTTATCATGTAATTTAAAAGGTTTTTGAATTGATTTTAAAACATTGTTAAAGTTTTAAATTATTTTCATTTTAAATTCTTAAATTTAAAATGAAATTGAAAGTAAATTTAAAACAAATTGTTGTTAAAATGTTTTGCTAATGATAATTTAATCATTAATGAGATTAAGGTTTATCTTAAATTATTTAGAACTTAATGATTTATAATTCAATAAATTATTAAGGAAATTAAAGGATAATTAATCAATTTAATTAATTAATGATTTGGGTTAATAAATTTAGTAATTATGGGTTTAAAATTGATTAATTAAGGTTTAATTAAATTAATTAAAGGTTAATTAATTTGGAATTAAGGATCATTAATTAGAATAAGCTAAGATTATTAATTAATGGTTAGGAATAAATTAATCAAGTAATTAAGGATGAATTAAGTTGTTGTTAGGTACTTAATTAATTAAAGATTAATTTATTGGTGATTAGAATTAATTAATTTGAAATAATAATGGTTAATTAAAGTTTAATTATTTAAAAAAAATAATTAAAGAATAATTAATAGTTAATGTAGATCATTAATTTGGGTTAAATAAGTAATTAATTAATGTGATTAATTTTGATAATTAAATAGATTAATTAATTAAGGTTAATCATTTGTGAAATTGTTTAATTAAATATAATTACTTAATGGAAGTAATTAAAGTAATTAATTACTTAAGGTAATTAATTAGATAAATTTGATAAGTTTAATTTATTAATTAAATTAAGATAATCACTTAGTGATTGATAAGTAATTACTTAAATGTAATTAGTGAAGTGTAATTACTTAGGAAAGTAATTAAAGTTAATTAGTGGATGTAATTAACTAAAGAAGATTTTAAAAATAAAAGTAATTTTAGTTTAATTACTTTGTATAATTAATCAAGGGATTAATTAAAGGATAATTAATTAAGGAGTAATTAATTTATGAAGTGTAGTAATTAAGAGTAGTTAATTACTAAATGAGATTAATCAAAGGTGATTAATAAATGTGACTAATTAATTATTAATTTAAATAAGATAATTAATTAAGAATAATTAAGGATCATTAATTAATATAATTAATGATGTAATTAAGAATTGATTAATTAAGATTAATTAATAAATAATAAGTGATTAAAGTAATTAATTAATTGTAATTAATTAAGGATTAATGTAATTAAGTATGGTTAATTAATTAATGAAGTAATTTAAGATTAATTACTGAAATGGTTTAAGATAATTAATTTGTGAAATTAATAAGGGATTAATTACTTAAAGTAATTAAAGTATAATTAATCAGGAATGATTAATTAAGATGGATATTTAGAGTAATGATTAATTAATTGGTTTAATTAATAATTAAGTAAGCAGGATTTATAGAATGAAGTAATTAGTTTAATTCACTTTAAATTAATTAGATGATATAAATCATTGCTTAAGGATGGATGAATGAGATTGAATGTATTTCATTGTTTGATATCTCTGATGAGATATGATTGATATATGATATGGATGTTTGGTTGAATTATAATGATAATGTGAATTATCTGTTTGGGATGATAATGTAGATTATCTATTGAATTATCTATCTTTGTGTATATAGATAAGAATTGAATTGTTTTAACCTTTAAACAACTTGGCCTTAAAAGATACGTTTTGGATTTCGATGAGACCGGGATCGGGTTTCCGTATACCGGTATTCCAGGTCTGGAGACCCGAATACCACATCGATCCAAATTATCGATAGGTCGTGAATCTCAAGTGAAGATGAAGATTTAGAGTGCAAGGGTTATTGTCGTTAACTCTGAGGGTGATTCCAAAACGAGTGTAACGAGATAATGCCTTCGGTTTCGTTCGAACCCGGAACGAACTTGTATGGATTGAATGCTTTCAGCACATCGTCAGGCGGACAATGAGCATTCTAAGTGATATGTTCTGATTAAAGGTAATCGTAACCTCAAGCCTCATCAACCGGGAATGGCTAAAACAGGGGAGGTGCAGCAAAGCTTCGTGGGTAGCACCCACTGAGAGTAAGATAGATCCCTGTCTAGAGGTCCCTTTTCTTTTATTCGGCTTAGTGTGTGGTTGGTCGCGCCAACTACGGGATTATCTTGTTTGGGATTATCCAGTAAGGGATGGTTCCGGCTTTGTGTTGCAGGGGAGCGGGCGTACTCCTCGGTACGGTGATCTAGGCCACGTACTGTGACGGGCGGTACCCCAGTAGCCCTGCCATTGTATGGAATCCAAACTCCAATAAGTGCCGTACGTATTAGTTGTGCCCAACTATGTTGGAATGTGAGATGTAAGCATTTCAGCTATTTCCGTAATTTATTTGAAAACCCTAGACCCTATTATAATAAAATCAGATTTCCTATCAAATGTTTTGGTTAGCGTAAGGTAAAAACTTACCCATGTTTATTTGTGGGAGTCTTACGTGATACCTTTTCTTTCTAAAGGTTTTGAAGTTAAGCAAGTTTAACCTGTTACTCACACCAGACCCATGTCTGACCCAAGTGTTTATTTCTGTTTTATAAACTCTTGGGTACTCAAATTTTTACGAGTAGCCAAGGGATTCAGGTTTAGCTTTGACGAATATTCTGGAGGAGCAATGGAGCAGGAGGCTTCGGCGTTCGTAGATATAGTATTCCGCTGTGTTGATATCTGTGATAGTGTCTTGTCTTGTATTTGAGTTGTAATGTCTAGACAGATGATTATAACTGTCTAGTAAGTGATGTATATGCTGTGTAACTCTGTAAATTGTTGTATACTATGTAATAGTTTATGTTATTAATATAATTTATTCGTTCCGCTGTGAGATCGTTGTTGTTGTTTCTTTCTTTCTTCTCTTCTTTTCTTCTTCTATCCCTTTCTTTCTTAATTCACGATACGTCTTTCTGGGCATAGAAAGTCGGGGTCGTGACAAGACATGTAACCATACAAGTCTGTTCCGGGTTCGAACAGAACCGAAGGCACTTCTTACGAAGCCCTTGCAAATCCGGATAATGTTCTAATCACGTCCGGACTTCCCATCACAAATGGAGATCTCTATACCGGGGATCAGCCAGTGCAGAGACAATCGATAAGAAACCCTTTCATTTTCGAAAATATCCGGTCTTCACCACCGATCTTCAAATGCAATCCATTACAACGTATCACATATTCGGAATGGGTTATACGACCCAAAGGTCCTTTCTCGGCTAACCCGAATAGTGAGAGAAATATTTAAAACATATGGATATGGGATTTCAATTAAGTCACAACTTAATAATTTAAAACTTTCTTTCAAATAGTTTAAACAAATTACCATTTTCAAATCTTTTAAACAAAAAGATTTATTTCACAAAGTTCACCCAGTTTCTCAAAGATTCATTCCTGTATTTCAAAACAATTCCATTTCAATTGGATTAATTCAATAAATCTTTAAATCAAAGATTTGTCTCATAGTTTTCAAATCGTTCCCAAATATTCTCTTTTAAAAACTCGTTTCCAAATATTCATTTATAACTTGGAAAACTATTTCAGTTTAAACTTGAAATCCCTTTAATACAATTTGAAATTCATTTCTCCTATGAAATTTCTTTTTATCATTTAGAAACAACAGCCTTATTTTGGAAAAACCCGATTTCATTTATACAAGTTACAATCTTTGGGTTAATTCAAATTCCCAAAAGAACAATACTAAAAAAATGGTTTGACTCATATATAACTAGTATAATATCGTTAATCCCTAGCTTCAAATCATAGAATTCAATTTCAAGTATTGAATTCAAATTTAAATCAAATTATTTAAATTTCAAAACTTAATCAAGTTATTCGAAAATAAGTTTTATCTTTGAAATTCCATTTCAAAATCTTTTCACTTTAAACCCAAATTTCCAATTTCAAAATCAATTGAAATTAAAATTCCAATTTCGAAAACATTAAATTTAAATTATTTGTGACTTAACCGATTTCCACGTGAAATCCATATTTGTGTGTGTAACAGTGTGGTCTAGGGGTTTTACACAGTAGTGCAACATCATACAATCATCACAGATCAGAATACGGAAATATAGTTGATAAGCGGTATTAACTATCATGCTTATCGTTCATTCACAGATCACAGATATATATCACAGATAAGTAAATTACAGATCACAACATAAATCAAGATGTATCACAAAGCATCACAAATCAGGGATATCAAACAATCAAATCGTCCAATAGAATCCAAACATTCATAAGTAAGATCAGTTAATTTTCTGATCAATTCAAATCAGATTAATTTCTTATGAATTACTAATCTTGGTTAATCAATATCGATAAATTTCAAATTATTTTGATTAATTATTCTTTAATCATTTATTAATTAACCATTTATAATAAATTAATTAACCTTTAATAAAAATTCATCAACCTTAAATTATTAAATAATTAACCTTTAATTATTTAATTCACCATTTAATTAATTATCTTTAATTAATAATTTAACCCTTTATTGATTTAATTACCATTTACTTAATAAAATTCCAATAAGTGATCATCCCTAACCACTCATATTAATTTATTAATCTTTGATTAATTATCTTCAAATTAATTTCTTTAATTAATTAACCTTTAATTAATCTTTAATCAATCACTAATTAAGTAATTATTCTTTAAGTAATTATCCTTTAATTACTTATATTAATTAATAAATCATTAATAACTTAAGATCTTAATTAACTAAAAGATAAACCATTTTATCTTTATTAATCACTTTAATTATCATTTAAACCTTATTTAAATAAATCTTGTAATAATTTAACTTAGACTTCAAAGTTAATTAACAATTAAAACATCTCTTCTAAATTAACTTCTTAATATCATTAAGTTTATTTAAAATAAACTATTAAAAAAAATAAAGGTTATGTATATTTCAAACCATTTTAAAACTTTGTTTTTATAATTTTAAAACTAAACTTTAAATTAAAAAAAAAACAAAATAGGCTTTGCTTTGAAATCTGGACAATTGTTCCTACCAGAGCCTCAACAAAATTCCTTCGAGTCAAACTGCAGATTTCATGAGTTCGACCCCGAGACCTTCCTCTGGTTCTTCACGCACCCTTATTCTTCCCTTTTCTTTTCTAGCTTAAGTTTAACAATTTTAAAACCTGGACTAAACACTCACAAGCTCTCTCGTCCTCACCGCTTCGATCCAAACACAGAAATACGCGAACTCGAACTCGAGACGAAGCCATCTTCCCCAAACTTCAACCATACCAGATATCTGTGCACACGCGTGCACATGCATCTAAGCTCCGACCATCGATGATCCATGCTGTGACCACCCTTAGATCAACAACGACCTACACAAACGATCTGATCACTCGGCTTCGTCCAATCGCCAGTGATTCAAGATCGAACACCTCAAAGCAACATGCATTCGAAACTAGATTGACCCAAACACCTACCACCGACGATCAAGGCGACTGGAATCCTCATCCTTCAGACCTCAACCTCATTATCGACCCTCGCAACCATCCTATCACTCGCAATCGAACTCGATGCTTCAAATTAGAAGAGATCACCTTGCCATTAGTCGCGACAGAACAACCTCCATAAACCCTAGTCTAGCTTTGCCAAGCAACCATGATCACCAGAAAAATCTTAAACTATTTTTCCATGAATCCCCAAACCACCATCTTCCTCCAGAAACAATCCCAAATTTTACGATTGCGCGATCATCAGAAATCAACGCATTTAACTTTTCCGTTCAACTTAAGATATCTTAATGATTATCAACTTAAAAATCGTGAATTGATTTCCTTAATTCATATTTTTGCAACACGAATTAGTTTATATGATCGAAGACTGGAAACTAAACCACCAAATTTTTGATATGAATTGATTTTCTCTGATCATTCCATCTTCCAGTAAGATTTCTTACTATATATACTTTAAAAAATATTTTTTAAACTAAGATCTTGTCATTTTAAACACATTTTGTTTAAACATTATCAGCAATAAGAGATTAGAGGAAGAGAGATTGAATCTTGAAGTAAATCTAAGTCTGTAATCTTAGAACAAAGCAAATATACTTGTTCACAGACAGGCATCAAGTTATCTATAGATATGCAGATATATTTCACATCTATACAAATATTATCACTTCAAAAATTTATCACATTCATCAGCATATGATCAGAATTCAAGTTTTTAAAACATATGTTTACTAACCTTGAAACAAGTTTTGAAACAAAGACTTTATTGGTTTTGAAACTGCAGATTTGAATCTTCCTCTTTGCTTTGTTTCTTCAGTAAATTGCTTTCAACTTTGAATATAAGGTGATGTTTGCTTTTCTTTTTAATTTCTGTTCTTTGTTAGGTTTTAGCATTCGAATAAATTGGAACAAGGAGTCTTATTTATATAAAGAGATGTGCAGGTCAATATAGTACTGAGCATCATTCTTTTGTAAAATTATTTTATACAGGCTTTGTACTCTATGTATGGGTGAATTTGAAAGCATTTAATGAAAGTATGTAGTGTATACTTACAGCAATGCTTCTTTGCTCCCTTGTACTTACAGCAATATGCTGTTTTATAATGGCTGATAAGATTTTGTGAAGGCTTGCATTTATTGCTTTGTCTCATTTCATCATGTCTACACTTATCTCCTTGTACAAATCTTCATGCTTTATTAACCTGTTGTTTTGAATTTCAGCTATGTATATATATATTTTGTTTTGTTATCTTGTTGCATGCTTAATTCATATACTTTTGTTTGCATTCACACATATTATTATTTTTCTTTTCTACATATAAATATTTATTAATATTATTTTTGTTTGTATTTATACATATTATTTAAAAGATAATGGATTGAAAATAAATACATATCAAAGGAATTACATATGTGTATTTTCTAAATTTGATCAATTTACCAATTAATTTTGCAAAATTTTATTCAAAAATTAATTAATTATAAATTTAAATTAAATTAAAATCTAGGGTCGTTACAATAAATTAAATTTAACAAAACATAAGGAATTTTAGAGGTTGTGGGTAGGTTGAAACACTCACCTTTGAATTTAAATCGAATTTAAATTCAAAATAAGCCCAAAATTTGAACGGTCTCAGAATTCTTCCAAACCAGCGTCAAAGTGTCCGGAATTTCAATACGATTTTAGTGTAGAAAACCGCACGTGAATTGGACCTCGTAAGCAGATGATATGGCAGTTAGAACAATTGGAATAAAATAAAAACAAAACAAAAGAAACAGAAACAGGCGCCACGTATACATTCTTCTCAATCGGTGCACGTGCTCGAACTGCTGAATCCATTGCGTGGCTTCCAAAGCCCGAAACCCTAACGTGCAATGAGGTCGTCGCTGTTTCAAACGGTGCAAACTACGTCGACATGACCCCAAACGGCGAATGCCTCCATGCCGACCAAGCTCCGACGCCATCGCGACTCCCCCACGACATAGCCGCCGCCCATATAGCAAACCCTAACCGAATTGTTGCCGAGCATCCAACCTTTGATTCAATGCATAAACTACCCAGATGTACTCCACTCGCTGCTCTCTACAGAACTGTATCGACGAATCGTCGATCCGTTGAAGTTGATCAACGCGCGATGAATGACCGAGAATGTTTCACCCAATTCTGGCTACACAGAGACTCAGATCAAAAAGATAATCACATATTTGGCTTACGCTCGTTGAGAGCTTCAAATTGATATATAATTCGATATAGTTTGTGGAGTTAAATTTTAATGTTGAAGTTTTGAATTGGGATTGAATTGGGAAATTTAAGGTTTTCAGCCATTGAGAAAGTGGAGCAACAGAATTTTTTCATACAGAAATGAGAAATAGAAGGCTGCTAGGGTTTATAACCGGATATATATAGGTAGATCAGTAATAGGAACAAATGGATCGAATTGGTTTGAAAGTTGAATTATAAACGACCTGAAAAGCCCATTCTATCTCCGGAACGAAATTGGGTCAACCCATATATCAAAATAGATGTTTTCAAATATTTAAAATCAATGGAACATGTTTCAAATCCTAATTCCATCGTATGAAGAAGCTATGATAAAATCAGCTTATTTCAAATTGATTTCAATTAAATTGATTTCCAGGCGTTTCGAGTCCGTACGATCAAACGACAAGTCCGATCGTTACGAAACTTGAAATCCCACCGTTACGGATCTGATGAAACTGGTTTGGTCGAAATCCGAGTCAGTGGCCAAAATGGCTATATTTCAATTTATTAAATAAATTAATAATTAATTAATTAAATCAAATTTTTAGTTTAAATTTAAAAATTTACAACTTCTATCATTTTTTATTTCTTAATCACTTACAATAATTTAAACAAATTTGGATGTCAATTTAAAGTTGATTAATCCATCAATTTCAGTGTTTAATTTCCATTTCATTTAATTCAGAAACTATAAATTAAATGTCCAATAATTCCATTTAATTGACCTTTCATCCTATTATTCAATCCATTATTATCAAATGGGTGAAATTAACATTGGTTCATGATTTATTACACTAATATTCTCAAATTTCATCTTAATCTCCATTAACGTAATATTTGAATATTTAATTTCATTTACTTGCAATTAATCCAATTACTATAATTTAAAATTTCAATAAAGTGATAAATCTTTATTTCAATTCTTTTAATTCAACTAATTGTCATAATATGAACAACATTAACATTATTTTCAATTATTACCTTAATTATCATTAACGTAATATTTCATTTAAATTTATTGCAATTGATTTCCAATTCAATTTAACGGATCAAATATAGGTAAACTTATAATAATTGTTGCCATTAACTCTTAATCACACTTTTATAAGCTTATCATTTCCAAACCAATATTATAATTACTTACAGAACATTGATTTTATTCAATTATCATCAATTATATATACTATCCATTAGTTAATTCAATATTCACATTTGTTTTCTTATACTCACTTTATAGCCTAGTATAACAGTTTACATTATTTCATTATTGGAATTTCATTTCAATTGTTAATAACTAGCTTTAATTACCATTGTTACATTTCATTTAGTATTTATTTCATTACTCAATCTCCAATTTTTATTTCTTTCAATATTAAATACCAACATCTTATTATATTAACAAATTTTAAATTGTCGAAAATTACGGGTCGTTACACTCTCCCCCACTCAAGACTTTTCATCCCCGAAAAGGAAAAAAGAAGGGAAAAGGAGGAATTAAGAAATTAATACATCTTATTTAAAAATATTAGATTTATAAAAATTAATTTACAACATCAAATAATTTGAACAAAATATATCAATCTATAACACTTAAATCCTTTTTTACTCAGATTAATAAAGTTCGGAAAATATTTCACAAAATTTTCTAAGTCCAAAATTTACGGAAAATTTCGACAGAGTCTCCTTTATACGGGGAGGCTCTGGAGAAACAATAATATCAATAATACAATATATATCATAATTTTCAAAATAATATATATCCCAACAACGGGAAAAATAATATAATACCGTTATAAAACCGCAATCCGAGAACGTACCTATTTGTCGGGCAAACAACGCTTAAATTATGAAACCAAAAGCAGTAGCAATTGCTTCCATAACCTGTATTTCACTTATATAATCCAAAAAGATTTAATAACTATATAAAATGAAATATTTAAAGTTGTTTCAACCACTAACAACCAAATCATTATAAACAATAATCACTTGCAAACAAGCATACAATCATCACAAGGAATCAAAGTAATCAATCATTCATACATAGCTAGCAAAACAATTGGTTTGGTCGGGTTTAGAAATTTTTAACCGCCTAGAATGACAAATAAACTACTGAGTGCACCATTTACTCAACAGTCTTAGATGAACTCAATAGATTATTCATACATCTTAAACAATTATAAGTATCATATCCCAAACAACCCATAAACCAACACAAATAATAATTTACAATGTACTTGAGTTATTCTTATTAAATTTCTTTCACAACATTTACAGTTTTTATTTTCTCTTTTCATTCATACAAGGATTATTTCTTTAACTTACATTTATCTCTTACAAATTTTTTTGCCCATTCATTCATTCAGTGTTTATTTCATTTATTTTCCTTTATTACTTACAAAAATTCATTTTCATTTATTCATATCATGTCAATTTCTTTTTATAGCATTACATTCATTCATTCATTTATTACTTAATTTCATTTGTTTACATTCATTTGTTTATAGTATTCATGTTCAATTCAATTACTTAGCGTATTAATTCAATAACTTCAGTTTTTAATCATCTATTCACAATACCTACTTCCCATCACATTTTATATAGTACATTTCAATTATAACTTAGGTTTATAACAACTATAACATCAAATTCTTATTTATAAAAGTAATTCATTGAACACTTCCCTTACATAAGTTTTACTTGAAAAAATTTCCATTACATATTCTTTTAACATTTCAACTTTTTATAATGGGTAAGTTATATATATATGTCTTTAAGAATGCAATGTAAAGTTACACAAGTTTGACTTACTTATTCTAATTAACTTAAGGTTCAATGGTTATCATTTCTTATTTTCATATTCTTTTCGTTTACAAGTTACAAATTTCAAATTCCTTGTATATTTCAGTTATAACTTAGCATATCATTTCTTATTTTCATTTAGAAGTTTCGATTATTAAATAGTTAAATTTTTTTATTCCATTTCAATAATTGAAATCTCTAATTCATAGAAATTTAAGAACTAAATGCCGGGTTCCATTTCAAATCATTTAAAATAATATATACATATACATATATACTTATAACTTTTATATTCAATCATATTTAAACTTAAATTTTTTATTTGTTTATCAAAATAGATCTGTAGTAAAACTACTACAATGGCCTTCCCACTTCGAAACTCGAAAATGAATGTCGATGATGCATGCACTCATCAATGAAATTATTTTCCAACGACAGAGAGGGGAGTACAAAACTTATTTCTTTCCAAAATTCCTTTAAAACAGTTCTTTAAAGTTATATTGAAATATTTATATCAGAAAATACTTCCAAATAATACTACTATATTCCAAAATCCTTTGAAAGACATTTTCAAAATCCCGGAACTTAGGTTCTAAATTTCCAAATTTCATTTATTTTATTTTCAAATCTTATTTTACAACCAATATTTATAAATTTCACTACCTAACAACCAACAAATTACAACCAAATATATATCATTTATAAATCATTATTTTATATATAAAAATATACAATAGGCAAAATTATTTCATTTACCTATATTTCAAAACAAATATTGTGTCGGTCTGTCCTATTAAGTGTTTAGAAATCCCTATCGATGTCATAGCATCCTATGCACCAACCAGAATTTATAAATACAAAACGGAACAAATTAACGCAATATAAAAACCTTTTATAACACTAACAAATACGCTCTCTCATATATATACTCTCAGTGACTCATCATAGGATATTACTACCCTATTTCTAAAGAGTCAAACCCCACAAAGCTAAGGTTATCACTAAACCAAAGCTCTGATACCAACTGTAACATCCCACCTTTTTGTACGCTTTAAGCAGACACGCATGCCAACTCAAACCATACAGAATGGCGGATTGTTATTGGGGTGAATAAGAAAAGGAGAAAGAAATAAAACAAAACAGAATCTCGCAGCGGAATGACAAAATATAATAATCAAATAATAGTTCATGAAGCTGTTTACAAAACATTTGGTTATACTTATACAATACAGAATCAGAGTTACGCATATCTGAGATAAAAAAATAATGCAGCGAAATAGTATGAATGTGGTGGAATAAATATAGTAAATAATAGTAGTACAAATCTTCGTCTTCATCATCCAGAAATAAGGTCTTCAAATCCTGAAATGCTCAGGCTGACCCGAGCGAATTGAAAAGACAAAACACTCGAGTTAGAACTAAAAGATCTTATGTGAGTTAAATCAACGATAAATAAATATTAGTGTAAACGGCATCAGAGATGTTTACGGGTTTTGACATCTCCTATCCAGTGTCTAACGTGAGTGCAGTAACTTAAGAGATGTTCGGGATTCACATCTCCTAAGGATCCGTTAAACTATCTACTATGTAGTACAATACGCTATTATAATATGTCTACAGTAATATAAACTATTAAAATAGCGTTAAGGCGTTACTCATATCCTCCTTAACACATTATAGGTATGCCAATAGTCTATACAGTACCATAACTCCCCGTAAACTGGAGCCCCCAGAAGATACCACATAGGTACGACATAAAACAAACTTGTAGAAGACATGCTAGGGTAGGTGACATGGCACAACTAGGCAATGCTAGGGTAGATATACCAATTACACTTCTAGACTGTTGGTAACGCATAGCCGCAAATACCGCCCAACTCGAAACACACTCTCGAGTAAAAATCGAAGGGTGGCCATGAAATAAATCGCAAAGTCAGAATATAGATCGATGGAATGTGTCCGATCAGAGGAGCTACCTCATTGGCCCGTCGATTGCTCCTGTTTTAGCCACTTTATGCCAACTCACGAGAGTCGGGTCCATGTATATCCCTCATATAGGATCGTCGCCACCATCCTACTTCATTCTGGAATCTCCACCGCACACACAGTTGTCAAAGTGGTTTTCGATATCGAATGAGAGTATGCCCATATTCAATCCCGGTCTCTTTAACAACCAATCGCTTATTACACACCGGATGGTTCTTTTACATTTCCAAAACCATTTCATAATTGATATCAAAATATCATATTCAATTCAAATCAAATCATTTGCGAAATCATTACTTATTTCCGAAATTATATTCACCTTTGAAATCATATGGCATTTGAAATCATAGTTCGATAATTTTATTTCCTTTCAAAAGTCATATTCATAAATTATATCAAATTACCGTATTCTCAAAACCATAATATTTTCGAAGTCATATTCACTTTTAAAATCGAGAATTTGAATATAAACCATCCATTTTACTTAGTTTGGAATTTGGAAGAAAGTAGTTTAAATAGTTATAAATAGTTAAAATACTCCAAAATAGTTTAATTCTAGGTAAAGTACCTTTAAGTTGATTTAAGATAGTTAAATAGATTTAATTTAGATTAAATATAATTAAAATAGATTAAGTAGCTTATAATAGATTAATTAGATTTAAAATAAATTGTAATGGTTTAATTAGTTTAAAATAAATTAAATTGGTTTAAAATAGTCAAATAATTTATATAGTTGATATTAGTTAAATAGTTTAATAAATTTGAAAATCTTGATAATTATAATATATTTTAAAACAGTTTATATTAAAATACGAGTTTGGAATTTATATCAGTTTAAACTACTCATTTCATTTCAACATATTTGGACCATTTCAAATTTCCAAATCGACAAACCAAATGTCAATAAGCTATCGAATTTCATATCGTTTAAATCCATGTTCAAAACATCAATACAAATTACTCCAACTTCAACATATTTCAAAGTTATTTTCAAACAAATTCAATCACTAAATTTCGATAGAATTTCATTTATACATAAAAGTTGAACTTTAAACTTCTGATTTACTTTCTTAAAGAAATTCCTTTTTAAACCAATTCGCATTTCAACACAAACTAGATTTTTCAATAATACTTCAATTTACATAAATCAAATTTTATTTCAAAACATCAATTGATTAAATTCAAAAATTTTAGGATTTTAAAACCATTTAATTTAACCAATCCGGTGTCCGTATATAATTTTCTACCCTAGGGTCAAGTGATACGGATATTTATCATTTCAATTTGCAATTTAAACATTTTACGGTTGTATATCATTTCAAACCACAATCCCGAAATAGATAAAAATCCATAATGAACTTGTAGTTTATAACGGTATAAAATACAACATCCATTCAACTAACATCAACAATCAACATCCATCATAATCATCATCCAAATCAATCAATAAATATGAATATAGAACTGATAATCAATATGGGTAATAAACTAGCAATTTATATTCAATAATAAATTAAATAATGATTTTATTCAAATAAATTCAAATTAACTGGATGATAATACAAAATATACCAAACAGTCATTAATAAATTCCTAATCACATCATAAATTAAATTTAACAAACATAAGAAATTTTAGAAGTTGTGAGTAGGTTGAAACACTCACCTTTGAATTTAAATCGAATTTAAATTCAAAATAAGCCCAAAATTTGAACGGTCTTAGAATTCGTCCAAACCAGCGTCAAAGTGTCCGGAATTTCAATACGATCTTAACGGAGAAAACCGCGTGTTAATTGGACCTCTATGCAGAAGATATGGCAGTTAGAACAATTGGAATAAAATAAAAACAAAACAAAAGAAACAGAAACAGGTGCCACGTATACCTTCTTCTCAATCGGTGCACGTGCTCGAACTGCTAAATCCATCGTGTGGCTTCCAGAGCCCGAAACCCTAAGGCGCAACGAGGCCGCCGCCATTTCGAACGGTGAAAAGTACGTCGACGTGATGCCAATCGGTGAACGCCTCCATGCCGACCAAGCTCCAACGCCATCGCGAGCCCTCCCCCCCCATGACGCAGCCGCCGCCCCTATAGTAATCCCTAACCGAATTGTTGCCGAGCATCCAACCTTTGATTCGACGTAAAAACTACCCAGATGCATTCCACTCGCTGCTCTCTACAGAACTGTATCGACGAATCGTCGATCCGTTGAAGTTGATCAACGCGCGATGAATGGAGGAGAATGTTTCACCCAATTCCAGCTACACAGAGACTCAGATCAGAAAGCGAATCAAATATTTGGCTTTCGCTCGTCGAGAGCTTCAAATCGATATATAATTCGATATAGTTTGTGGAGTTTAAATTTTGATGTTGAAGTTTTGAATTGGGATTGAATTGGGAAATTTAGGATTTTCAGCCATTGAGAAAGCAGAGCAACAGAATTTTTTCATATAGAAATGAGAAATAGAAGGCTGCTAGGGTTTATGACCGGATATATATAGGCAGATCAGTAGTAGGAACAAATGGATCGAATCGGTTTGAAAGTTGAACTATAAACGACCCAAAAAGCCCGTTCTGTCTCCGGAATGAAATTAGGTCAACCCATATATCAAAATAGATATTTTCGAATATTTTAAATTCAATGGAATAGGTTTCAAGTCCTAATTCCATTGTATGAAGAAGTTATGATAAAATCAGCTTATTTCAAATTTATTTCAAGGCGTTTCGAGTCCGTACGATCAAACGACAAGTTCGATCGTTACGAAACTTGAATCCTATAATAATTCACAGTTACAGATCCGATGAAACTGGTTTGGTCGAAATCCGAGTCAGTGGCCAAAATGGCTATATTTCAATTAAATAAATAAATTAATAATTAATTAATTAAATCAAATTTTTAGTTTAAATTTCAAAATTTACAACTTATATCATTTTTGATTTCTTAATCACTTACAATAATTTAAACAAATTTAGATGTCAATTTAAAGTTGATTAATCCATCAATTTCATTGTTTAATTTCCATTTCATTAAATTCAGAAATTATAAATTAAATGTCGAATAATTCCATTTAATTGACCTTTCATCCTATTATTCAATCCATTATTATCAAATGGGTGAAATTAACATTGGTTCATGATTTATTACACTAATATTCTCAAATTTCATCTTAATATCCATTAACGTAATATTTGAATATTTGATTTCATTTATTTGCAATTATTATAATTTAAAATTTCAATAAATTGATAAATCTTTATTTCCATTCTTTTAATTCAACTAATTGTCATAATATGAACAACATTAACATTATTTTCAAATATTACCTTAATTATCATTAACGTAAAATTTAATTTAAATTTATTGCAATTGATTTCCAATTAAATTTAACGGATCAAATATAGGTAAACTTATAATAATTGTTGCCACTAACTCTTAATCACACTTTTATAAGTTTATCATTTCCAAACCAATATTATAATTACTTAGAGAACATTGATTTTATTCAATTATCATCAATTATATATATTATCCATTAGTTAATTCAATATTCACATTTGTTTTCTTATACTCACTTTATAGCCTAGTATAACAGTTTACATTATTTCATTATTGGAATTTCATTTCAATTGTTAATAACTAGCTTTAATTACCATTGTTACATTTCATTTTAGTATTTATTTCATTACTAAATCTCCATTTTTTATTTCTTTCAATATTAAATTACCAACATCTTATTAAATTAACAAATTTTAAATTGTCGAAAATTACGGGTCGTTATAGAACTCCAATGCATCCAAAGCAATCTTTAAATATGCTCGGTCTAACCCATGCATTATGATAAAATAACACCCAAGTCAGTCTGGAAAACCGGCATGAGAAAACACACCCAATTGGATTTTAAAGTTCTAGAAAACCTTTGAAAATCAAAAGTATCTCGTAAGACAACGCCGCAAATATACACGGACGGGTTTTTACCTTACGATAACCAAAACCATTTCATACGAAATTCTCTGGTATTATAATAGTGTCCAAATACAAATACTTATTTATCTTAGCCGAAATTGTTACATTAATTAAATTCCAGCATACTAGGTTCTACAATCAAATTTGTAAAGGCACGTATTGTAGAATGGATTCCATTCTATGACAAGGTAAGGAACTACCTTCCGAAGGTACATCTCTAGATAAATTCACTGGGGTTTGACAAGAACATTATGTACCCCGGCCATATAGGACAGGCCTGCCACTTGACTAGTAGTAGCGAATATGATCACCCTACTTTGGGCCACAAAGCATACATGAATAGATAGTAACCGATCTAGATTTGGAACGACCTTACCCTAGTGGGAGCGACTCATTTGGCCCTGCTGCACGCCAGATTTTTTTCATTTCTCGGTTAATGAGGCTCGAGGCATGTTTTACCTCTTTATAGCACTTCCCACTTGGAATGCTAACAGTGCCCTTCAGGCAACAAAGCAATATCAGCATTCATCCATACAAGTGCTTTCTAGGACTGAATGAAACACTTGAGAGCTTCGTCTCCAAATTCCATCATTCTAAAGATATCGTCACTTCGAAACGCATTCGTTCGATCGTAGTGATTTTCAGATAACATATTCGAACTCGGTCTCTTCGAAACTACTTTCGATAATTCCCGGTAAACTCAACTCCGGTTCTTTAGGAAATAAACGGTCAAAGATAAGAGTGGAGATCAACTCCTAACCGTTAGTGGATGGATTTCCTTATCATTGCCCTAAGAGAACGAAATGACATTTATACGCACAGTACAGTATCATCGAAGATGACTGTGCCATATAACTGACATGTTTCCCTAGATATTTCCAAAGTTACATTTGGGTCCAATTTCGATAGTCAGTTATTAACTATCGAACAACAAACATTCAATCAGGGATTTAATTCCATAAGGAAAACTAACATTGGTTAAGCAGCAAGCAACACTAAGCCTCTTTTAACGAATTCTTCGATTTTCTCAAATCACTTTGTAAATATTTGTACCAAAATACTTTTACAAAGATTTATTCACAAACCCTTATATTTTCAATACTTGGAAAATAACCATATACTTATCTCAATTGTATAAATATATCCACCAATACTTGGGAAGATTTCCCTTTTTATTTAAATTCTAAAATCATTCATAACTCCATCATAAATCCACAAAACCATTATAAAACTCCTTTTATAAATCTATAAATCCGCTTTAAAAATTCTTTTATAATTATCTAAAACCAATTATAAAACTTCTTTATCTTTTAATCAATTTTCCTTTACGTTTTCTAAAACATGTTATAAGATTTCTCTTATAATTCACATCTGTTTATAAAACCCTATTTATGAATCTTGAAGACATTTAAAAACATAATTTCTAATCATTTACTTAAAACACTATCATTAAATAATAGTAAACGTTATAATTAAATAAATATTTACTTTAAAACATTTTAAAATAATAATTAATAAATCCCAAACATCCTAAATAAACAATAATAATTTATCTTGAAGATTTTTTTATAAATACTAATAATTAATTTCCAAAATTTAATTTATTTATAATTATATTTAATTTCAAACCATACTGATAGTTTTAAATAATTAACTTTCAAAACATTAAAATATTGATAAATCACTTTTTTAAAACAGCATTAATATAAATTAACCACTTTTAAAACATAATTATATTTTCATGATAAAAATCCATACTTAATTTCCAACATGACTATACCCATATTTATAAACCATGTTTATAACTCTCTTCCCACTTTATAAAACTTCCATTCATAAAAATTTCTTTATTTATGAACCCATTTATAACTTCATTCCTTTATAAATCTCACTTATTCACAAAGTCCCATTCAAAACATGATTTCAACCGTTTTTTTTTAATTGCTCTCATAGGTATAAATTTATTTTATAAATTTTTTTCAATTTATAAAATATTTTCTAACAATCCCACATTTACCCTTATCTTCAATTTCCAAAATAGAATCAACTATCTTCTATAACATCATTCCACGTCTTAAAATAAACCAGCCGTTTGATTTATTTCTCCAATCTATTAAATAATAATAGATTCCTTTAAATATGATTTATAAATCTATCCCTTTATAAATAAAATACGATTTTACAATTCTTCACTTCCATTGTAAAATATCACTTTTTAATTCATCACATTTATAAATCTCACATTTGTAAATAATCTTTGATATATGTACATATACATATATTATATTACTTTAAATAAAATGGTTAAAAAATATTTATATCAAAATATTTCTATTTTCTTTTAAACCCGTATCTCTTATTATAAAAGACAAACTTGTCTTTAGATTTAAAAATCTTTATTTTACAGTTTGAAAATCTCCATTTGAAATATTTATAAAACTATTAAATTAATGTCCTAAATCATACCTTTGATATTAAAATAAATTACTTCTTTAGATAATTCAAGAATAATGATTTAAAATATATATAAGTTTCAAAATAACTTTGAAATCCATTTTCGAAATAAATAACTATTTTATGGTATTTTAAAATACCAAAATATAAGGCCTAGTGCTACTAAAGCACTAAATAAACAAAATCATGTTCATGTCATCCACTATAACATCCAAATATCATATATCACAATATATATAAAAATTAAAATCAATATTGTGAGGAATCATATTGGGTCCCTCCAACCTGTCCCTCTGCATCACATAGAGCATATAATCATAAAAATATAAATCAACCGCTTCGAGACGGGATTCGTATACAAAGGGTCATACACTCCTACATGGGAACGTAATAAGATCTCATCAGCTTCAATAGGCGGGAATATATCCAAACCAATAATATAATTTAGTATATTATCCAACAATCAATAACGATCTGAAATAAAAATCCAAACATCCAATAAATAATATTTATTGACTATATAAATTTTCCGATTAGACAAAAAGGTGTGATTTACTCACATTGATTTTTAGTCGTCAAAACATTCCGTTTCGATTTAAAATTGGACGAACGTCCAAATTTTAATCCAAATTTCCTGCTAGCTCCAAATCTGTTCAATCCAATTCTATAGCCTAGCCTTCGTCGATACGATCGCAACGCAACTAGTCACATTCAGCTTGGACCTCGTACGGGTTTAATACGAATTAACGAACTTTCGAAATAATTAAACATAATTAACCTGAAATTTACTAAAAGTTTAACATTAAACCTTCCCTTATCTGCTTCCCTCCCACATTGTAACAACCCGCATATTTTACGATTGTATATTTAAATGTTTTATTTAAATATAGCACCGTTAATCGAATTAAATTCCGAAATGTCACTTTTTGCAAACAGTCGAATTAGGACTCGAGACCACTTCCATTGAGTCCAAAATGGCATTTGCGACTTTTTTGAGTATAAACATCGATATGTTTGGAGTTGAGTGAAATTTTGATATTTTCATTTAGGGCTTTGGGTTTGGGTTTCAGCCCAATAACCTAACAACCAACCCATCTAATACCCTAACTCCCACTCCACTCCTCTTCATTCCTTCATAACATTTCCTAACACTCAAGCTAAAGCAAAAATGGGGGAAGAGATTGGAAATTAGAATTCCAAAACCCTAGTTTGTTTAGGAAATACAAATTCAAGTCCAAAATCAAGGAGAAGCTTAGGTAAGCATCCTCTTCATCTTCTCCATCTCAATCTCTCTTCAATTTTCAGAAATTCCTAAACCCTAACATAGGAAAAACTTCACCTTTGATAATAGATTGAAGATTCTAGAGGTGTTGTAGAAGAGAACTCAATCTTTGCTTGTTCTAGAGCTTATTCTTTGTTGTTTTGGGTTTAAAATGTGAGTTTTTGAACTCACATCCATGTCTATGTCTTTGATAGTTGTTTGAAAGTAATTCCTAACATCTATTCCTTGTCCATTTGCCTTTGAATTAAATTGGTTTGATGAATATTCCAAATTTTGGTGTTTTGAAGTCAAATCTTTGAAAATCCTATCTTTGATGTCTGAACACGTTGTTAGGGTGTATCGAAGAGCCTATAAGGCTGGGTTGCCGCTTGGCATAAATCCCTAGTCTCTGATGCTCGTCTGATTGCTCCCGTTTGGATTTTTGCCCCTTTTGGGGGCTAGGCTGAGAATACTGGAAACCACAATTCAGTCAACTGAACTGCAGTGTTAGTCGACTGAATCTGGAACCAGAAAACTCTCTGGCCCTGTGTCAGTCGACTGACCATGCAGTTCAGTCGACTGAACTGGGGACAGAAATGTTTTTGTCCCTGTATCAGTCGACTGAACTGCAGAGTCAGTCGACTGAACCTGAAACCCGAGAGTTTCTAGGCATGTTTCAGTCGACTGACCCTACAGAATAGTCGACTGAATCTGTGAAGTTTGCTTTTTGCCTATTTTAGGCTGTTTTGTGTGGGTTTCCGATTTTTAATTGATTCTTGTCGATCCGGTTAGTTGTTATCACTTATTATCGACTTTGATGACTTCTTTCTTTGGATTTTTGGGAATATCCATTTGATGGATTTGATATCGATTTCTATGGTTTTGATTCACGTCTTCAAATGTGAATCTTTGGTGATTGATTGTTTCTACAATCATTTCTGTGGTTTGTCACTTTAAAATACAAAGGTTTCTATACTAGTAGTAACTATTCAAACTCTTTCACAAAGATGATTTCAACTATATTTTTAATACAAAGCTTGTTTATAAAACCGTTTTCCAATCTATTAGTATATACAAACCTTTACCTCATTCGTATAAGAAATCTAATTAAACGGCTGAGTAAAACAAGTGGTATGAAACGCTTGCGTTTACTTTGTTGGTTAATTATTGGACTTGTTCGATTGAAATCTTGTGACAATCTTTGAGTGGAAATCTACAATCTGTTCGTAAATATTTAAGTTAAGCCAGTGGTTATGGGACATGAAGCTAAACTCATTTATTTACTAGCTTAGTGTAATTGACACTTCTTATTGATCAATGGTTATCATTTTGTGATTTAGACTAGCGATGTGCGATGTCTCTTTGTCCGCATGGGGGACTGTACCCTATTTGGAGGAGTTTCAGCTCATAGTCCGTAATGGGGGACCATACCCTATTTGGAGGAGCTTTGGCTCATAGGAGGAGCTTTAGCTCATTGTCCGGAAGAGGGGACTATACCCTGTTTGGAGGAGCTTCGGCTCATAGGAGGAGCATTGGCTCATTGTCCACAGGGGGGCTATACCCTGTTTTGAGGAGCTCCGACTCATTTGTGATACACATGTTGTGGAGTATTCATACTCTCGTTTGTGATAGGCCTTCCCCTTTTGTGATTTATGGATTTCTAGTTGATGATTTCTAGAATTTGCGTTTCACCAATTTTGATGATAGGCATTGATGAGCTCTATCAATTTTTTGTGTTTTTGGTGAATAATTTAAAGAATGCTATTCTTTTTGGGTGTTTGAGAATATTTGAGATATTATATGATTTTTGTTGTTATCTGATGTATACTTGCCACAGTATGGCATCATTGTTATCATATGCTTTTGTGATATCTCTTATCCTACCTCATTTTATCTGATATTTATAGCTAGACTGATCTGTTTATTATTTTCTTCTTAAATAATGCTCGGGTCAGACCGAGGTATCTCAGGTTCTCCTGCTTGACTTCTTATAAGGGTCCTTTACCTGACTTTTGGCTAACTACTTTGGCATAGTAGTTTTTGTTAGTATACATTTGAGATAGAGACTCCTTGTTATATACTTATTCTTTTGTCTAGCACTTGTATCTATTCTTTTGTGATGTAGTGGATCTAGTTTGACCACTTTTTTTGATGTACACTTTTATGTGTTATATTCATATCTGTTTCCGCCTTTGTGATATGAATGTCTGTGACTGATTTGTGTTATGCTTATTTCTATATTTGTTTCCGAAGTCCACATAGCCACTGTGTGGTAGCTTTGAGTTTGTATATGATATGTCGGATTTCCTCTTAAATTGAAATGTAAGTTATATTATCTGACATATCGGTACACGCACAAAGCAATTACACAGATGGCCGCTCCTCAACAACCTTATTCTACATGCTAGTCGTTGGCATTACTCCGTAGTGTCCTTGGCTAGTGTGAGTATAGAGGTGGGGCATCACAGCTTGGTATCGGAGCCAAACTTCGGAACAATGTAGAATAATCTAGCAAGGATCATTATCCTAAGTCTTTCTTAGGAATCGTGCCATAGGATTTAATTCGAGTCTTCGTACCGTTCTATCCTATTTTCTTTTGTGATGCCTTGTTTTATCAATCAAGTTTATTTGATATTCATTCTGAGAATAACTTTTTTCCTCTTCTTTCTTTCTTTCTTAGAGAAGAGAAATGGTTAGACCAGGCCGTCCCAACGCCGACCAGTCTAGTGCTACTCCTCAGGATGGAGTATTTATGTCTGCTCAACAACTTTTAGATCTTGTGAACAATGCCCAAGCTGCCAGACCCGTTCCAGTGCCTACTCACCCTAAATCCAGGTTTGCACGCTTGTGCAGAGATTATACCGCTTTGGGTGGAAGGCCATTCAAGGGTTCCGAAAATGTTATAGAAATCCAAGCTTTGCTTAGATCACGCGATCGCATCTTTTCCCGCATGAATCTTGTGGATCTACATCAAGTCCAAGTGGCTTCTAGCATGCTCCAAGAAAGAGCATTAGATTGGTATGAGCTTTTGATTTCGGAAATTATTGAAGCGGATCTTACTTGGGAGCAATTCCGGGAAAGATTCGAATTGAAGTTTGTGCCGGAGGCTGAAAAAGTAACTTTAGCCCGACGCTTTATTGACCTTGTTCAAGGTGAATCTTCTATGACGGATTACGTCGCATCTTTTGAATCTCTTTCTAAATATCGGGTCGAGTATATTAATACCCCATTGAAGAAAAATCAGAGGTTCTTCTATGGGTTGAATAAGAAACTCAAAAAGCCTTTACTTCTGAAACTGGAAGTTTCTTTCGATCAGCTTGTAGATATCGCTCTTCGACTTGAAGAGGCCGATAGAGAAAGTGATGTTGAAGTTGTGAGTGCCAAACAGAACTTCAACATCAATAAGAAGAAGCATCCCTTTATTAAGTTCGAAAGTCCTAATCCCAACAAGAAAGTGAGGCAAGAAACTTCGGTAGGAAAGACTCCTACCTCTAGTCATGGACATTGCTACAATTATGGTTCTATGGACCACTATGCAAATGAGTGTCTGAAATCCCTTTATTGTCGCTAATGCAAAAGTTTGAGTCATCATATATCTGCGTGTCCCATACTTCAAAGCAAGAAGGAGGGAAAGCTAAATGTTGTGCAAGCCCCTAGTAACACTTCTCTTGGTCAAGGTAATTTTTCATTTCGTCCTTGATGACATTATTTTATTTCGTGATCTTCCTATTTGATTTCTTTTGATACGGGTGCGTCCCACTCTTTTATATCAAAAGAACTTGTTGATTCTTTTTCTTTAAATATTATGGGCTTGATGACTTTACTGAGAATTGCGAATCCGGTTGGTGGATCCGCAACACTCAGTTTACTTTGTGAAAATGTCGAGATTATTTTATGTGATTATTCTTTTTGTGTCGATTTGCATGTTATGCGTTACTTAGGCATTGAGTTGCAAATTCTCGAACTACACCACCGTAGTTCGTCCCTTAGTCACACGACTAGAAAATTACAAATAAAAAAAGTTAAACACACAAAGCCCTAATTAAAAATATAACTCCAAAAGAAATGCCGGCCCAAAATAAAATAAAAGTGAATTCCCCTTTTCCTTCGTTTATTTCTTCGGCCTGTCTTCTTGCTTTCTTTCTATACTTCGTTCCTCTTTCAAAAAGTTTAGGGCTTTGCTAAATTGAGGCACCGCTTGATATCGTTCAATTATAGAGATGAATGCTCTTTGATTTGGCTTGCTTATTGTTGCTTGCGGCTGCTTTAATTTGATAAGTTCGACTAAAATGGTATGTGATTTATTCTTTTTGCTTTACTGGTTAGCTTGCTTGAACTTGATGATTTTCAGCCGATGATGTTAATCGTTTATATAGGATTCGAATTCCTATTTCTTCGTTCGTATACATCTGGTTTGAATTCGTCAATTAATATGCTTGGCCGTTCGGTTTAACTTGATTGTTGATGATTAATCTTGACTTGTTCAATTTGTATATTTTGCTGTTTACTTGATTAACATGGCTTTGATTTTGAACTGTTTAATTCCTTGGCTACCACGGCTTGATTTTTGGCATCTTTGGTTCCTTTCTTTGTGCTTGTTGACTTCGGCCAGTTGATATTGTTTTGATTTCAGCACTGACTTGATTTGAAACCGCTGTTCCATGATTTTTGAACTGCAGTTGTCTTTCACTTGGTTTATTCGTTTTCATCATATTATCTACTGTGAGAAAAAATTGACTTCGGCATTGCATTGTTCAATTTGAAGCTTTGACTTTGACTTCGTTCAATCACTTACATCTTCATGTGAATTTTACTATTGGTTTTGACCTGATGCTTGAAATTATGTGTGATTTTGGTACATGTCCTTATGCATATATATATATATATTGCATCACTGTATCCTGTATTGTCACTGGTGAATTTCTGGCATCAATGTCGCAATCTGATATGCTCTGCACTGCGTATATGTATGTTGTATATGTTGGTGCACTTGTTATCTTCACTTGCATATTTGTTCATCATGTAGTGTGAAATGTTAGACTTGAAATCTGTACTTTGTACATGTTGACTACTTGTGGTGCTTCATCGATATATATGTGCATGCTTGAAGTCTCTGTTGGTATTGTAATTGATTCCATATGCTTTGTTTTCATACTTTATGATTTTTGGAACTGCTTTGAGCTGTACTGCTGGTTGCCTTTGAGTTTCTGGATTACATCAAGTACATGTCCATATGCCTGATATGCTAGCTCGAGTCTAGTAACTTTTGAAGCTTGATTCACTGTATATTGATTCTTATGCACTTATGGTTGGTCTGCATTTTCACATGAGTCTGGTGTTTCTTTGAACTTCTGATCAATTCAATGTTGTGGTCTTGTTGACAATCTCTTCATATCATGATTTTAAACTGCTACCAGATGTTGCATCGTATCATGTGTATACATACATACATACATACATGTATGTATATATGTGTATGTTAGCTTGCATTTTGAACTTCTCTAATTGTCTATACTGTTGCATAGATGTTGTGAAGTTTTGTGTACTTGTAGTCTATTGCTTGACCATATGCATTTTGCTATTGAACTTCATGTTGAGGCTGCACTTTGTAGTAGCTTTGCTTGCATATATGTGTATACATACATTTTGTATTTGTCTTTGATTGTGTCGTCTACACTTAAATGCTTTTGAAGCTTTGCTCATTTTATGCCTTTGTGTATTTGTGATGAGTTGCATTATGGTTTGTTACTATGCAATGTTTCACTTGAGTCTTCGCCTGGTTGTTCTGGTCATTCACATATAAGTCTGGTCGAAGCATTTACTGTTTGAACTTGTACTCGACCATTTGGTGATGTTTTGTAGTGCACCTGAGTTGAATCCAGCTTATAGCTTGGGTTTGACCTTGTGCCCATGTCGTGATTTTATTTTTATTGCACTTGGGTTGAACCCGGCTTTTGATTGGGTTTGACCTTGTGCTCACCTATCCCTGCAGTTTTATCAAGTGTATATCGGTGTGCACGGCCTTGTGGTATGTACAGTGATACACTGTGCATGTCACAAGTTATTCGTGTATAATGAATTCACAATTAAATGATGACGAACAACCCAAATAACTAAGGCAAATAATATTTTAAAAATACACATTTTGTTTTACACCGCACGAATATTTCCTTTTCAATTTTACTGCGTCGATGTGTATTTTGTAGATAACCCAAATGCTGGATTCAAGCTGGAATAGAGTTGAAGATAAATACGAGTGAATGAGTGAAATGTAGTGAGGTGCAAATGTATGTATAGTGAAAAATGTGATGTGATTGAAATTGTAATGTAATTGAAATTTGTATATGTATAGTGAGAGCTCAAATTTGTACTATTCAAAATTGTAATAAATTATTTTTTTAAATAAAATATCCGTTCGAATTTAAATCCTGTGTTATTTATTTTATTCAGAAAATATTTATTTAATTGTGTGAAAAATGAAATAGTACATTATCAAATACATTTAAATGAATATATATATATATATATATGTTTATTATCATCAAACAAAAATCATATACTTGCATATTCAACACAAGGGTGGAAGCTTCATAGAACACATAGTTAATTCATAAAAGGTTTAACATGTCATAAATGGTTCATGTTCAATTGAATTCAAAATAAGTGAATCTAGCAACTCGAGAGCCAGAGAAGAAACATCAAAATCCTCAAAAATCAATTATCATGGAACTCTAATACGAGTTCAATACCTCATTACCGAAATCACCATAAAAATGCATATATATATAAGCCTATCTCTAACTCAAGGCTACAATAAAATCATCATCTAAAAATGGTGAAATCGAAGCAAATCAAAACTATAAAAATCCCCAGATTGGTCAAATCCCCAATTGCAAGTCGAAGCGATGCTGCACGTACCAAACTCAGACCAGTACTATATATATATTATAGGTACCCATCTCAGACGACCAAAGTCGTAATACATCATGACGACCGATGTCGTAGAACATCATGACGACCAAACTCGTAAAACATCGTGACAACCAAAGTCGTAGAACATCGTGACGACCGAAGTCGTAAAACATCGTGACGACCGAAGTCATAAACCGAAGTCATAGAACATCGTGATGACCCAAAGGTCTATAGTACTGGTAAACATCGTGAATGCATCACAAACTCTCAGATAGGAACCCGAAAAGTGTTAACGTGCGTCACATACCACATGTTCGAACTTAGCGGTTTACTAACTGTTAGTCAATGCCACACTAGAAAATATCATTAAATCAAAATCCTTAGAAAAATCATATCTCGCCTCATCTCATTGACGAGTAGTAAAAAGCATCATACTTGTCTCATCTCGTCAACAAGTATAAGACATCGTGATGGTTTCTATATCAATCATACTTCCCTAAAAGAAAATCTCCATCTTAAAACTTGCCTCATTTCATCGGCCAATAAAATACATCGTGATGGTTCTCATCGATTATACTCCTATATAGGAGATCTTGAACCATAAAGTTTGCCAAATATTGGCCATCTCAGATGATTCCTAAATATACGAATTAAAATTCTCAATATACGCCATAATATGGCAAATCCCATAAATCAACTCAAATAAATATACTCGAGAGGTTTCGATCGATACAAGTCCAGAATTAACCCGATAAAATAAACTCACGTGTCCCATACCACGTGTTTTACTAAATCGTTTAATTCTCTTTCTCATATGTCCGAAAAGTGTAAAAATAATATATTTTATATATAAAATATTTTACTTGAGAAAACAAGATTTTTAAATAATTTTCTAAAATCATTTTGAAGACATTTTATTGAAATTTCTCCCTATTATAGGAAATAAAGATATTTAAAATACTTCGGAATAATTTATAAATGGTTTGAAAATATTTAATCATAATGATTTGAAAAACCAAATCATCTAGAGATTTTTTCAAAATTTATTTGGAAGAAATAGTGCTTGAAAATCGAGAAAAACGTTGAAAATACACCCAATCGATATTCAAATTCAAATCGAATTTAAATTTGAATTTTTAAATTTCAAATTCCTCCAAAACTTGGCTAATCCGTTGATGGATATCATACCCCATAATCATCTTCAAAAACATCTCAAAATTTGTATACAAATTGGCCAAAAAACCATTGAAATAGGCAAGCAAACAAGGCAGAAGGGCGCAGATCAAAAAGCAGAACAGTCATGTACCTGGGCCGACAGGGGTCGACCCAGAGTAGTGACCAGGTCGACCGCTAGGTTAGCCTTCAGGTTGACCTGGAAACTTCTGGGTTGACCTGCCTGTCGACCCAGGCTACGGATGAATTTTCCCTGGGTACTTTCTGCTTCACACTAAACTTTGAACGGTAAATTGGAGTATCAAACGATGAAGTTTTGCAACATAAATTGACATGCATAGAGTTTAACATCTAAACTATAATCTAGAAAAGATCCGACAGCAATTCGAGTTAAATCAAGAAGTTATGGCCACTCAAAGTGGCAACCAGAAACAAGGAATTCAAATAAACACAGACAACAAGATAAATGTATACAATAAACATTTTACTGAACGGTTTCTTTACATGAAGTATTTTCTAGTTAGCAAATGTGAGTCTTTACTCACCTATTCTTGGATTTGCAGTGATAACAATGAAAGATGCTAACTTTTAGCTGGAAGGAAGCTGTCAATGACCTATAGGAGATGAAACTAGAGCATGCAAACAGAGAACAAAACGTTACAGACTGTATCAATTCAAAATCACTAATTTGATGAAATTGTTGAGATTTTGGCTTTGATTACCTGTATTTCTCTTTTATTAGCTTGAATTTCTCTTTAGTTTCAGCACATTTTGATGTAATAATTTGAAAGAGGGATGGCCATTATTGTTTTACTATAAGTATTATTCTTTTTCTTTCTTTTGGTTGAGAAGAAACAAAGAAAATCTACGTACAGGTTTCCTGATGTCTCTAGAAAATGGGTTTGGATCCTCTTCTTTATCTACCAAGCCCAATTGTAAATGCTTAGAAAAATTCCTAAGTACAAATACATATTTCTCTTCTTTTCTTAATATAACACATATATTCATGCTTATAAAACCTAAATAAATTTCTATAACTCATTCTTATGTAAACAAAAATGTTTTTATCAACAAATTAAATGATTTTAGCTATAAATTTTAGTTTCTAATATTAAAATCATATTTTTACTTAAATATGACAATTTACACTTTTTATCTTATAAAACACCATTTTTAACATAAGATTTTATACGAAAATTGTTTTCTTGTCAAATAAATTACAATAAATCATTCTAACATTATTTACTCATCAAAATAACATTTTTAAACAATATTTCACCTTTTATATTAATAAATTAAATAATTACTTCAAATTTCTCCTTTTAAATTCAATAAAAGGCTAATACAAAGCAATAACTTACAATATTATTGCTTTACTCAAACAAAAATCTATAATAGATATTTTTCTATCCATATTATCAAAATAAAGTTTTTAGAACTTTATTTTCATCAATTTAGATTTATTTCAACATTTAAATGTTGAAATACATCACTTATTTAATTTATTTGCTCCAAAATAATAAAAACCCAATATTTGTAATTTATTTAACTAAATACTTATCCAATCTAATTTTAAACCCAATATTTATTCTCAAACACATTGTTTTTTTAAAATAAACAATTTTTAACAAAATTTATCTTCTCCAATTTATTTTATTCTCAATATTAAATTATAACTATTTTTATAATTTAATATTACAAGTAATCACCAATACCAGGGTTGTTACAGATTGTTTATCATGTGGATATTCTTATTATTTGCATATATATTTAGTAAGATAAATAATGTTAGTAATGTTAAATTTGGATGGCTAGAATATGTAAAATACATAGTTGAGAAGTTTCATGAAAGTGAGGAGTAGATTAAGAAGTAAAGAGAAGAGCATGTGTTAAGTATGAAAATTTGGTTGTAAACTCAAGCAAACGTCCAATCGCAATACTTTAGAAACTGGTTTACTACTCCATAGTCTTTAGTTAGTTTGTGTATTCATTGTGGTAAAGAAAACTTAAAAACCTATCAACTATAAGAGAACATGTTTAGGCTAAAATACGTGGAGTTTTGCCTTGTTTTGAATGATTTGAATCATTTGAAACCGATTATATTGCATATATAATAATTCTTCTTCATTATTTAAAAAAAAAGATAAACCCACGAGCTCTAGAATAGAGGATAAAATTGAACTTGAGTTGATTTTGGGCAATATTCATAAACTCAAGTTCAATTTTCTCTATTGAGTTGATTTTGTATAAATCTCGTAAACTCCTAAGTGAAGTGTATTAACCCAACAGCAAATCTCCAGTTAATTAGAAAACTAATTGAACATTTGTTATATTTACTTAGGTTTTTTAACAGATGATCAAACAATCTTGGAGACGTACCAGCTAGAGGGAAATAAGTTTGAACCAAGTTTATGGAGCTTTATATTATTATCAATTGTTTAGATCATTTGTAACATTCATTTGATGATTCATCCTGAGTAAGTAATACATACATATAGTAGATTTCATCGATTGTTTTTTAAGGAAATAAAGCCACAATCCCTAAACATAAAACAAACTAAGCGATTGTTAATTTTTTCGTTGGTTAAACTTTTTACGGTTTTTGATAAACCATTAATGGAATATGCATTGACAAAGCAACACATCTCGATGTCATTGGCAATGTTGCAGTTGTTATGAATCAATTCATGTATCTCCTTATGGAATCTAAGTGGTTTGACTAGTTTGGCTCCCTTTTTACGAGCAATCATTTGTTTTGATTTAACGCCGTGAAGTTAAAGGATAGAAAATTACTACAAAAGCTTTTACCATTGATCTTATATAATCTAAGTCTTGAAAGCCAAATTTTCAATACAAAATGCTATTAAACACACAATAAACAATGATGCAGAATTTCAAATACATTTGCAAATAAATCAACACTAGAATGTTTCATCGAACCACCATTTTTATTAATTCTTAAGCACTTTTCACAATTAGGCTAACTAAGAAAAGTAATCATAAAACAAAGGCCAATTTTATTTTGACACATGATATTGCTGAGTTGCCCCATCTTAAATTTTTAAAAAGTGCAAGAAATATATTTCCTTTTATGATTTATTTCTTGTAAGTTCAATCTTGTTTTTCCTTTTTCTATTGCTTATAAGCAATAAGCCCTAGCAATATGAATTTAAATAAAACCTCGAACCTTTTCCCTAATTGACGGATTGTGACGATGGTAATGTAAATCTTATGGAATTAAAAGAGATAAAACTTGAATTTTATCTAGTTTTGAATTATTTTATCTAAACATGCATAGTTTGCATAATTTTTGCGAAGTGATTGATTGGAAAATCCCGTAGTTGCAGTGTGTGACTTATGGATCAATTACGTAGGGGAAGTGTGTGATTAGCTTAGGTATCACACATTATAGTTGTGTGGTAGGATATAAATCCACGTGCTTGGCCAACGTTGTTGATTTTTTTATTGAAATTACTTGTTACTATGTTGAAGGGTTAAGGTAATTACCTCTGGTCTGTTTGAATGTTCAACATATTTATGCTACTGAAAAAGGTAATTACTTCTGGTTTGTTTTTAAGGAACTTTTGTTAAACACATTCTCTATGTTTCAAAATACATATTCGTCCCTCTTCAAAAATAAGTTCAAAAAAACACGTATGATTTTATGTTTTAACTTATTGACAGAATAACCTATAAATTTTTTTTGAAAAAAATATTAAAAATTAATTTAATTAAAAATTAATTTTGATCATGAAAATATGCGATTAAGTTTAAATTTAATTTTTGAAAATATGAAATTGATTTTTATAGATATAAAAATAAGAGTCTAATTTAAAACAATATTTCATAAGGCTTTTCAAATACGAAACTTGAAATAAGGGGGTCCATAACTTTCTATTTTTTTAAATTATTTTTGACAAATTCTCCTGACCACCACTACCACCAGCTCCATTCATACTACGGTCACCACTACTCAAGGATATGGATTTTGGGATGGCAAATTTGATTCATACAACAAAATAGTTTAACACACACCATTATTTTGGTAAAAAATTCTATCATTTAATTGCCCTTCTTTTTATATTTGGATTTTGTATTTTTTTTCTTTTTCTTATAACTACTCGAAACTAAAGAATTAAAATTAGTGAATTTGATCAAATCTACATATTTTAATGTAGATGTTAATGATTTTAGTGTCATAAAATGTAACGATCCACTTATCTGTACAATTTAAGCGGACAATAAACCACATATGTCCACTCAAATTGAACAGAAAGACGGATTGTTAGGGAAAAGAAAGAGAGAAGAAGATAAAAATATAAAAAGAAAACTAACAACATAGAACCACACAACGGAATGACTAATCTATAATATGCAACAAATTTTTACACAAAAAAAACTGTAATATATGTATATATAGACATCAGTCAGAGTATACTAACCTATTTCAGCCCGAACAATTATAACAACCATTACTCACAATTGTTGATAATTAAAATAACCAATGTAGCAGAAAATAAACATATATGTGAATACACCTTGAAGACCTCTAACTCGCCTCCTTAGCTCCATTGCACCTAAGCAATCTGTAAATATGCACGGTTTGACACGAGCATTATAATAAAATAACACACGAGTTAGTTTGGTAAACAGTGTGAGAAATACACACCCATTTAAATTTTAATGTTTCAATAATCTTTTGAAAAAAAGGTATCTCGTAAGACCACGCCGTACATAAATACGGATGGGTTTTTACCTTACGATAACCAAACCATTTCATTTGAAATTATCTGATATTATAATAGTGTCTAAGATAAAAATACTTATTAATCATAGCCAAAATTGCGATATTAATTAATTTCCAGCATAATAGGTATACAATGTAACAACTCGCATATTTTACGATTGTATATTTAAATATTTTATTTAAATATAGCATCATTAGTCGGATTTAAGTCTGAAATGTCACTTTTTGCAAATAGTCGAATTAGGACTTGAGACCACTTCCATTGAGTCCAAAATGGCATTTGCGACCTTTTTGAGTATAAACATCGATATGTTTGGAGTTGAGTGAAATTTTGATATTTTCATTTAGGGCTTTGGGTTTGGGTTTCAGCCCAATAACCTAACACCCAACCCATCTAATACCCTAACTCCCACTCCACTCCTCTTCATTCCTTCATAACATTTCCTAACACTCAAGCTAAAGTAAAAATGAGGGAAGAGAAAAGAAATCAAAATTCCTAAGCCCTAGTTTCTATTAGGAATTCAAGCTTTAGCTCCAAAATAAAAGAGAAGCTTAGGGAAGCATCCTCTTCATCTTCTCTATCTCAATCTCTCTTCAATTTCAGAAATTCCTAAACCCTAACTTAGGAAATATTTGCTTATTAGCTTAGATTGGAGCTTCTTGTTTTGAAGTTGAAGAGGAATTGGCCTTTCCTTTGTTTTAGAGCTTCTCATTCGTTGTTTTGGGTTTAAAAGGTGAGTTTTTCAACTCACATCTATGTCTATATCTTTGATAGTTGTTAGGTAGTAATTCCTAACATCTATTCCTTGTTCATTTGCCTTTGAATTGAATTGGTTTGATGAATATTCCAAATCTTTAAAAATCCTATCTTTGATGTTTGAACATGTTGTTCGGGTGTTTCGAAGAGCCTATAAGGCGAGGTTGTCGCTTGGCATAAATCCCTAGTCTCCGTTGCTCGTCCAATCACTTCCGTTTGGATTTTTGCCCCTTCTTAGGCTAGACTGAGGATACTGCAAATGGCAGTTCAGTCGACTGAACCAGAAGGTCAGTCGACTGAACTAGGGAACAGAAAAATTTCTGTCACTGTATCAGTTGACTGACCTTCTGGTTCAATCGACTAAACCAGGAAATAGAAACCTTCTGTCCCTGTATCAGTCGTCTGAACTAGAAGGTCAGTCGACTGAACCAGGAAGCCGATAGTTTCTGGTCTTGTATCAGTCGACTGACCTTCTGGTTCAATCGACTGAATCTGGGAAATTTGCATTTTTGCCTATTTTAGGCAGTTTTGTGTGGGTTTCCGATTTTTAATCGATTCTTGATGATGCGATTTGTTGTTATCATTTATCGACTTCGATGACTTCTTTTTCGGGATTTTTGGGAATATCCATTTGATGGATTTGATATCAATTTCGATGGTTTTGATTCACGTCTTCGAATGTGAATCTTTGGTGATTGATTGTTTTTACAATCATTTTTGTGATTTGTCACTTTAAAATACAAAGGTTTCTGTACTAGTAGTAACTATTCAAACTCTTTCACAAAGATGATTCCAACTCTATTTTTAATACAAGTCTTGTTTATAAAACTGTTTTCCAATCTATTAGTATGTACAAACCTTTACCTCATTCGTTTGAGAAATCTAATTAAACAGCTTAGAAAAACAAGTGGTATGAAACGCTTGCGTTTACTTCGTCGGTTAATTCTTGGACTTGTTCGATTGAACTCTTGTGACAATTTTCGATTGGAAATCTACAATTTGTTCGTAAATATTTAAGTTAAGCCAGCGGTTATGGGACATGAAGCTAAACTCATTTATTTACTAGCTTAGTGTAATCTACACTTTTCATCGATCGATGGTGATCATTTTAAGGTTTAAACTAGCGATATGCGAGGTCTCTTTGTCCACGTGGGGAACTATACCTCGTTTTATGGAGCTTCGTCTCATTCTTTTTATAGGCTAGCGACCTATGGTTTTATGGAGTTCAGTTCATCGGGCATACCGTTATTGTACTACGTCGTTGTTTCGAATTACTTGAGTATCAGGTTCATCGGGCGTACCGTTATTATAGTATGTCGTTACACCGGCTCTATGGTTAGTGACCATGGGTTAGCGACCCATTTGTGATGCACATGTTGGTGAGTTTTCATGCTCCGGTTTATGATAGGCCTCCCCCTTTGCGATTTCTGAATTTCTAGTTGATGATTTCTAGAATTTGTGTTTCACCAATTTTGATGATAGGCATTGATAAGCTCTATCAATTATTTGTTTTTTTGGTAAATAATTTAAAGAATGCGATTCTTTTTGGATGTTTGAGATGATTTGGGATATTGTATGATTTTTTATGTTATTTGATGTATACTTGTCGCAGTATGGTATTATTGTTATCATACGTTTTTATCATATCTCTTATCCTATCTTACTTTATCTGATATTTATAGCTAGACTGGTCTGTTTATTATTTTCATCTTAAATAATACTCGGGTCAGACCGAGGTATTTCAGGTGCTCCTGCTTGACTTCTTATCAGGGTCCTTCACCTGACTTTTGGCCAACTACTTTAGCAGAGTAGTTTTTGTTAGTATACATTTGAGATAGAGACTCCTTGTTGTATACTTATTCTTTTGTCTAACACTTGTATCTATTCTTTTGGGATGTAGTGGATCTTGTATGACCACTATTTTGATGGACACTTCTATGTGATATATTCATATCTGTTTCCGCCTTTGTGATATGAATATCAGTGACTGATTTGTGTTATGTTTATTTCTATATTTGTTTCCAATGGCCTCATAGCCACTGTGTGGTAGCTTTGAGTTTGTATTTGATATGTCGGATTTCCTCTTGAAATGATATGTAAGTTATATTATCTGACATATCGGTACTCGCACAAAGCAATTACACAGATGGTTGCTCCTCAACAGCCTTATTCTTTGTGCTAGTCGACGGCATTACCCCGTAGTGTCCTTGGCTAGCGTGAGTATGGAGGTGGGGCGTCACAGCTTGGTATTAGAGCTAAACTTCGGAACAATGTAGAATAATCTAGCTAGGATCATTGTCCTAAGTCTGTCTTAGGAATCGTGCCATAGGATTTAATTCGAGTCTTCGTACCGTTCTATCCTATTTCTTTTTGTGATGCCTTGTTTTATCAATCAAGTTTGTTTGATATTCATTCCGTGAATAACCTTTTTCCTCTTTTTTCTTTCTAAAAGAAGAGAAATGGTTAGACCAGGCCGTCCCAGCACAGGTCAATCAAGTGCTACTCCTCAGGATGGAGTATTTATGTCTGCTCAGCAACTTCTGGATCTTGTGAAAAATGCTCAATCTATCGGACCCATTCCAAAGCCTACTCATCCTAAATCTGGGTTTGCACGCTTGTGTAGTGATTACACCAACTTGGGTGGAAGGCCTTTCAAGGGATCCGAAAGCGTTATAGAAGTCAAAGCTTGGCTTAGAACATGCGATCGGATCTTTTCCCGGATGAATCTTATTGATCTACATCGAGTCCAAGTGGCTTCTAGCATGCTCAAGGAGAGATCATTAGATTGGTATGAGCTTCTGATCTCGGAAATTATTGAAGCGGATCTTACTTGGGAGCAATTCCGGGAAAGGTTCGAGTTAAAATTTGTGCCAGAAGCTGAAAAAGTATCTTTAGCTCGATGCTTTATCAACCTTGTTCAAGGTGAATCTTCTATGACCGACTACGTCGCATCTTTCGAATCTCTATCTAAATATGGGGTCGACTATATTAATACCCCATTGAAGAAAAATTAGAGATTTGTCTATGGGTTGAATAAGAACCTCAAAAAGCCATTACTTCTGAAACTAGAAGTTTCTTTCGATCAGCTTGTTGATATCGCTCTTCGACTTGAAGAGGCCGATAAAGAAAGTGATGTTTAAGTTGTGGGTGCCAAACCGACTTTCAACAATAACAAGAAGAGGCCTATTAAGTTCAAGCCTAATTCCAACAAGAAAGGGAAGCAAGCAACTTCGGTAGCAAAGACTCCTACCTCTAGTCGTGGGCAATGCTACAATTGTGGTTCTAAGGACCATTATGCAAATAGGTGCCCGAAGCCTCTTTTTTCGTTATTTCAAAAGTTCGGGTCATATTTTATCTTCATGCCCCAAACTTCCAAACAAGAAAGAGGGAAAGCTAAATGTTGTGCAAGCTCCTAGTAACACTTCTCTTGGTCAAGGTATTTCTCATTCTATCCTTGATGGCATTATTATATTTCATGATCTTCCTATTCGAGTTCTTTTTGATACGGGTGCATCTCACTCTTTTATATCAAAAGAACTTGTTGATGCTTTGTCTTTGGATGTTATTGGCTTGATGACTTCATTAAGAATTGCGAATCTGGTTGGTGGATCCATAACACTCAGTTTACTTTGTAAAGATGTCAAAATTATTTTATGTGATTATGCTTTTCTAGCTGATTTGCATGTTATGCGTTACGTTGGTTTTGGAATGATTTTGGGAATGGATAGGCTTAACCGATATGAAGCCCATATCCTATGTCCTGAGCGGACTATATATCTTCGACATCCTCAATCTTTTAAGCATATTTCTCTTGTTCTTAAAGATTCAGATTCCAATTCGGGAGCATCCTTGTATTCTCTAAATCCTCATGATGACGATAATGATGATGAGAAAGATGTAATTTCTCTCATTCACATTGTTCGTGAATTTCCTGACATATTTGAGCCCATATTAGGTTTACCACCTAAGCAAGCAATTGAGTTCAGAATTAATCTAATCCCTCGAGCTCTACCTATCACTCGTCCTCCTTATTGTATGTCCAATAAGAAAATTGAGGAGATGAGTAAACAATTATCCGAATTGGAAGCGAAACCGTTTGTTCGTTCTAGTTCCTCTCCATGGGGAGCTTCATCTATTTTTGTGAAGAAATATGATGGTACACTTAGGCTTTGCATTGACTACCGCAAGCTTAATGATCTCACCTTCAAGAATAGATATCCCTTGCCTCAGATTGATGATCTATTCGATCAAATTAGTGGTGCTAGAGTCTTTTCACAGTTAGACTTAGCAACCGGTTTTCATCAGCTCCGTATTGCAGAGAATAGCATTCCTTTGACATTGTTCCGTACTCGTTATGGATCTTATGAATGCTTGTTATGCCAATTGGTTTGACAAATGCTCCAGCTTATTTCGTTGACCTTATGAATCGAGTTTTCAAAGACTTCCTCGATCGATTTGTTCTCATCTTTATCGATGATATTTTTGTTTTTTCTAAAACCGAGGAAGAGCATGAAAAACATCTTTCGATTGTGTTGGAAACTCTTAAGAGCAACCAATTGAAAGCAAAATTTTCTAAATGCCACTTTTGGCAATCTCGCGTGAAATTTTTGGGGCATATTATTTCTGAATTCAGAATTTCCATGGATCCTTCAAAGATTGAAGCGATTCAAAATTGGAAGAGACCGGAGAGTGTGACGGGAATTCGTAGCTTTCTCGGATTGGTGGGTTATTACCGTCGTTTCATAAAAGGCTTTTCTAAAATTTCCATACCTCTCACAAGTTTGACAAAGAAGGGAGTTAAATACATTTGGTCAGACAACTGTGAAGCTGCTTTTCAGAAACGAAAAGAATTCCTTTCCGGTGCTCCTATTCTTGTGATTCTCGAAGGGAATCAAGATTTTATTGTTTATACCGATGCTAGTCGTGTTGGTTTGGATGCCGTTCTCATGCAAAGGGAACGTGTTATTGTTTATGCTTCTAGGCAATTAAAGCCTGCCGAGACTAGATATGCCACTCATGATTTAGAGCTCGCGGCTATTGTTTTCGCCCTTAGAATTTGGCGTCATTATCTTTTGGGAGGGAAATTTGTTCTTTACACCGATCATAAATCTTTGAAGTATTTATTTTCCCAAAAGGAACTTAATTTGCGTCAACAACGTTGGCTCGAGTTCCTTGCATCTTATGATCTTGATATTCTTTATACTCCCGGAAAGGGAAATCGAGTTGTCGATGCCCTTATTCGTAAGCAACAAGCGGTTGTTTCCATGATGATATCCGAATGGAATGATCTCGCGACTTTATCCACTTGTGAGATTCGAGATCGTGAATCCAATTCATGTTCATCTCTTGTTTTGTGTAGCCTTGTGGCTCATCCTTCTCTTTTAGACCGCATTCTTCTTAGCCAAAGTTGTAGGGATAAAATTGATATTGATGGTTTGAAAGACTTTTATGTTGATACTCGTGGCGGTATTCGAAAATTATGTAGACTTATTGTGCCAAATATTTGTGATCTTTGTAAAGACATTTTAGAAGATTCTCATCGTTCTAAATTTACAATTCATCCCAGTAGTAGTAAAATGTACGCGGACATGAAGCGACTTTATTATTAGGATGGAATGAAATCTGATATTGCTAACTTTATTAAGCGTTGCATGACTTGCCAACTCGTAAAGACCGAGCATCAAAGGCCCACTGGGTTATTGCAACCTTTGGACATTCCAGTTTGGAAGTGGGATCAAATTGCCATGGACTTTATTGATGGTCTTCCCCGTTCTCATTCGGGTCATGATAGCCAATGGGTGATAGTAGATAGACTTACAAAATCCGCCAATTTTCTTCCCGTTCGGTCCAATCGGACAGTACCTATTTTGGCTAAACTCTTTGTCAAGGAAATTGTTAAATTGCATGAAGTTCCTACTTCTATTGTTAGTGATCGTGATCCATTATTTACTAGTAGATTTTGGAAAGGTCTTCAAAAATCTTTGGGAACGAAGCTTAATTTTAGCACCGCTTATCATCCTCAGTCCGATGGACAAACCGAGCGTGTGAATCAAACTCTTGAAGATCTCCTTCTTGCATGTTTTCTTGACTTTGGTGGAAGTTGGGAGGATCATATCTCTCTTGTTGAGTTTTCTTATAATAATAGCTTCCAATTTAGTATTGGTATGACACCTTTCGAGGCACTCTACGGAAGGCCATGCCGATCTCCTTCATGTTGGCTTAAAGCCGGTGAGAAGCTGGTTTTAGGTCCAGATTTTATTCGTGATGCCACAGAAAAGACTGACCTTATTCGTCATAGGATGAAAGAAGTTCAAAGTAGAAAAAAATCCTATGCCGATAACCGAAGAAGGAAACTAGAATTTTCTGTGGGAGATTTGGTGTTCATTCGTGTTTCACCTATGAAGGGTGTTGTGCGTTCCAGTCGATCGGGAAAATTAGCACCTCGATATATTGCTCCATTTCCCATCACCGAACGTATTGGTTCCGTGGCTTATCTCCTTTTATTATCGGCTCAATTTTCTGCTATTCATGACGTATTCCACGTCTCTCAATTATGGAAATGCCTTTGAGATTCCGATTCAATTCTTGAGCCCGGTGTTATTGAAGAAATTGAAGTTTCGCCTGATTTGACTTATGAGCAACATCCTATTCGTATCATTGCTACGGAGGTTAAACGCCTTCGAAATAAAGATCTTCCTCTTGTGAAAGTTCAATGGTCCTCAAATCCTAAGGATTGCTCTTGGGAATCTAGAGAATTCATCGAGCGAACACATCCGGACTTGCTCTCTCGTGCTCCTTAAGGTGAACTTCTCATTTCAAAATTTCATCTTTTTGTGTTGTTATGCCTTTGTATGGTTGTTACTTTTTATTACTTTTTCTTAAGTATTGCAAGGACGCAATTTCTTTAAGGAGGGGAGTCTGTAACAACCCGCATATTTTACAATTTTATATTTAAATGTTTTATTTAAATATAGCATCGTTAGTCGAATTTAAGTCTGAAATGTCACTTTTTGCAAACGATCGAATTAGGACTCGAGACCACTTCCATTGAGTCCAAAATGGCATTTGCGGCCTTTTTGAGTATAAACATCGATATGTTTTGAGTTGAGTGAAATTTTGATATTTTCATTTAGGGTTTTGGGTTTGGGTTTCAACCCAATAACCTAACACCCAACCCATCTAATACCCTAACTCCCACTCCACTCCTCTTCATTCCTTCATAACATTTTCCTAATACTCAAGCTAAAGTAAAAATGGGGGAAGGGAAAAGAAATCAAAATTCCTAAGCCCTAGTTTCTATTAGGAGATCAAGCTTTAGCTCCAAAATCAAAGAGAAGCTTAGGTAAGCATCCTCTTCAACTTTTCTATCTCATTCTCTCTTCAATTTCAGAAATTCCTAAACCCTAACTTAGGAAATATTTGCTTATTAGCTTAGATTGGAGCTTCTTGCGTTGAAGTTGAAGAGGAATTGGCCTTTCCTTTGTTTTAGAGCTTCTCATTCGTTGTTTTGGGTTTAAAAGGTGAGTTTTTCAACTCACATCTATGTCTATATCTTTGATAGTTGTTAGGTAGTAATTCCTAACATCTATTCCTTGTTCATTTTCCTTTGAATTGAATTGGTTTGATGAATATTCCAATTTTTGGTGTTTTGAAGTCAAATCTTTAAAAATCCTATCTTTGATGTTTGAACATGTTGTTGGGGTGTATCGAAGAGCCTATAAGGCGGTGTAGTCGTTTGGCATAAATCCCTAGTCTCCATTGCTCGTCCGATCACTTCCGTTTGGATTTTTGCCCCTTCTTGGGCTAGACTGAGAATACTGCAAATGGCAGTTCAGTCGACTGAACCAGAAGGTCAGTCGACTGAACTGGGGAACAAAAAACTTTCTATCACTGTATCAGTCGACTGACCTTCTGGTTCAGTCGACTGAACCAGGAAATAGAAACCTTATGTCCCTATATCAGTCGACTGAACCAGAAGGTCAGTCGACTAAACCAGGAACCCGAGAGTTTATGGCCTTGTATCAGTCGACTGACCTTTTGGTTCAATCGACTGAATCTGGGAAATTTGCATTTTTGCCTATTTTAGGAAGTTTTGTGTGGGTTTCCGATTTTTAATCGATTCTCGATGATCCGATTTGTTGTTATCATTTATCGACTTCGATGACTTCTTTTTCGGGATTTTTGGGAATATCCATTTGATGGATTTGATATCGATTTCGATGGTTTTGATTCACGTCTTCGAATGTGGTGATTAATTGTTTTTACAATCATTTTTGTGATTTGTCACTTTAAACTACAAAGGTTTCTATACTAGTAGTAACTATTCAAACTCTTTCACAAAGATGATTCCAACTCTATTTTTAATACAAATCTTGTTTATAAAACTGTTTTCCAATCTATTAGTATATACAAACCTTTACCTCATTCGTATGAAAAATCTAATTAAACGGCTTAGCAAAACAAGTGGTATGAAACACTTGCGTTTACTTCGTCGATTAATTCTTGGACTTGTTCGATTGAACTCTTATGACAATTTTCGAGTGGAAATCTACAATTTGTTCGTAAATATTTAAGTTAAGCCAGCGGTTATGGGACATGAAGCTAAACTCATTTATTTACTAGCTTAGTGTAATCTACACTTTTCATCGATCGATGGTGATCATTTTAAGGTTTAAACTAGCAATATGCGACGTCTCTTTGTCCCTGTGGGGGACTGTACCTCGTTTTATGGAGCTTCGTCTCATTCTTTTTATAGGCTAGCGACCTATGGTTTTATGGAGTTCGGTTCATCGGGCGTACCGTTATTGTACTACGTTGTTGTTCCGAATTACTTGTGTATCAGGTTCATCGGGCGTACCTTTATTATACCACGTCGTTGCACCGGCTCTATGGTTAGCGACCATGGGTTAGCGACCCGTTTGTGATGCACGTGTTGGTGAGTTTTCATGCTCCCGTTTGTGATAGGCCTCCCCCTTTGTGATTTTTGGATTTCCAGTTGATGATTTCTAGAATTTGTGTTTCGCCAATTTTGATGATAGGCGATGAGCTCTATCATTTATTTGTGTTTTTGGTGAATAATTTAAAGAATGCGATTCTTTTTGGATGTTTGAGATGATTTGGGATATTGTATGATTTTTGTTGTTATTTGATATATACTTGTCGCAGTATGGCATTATTGTTATCATACGTTTTTGTCATATCTCTTATCATATCTCACTTTATTTGATATTTATAGCTAAGCTGATCCGTTTATTATTTTCTTCTTAAATAATACTCGGGTCAGACCGAGGTATTTCAAGTGCTCCTGCTTGACTTCTTATCAGGGTCCTTCATTTGACTTTTGGCTAATTATTTTAGCATAGTAGTTTTTGTTAGTATACATTTGAGATAGAGACTCCTTGTTGTATACTTATTCTTTTGTCTAGCACTTGTATCTATTCTTTTGGGATGTAGTGGATTTCTTATGACCACTATTTTGATGTACACTTCTATGTGATATATTCATATATGTTTCCGTCTTTGTGATATGAATATCTGTGACTGATTTGTGTTATGTTTATTTCTATATTTGTTTCCGAAGGCTTCATAGCCACTGTGTGGTAGCTTTGAGTTTGTATTTAATATGTCGGATTTCCTCTTGAAATGAAATGTAAGTTATATTATTTGACATATCGGTACTCGCACTAAGCAATTACACAGATGGTCGCTCCTCAACAGCCTTATTCTTCGTGCTAGTCGACGACATTACACCGTAGTGTCCTTGGCTAGCGTGAGTATAGAGGTGGGACATCACATACAACTTAAACCGTAAAGGCACGTAGTGGTAAATGGATTCCATACAATGACTGGACTACTGGGGTACCGCCCGTCATGGTGCATCTCTAGATAAAATAACAATGAGGACCTCGCTAGGATCCCTAGCCAACACACAACCATCCAACCACCTGACTAGTAGTATCGAATATGATCACCCCTCCGTTAATGGGCCTCTAAGCATACAAATTAGAGATAATATCGACTCTAGATAGAAATGATCATACCCTACTTGGGAGGAACCCACTTAGCCCTACTGCATCTCCCATGTTTTAGTCATTCCCGATTGATGAGGCTTGAGGCTACGTTTTCCTTTTATATAGCACTTCCCACTTGGAATGCTAACACTGCCCCCCATGCAACAATGCAATGATAGCATTCATCCATACAAGTTCGTTCTGGGACTGAACGAAATACTTGAGAGCTTCGTCTTCAATTCCGTCATCTTCAAGATGTCTTCACTTCAAAACGCTTAGATTGGATCGAAATGGTTTTCGGATAACATATTCGATCCTGGTTTCTTCGAAACAACTTTCGATAATTTTCTGGTAAACTCAACCTCGGTTCTTTAGGAAACAAACAGTCAAAGACAAGAGCGGAGATCTCCTCCTAACCGTTAGTGGACGGATTTCCTTATCATTTGTCCTAGGAAAACGAAATGAGATTTATACATACAGTACATCATCATCGGAGATGACTGTGCCATATAACTCATGTGTTTCTGCTAGATATTTCCAAAGTTTTGTTTTGGGTCCATATTTGATAGTCGGTTATATTACTATCAACAACACACATTCAAATCAAGGATTTATTCCACGGGGAAAACCAACATTGGTTAAACCCATAAGCAACCACTATCTTCTTTAAATAGTTATTTTTATTAATTAAAATCACTTTGAAAATACTTGTATAAAAATACCTTAACAAGATATATTCACAAATCCTTATATTTTCAATACTTAAAAAATATCTATAATGACTCGCCAATCCGCACGATCAAGCTAACAACAAACCACACATGTCCAACTCAGATCGAGCAGAAAGACAGGTAGTTATGGGAAAGAAAGAGGAAAGAAGAAGAGAAGAATAAGAAGAAAAGAAAAGAAACCAAAATAACAAAGAATCTCACAATCGCAGCGGAACTATATATATATAATATCAATGATCTTCACAAAGAGAAACTATTATATACATACATCAGACTACAACAACAAATCTCCATCATCAGCTTGGACAGTAATAACAACTTATCCTCACAATTGCTGATGATTTCAATAACAAATTGCGGAAAATAAACAAGTACATGAATACGACTTGAAGACCTCCAACTCGTCTTCTGAGCTCCAATGCATCCAAAGCAATCTATGAATATGCTTGGTCTGACCTAAGCATTATGATGAAATAACTCCCGAGTCAGTCTAGAAAACTAGTGTGAGAAAACACACCCAATTGGATTTCAAAGTTCTAGAAAACCTTTGAAAATCAAAAGTATCTCGTAAGACCACGTCACACATAAACACAAGCGGGTTTTCACCTTACGATAACCAAAACCATTTCATACAAAATTCTCTGGTATTATAATAGTGTCTAAATACAAATAATTATTTACCTTAGCCAAATTTGTTACATTAATTAAATTCCAGCATGCTAGGTTCTACAATCAAAACCGTAAAAGCATGTATTTGAGAATGGATTTCATTCTATCACAAGGTAAGGAACTACCTTCCGAAGGTAAATCTCTAGATAAATGCCCCGAGGTCTAACAAGAACATCATGTACCCCCACCATATAGGACTGGCCTACCACTTGACTAGAAGTAGCGAATATGATACCCCACTTTGGGCCACAAAGCATACATGAATAGATAGTAACTGATCTAGATTTGGAATGACCTTACCCTAATGGGAGCGACTCACTTGGCCCTGCTGCATGCTAGATTTTTGTCATTTCCCGATTGATGAAGCTGAGGCTACGTTTACCTCTTTTTAGAACTTCCCACTTGGAATGCTAACATTGCCCTCCAGGCACCAAAGCAATATCAGCATTCATCCATACAAGTTCGTTCTAGGACTGAACGAAACACTTGAGAGCTCCGTCTCCTAATTTCATCATTCTAAAGATGTCTTCTGTGACGACCGCCCATGACCCCTGCACTGAATCTAGAGAAAATGCGCTGTAAAGTGTGCCAGGCGACCATGGACGATTGTCAGGGTCGATTAAAACAACAGAATCTATCGTATTACTCACAGCGCATGGACAAAATACAATAGAACATATGTATAGTGAAGCTTTACAGAATAAAATGCCATCATATAAAACTCCATAATAGTTGAATACAAGCATCCAAATAGTCAATACATCAAGCCTCACTACATAACACTCAGAGAATACAAAGCAGCGGAACATCCAGTACATATAAGAAGATAATATGCAACCCTCTAGCTCGTCTTCGATATCAGCATCATGAGAAGAGAACAGCACCTGTCACCTGCTACCTAGTCTGCCCGTCCCAAAATGGACGAACAACCCAAGGCAATAAGAGTTAAAAACATAAAGCCTTGAGTCAGACAACAGTCTTAGTGAGCAGTAAACTAACTAACAACATACCAAAAGAGTACAAAGGAAAAAGGAATAGGAATACAACCCTCCCACTCCAACCTCTTTCTATAGTGATAGCCCCCAGACACACACTAAATAGAAGCAAACATAGCAGAGCATACAATTTAAAGTAGAGTAATAATCATTCGAGTCAAGGGCGATGTTTTCCAAGTACCAAGGCCTAAATCAGATAAGCATCCAGAAAATACCGCTCTTGAGTCCGAATGACGATACAACCAAACATCCATGACTCTGGCTATCACTGTTATCGTTGCCTTGATATCACCGTTAATTGAATGACCGGCACATTCTTTCAGCCGTCCGTCAAGGGCTAATGGAAACCCCGGTTCTAGACATAACTCCCGCACGTCATCATGACCCGTGCCTAGGACTATCTAATCTGCCCAGAGTACTTGACTATCAAACATTAGCCTTCAGGGACTATCTAATCTGCCCAACGTACTCTTGCTTTGAGCATGCTAGAACCTTCAACAACGATGAGATCTCGGCCTCCTAGTCATCCTCCTCGACGACTATTTCCATACTAGCTCAAGCGCCTCTCGAGCAACCATTATTCTCAACCCGAACCATATCACCGAGTTATCAACATGCTTGGAATGATCTCATCTGGATTAGACCAAGACTCTCTCGTATCATACTTTGCCTCATCATCATCATAGCAAAGTACCATCTCAACATCATCATCAAATCTATCCATATGAGCTTCATCACCCACTACATATACCACGTGCAGCTTTTCCAATTCAAGAGCCTTTCCCTTAGCTTTTGAATCACCTTCGACCATCTTGTCTAAATCAAATCATCAATCACCTAATTCATAGCAATCAATCAAGTCAACCATTAATCCAAGTAAACAAGCATTCAAATATAAGCTAAATGGACAATTATAACAATAATGGCAATTTCGTTATTAAACAGTTGAAAGTCTAACAAGCATGAAAACATGAGAAATGTCTCTACAATCTTGATGAATGAACTTGCATAGGTTAATCATGTAGTAAAATGGTTGTCAAATCATCATGAACAATGGATCTATATGGATCTACACTTAGGTTTACAAAAATGCATGGAAATCACTATTTTAACACCAAATCAAGCCAACGATCCGATATACTCCTTTGGATCCGTGTGAGAGATAATCACCACTCACCAAATCACCTAAACAACCTCAAATCAACACGCTTCAGATCTGGACAGCGAAGGATCAAGCTTGATCTATCACGAATCCGCTTCAAACGAAGAAATCTCGCTTCAAAGGATGAAGATCTTCAATCTAAGCTCTTGAATCTTCAATTTGATCTTCAACTTGGATGAATGGAAGCACTAGATTAGAGTGGAGAAAAGAAGTGAAGAAGTGTAGAAGTCGAGCTCTCAAAATGGCAGCACTTCGTCGCTTCAAAATCCGGATCCCAAAAAGTGAGAACAACCCCCTCTATTTATAGCAGAAATTCCCTTAAGTCGCAGCCTCGGAATTAGGTCGTCCACGACCTACGACCTAAAACCAACCGACCTAAAGACTTCGACCTAGCAAAGTTACGACCTAGGACTTAGTTGCTTAACACCCTACGACCTAACATATCGCAGGTATGAGACCTAACGACCTAAGTCCAAGCGCACTTACGACCTACCAGGCCAACCTATCTACGAGTTAAGACTTAGCAGCGCTTACGACTTAACAACCCCTTAGGTCGCTCACGACCTACCACCTTAAGTCTTCACGCGACCTAAAAACATCACTCTCGCGACCTAACACTTAGACGCGACTTAACTTCTCAGCGACCTAACACATGCGCGCGCCAATACAACACGCGACCTAACTCTTACGCGACCTACCAACCTATGCGACCTAACAACTTATGCCAACACGCGACCTAACTAAAAACAGAGCTCACGACCTAACTCTTAGGTCGCTAACCTATAGGTCGCTCCACCATACTAGGTCGCTAACTACTATCACTAGTTCCTTAGGTCGCTGCCGACCTATCCCCTTAGGTCGCTTACTAATCTTAGGTTGCCAAATCCTATAAGACGCTAACTCTCTTAGGTCGCTCACTCGACCTAACCTTCCCCACGACCTAAGCCAGCATACGACCAACCCATCCCTTAGGTCGCCTACGACATAACTTCCTTCACGACCTAAGCTAACATACAACCTAACTCCTAGGTCGCTCCACCTTCTTAGGTCGCCAACTACGACCTAACACCTAATCAGTTCGCCTCCTTAGGTCGCTCCAACTCTCTACGACCTAGGACTTAGAAAAATTATGCCCAAAATCTGAAATGACTTAAAAATGCTAAATTTCCAGATTTTGACAAACTTTTCGATCCGTAAAAATACGGGTCGTTACATTCTCTCCCCCTTAGGAATTTCGCCCCCGAAATTCCAAACAAACAAAGCAATCAAAAACTATTCTGCACGCCTACCATCCATAGCAATCAACAAACCATGCATCCAATTCTAGCTTAGCATGCAGAATTCTAAAACTAGAACAAGTTACAATTTCGTTAGATGACACGACACCTTAGGGCCATACCTCGAAGAGTTCAGGATGAGCTGCCTTCATCCTCTCTTCCACCTCCCACGTACAGTCATTATCATCGTCACTCCATTGTATCTTGATCAACTTAACTACCTTCCTCCTAAGCTGTTTCATGTCGGTCTCCACAACACGAAGCGGCTTACGAGGTCTTCTATCAACTGGATCAACTTTGAAATCTTCACAGCTATCAGTAGAAACCACTGTATTCGAGTCGTGCACATACTCCGTAGATACGATACATGAAAAACATTGTGCACACCCGACATCTTTTCCGGTAACTCCAATCTATAGGCGAGCTTTCCAATTCGCTCGATGATCGGGAATGGTCCAACAAATCTCGGAGTCAATTTTCCTTTCTTCCCGAATCGAATAACATTATTCAGTGGAGAAATCTTCACAAAAACCATATCACCTACGTCGAATTCCAAATCCTTACGACGCTTATCAGCATAACTTTTCTGACGGTCTTGGGCTGCCTTCATTCGTTGCCGAATGATCTCTATACAATCTGAAGTCTGTCGAATCATCTCTGGCCCAAGTATCAGCTTTTCTCCTGCCTCTATCCAACATGTCGGAGAGTTACACGGTCTCCCATTCAATGCCTCATACGGTGCCATACCAATGCTTGACTGGTAACTGTTGTTGTATGCAAACTCCACCAAATGAAGGTGATCTTCCCATGATCCTCCGAAATCTAAAACACAAGCTCTAAGAAGATCTTCCAAAACTCGGTTGACTCTCTCGGTCTGACCATCTGTTTGGGGGTGATAAGCTGTACTCAAACACAACTCGGTTCCCAAAACTTCCTGGAGGCTCTTCCAAAATCCACTAGTGAACAATGGATCTCGATCACTCACTATACTCTTCGGAATACCATGGAATCGAACTATCCACTTAACATACAACTCGGCCAACTTTGATGCAGTCCTAGTCGATCGAACAGGAATGAATCTCGCACTCTTGGTCAGACGATCCACAATGACCCAAATCCCTTCATTTCCCGTTCTGGTTCTAGGTAATCCATCAATAAAGTCCATCGATATTTGCTCCCACTTCCATGTAGGAACTTCTAATGGCTGAAGTAATCCACTTGGCTTTTTCTGTTCAGCCTTTACCAACTGGCAGTTCATGCACTTGGAAATAAAATTTCCAACATCCTTCTTCATGCCTTCCTAGTAGTAGGTTCTCTTCATATCCCGATACATCTTATTTCCACCTGGATGAATTGTCAGCTTCGAGTGATGACTTTCCTTCAGAACTTCACTCCTCAATTCATCTATATCGGGAACAACTAGTCGTCCTTGCTTCCGAAGCCAACCCTCTCGATCGACCTCGAATCCTTTATCCTTTTCTGGATCCAATCCAGATTCCAATTCACGGATAATCTTGACAAGCTTATCGTCTTGCTTTTGGCTCTCGCCAATCCTTTCCACAAGAGAAGGTCTTATCGATAAGTTTGCCAACATCTCAGGTTCCAATTCACATCTAGGCCCGAAGTCAAATCCAGCTAAATACTCGAGACTCTTCAATTCTGAAAACATGGCTCCCAATCCTGCATGTCTTCGACTTAACGCATCTGCCACTGCGTTACCTTTTCCTGGAGTATAAGCTATACCAAAATCATATGATGCCAAAAACTCTAGCCATCGCTGCTGCCGAAGATTCAAATCCTTTTGGGAGAAAAGATACTTCAACGACTTATGATCCGTAAACAACTCAAATCGAACTCCCAATAGATAATGTCTCCACATCTTCAGAGCAAAAACAATCGCCGCTAACTCCAAATCATGAGTCGGGTAATTCCTTTCATGCGGCTTCAGTTGTCGACTGGCATACGCAACAACTTTATCCTTTTGCATCAGCACTGCTCCAAGTCCAGTACCACATGCGTCGGTGTAAACCACCATCTCGTCATTCCCACTAGGAATAGTCAGAACAGGAGCACTCGTCAATCGCTCTTTCAGGATTCTGAAGGCTTGCTCACACTTATCATCCCATCTGAACACTTGGTTCTTCTTCGTCAACCCTGTTAACGGTGCAGCCACCTTGGAGAAGCCTTTGATAAACCGTCGATAATATCCTGCTAATCCAAGAAAACTTCTCACATCAGATGCATTCTTAGGTCTAACCCAATCCTGGATTGCTGCCACCTTAGCGGGATCAACCGCTATTCCACTTCCAGAAATCACATGGCCTAAGAACCTCACTTCACTCTTCCAGAAGTGACACTTCGAAAACTTAGCCTTCAGCTGATGTTTCCGCAAGATCTCCAAAACAATACGCAAGTGCGTCTTGTGTTCTTCCTCAGTTCTGGAATAAATCAGAATATCATCCACGAACACAAGTACGAACTTGTTCAACTGATCTCTGAACACTCTATTCATAAGATCCACAAAATATGCTGGCGCGTTAGTCAACCCAAACGGCATTACCAGCCACTCAAAGAAACCGGATGGTGTTCGAAAAGCAGTCTTCGGCACACTATCCTTAGCTACTCTCAACTGGTGAAATCCCGTTGCCAAATCCATCTGAGAAAATACCTTGGCTTCGTGAAGCTGATCAAACAAGTCATCTATTCTCGGCAATGGATACTTGTTCTTCTTAGTCATCTTATTCAGCTCACGATAATCCACACACAATCTCAACGACCCATCTGCTTTGGTTGCAAACACAACTGGTGCACCCCACTCGGACACACTACGCCGAATGAATCCTTTCTGTAAAAGGTCATCAACTTGCACCCTCAACTCTTGCTGTTCCTTAGGCGCCATCCGCCTAAGAGGCATCACAACAGGTCTGGCTCCTTCAACTAGATCTATACGAAACTCGATCTCTCTATGCGGCGGCAACCCTTTGACTTCGTCAAAGACATCCTCGAATCCATTAACGATTGGCACCGATGACAGTCCATCCCGTGGAACATCCAGCGAATACATGAAGCTCATGAAGACGCCTTCCTCATGCTTACATCGTATTACAACCTTTCGCCCCTCCACATTCTCAACTGTCACTTCCAACCTCTCACAATCAACCTTTGCCGCATACTTCCTAAGCCAGTCCATACCCAAAATAATTCTGAACCCCGCAAAGTTCAGAACAAAGCAATCACAAACAAAAGAGCAACCATGACTCGATACAACTAGACCACGGCATAACATACACAAACAGGACGAACCCCCAATTGGATTAGTCACAACCAATGGCCTATCAACAATATCCGGTTCCAAACCCAACCGGCCTACAAGTTCACTACAAACAAACGAATGCGACGCTCCAGTATCAAACAGAACTCTAACTGGAACACCACATAGGAAAAGAGTACCTTGAACCACCACACTCTTTCCCTTCTCTTCAGCAGTAGGAGCTTTCGAAGACGACGGAACAGCTCCCAAAGCATAAGCCTGCACAATCTGCTTGTCCCTCCTCGGTTCTGGACAATTCTTCATGAAATGCCCCGGCTTGTCACAGTTGTGACACTTCATTGGCACCTTCGGATTCTTACAATCCTTAGAGAAATGGCCCTTCTGCTGACAATTGTAGCAAGTCACCTCACCTTTCTGCTTCTTCTGGCCATCCTTACCCTTCTGCTGTTGCTGCTTCCTCTTCTTGTTTCCACCCTGCTGGGGTTTAGACTCTTCCCTGGTCACAGCAACAACATATCCTTCCCTAGGAAACAGACTCTCATGCCTGAGAGCTTTCTCCACAAGCTTCTCAAACGAATCGTCCAAATGATCCACCAACTGTCTCCCAAGATAACTGTCCAAGCCTGTCACAAACTTCTCATTCTTCTGGTATGCAGACTCAATATATGACCTGGCATACTTGGACAAAGCTTCAAACTCAAAAACATACTCAAGGACTGATCTTCCACCTTGCTTGAGCTCCACAAACTTCTTGAACAGAACAGACTTCTGAGCTGTAGAATTGAACTTAGCTTCAAATCTAACTTGGAATTGCTCCCAAGTAATTTCTTCCTCCGGAGTATTGATGGTAATAGAGTTCCACCAATCAGAAGCTCTCCCTTGAAGCTGTCTTGATGCCAACTTCCGCTTAGTTGCATCCTCAATTCCCAAATCACCAAAGATCCTTCTACAAGCATCGATCCATCTCTGGACTTCAATGGTTGATTCTGTTCCCAAGAAAACCTTCCCTCCAAGAGCAGTATAGTCCTTACACAACTTAGCGAAATCCACTGGTTTTGGAGTTTGGACTTGAACTCCAACATCAACTGCTGCCCCCGGAACTGGTATCCTTCTCATGATCGAAGTCATCATAGCTTCGAACATAGCTGCATAATCAGCAGTCCCCTCAGTAGCACGGCCTTCCCTAGCAGCTGGTCTCCCTCTTCGACTCATCCTCAATATCTACAAAAAGGAATGATCAGAACATCTAGAGAAACAACTGCATAAAGGACTCAAACTCAACTAAACTACTATATTATATATATAGTATTCATCCATCAAAATACAATTACGTCTCTCATACGTAGTTACGTCAGCGAGCGTTGGGTAAAATCGATTAACTAATGCTCCGATACCAAATGTGACGACCGCCCATGACCCCTGCACTGAATCTAGAGAAAATGCACTGTAAAGTGTGCCAGGCGACCATGGACGATTGTCAGGGTCGATTAAAACAACAAAATCTATCGTATTACTCACAGCGCATGGACAAAATACAATAGAACATATGTATAGTGAAGCTTTACAGAATAAAATGCCATCATATAAAACTCCATAATAGTTGAATACAAGCATCCAAATAGTCAATACATCAAGCCTCACTACATAACACTCAGAGAATACAAAGCAGCGGAACATCCAGTACATATAAGAAGATAATATGCAACCCTCTAGCTCGTCTTCGATATCAGCATCGTGAGAAGAGAACAGCACCTGTCACCTGCTACCTAGTCTGCCCGTCCCAAAATGGACGAACAGCCCAAGGCAATAAGAGTTAAAAACATAAAGCCTTGAGTCAGACAACAGTCTTAGTGAGCAGTAAACTAACTAACAACATACCAAAAGAGTACAAAGGAAAAAGGAATAGGAATACAACCCTCCCACTCCAACCTCTTTCTACAGTGATAGCCCCCAGACACACACTAAATAGAAGCAAACATAGCAGAGCATACAATTTAAAGTAGAGTAATAATCATTCGAGTCAAGGGCGATGTTTTCCAAGTACCAAGGCCTAAATCAGATAAGCACCCAGAAAATACCGCTCTTGAGTCCGAATGACGATACAACCAAACATCCATGACTCTGGCTATCACTGTTATCGTTGCCTTGATATCACCGTTAATTGAATGACCGGCACATTCTTTCAGCCGTCCGTCAAGGGCTAATGGAAACCCCGGTTCTAGACATAACTCCCGCACGTCATCATGACCCGTGCCTAGGACTATCTAATCTGCCCAGAGTACTTGACTATCAAACATTAGCCTTCAGGGACTATCTAATCTGCCCAACGTACTCTTGCTTTGAGCATGCTAGAACCTTCAACAACGATGAGATCTCAGCCTCCTAGTCATCCTCCTCGACGACTATTTCCATACTAGCTCAAGCGCCTCTCGAGCAACCATTATTCTCAACCCGAACCATATCACCGAGTTATCAACATGCTTAGAATGATCCCATCTGGATTAGACCAAGACTCTCTCGTATCATACTTCGCCTCATCATCATCATAGCAAAGTACCATCTCAACATCATCATCAAATCTATCCATATGAGCTTCATCACCCGCTACATATACCACATGCAGCTTTTCCAATTCAAGAGCCTTTCCCTTAGCTTTTGAATCACCTTCGACCATCTTGTCTAAATCAAATCATCAATCATCTAATTCATAGCAATCAATCAAGTCAACCATTAATCCAAGTAAACAAGCATTCAAATATAAGCCAAATGGACAATTATAACAATAATGGCAATTTCGTAATTAAAGAGTTGAAAGTTTAACAAGCATGAAAACATGAGAAATGTCTCTACAATCTTGATGAATGAACTTGCATAGGTTAATCATGTAGTAAAATGTTTGTCAAATCATCATGAACAATGGATCTATATGGATCTACACTTAGGTTTACAAAAATGCATGGAAATCACTATTTTAACACCAAATCAAGCCAACGATCCGATATACTCCTTTGGATCCGTGTGAGAGATAATCACCACTCACCAAATCACCTAAACAACCTCAAATCAACACGCTTCAGATCTGGACAGCGAAGGATCAAGCTTGATCTATCACGAATCCGCTTCAAACGAAGAAATCTCGCTTCAAAGGATGAAGATCTTCAATCTAAGCTCTTGAATCTTCAATTTGATCTTCAACTTGGATGAATGGAAGCACTAGATTAGAGTGGAGAAAAGAAGTGAAGAAGTGTAGAAGTCGAGCTCTCAAAATGGCAGCACTTCGTCGCTTCAAAATCCGGATCCCAAAAAGTGAGAACAACCCCCTCTATTTATAGCAGAAATTCCCTTAAGTCGCAGCCTCGGAATTAGGTCGTCCACGACCTACGACCTAAAACCAACCGACCTAAAGACTTCGACCTAGCAAAGTTACGACCTAGGACTTAGCTGCTTAACACCCTACGACCTAACATATCGCAGGTATGAGACCTAACGACCTAAGTCCAAGCGCACTTACGACCTACCAGGCCAACCTATCTACGAGTTAAGACTTAGCAGCGCTTGCGACTTAACAACCCCTTAGGTCGCTCACGACCTACCACCTTAAGTCTTCACGCGACCTAAAAACATCACTCTCGCGACCTAACACTTAGACGCGACTTAACTTCTCAGCGACCTAACACATGCGCGCGCCAATACAACACGCGACCTAACTCTTACGCGACCTTCCAACCTATGCGACCTAACAACTTATGCCAACACGCGACCTAACTAAAAACAGAGCTCACGGCCTAACTCTTAGGTCGCTAACCTATAGGTCGCTCCACCATACTAGGTCGCTAACTACTATCACTAGTTCTTAGGTCGCTGCCGACCTATCCCCTTAGGTCGCTTACTAATCTTAGGTTGCCAAATCCTATAAGACGCTAACTCTCTTAGGTCGCTCACTCGAACTAACCTTCCCCACGACCTAAGCCAGCATACGACCAACCCATCCCTTAGGTCGCCTACGACATAACTTCCTTCACGACCTAAGCTAACATACAACCTAACTCCTAGGTCGCTCCACCTTCTTAGGTCGCCAACTATGACCTAACACCTAATCAGTTCGCCTCCTTAGGTCGCTCCAACTCTCTACGACCTAGGACTTAGAAAAATTATGCCTAAAATATGAAATGACTTAAAAATGCTAAAATTCCAGATTTTGACAAACTTTTCGATCCGTAAAAATACGGGTCATTACATCTTCACTTCGAAATGCATTCGTTGGATCGTAGTGATTTTCAGATAAAATATTCGAACCCAGTCTCTTCGAAACAATTTCGATAATTCCTGGTAAACTCAACCCTGGTTCTTTAGGAAATAAACAGTCAAAGATAAGAGCGGAGATCACCTCCTAACCATTAGTGGATGGATTTCCTTGTCATTTCCATAGGAGAACAAAACGAGATTTATAAGCACAGTACAGTATCATCGAAGATGACTGGGCCATATAACTCACGTGTTTCCTCTAGATATTTACAAAGTTACGTTTGGGTCCAATTTCAATAGTCAGTTATTTTACTATCGAATAACAAACATTCAATCAGGGATTTAATTCCATAGGGAAAACTAACATTGGTTAAGCACCAAGCAACACTAAGTCTCTTTTAACGAATTCTTCGATTTTCTCAAATCACTTTGTAAATATTTGTACCAAAATACTTTTACAAATTTTTATTCACAAACCCTTATATTTTCAATACTTAGAAAATAACCATATACTTATCTTAATGGTATAAGTATATCCACCAACACTTGGGAAGATTTCCCCTTTTAATTCAAATTCTAAAATCATTCATAACTCCATCATAAATCCATAAAACCATTTATAAAACTCCTTTTATAAATTTATAAATCTGCCTCTAAAAGTCTTTTATAATCATCTAAAACAATTTATAAAACCTCTTTATCTTTTAACCAATCTTCCTTTACTTTTCCAAAACATGTTATAAGATTTCCTTTATAATTCACATATGTTTACAATGCCCTATTTATAAATCTTGAAAACATTTGAAAACATAATTTCTAATCATTTACTTAAAACACTACCATTAAATAATATAAATATTATAAATAAATATTAACTTTAAAACATTTTAAAATAATAATTAATAAATTCCAAACATCCTAAATAAACAATAGTAATTTAATAAATACTAATTATTAATTACAAAAACTTTATTTATTAATAATTATATCTAATTTCAAACCATACTAATAATTTTAAATAATTAACTTTTAAAACATTAAAATATTGATAAATCATTTTTTAAAACAATATTAATATAAATTAACCGCTTTTAAAAATAATTATATTTTCATGATAAAAATCCATACTTAATTTCCAACATGACTATTTCCATATTTATCAACCATGTTTATAAATCTCTTCCTCTTTTATAAAACTTCCTTTCATAAAAATTTCTTTATTTATGAACCCATTTATAACTTCATTCCTTTATAAATCTCACTTATTCACAAAGTTCCATTCAAAACATAATTTTAACCGTTTTTTAACATTGTGCTCATAGGTGTAAATTTTTTTATAAATTTTCTTCAATTTATAAAATATTTTCTAACAATCCCACATTTACCCTCACCTTCAATTTCCAAAATAGAATCAACTATTTTCTATAACATCATTCCACATCTTAAAATAAACCCGCCTTTTGATTTATTTCTTCAATCTGTTAAATAATAATAGATTCCTTTATGATTTATAAAACATCATTTATAAATCTATCCCATTGTAAATAAAATATTATTTTACAATTCTTCACTTCCTTTGTAAAATATCACTTTATAATTCATCACATTTATAAATCTCACATTTGTAAATAATCTTTGATATATGTACATATACATATATTGTATTACTTTAAATAAAATGGTTAACAAATATTTATATCAAAATATTTCAATTTTCTTGTAAGCCCATATCTCTTATTATAAAAGGAAGACTTGTCTTAAGATTTAAAAATCTTTATTTTACAGTTTGAAAATCACCATTTGAAATATTTATAAAACTATTAAATTAAAATGTCCAAAAATCATACCTTTGATTTTAAATTACTTCTTTAAATAATTCATGAATAATTATTTAAATCAAAATCCCTTTTCAAAATCAATCACTATTTTATGGAATTTAAAATACCAAAGTATAAGGCCCAGTGCTACTAAAGCACTAAATAAACAAAATCATGTTCAGGTCATCCAATATAACAACCAAATATCATATATCACAATATATATATATATAAATTAAAATCAACAGTGTGAGGAATCCTATTGGTTCACTCCAACCTGTCCCCCTGCATCACATACAACATATAATCGTAAAAATATAAATCAACCGCTTCGAGGTAGGATTCGTATACAAATGGTCATCCGCTCTTAGATTGGAACGAAATAGGGTCTCATCCGCTCCAATACGTGGGAATATATCCAAACCAATAATATAATTTAGTATATTATCCAATAATCAATAACGATCGGAAATAAATATCCAAACATCCAATAAATAATATTTATTGACTTTATAAATTTTCTAATTAGCCGAAATGGTGAGATTAACTCACATTGATTTTCAGTCGTCAAAACATTCCATTTTGAACTAAAATTGGACGAACGTCCAAATTTTAATCCAAATTTCCTGCTAGCTCCAAATCCATCCAATCAAATTCCATAGCGTAGCCTTCGTCGATACGATCGCAACACGACTCATTTCGCATTTAATTTGGACCTCATACAAGTTTAATATGAATTAACGAACTTTGAAATAATTAAACATAATTAACCTAAAATTAATTAAAAGTTTAACATTAAACCTTCTCTTATTTGCTTCCCTCCCTCACGCTTCCTTCTTCCAGGTCTCGATGTTTTATATATATTTTTTCAAAATGTTCGATGATCGTCGTACAACCACTACCAATGTCGTACCTGCCACCACGCACCGCTCCTCCAGCGACTCGCCATGCCTCTCGTGGGCCGCGCGAATGCGCGAATCGAGACAACCTGTGTAACAACCTGAAATCTTAACCCATAATTATTAATTCAATAATTAATTAAATAATAAAATAACTTTGTGAAATTATCAGGATTGAGCCACGGAAGTTACACCGTTGTGTCAATGTAATTTTCTGGTCAATTTCCATATATCGAACGCCAGAAATCGAGCTAATATGAATGAGATACAAAATAATCAAGAAAAAAAATATAGGCCAGGTCGATCGGTCGGTCGACCTGGGCACAAGGGTGGTCGACCCGCCTGCCCTTTTTGGGGCGAACGAATGAACGTTCGTTCTTTCGAACGATGAGCATGTATTTAGCCGACTTTACACGTCATTTGCATTCTTTATTTCAATCTAGTCCTTCCATTCTTGCATCCGATGGCTCCTATTCAGCCTATGACGTGGTTGCATCCAATTCAATCCACAAATCCAACGGTCTGAGATCCACTTCTACCATATAAATAGAACCCTAGGCCTAACACTTTTTCGCATTCTAAGATTTTCTCCAATTCGGTTCACCTATTCAAGAAGGACCCTAAGCGGAATAATTTTCCAAGGAGGAAATCGTTTTAAATAAAAATATTTAACAACCCCAAGTAGATCCGTGAAGGCCCAAACAGAAGAGCTAAGGACAAGAGGTGAATGATCGTAATTATTTTAAATTTCTTCAAGTAATTTAAAATAATAGGGTTTCCAATAGTTGTAGTTTTACTACGATTTTTGGAATAACTTATTTAGTAGTTTTATTTACAGTTTTTAGAATTATTTTCAGTTTATTTCTTTCTAGCGATTCTTTTCAGTTAATTTTAGTTATTTCTATTAATTATAGCTTTTTCATTTATTTACAGTTTATTTACAGTATTTTAATTTATTTACTGTTGTTTATGTGTTATTTACATCTTCTTCCTACGCCTTGGATTTTCTTCTATTTTCAGTTTTCTTTTTTTCTCCTTCTTCTTCTTCGCATACGGATTAGAATAGGATTAACGCGAAATTGGATTAAATTATAAGAAATTTGAAATAATGGAATATGAGACGTAAATTACAAAGACTATAATATAAATGGGATTGGACTGAAATTAGGCCTAATTATGATATTAATTGGACCGAATTAATAAAATTGGCCTAGTTATATAACATAGAATTATAACTAAAAAGAATAAAAGAAGGAAGAAGCTTATTTTCACACTTAGACCTTGGGTTAAGTAATAAGCACGATTATAACGTAAGTTATAATAAGAAAACAGAGTAGAATGAGGCTTATTTTAAGACTTAGGATAAATTAATAAGCACAGATAGCAAGAATAATAACAAAGGCTTATTTAAAATAATTTATCTAAGTTAATAAGCAAAGATGAAAGTAAGATCCGTACCGACAACATTTTCCTTATGTTGTTTATGGTAGATAAGTGGTCGATAGTTAAAAGAAAAGATCCGTACCGGTAGCATTTCCCTTATGTTGTTTAGGGTAGATAAGTGGTCCATACTTAAAAAGAAAGATCCGTACCGGCAGCATTTCCCTTGGGACACGCTTATGTTGTTTAGGGTAGATAAGAGGTCAATAATTAAAAACACTAAATCATGGGATATGGACAAGGGACAAGACTAGATTTTGTTTGACAGGGACCAGTACCAACAACATTCCCTATTTTCTATGGACACGGTGTCTCACAATAGCCTAAAGTGAGACAAGGGTTGTCTAGGGTAAATAAACGTCAAAAGAGGGAGCTATAGATAGTGCGAACCAGTGGTGACCGAGCGTGCGGCATTGATTAGGGGAGATAAGTCGCTATTGAGTTCCAAGCGCTTAATATGTGTGTCTTCCATAGAAACCAATGTTTACTGTGTAGGGAGCTATAGAGTCTAGTCCACAGTAGGCACAATGGAGTAGAATGTCGATTAAAGGGTAGAATTAGGATTTCAGCCTAATTAAAATAGGATTAGGAATTCAGCCTAATCAAAGCAGCTATCAAGGACAAGTGCGAACAATCAAAGTAAACCTATCTTATTAATTGAGCAATAGTTTAATCGTATTTATTTTCAGTTTATCTCTTTCCTATTTTCTTTATTATCTTTTATATACTAGAACTATTGAAGGGTCTACTACTTTTACTTTGCTTAAAGATTCTAGTAGTTACTATCATTCAACAGACTTTTAGTCTGACCCACTCCTCTATTTTCCCCTTCCCCCCCCATAGACAATCAAGGGAGAGGACAGTAGATTGCGGTTACTCGGAGGATTCTTGGAGATGATTTATACCATGTATTTCTTTTATTCTGGCTTTAGCTCTTTCTATGTACTGGCTTGTTATGAGGGATATTTGTACTCTGATTTTTGTTGAGACTGTGAATTTGTATTTCATAAGACATGTTGGATTTTGAGACATGTATGTTGGATTTTGATTCTGATTTATTTTGTTTATGAAGTAATTATGAAGCTTTTATTTTAAATAAGTTATTATCTTATTTTCCGCTGTTTTTACATATTTTTGTCTTGTGAATCGTAGTCTCTGTTAGTTTCAGTTATACCTACAACGTACCACGCCTTTTAATGTGTCATTTTGGGTATATTATGGGGTGTGGGGTGTTTCACTTGGTATTAGAGCCTTAGGTTGCAGGATTCCTAAAAATTTATTTTAAAAGTAAAAGTATTTTAAAAAGTATTTTTCAGAAAAGAACTCTTGGAAATAGTTTTTAAGTATAAAAGAGTTTTTATAAAAATCCCCTCAAAAGTCTAGTTCAACCTCCCTTCGACTCTTTCCTAAACTATCGTTTTCTTTTCGTAGAATGGCGGATGCCCCGAACCTTCCCAAGGGCATTCCAGTCCCAGCCTGGTTTCATAGGTATCTACAAGCCATGACTCTAGAGGTGCATGGGCAAGCGCCCAACCCAGCACCAGCAGGTGGGAATCCCATCAATCCACCTGCCACCGCCAATTTCTCTAAGCTTTGTAAGGATTTTGCGAGTTTGGGTGGAAAGACTTTTTCTGGTAAGGAGACCTTTATGGAGGCGAGAGCTTGGCTTAGAGACACAGAGAGGATATTCGGACTATTGGGATTGGATGATCAGCAGCGAGTTCAGCTAACATCTTGGCAGCTAAAAGAGGAGGCTTCGTATTGGTGGGAGGTCATTGAGTTAGAAGGAAGAGAGGTGACTTGGAATGGACTCCGGGAGCGATTCGATAGGAAGTTTTTGTCTCAAGCAAAGGAGAGTGTTTAGTTAGAGCGGTTTATCAATTTGAAGCAAGGGAATTCATCGATAAAGGAGTACATCAATCAATTCAATGAATTATTGTAGTTCGGAATGGAGTCGGTGAATACGCCATACAAGAAAACTATGAAGTTTGTGAAGGGATTGAATCAGTCCCTTCAAGGATTGTTGTTGACTCACGTGACGATGGGAGCTACTATGGGTCTTTAGTAGAAATGGCACTTATGTCCGACGTAGCTAAGGAGGGAGAGTTTAAGGAGGGCCCTAAGTCAGAAAGTTCTAAGAAGAAGTGTGGGAAAGATAAGAAGGACGAGGATAAAAAGAAAGGAGGAGGACCTCAAATATAGATCAAGAAAAACGAGAAGTGCAAGAGTTGTGGGATGATTGGTCATTATGCAAAGGACTGTAAGAAGGCAGCAATGAAATGGAAGTGTTTCAATTGTGGACAACCTGGCCACTTTAGTAAAGCTTATCCTCGGAAGACGAGGCAGGGAGCAAGTGCACCTACAACACAGATACAGACTTTGGATGCAGTGCCTTCTAGCAACGGACTCGATAGAGGTAGGAAAGTCACAGTTGAAGGTTTGATTTCTATTTCTGATTTCCCATTCGGACTCTATTCGATTTTGGAGCATCACACTCTTTTATCTCTAGTTCTCTTATGGATTGTTTGCACTTAGACATTTCTTTAGTAGTAGACCCCATCTTTGTTTTAAACCCAATAGGAGGATTGGCACTCTTGTCTATGGTTTGTAGAGGTTTGAAATTTTTTATCTTAGGCGTAGAATTTGACTGTGACGCCTATGTTTTGGGATTTTTGTGGTATGGGATGATTTTGGAAATGGATTGGCTATCCACATGTGCAGCTATATTAGATTGCAAGAGGAGAGTCGTTAGACTAGACACATGCATTAGTAGGACTCTTGAGATTTCTTGCGAGCCGCAAGGGTCAGTTATGTTGAGCTTCCTTTATTCCCTCGATTCATCACCATCAGAGTTTGATTCGGTTCTTATCATCCGAGGTTTTCCAGACATCTTTGAGGAGGTTAGGGGACTACCCCTCTAAGAGGGAGATTGACTTCAGGATTTATTTTGCTAGCCAGTGGCATTACCCTTAGGGCATATGGCGCCTAGGAAAGGAAGGGATTGAGCAAGCAGATCCGTGAGCTTTTGAGAAAGGTTTCATAAGAAGAAAAATATCGGAATAGGGAGCACTAGTCATCTTTGCTACCAAAGCTAGCGGTTCTCTTCAACTTTGCATTGACGATAGAGAATTGAATAAGCTCACAAAGAAGTACCCTTATCCACTCTCTAAGATAGATGATCTTTTCGATCAGTTAGTTGGCTCTTCAGTATTTTCTCAGCTTGGTCTAGCCATTGGATTTCATCAGCTTAGGGTAGTTGATGACAACATTGATAAGACTGCAATTAGGATCGGACTGTGGAAATCCAAAGAGAGGTAGGCAAAGATTAAGGATGTATAATAGGTTTAGTTGATAAGAAAAGATGAAAACCCCTGTGTAGATAATTGCAGAAATTATAATTGTTTCATATAAGTGGATTTAACGTTAGTACCTTAGAATAAATCTAACGAAAGACTTTAGTAAGGAAATGGGATTTTTAAGGTTTAAGAAAAGTACTCCTAGGTTAGTAAGGACAAAATCCACTTTATGCCATGCCCAATAAAATGAAATTTTTGGAATTTAAAAAGTTGAAAAAATGTAATTGTTAGAATTGAAATTTTTCATTCTTAATATTTTCTTTTAGAAAATAAATATGGGGTTTTTGAAGAATGGTATGAAATTTAAGTTGGTTTTTATATAATGAAAAATTGGAATTCTTTTTGAAGAATTATGGAGTGTGTGTGTGTGTGTATAACTCACTAGTTTCTTTGTAAGTAAACAAAGATTTTAGATATAAAAACCTAGAGTGTATCAAGTATCGAAAACCTAGATTACAACTTTTATTGTTGTAATAAATGTTTTCGTGAAAAATATGAGGAGCATAGGCTATAACACTATTGTTATAGTAAGTGACTCCCAAGTGAAATATTTTTACATAGGTATATGAGATTTATTTGTATTTATTTAATTGAATCCATACACTAGTATTTTTGGGTTGTAGTAACGGTGTTTTACGCAACATCCATTTTAACCCAAATAAAAATGTATTTTAAAAGATAGTTTCTAAGTATAGAAACAAAATGGTTTGTAAAGTACACTTATTATTTTTAACAAGTATAAGGAAATGTTTTTGCAGTTATGGGAATATTAAACAGTTTTGAAGATGAGTTTTTCTAAAAGAAAAATGTGTAAGTTAGATATTAGAAAATATTTATCATGGAAGAATATAAATTAAACATACTTTAATCTATTGGAATGAAAAGAGTAATGGTATAATTTTCTATGAAAGCATGTGCAAGTTACAAGGAATGCATGAAAGAGATATACAAGGTATGAAAAGCATCATATTTTGTATAGCCTATTTTGAAAAATATAAAATAAGTTCCTTGTAATTTCACATAAACATGAAATTATCTTTTACAAGGTTCATAGAAGGTTTTATCATTAATAATTTCTCATTTGAGAAAGTAGTTCCAATACATTAAGATATGAGAGCGTGACGTATAATAAGAAGATGTTTTGAAACACATAAAAACAATTTAAAGATATTTTAAAAGAAAATGGTTTGGTGAAAAAGTAAATAAGTTTTTGGAAATGAAAAACCTAATAAAAGTAGGATTTGAAAATTCAAATTTTTATAGAAAACTGAAAGGTCTTTAAAAGAAAACGAGGAATAAGTTTTGGACTTAGAATTTGAATGTTTTTCCATCTAGGCTGGGAGATAATGTTAAGTAACCAAGTATTTTTGAATTTAATAGAAACTCAAAAATAACACTTTTTAAAGAAAAAGATTTTGGGATTTGATGTTTTGAAAATTTAGAAGTCTTAGTTTTTGAAACGATAAATACCCAACCAAAACCTTATAAATATGGAGTATAGCGAAATCATTTCCTACGTATAACGGAAAAAGTGCAAGACCATGTAAGAGATAGTAGTGATTACTTTTGGAAGTAATGATAAAATTTCTCGTGGAATGTATAGAACACTAGTAAGAACCTAGGAATGTTGATTCATGTGTACAGACTAAAGAAGACAGTAAAGTGAAATGAGTAAGGCAGTAAGGCACGCATGGTTGAGAATGGATATTCTTGATTTTGGAGGAACTTGGGAAAAGCATCTTTTTTCAGTGGAATTCACATAATATGGTAGTTCTCAAGCTAGCTTTAGATGGCACCTTTCAAAGCTCTTTATGAAAGACCGTGCAAGTCACCTTCGCGTTGGATAGGGTCTACAGATGGATTGCCTTGGTTCCGACATAGTTAAGAAGACTTCGGAGAATATTGGTTTGATTGGGAGAAAATTCGTATTTCGTATCCACATTCCTTTGATAATAAGTTTTTAGAATTTCCTGTTTCCATCTTTAGTTTTGAATAGGTTCTTTCCTATATTATGCTTTGGGAGGGTAGAACTTAGGATTTAACCTATGGATAGTAGGAATTGATGTAAACATGTTATTAGAACATGTTATGAATGATGTATGCTAGTGATTGCAAGTGTTTGCTAGTGGATGCCAGTGGACGCATATAGGTACACTAGGCACTATTATTCTCTAAGGATCGGCCTAATTGGGACACTAGAGCATATGCATATGGCTGTGTGTGCATTTTTAATTTATTTCTATGGTTGCTATAAATGAATGATTATCACATGGTTATTGCATTTGAATGATATTTGTGGCACATATATAGAACTATCAGTTATCATTAGGGAAGTTTTTGCATTCATTTGTATACATGGCACAGACATGATTGCATAAAAGGAGGTCAACTGAATCAGTGGACCGCCTAATCTTTTGCATTAGTCAAGGACATTTACACTACATTCATTGCATAAGTATCATAAATTACATTAGAAAAAAAACTTAAGGACAATGGATGAATGGTTGATGATTGAGTAATTGGTTGTAGAACTTGGATGAAAATATTTAGTACATTATTTTATCCTTAGATATTTCGGGGACGAAATCCCTTAAGGAGGGGAGAATGTAACAACCCAAAATCTTAACCCATAATAATTAATTCGATAATTAATTAAATAATAAAATAACTTTGTGAAATTATCAGGATTGAGCCACGGAAGTTGCACCATTGTGTCCGTGGTAATTTTCTGGTCAATTTCCATATATAGAACGTTAGAAACTGAGCTAATATGAACGAGATACAAAATAATCAAAAAAAAATATAGGCTAGGTCAACCGGCCGGTCGACCTGGGCATAAGGGCGATCGACCACCCGATCGACCCGCCTGCCCTTTTTGGGGCGAACGAACGAACGATTGTTTGTTCGAACAATGAGCATGTATTTAGCCGACTTTACACGTCATTTGCATTCTTTATTTCAATCCGGTCCTTCCATTCTTGCATCTGATGGCTCCTATTCAGCCTAGGCCTAACACATTTTCTCATTCTAAGATTTTCTCCAATTGGGTTCACCTATTCAGGAAGGACGCTAAGCGGAATAATTTTCCAAGGAGGAAATCATTTTAAATAAAAATATTTAACAACCCCAAGTGGATCCGTGAAGGCCCAAACGGAAGAGCTAAGGACAAGAGGTGAATGATTGTAATTATTTTAATTTTCTTCAAGTAATTTAAAATAATAGGGTTTCCAATAGTTGTAGTTTTACTACGATTTTTGGAATGACTTATTTAGCAGTTTTATTTACAGTTTTTAGAATTATTTTTAGTTTATTTCTTTCTAGCTATTCTTTTCAGTTAATTTTAGTTATTTCTGTTAATTATAGATTTTTCATTTATTTACAGTTTATTTACAGTATTTTAATTTATTTACTGTTGTTTATGCGTTATTTACATCTTCTTCCTACGCCTTGGATTTTCTTCGATTTTCAGTTTTCTTTTATTTCTCCTTCTTCTTCGCATACAGATTAGAATAGGATTAACGCGAAATTGGATTAAATTATAAGAAATCTAAAATAATGGAATATGAGATGTAAATTACAAAGAATATAATATAAATGGGAATGGACTGAAATTAGGCCTAATTATGATATTAATTGGGCCGAATTAAGAAAATTGGCCTAGTATAACCTAGAATTATAACTAAAAAGAATAAACGAAGGAAGAAGCTTATTTTCACACTTAGACCTTGGGTTAAGTAATAAGCACGATTATAATGTAAGTTATAATAAGAAAACAGAGCAGAATGAGGCATATTTAAGACTTAGGATAAATTAATAAGCACAGATAGTAAGAATAATAACAAAGGCTTATTTAAAATAATTTATCTAAGTTAATAAGCAAAGATGAAAGTAGGATCTACACCGACAACATTTTCCTTATGCTGTTTAGGGTAGATAAGTGATCGACAATTAAAAGAAAAGATCTGTACCGGTAGCATTTTCCTTATGTCCTTTAGAGTAGGTAAGTGGTTAATAGTTAAAGAAAAGATACATACCAGCAGCATTTCCCTTATGCTGTTTAGGGTAGATAAGTGGTCAATACTTTAAAAGAAAGTTCCATACATGCAACATTTCCCTTGGGACACGCTTATGCTGTTTAGGGTAGATAAGAGGTCAATAATTAAAAAGACTAAATCATGGGATTTGGACAAGGGATGCAACTAGATTTTGTTTGACAGGGACTAGTACCAACATCATTTCCTATTTTCTATGGACACGGTGTCTCACAATAGCCTGAACTGAGACGAGGGCTGTGTAGGGTAAATAAAAGGTCAAAAGAGGGAGCAATAGATAGTGCGAACCGGCGGTGACCGAGCATGCGTCATCGATTAGGGGGGATAAGTCGCTATTGAGTTCCAAGCTCTTAGTATGTGTGTCTTCTGTAGACACCAATGTCTACTGTGTAGGGAGCTATAGCGTCTAGTCCACAGTAGGCACAATGGAGTAGAAGGCCGATCGAAAGGTAGAATTAGGATTTTAGCCTAATTAAAATAGGATTAGAAAGCCTAATCAAAGCAGCTATCAAGGACAAGTGCAAACAATTAAAGTAAACCTATCTTATTAATTGAGAAATAGTTTAATCGTATTTATTTTTAGTTTATCTCTTTCCTATTTCCTCTATTTCCTTTTATATACTAGAACTATTGAAGGGTCTATTACTTTTACTTTTCTTAAAGATTCTAGTAGTTACTATCATTCACCAGACTTTTAGTCTGACCCACTCCTCTATTTTCCCCTTTCCCCCCCATAAGCAATCAAGGGAGAGGACAGTAGATTGGAGTTACTCGGAGGATTCTTGGAGAAGATTTCTACCATGTATTTCTTTTATTCTAGCTTTGGCTCTTTCTGTGTATTGGCTCATTATGAGGGATATTTGTACTTTCATTTTTGTTAAGACTACGAGTTTTTATTTCATGAGACTTGTTGGGTTTTGAGACATGTATGTTGTATTTGGATTTTGACTTATTTGGTTTATGAAGCAATTATGAAGCTTTTGTTTTAAATAAGTTATTATTTTAGTTTCCACGTTTTTTTACCTATTTTTGTCTTGTGAATCTTAGTCTCTGTTAGTTTCAGTTATACTACCTACAACGGACCGCGCCTTTTAATTTGTCCTTTTGGGTATATTAAGGAGTGTGGGGTGTTTCAACCCGAGCCCTAAACAGCCGCCTTCTCCAATAGTCCATACCACATGCGCGCCGCTTCCCCTGCTCCACCTCGCCGCAACCCACGCCACACGCGCATCGCTTCCTTCTACCACGTGTGGCCAGTCGTGATTTTTTTAGAAGAATGAACCAATTTGATTTTGAATGTGATTTTAAAGGAGGGAGAGGGTATGGGTTAAGTCGTGGGAAGAATGGGCAGAAACATGGATGAGTATGGGCAACATAATAAATATTATTTGATTTTAAAAATATTCAAGCTTAAACGTCCAAAAATCTCGAAGTCCAATCAAGATGTGCTGCTTGGCATTCTATATGTTATACTCATATTTCAAACACACTGGAACTTGTTTTGAGACCTAATTCGATCATATTCAGAAGATAGCTTTTCAAACCCAATTATATTATATAATTTTTCTAAAATTAATTTCTACGCGTTTCGATCTCACACATCCAAAAAATACGTCCAATCACTACGAAATTCGTCGGCGTATAATAATTCACTATAATGGACACAATCAAACTGGTTTCGTCGAAATCCGATACAGTGCCCAATAAGGCTATTTTTATATGTTAATTAAAACGAGTAATTACCAAATCGGTTAAATCACTTTTAAATCCAATTTAAAAGTTTACTATCTCCCTTCTTATTCAAATAGAATTTAAATCAACTTTTAAAATCATTTTCATTTACATTAAATTCAAGATTCAATTATTTAAACAATTCTAAATATTAAATTAAACAATTTAGTTATCAAATAAATCGCTAGATTTGAAATTTAAGTTATTTAACTTATAAGATTAACTTTTCAATATTTAAAATCAATTAAATATTCCAAATTGGAATGACTGAAATTCTGGGTCATTGCATTCTTCACCCCTTAAAAAGAATTTCATCCTCGAAATTTCCAAGGTAAGAAAAATGCCCAAACCCATTAACTTAAAAAAAACAATTAGCTAAAATGGATTACCAAATCCTTCTAGGTCATTTAACTTTCCAAAATCCAAGTAGTTGTAACTTCTTATAAGACTTTTCCAAGTCTTCTGATTCATTCATAATTACAAACTAATACTACTCCAAAAATCAACTAATATCATTTCAAGTTACTCAAAATCAAATTTTAGTTATCAAAATCTTTTTTTTTCCCAAAATTCTCAAAAAATTTCTAACGCCTTAGATTTACGGAAAATTTCGCCAGCGTCTCTTTTGCATGGCGCGATCGTAAAAATTTACAGTATATATGTATATATATATATATAATTACAAATATACATCTCATCTTCGAGGATGAGGCATCCCGTAGGGAAAAATATAAAAATACGGTATGTAATCCGAGATGTGTACCTTATTTCAGTATTAGCAAGCATATACAACCATTATAATGCAAAAGTGAGCTCCAAATGCGAAGCATATGCCATCTGCACCTACTAATACTCAACAACTAATAAGAATATGTACATAGAAAATAATACCAACATATAACATACATTAATACAATAACTATATGCGAATGTAGCAAATGCAACCTAAGAAACCATCAAACAATTAATATCAATCCAATTTTATTTACCATCATTTCCATTTGCATTTTCAAATGTCAACATCTAACGTATACACTTCCAATTTATTCACGTTAATTTTACTAACATTCAATTAATTTTCATTCAATCCATTTGCATTCAATTGATTTGCATTCAATTTAAATCAAATCCAATTATTCACATTAAATTTACTTGCACTCATTTATTCTCATTCACTTGAGTCTCATTCAATCATTAACATTCTTATTTACATCTAATTTATTCTCATTCAATTCGTTCATCTATGCCCAATTAATTTTCATCCATTACATTAATTCATTTTACTAGTTCAGTTCACTAATTTATTTCATTATCACAATCAATTTTATTTATTTCTAGCAAACAACATTCCAAAACATATTCAATTCAATTAGACAACCCGCCAACATATTCAATCCATTTTATCCTTAAGTTGAATTTCATTTTATAACTCAAACTCATACCCACTTCATAAATTTATTCCATTAGTTCATTTATTGATTCATCACACATCAAATTCAATTTCATTTAATCCATTCCGTTACTCCACTTGAGCTAAATTTCATTTCATCTTACCCATTACTAGATTTATTTAACTTTATTTAAGTTAAAATCTTTAATTTCATATATCGATTCCAAATTTCCTTTTCTTATCCATACCATCTCCAAATTATAAGATCAAAAACTTATTATCTTATGTTTCTCAAAACATTTAGATAGAAATTTCCAGGATTTTAAACATCCGGATTTATTTCAAATCATTTTGAAATCAACATATATAAATACATACACACTTCTGGAATCTAACACAAATTTGTTTTATCAAAACAAAACTTTAATTGTAGCAATTCATCACTTAGAAACTTGAAAATGAATACTGATGATGCGACCATCATTACCAGAATTATTTTCCAGCTACTAAAGTGAGTTCATTGTTTTCTATTTCTTTTAAATCCTATTTTAAAATATTTCTAACAAAAATATTTTTAAAATAATACTATTATTTTTTTTCCAAAATCTTTGAAAAACAATCCACAAATAAATGGAATTTTAAATTTTAAATTTCCTTGTTTTAAATCCATTTCCATTTACAAAATCATACCTATAAATATACTTATGGAATTTTCATTTCCTATCCATTTATAAATCACTCTTATAAATCATATTTATAAATTCACTTTCTTATATAACTTATTTTGCAAATGTTTATTGCTGTTTATATTACAATAATAATAACTTTTATTAGACAACAAATGATAAACGATAATAATCAAAAATTATCATTCATTAACAACCAAACACAACATATATAGCTTATCATAATTTCTGAAAAATTATTCTCTTATATATAAAATATAATATAGGTAAAATTATTTCATTTACCCACTTTTAAAACAATACCGTGTCGGTTTGCCTTGTTTAAGTGTTTAGAAACCCCAATCGATATCGTGGCGTCAGAAGTAACGACCAGAATTCATAAGCCACTCAATAGATAAATTAACACAATATAAAACATTTTTATGTCACTAACAAATATGCGCTCATATATATGTACACACTCAAAACTCATAATAAGGCATTCCATTACCTTATCTCTTAATGAGTTGCCCTACCAAAGCCAAGGTTCTTGCTTAACCTTCAGCTCTGATACCAAATGTAACAACCCACCAATCCGCAAGATTAAAGCTGACAATAAACCAAACATGACCAACTCAAATTGAACGGAAAGACATATACTTATGGGAAAGAAAGAGGAAAGAAGAAGAGAAGAAGAAGAAGAAAAGAAACCAAAACAACACATAATCTCACAATCACAGCAGAACAATATATATAATATAATATTAGTGATCTTTACAAAGAGAAACTATTATATACATACATCAGAGTACAACAAAAAATCTCCATCATCAGCTTGAAGCGTAATAACAGCCTATCCTCACAATTGCTGATGATTTCAACAGCAAACTGTGGAAAATAAACAAGTACGTGAATACAACTTGAAGACCTCCGACTCATCTCCTGAACTTGTAACATCCTACCTTTTTGTACGCTTTAAGGAGACATGCATGCCAACTCAAACCATACAGAATGGCAGATTGTTATTGGGGTGAATAGAAAAGGAGAAAGAAATAAAACAAAACAGAATCTCACAGCGGAATGACAAAATATAACAATCAAATAACAGTTCATGATGATGTTTACAAAACATTTAATTATACTTATACAATACAGAACCAGAGTTACGCATATCTGAGATAAACAAATAATGCAGCGAAATAGTATGAATGTGGTGGAATAAATAAAGTAAATAATAGTAGTACAAATCTTCGTCTTCGTCCTCCAAAAATAAGGTCTTCAAATCCTGAAATGCTCAGGCTGACCCGAGCGAATTAAAAAGACAAAACACTCAAGTCAGAACGAAAAGATCTTATGTGAGTTAAATCAACGGTAAATAAATATGTGTGTAAACGGCGTCGGAGATGTTTACGGGTTTTGACATCTCCTATCGAGTGTCAAACGTGAGTGTAGTAACTTAAGAGATGTTCGGGATTCACATCTCCTAAGGATCCGTTAAAGTATCTACTATGTAGTACAATACGCTATTATAATATGTCTACAGTAATATAAACTATTAAAAAAGCGTTAAGATGTTACCCATATCCCCCTTAACACATTATAGGTATGCCAATAGTCTATACAATACCGTAACTCCCCGTAAACTGGAGCCTCCAGAAGATATCACATAGGTACGACATAAAACAAACTCGTAGAAGGCGCGCTAGGGTAGGTGACACGGCACAACTAGGCAATGCCACGGTAGATATACCAATTACACTTCCGGACTGTTGGTAACACATAGGCGCAACTACCGCCCAACTCGAAACACACTCCCGAGTAAAAATCGAAGGGTGGCCACCAAATAAATCGCAAAGTCAGAATATAGATCGATGGAATGAGTCCGATCAGAGGAGCTACCTTATTGGCCCGTCGATTGCTCCTGTTTTAGCCACCTTATGCCAACTCACGGGAGTCCGATCCACATATATACCTCATATAGGAACATCGCCACCATCCTACTTCATTCTGGAATCTCCACTGCGTACACAGTTGTCAAAGTGGTTTTCGATATCGACAGAGAGTATACCCATATCCGATCCCGGTCTCTTTAACAACCAATCGCTTATTACACACCGAATGGTTCTTTTACATTTCCAAAACCATTTCATAATTGATATCAAAATATCATATTCAATTAAAATCATATCATTTTCGAAATCCTTACTTACTTTTGAAATTATATTCACCTTTGAAATCATATGGCATTTGAAATCATAGTTCGATAATTTTATTTCCTTTCAAAAGTCATATTCACAATTTATATCAAATTATCGTATTCTCAAAACCATAATATTTTCGAAGTCATATTCACTTTCAAAATCGAGAATTTGAATATAAACCATCCATTTTACTTAGTTTGGAATTTGGAAGAAAGTAGTTTAAATAGTTATAAATAGTTAAAATACTCCAAAATAGTTTAATTCAAGGTAAAGTACCTTTAAATTGATTTAAGATAGTTAAATAGATTAATTTAGATTAAATATAATTAAAATAGATTAAGTAGCTTAAAATAGATTAATTAGATTTAAAATAAATTGTAATGGTTTAATTAGTTTAAAATAAATTAAATTGGTTTAAAATAGTCAAATAATTTATATAGTTGATATTAGTTAAATAGTTTAATAAATTTGAAAATCATAATAATTATAATATATTTTAAAACAGTTTATATTAAAATACGAGTTTGGAATTTATATCAGTTTAAACTACTCATTTCATTTCAACATATTTGGACCATTTAAAATTTCCAAATCGACAAACCAAATTTCAATAAGCTATCGAATTTCATATCGTTTAAATCCATGTTCAAAACATCAATACAGATTACTCCAACTTCAACATATTTCAAAGTTATTTTCAAACAAATTCAATCACTCAATTTCGATAGAATTTCATTTATACATAAAAGTTTAACTTTAAACTTCTGATTTACTTTCTTAAAGAAATTTCTTTTTAAACCAATTCGCATTTCAACACAAACTTGATTTTTCAATAATACTTCAATTTACATAATCAAATTTTATTCCAAAACATCAATTGATTAAATTCAAAAATTTAAGGATTTTAAAATCATTTAATTTAACCAATCCGGTGTCCGTATATAATTTTCTACCCTAGGATCAAGTGATACGGATATTTATCATTTCAATATGCAATTTAAACATTTTACGGTTGTATATCATTTCAAACCACAATCCCGAAATAGATAAAAATCCATAACGAACTTGCAGTTTATAATGGTATAAAATACAACATCCATTCAACTAACATCAACAATCAACATCCATTATAATCATCATCCAAATCAATCAATAAATATCAATATAGAACTGATAATCAATAACGGGTATTAAACTGGCAATTTATATTCAATAATAAATTAAATAACGATTTTATTCAAATAAATTCAAATTAACTGGGATGATAATTCAAAATATACCAAACAGTCATAAATAAATTCCTAATCACATCATAAATTAAATTTAACAAACATAAGAAATTTTAGAAGTTGTGAGTGGGTTGAAAAACTCACCTTTGAATTTAAATCGAATTTAAATTCAAAATAAGCCCAAAATTGAACGGTCTTAGAATTCGTCCAAACCAACGTCAAAGTGTGCAGAATTTCAATACGATCTTAGCAGAGAAAACCGCGCGTTAATTGGACCTCTATGCAGAAGATATGGCAGTTAGAACAATTGGAATAAAATAAAAACAAAACAAAAGAAATAGAAACAGGTGCCATGTATACCTTCTTCTCAATCGGTGCACGTGCTCGAACTGCTAAATCCATCGTGTGGCTTCCAGAGCCCGAAACCCTAACGCGTAACGAGGCTACCGCCATTTCGAATGGTGCCAACTACGTCGACGTGACGCCAATCGGCGAACGCCTCCATGCCGACCAAGCTCCGACGCCATCGCGACTCCCCCAGGACGCAACCGCCGCCCCTATAGTAATCCCTAACCGAATTGTTGCCGAGCATCCAACCTTTGATTCGACGTAAAAACTACCCAGATGCACTTCACTCGCTGCTCTCTACAGAACTGTATCGACAAATCGTCGATCCATTGAAGTTGATCAATGCACGATGAATGGAGGAGAATGTTTCACCCAATTCCAGCTACACAGAGACTCAGATCAGAAAGCGAATCAAATATTTGGCTTTCGCTCGTCGAGAGCTTCAGATCGATATATAATTCGATATAGTTTGTGGAGTTTAAATTTTGAAGTTGAAGTTTTGAATTGGGATTGAATTAGGAAATTTAGGGTTTTCAACCGGGAAAGCAGAGCAACATAATTTATTCATACAGAAATGAGAAATAGAAGGCTGCTAGTGTTTATGACCGGATATATATAGGCAGATCAGTAGTAGGAACAAATGGATCGAATCAGTTTGAAAGTTGAACTATAAACGACCCGAAAAGCCCGTTCTGTCTCCAAAACGAAATTGGGTCAACCCATATATCAAAATAGATGTTTTCAAATATTTTAAATTTAATGGAACAGGTTTCAAGTCCTAATTCCATTGTATGAAGAAGTTATGATAAAATCAGCTTATTTCAAATTGATTTCAATTGATTTCAAGGCGTTTTGAGTCCGTACGATCAAACGACAAGTCCGATCGTTACGAAACTTGAAATCCTATAATAATTCACCGTTACAGATCCGATGAAACTAGTTTGGTCGAAATCCGAGTCAGTGGCCAAAATGGCTATATTTCAATTAATTAAATAAATTAATAATTAATTAATTAAATCAAATTTTCAGTTTAAAATTAAAAATTTACAACTTATATCATTTTTGATTTCTTAATCACTTACAATAATTTAAACAAATTTAGATGTCAATTTAATGTTGATTAATCCATCAATTTCATTGTTTAATTTCCATTTCATTAAATTCAGAAATTATAAATTAAATGTCGAATAATTCCATTTAATTGACTTTTCATCCTATTATTCAATCCATTATTATCAAATGGGTGAAATTAACATTGGTTCATGATTTATTACACTAATATTCTCAAATTTCATCTTAATCTCCATTAACGTAATATTTGAATATTTAATTTCATTTATTTGCAATTATTATAATTTAAAATTTCAATAAATTGATAATTCTTTATTTCCATTCTTTTAATTCAACTAATTGTCATAATATGAACAACATTAACATTATTTTCAAATATTACCTTAATTATCATTAACGTAATATTTCATTTAAATTTATTGCAATTGATTTCCAATTAAATTTAACGGATCAAATATAGGTAAACTTATAATAATTGTTGCCATTAACTCTTAATCACACTTTTATAAGTTTATCATTTCCAAACCAATATTATAATTACTTACAAAACATTGATTTTATTCAATTATCATCAATTATATATATTATCCATTAGTTAATTCAATATTCACATTTGTTTTCTTATACTCACTTTATAGCCTAGTATAACAGTTTACATTATTTCATTATTGGAATTTCATTACAATTGTTAATAACTAGCTTTAATTACCATTGTTAAATTTCATTTTAGTATTTATTTCATTACAAAATCTCCAATTTTTATTTCTTTCAATATTAAATTACCAACATCTTATTAAATTAACAAATTTTAAATTGTCGAAAATTACGGGTCGTTACAGAACTCCAATGCATCCAAAGAAATCTGTAAATATGCTCGGTCTGACCCGAGCATTATGATAAAATAACACCCGAGTTAGCCGGCGTGAGAAAACACACCCAATTGGATTTTAAAGTTCTAGAAAACCTTTGAAAATCAAAAGTATCTCGTAAGACCACGCCGCAAATAAACATGGACGAGTTTTTACCTTACGATAACCGAAACCATTTCATACGAAATTCTCCGGTATTATAATAGTGTCCAAATACAAATACTTATTTATCTTAGCCGAAATTATTACATTAATTAAATTCCAGCATACTAGGTTCTACAATCAAATTTGTAAAGGCACGTATTGTAGAATGGATTCCATTCTATGACAAGGTAAGGAACTACCTTCCGAAGGTACATCTCTAGATAAATTCACTGGGGTTTGACAAGAACATTATGTAACCCGGCTATATAGGACAGGTCTGCCACTTGACTAGTTGTAGCGAATATGACCACCCCACTTTGGGCCACAAAGCATACATGAATAGATAGTAACCGATCTTGATTTGGAATGACCATACCCTAATGGGAGCGACTCATTTGGCCCTGCTGCACGCCAGATTTTTTCATTTCTCGGTTAATGAGGCTCGAGGCACGTTTTACCTCTTTATAGAACTTCCCACTTGGAATGCTAACAGTGCCCTTTATACAACAAAGCAATATCAGCATTCATCCATACAAGTGCTTTCTAGGACTGAATGAAACACTTGAGAGCTTCGTCTCCAAATTCCATCATTCTAAAGATATCGTCACTTCGAAACGCATTCGTTCGATCGTAGTGATTTTCAGATAACATATTCGAACCCGGTCTCTTCGAAACTACTTTCGATAATTCCCGGTAAACTCAACTCCGGTTCTTTAGGAAATAAACGGTCAAAGATAAGAGCGGAGATCAACTCCTAACCGTTAGTGGATGGATTTCCTTATCATTGCCCTAAGAGAATGAAATTACATTTATACGCACAGTACAATATCATCGAAGATGACTATGCTATATAACTCACATGTTTCCCTAGATATTTCCAAAGTTACATTTGGGTCCAATTTCGATAGTCAGTTATTTAACTATCGAACAACAAACATTAAATCAGGGATTTAATTCCATAAGGAAAACTAACATTGGTTAAGCAGCAAGCAACACTAAGCCTCTTTTAACGAATTCTTCGATTTTCTCAAATCACTTTGTAAATATTTGTACCAAAATACTTTTACAAAGATTTATTCACAAACCCTTATATTTTCAATACTTGGAAAATAACCATATACTTATCTCAATTGTATAAGTATATCCACCAATACTTGGGAAGATTTCCCTTTTTATTTAAATTCTAAAATCATTCATAACTCCATCATAAATCCACAAAACCATTTAGAAAACTCCTTTTATAAGTCCATAAATCCGCTTTAAAAATTCTTTTATAATTATCTAAAACCAATTATAAAACCTCTTTATCTTTTAACCAATTTTTCTTTACGTTTTCTAAAACATGTTATAAGATTTTCTCTTATAATTCACATATGTTTATAAAACCCTATTTATGAATCTTGAAGACATTTAAAAACATAATTTCTAATCATTTACTTAAAACACTATCATTAAATAATAGTAAACGTTATAATTAAATAAATATTTACTTTAAAACATTTTAAAATAATAATTAATAAATCCCAAACATCCTAAATAAACAATAATAATTTATCTTGAACATTTTTTTTTATAAATACTAATAATTAATTTCCAAAATTTAATTTATTTATAATTATATTTAATTTCAAACCATACTGATAGTTTTAAATAATTAACTTTCAAAACATTAAAATATTGATAAATCACTTTTTTAAAACAACATTAATATAAATTAACCACTTTTAAAACATAATTATATTTTCATGATAAAAATCCGTACTTAATTCCAACATGACTATTTCCATATTTATAAACCATGTTTATAACTATCTTCCCATTTTATAAAACTTCCATTCATAAAAATTTCATTATTTATGAACCCATTTATAACTCCATTCCTTTATAAATCTCACTTATTCACAGAGGCCCATTCAAAACATGATTTCAACTGTTTTTTTAAATTGCTCTCATAGGTATAAATTTATTTTATAAATTTTCTTCAATTTATAAAATATTGTCTAACAATCCCACATTTACCCTTATCTTCAATTTCCAAAATAGAATCAACTATCTTCTATAACATCATTCCACATCCTAAAATAAACCCGCTGTTTGATTTATTTCTCCAATCTGTTAAATAATAATAGATTCCTTTAAATATGATTTGTAAATCTATCCCTTTATAAATAAAATACGATTTTACAATTCTTCACTTCCTTTGTAAAATATCACTTTATAATTCATCACATTTATAAATCTCACATTTGTAAATAATCTTTGATATATGTACATATACATATATTATATTACTTTAAATAAAATGGTTAAAAAATATTTATATCAAAATATTTCTATTTTCTTTTAAGCCCGTATCTCTTATTATAAAAGACAGACTTGTCTTAAGATTTAAAAATCTTTATTTTACAGTTTGAAAATCTCCATTCGAAATATTTATAAAACTATTAAATTAATGTCCTAAATCATACCTTTGATTTTAAAATAAATTACTTCTTTAGATAATTCAAGAATAATTATTTAAAATATATATAAGTTTCAAAATAACTTTGAAATCCATTTTCAAAATAAATAACTATTTTATGGTATTTTAAAATACCAAAATATAAGGCCTAGTGCTACTAAAGCACTAAATAAACAAAATCATGTTCATGTCATCCACTATAACATCCAAATATCATATATCACAATATATATAAAAATTAAAATCAATCGTGTGAGGAATCATGTTGGGTCCCTCCAACCTGTCCCCCCGCATCACATAGAGCATATAATCATAAAAATATAAATCAACCGCTTCGAGGCGGGATTCGTATACAAAGGGTCATACGCTCTTACATGGGAACGTAATAGGATCTCATCCGCTTCAATAGGCGGGAATATATGCAAACCATCAATATAATTTAGTATATTATCCAACAATCAATAACGATCTGAAATAAAAATCCAAACATCCAATAAATAATATTTATTGACTATATAAATTTGCCGATTAGACAAAAAGGTGAGATTTACTCACATTGATTTTCAATCGTCAAAACATTCCGTTTCGAATTAAAATTGGACGAACGTCCAAATTTTAATCCAAATTTCCCGCTAGCTCCAAATCTGTTCAATCCAATTCTATAGCCTAGCCTTCGTCGATACGATCGCAACGCAACTAGTCGCATTCAGTTTGGACCACGTACGGGTTTAATACGAATTAACGAACTTTCAAAATAATTAAACATAATTAACCTGAAATTTACTAAAAGTTTAACATTAAACCTTCCCTTATCTGCTTCCCTCCCATGTTGTAACAACCCGCATATTTTACGATTGTATATTTAAATGTTATATTTAAATATAGCATCGTTAATCGGATTAAATTCCGAAATGTCACTTTTTGCAAACAGTCGAATTAGGACTCGAGACCACTTCCATTGAGTCCAAAATGGCGTTTGCGACCTTTTTGAGTATAAACATCGATATGTTTGGAGTTGAGTGAAATTTTGATATTTTCATTTAGTGCTTTGGGTTTGGGTTTCAGCCCAATAACCTAACAACCAACCCATCTAATACCCTAACTCCAACTCCACTCCTCTTCATTCCTTCATAACATTTCCTAACACTCAAGCTAAAGAAAAAATGGGGGAAGAGATTGGAAATTAGAATCCCAAAACCCTAGTTCGTTTAGGAAATACAAATTCAAGTCCAAAATCAAGGAGAAGCTTAGGTAAGCATCCTCTTCATCTTCTCCATCTCAATCTCTCTTCAATTTTCAGAAGTTCCTAAACCCTAACTTAGGAAAAACTTCACCTTTGATAATAGATTTAAGATTCTAGAGGTGTTGTTGAAGAGAACTCAATCTTTGCTTGTTCTAGAGCTTATTCTTTGTTGTTTTGGGTTTAAAAGGTGAGTTTTTGAACTCACATCCATGTCAATATCTTTGATAGTTGTTTGGTAGTAATTCCTAACATCTATTCCTTGTCCATTTGCCTTCGAATTGAATTGGTTTGATGAATATTCCAAATTTTGGTGTTTTGAAGTCAAATCTTTAAAAATCCTATCTTTGATGTTTGCCCACGTTGTTAGGGTGTATCGAAGAGCCTATAAGGCTGGGTTGTCGCTTGGCATAAATCCCTAGTCTCCGATGCTCGTCTGATTACTCCCGTATGGATTTTTGCCCCTTTTGGGGGCTAGGCTGAGAATATTGGAAACCACAATTCAGTCGACTGAACTACAGTGTTAGTCGACTGAATCTCGGACCAGAAAACTCTCTGGCCCTATGTCAGTCGACTGACCATGCAGTTCAGTCGACTGAACTGGGGACAGAAATGTTTTTGTCCCTGTATCAGTCGACTGAACTGCAGAGTCAGTCGACTGAACCTGAAACCCGAGAGTTTCTAGGCTTGTTTCAGTCGATTGACCCTATAGAACAGTCGACTGAATCTGTGAAGTTTGCTTTTTGCCTATTTTAGGCAGTTTTGTGTGGTTTCCGATTTTTAATCGATTCTTGTCGATCCGGTTAGTTGTTATCACTTATTATCGACTTTGATGACTTCTTTCTTTAGATTTTTTGGAATATCCATTTGATGGATTCGATACCGATTTCTATGGTTTTGATTCACGTCTTCGAATGTGAATCTTTGGTGATTGATTGTTTCTACAATCATTTCTGTGGTTTGTCACTTTAAAATACAAAGGTTTCTATACTAGTAGTAACTATTCAAACTCTTTCACAAAGATGATTTCAACTATATTTTTAATACAAAGCTCGTTTATAAAACCGTTTTCCAATCTATTAGTATATACAAACCTTTACCTCATTCGTATAAGAAATCTAATTAAACGGCTTAGTAAAACAAGTGGTATGAAACGCTTGCGTTTACTTTGTCGATTAATTCTTATACTTGTTTGATTGAAATCTGTGACAATCTTTGAGTGGAAATCTACAATTTGTTCGTAAATATTTAAGTCAAGCCAGTGGTTATGGGACATGAAGCTAAACTCATTTATTTACTAGCTTAGTGTAATTGACACTTCTTATTGATCAATGGTGATCATTTTGTGATTTAGACTAGCGATGTGTGATGTCTCTTTGTCCGCATGGGGGACTGTACCCTGTTTGGAGGAGTTTCGGCTCATAGCCCGCAATGGGGGACCATACCCTGTTTAGAGGAGCTTCGGCTCATAGGAGGAGCTTTAGCTCATTGTCCGCAAGGGGGGACTATACCCTGTTTGGAGGAGCTTCGGCTCATAGGAGGAGCTTTGGCTCATTGTCCGAAAGGGGGGACTATACCCTGCTTGGAGGAGCTTTGACTCATTTGTGATACACGTGTTGGGGAGTTTTCATACTCTCGTTTGTGATAGGCCTTCCCCTTTTGTGATTTATGGATTTCTAGTTGATGATTTCTAGAATTTGCGTTTCACCAATTTTGATGATAGGCATTGATAAGCTCTATCAATTTTTTGTGTTTTTGGTGAATAATTTAAATAATGCTATTCTTTTTGGGTGTTTGAGAATATTTGAGATATTATATGATTTTTGTTGTTATCTGATGTATACTTGCCACAGTATGGCATTATTGTTATCACACGTTTTTGTGATATTTCTTATTGTAACGACCCGCTATTTTGGACCATTCAAATCGATAATAAATCCACACATGTCGGACTTGAATGATTCAAAATACCGAATTGTTAATTTAAATTTGGCAAAACTCAGCATATGCAGTAAATAAATCAATCACAGAATCACAGACACAGAGTAAAACAATAATACGCATCGGAATAGATAAAATAGTAGTTCATGAAGCTACTATATAAACAACAGAGTTAGAAATAAAATACAACAGAATATCTCAAATGCAGTGAAGTCTCCAGTATAACAGATGACTTCTCTTGAACAAATCAACTAGAAGAGCTGAAAGCTGAGGCGATAGTTGGATCTCCAAAGGAAGCTCCAAACTCCAAGGGTGAGTCTCAAATGCTGTATCACTCGGTCTGACCCGAGCGTAAAGCAAAACAAAAAACACTCGAGTCAGGATTAACATTCTTATATAAATAAATCCAACTCAAGTGAAATATCAACTGAAATACAAGTAACTTAAAGGATATTTGGGATAACCATCCTGTAAGGATCTTCAGAACTATCTACAAGGTGGAAATATACATTATAACACCGTGGTCATTTAAATTAAATTTATACTTCAAAACCCAAATATCATTTCATTTCAAATATATCTATTTTCCAAAATAGTATATATATATTAAATGATTTAAAAAGTAAATTATTTATAATTTCCTCAAGTCTCACAAATCGATTCAAATCAACTTCAAATTCGAGATTCAAATTTAGTCAAAGTTCAATTCATCAATTCAATTCAGTTCTAAATATACCATTTAAATTTTCAATATATTTCAAAGCTTTAATCTTCAAAATTTTCAAAGTTAAATTTAACAGTTTCATATAGCTCTTGATTTAACTTTATTATTATTTAGTCAGGGAATATTCACTTAATAAATTCAATATCACTTAACTCCTTAAATTTCATTTTTACTAAATAACTCCTTAAGTTTTATTTAAACAAGAAATATTCATTAAATTTATAAATCAAACCCAAGTTATAAATCATGTCTTAAATTTCAATTTCAATAAGTTCCTAATCGGTTTAATTAAATAAAATTCTTTATTGAATACAATTTCAACTAAATTCAAATTATCTTCCCAACCTTAACTTATTCCAATTATTACTAAAATCTATTTTGAAACATAAATTTAAATACTCAACCATACTATATGTATTAAATCAATCTTAATTAAATTAAATATCATTATTAAATCTATATAAATCATTCCCATTTATATATAATAATTTAAGGCTCAACATTTATTAAAACCATATATTTCTTTCCCAAAACCATAGAATTTTATTTCAAAATATTTATATATATGGACCAACGGTGTCTGTATATATATTTATCATATGGTTAAGTGATACGGATATTTATCATTTCAATCCGAAATTTAAATATATACGGGTAGATATCATTTCGACCCGTAATCCCAATTTCAATTCAAATGAAAATCGCTTGGGTTTATCATTTCAACCCATAACGATTTTTCTCCTATTCTAAAGTCCGTTCGGGTATGTATCATTTCAACCCATAGTGAATTCTATACTAACAGGGAACTTGCAGAGTGATAACAGATAATAATATAAAATACAACCACAGGCATATATCATCAATAACCATAGAATATAAACAATAGGATATGGTGTCATATCCCACAGGTGAACAGTTACAGATAATAGCATATATAACAATTTAAATAACTACAGCAACATATTTCAATTGTCGTTTCAATTGAAATCAAATTTAATAAATAAAAGAACGTTAATCGTGAGTGATTGCTCACCTTTCGAGGCTAGAGTGAATAGTCAATGAAACGAGTTACAGATCCAAGCACGAATTCCAAAGCAAAATAGAATTGGCACGAATTGGACGAACAAAGCTGATAACAGAAATTTGATGGAAATAAATCAATTTAGCTTGATATAGAGTTTAACCGAGATGTATATTATATTATTATTATTCTCTTTAAAACCAAAAAATCAATTTTAAAATACACATACACTTTAAATAAATCTTAAATTTAAACATATATACATATATTCAAATCAATATACATATATATATGTATATATAAATAAAATCAAAATATGTGTTATAAATCCATATATTAAATCAATTACAAAAACCAATAAAGCTTTTAAGTAAACACTTTACATATTACATGCCCTTACAAAACATAGATGCAAACATTCTCAGAACTTCCCAATCCATTATATATATAACTATATCATGTTTCTACTCTAAAATCAATATTGTTTACTTATACAAATATATGCTAGCAAAAGTCTTTAGATTTATATTACTCCAAAACTTGCGTATAACTAAATCTGGTGTTATGTACCCTATATACAGAAGAACCTAAGGTGCTTGTACATATATTATACTTGTATATTGAAATCTATACAAAAATATGAACATACGTATATACATGAAACTCAAACACGTTTTAAAAAAAACAGATTCTATACATAAAAGTAACTATTTTAGACCAATACTGTCAACATCTATATAACTCAATATGATTATATAACCTATATATATATGTATATTTGCTGATTGTGACTGAACTAACTAACATGAAAACAAATTTATATAATCCAGCATATATACTTACGAGAACAGAGTGTATATATAATACTATAAAAAAAATACACAAATCTCTAAACCAAATTCTAGTAAATTTACTTTGTTAAATATATATATATATATACACCCACATGGGTCATAGACCATATATAAAAGCTTTGTTATACGTATTATATTATTTCTGAGTTATATACAAACAAACATTAACCCATATATAAAAATTTGAAAGATTTTCATATAACTAAAATATAATAAAGTATATAACATACCATACACTCGAGTTGCTGATGGGTGGGCAAAAGGAATAATAAGAAACTACAGACTATTGGAAATGTTGATGCAACCCAGGTGCAGTCAGTCGTTATTTCCTCTAGGCTCTACACTCGGCTGTGATGGGGCTGCCGATGTGGATAGGGAAGATGCTGGGTTCGACTGGAAGGCGGGGTGTGATGCGTCGAGCTCGGCATGGATGAAGCATGGAGAGGAGCTCAGGCAGCCAGTTCGGAAATGATTGGATGGAAGAGGAGGAGTTGACAGGTTGGTCGCGCGAGTTGCGGGTCTGGGAAAGTCATGAGGTGGGTCGGCTGACGATGCAGGGGTGGTAGGCGGCGGGTTCAAGGTCGGAGAGGCTACGGTGGTTGCTGGCCGGACGTGGGTGAGCTCGAGTTGGCACTGGCGGAAGCGGGGAGCAATGGGTGGAGGAGTTTTGGTGGGGACGGCGATGTACGACTGCGGCGTGGCGGGGTTGCTGCGGAGATAGGTAGGGAGCTCGGTTAGCAGAGAGTAGGGTCACGGCCGAGATGAGATGGCCGAAGTGAAGCCTGCGTGTGAAGAAATGGTTACAGGCAAAGGCAGAGGAAAAAAGAAAGGCTAGGTGAGTAAAATGTGAACGTATCATAAATTTTTGAAGGGAGGAAAAATGAAGGAGCATGTGAGATCTCAGGCAAAAGAAAGCAACCGAGAGAGGAGAAGAACTAGCTTATAAAAGGGTAAGCAATAGGTAAAAGATGAACAGGCAGCAGGTAAAGGGAACGTACCATATGTAATAAAGTGAAATGATGGGAATGGTAACGGTCGAAAGTGATACAGCTGGAAAATTAAAAATCAATTTATTATTGTGGCTACGGTTTAGATTTGAAAAGCAAGGAATTCCAAAAGTAACGTATCTTCGTACCGGTACGACGCACAGTTTGATTGTTTCCGTCGCGTACCGGACCTCAAATCACAGGAATAAATATACCATGGAGATCAGCACGACGAGACGATCAAAACGGTATATGGCTATCTGTGGTACGATCATCCGATCAAAAGTCGATAATCGGTACCGAAAATGCTGTTATTTTGCCAGAATTAAGATAAACGGAGCAGTAGAAGTCCAAATTTGGAAAAACAAAAGATGACATCTCACTCAGAAGAAGATTTAGAAATTTACTGTATAAAAATATTCAAGTTTGGAAAACATTTTATTACCGTCAATTATTAACTGATTTGAGTTTGAATAAAATTATACCATAAAATAAACTTCAATATTATCAGGTGGAAATTTACCAGTTGCTATGTTTAAATAGACGTATTCCAAATAATAAATTTTTATTTTCAAATTCAATTATTTAAAATTTCACAAAATTCAGTTAATACGTTATTAAAACCAATCAAAATTTATGGGTCGTTACACTTATCCTATCTCATTTTGTCTGATATTTATAGCTAGATGATCTGTTTATTATTTTCTTCTTAAATAATGCTCGGGTCAGACCAAGGTATCTCAGGTTCTCCTGCTTGACTTCTTATCAGGGTCCTTCACCTGACTTTTGGCTAACTACTTTGGCATAGTAGTTTTTGTTAGTATACATTTGAGATAGAGACTCCTTGTTGTATACTTATTCTTTTGTCTAGCACTTGTATCTATTATTTTGTGATGTAGTGGATCTAGTTTGACCACTTTTTTTTATGTACACTTTTATGTGTTATATTCATATCTGTTTCCGCCTTTGTGATATGAATGTCTGTGACTGATTTGTGTTATGCTTATTTCTATATTTGTTTTCGAAGTCCACATAGCCACTGTGTGGTAGCTTTGAGTTTGTATATGATATGTCGGATTTCCTCTTGAAATGAAATGTAAGTTATATTATCTGACATATCGTTACTCGCACAAAGCAATTACACAGATGGTCGCTCCTCAACAGCCTTATTCTTCATGCTAGTCGACGGCATTACTCCGTAGTGTCCTTGGCTAGTGTGAGTATAGAGGTGGGGCATCACAGCTTGGTATCAGAGCCAAACTTTGGAACAATGTAGAATAATCTAGCAAGGATCATTATCCTAAGTCTTTCTTAGGAATCGTGCCATAGGATTTAATTCGAGTCTTCGTACCGTTCTATCCTATTTTCTTTTGTGATGCCTTGTTTTATCAATCAAGTTTGTTTGATATTCATTCTGAGAATAACCTTTTTTCTCTTCTTTCTTTCTTTCTTAGAGAAGAGAAATGGTTAGACCATGCCGTCCCAGCGCCGACCAATCTAGTGCTACTCCTCAGGATGGAGTATTTATGTCTGCTCAACAACTTTTAGATCTTGTGAACAATGCCCAAGCAGCCAGACCCGTTCCAGTGCCTACACACCCTAAAACCGGGTTTGCACGCTTGTGCAGAGATTTTACCGCTTTGGGTGGAAGGCCATTCAAGGGTTCCAAAAATGTTATAGAAATCCAAGCTTGGCTTAGATCATGCGATCGCATCTTTTCTTGCATGAATCTTGTGGATCTACATCAAGTCCAAGTGGCTTCTAGCATGCTCCAAGAAAGAGCAATAGATTGGTATGAGGTTTTTTTTTCGGAAATTATTGAAGCAGATCTTACTTGGGAGCAATTCCGGGAAAGATTCGAATTGAAGTTTGTGCCGGAGGCTGAAAAAGTAACTTTAGCCCAACGCTTTATTGACCTTGTTCAAGGTGAATCTTCTGTGACGGATTACATCACATCTTTTGAATCTCTTTCTAAATATGGGGTCGAGTATATTAATACCCCATTGAAGAAAAATCAGAGGTTCGTCTATGGGTTGAATAAGAAACTCAAAAGGCCTTTACTTCTGAAACTGGAAGTTTCTTTCGATCAGCTTGTAGATATCGCTCTTCGACTTGAAGAGGTCGATAGAGAAAGTGATGTTGAAGTTGTGAGTGCCAAACAGAACTTCAACATCAATAAGAAGAAGCATCCCTTTATTAAGTTCGAAAGTCCTAATCCCAACAAGAAAGTGAGGCAAGAAACTTCGGTAGCAAAGACTCCTACCTCTAGTCATGGACAATGCTACAATTGTGGTTCTATGGACCACTATGCAAATGAGTGTCCGAAACCCCTTTATTGTCGCTAATGCAAAAGTTTGAGTCATCATATATCTACGTGTCCCATACTTCAAAGCAAGAAGGAGGGAAAGCTAAAGTTGTGCAAGCCCCTAGTAACACTTCTATTGGTCAAGGTATTTTTTCATTCCATCCTTGATGGCATTTTTTTTTTCGTGATCTTCCTATTTGATTTCTTTTGATACGGGTGCGTCCCACTCTTTTATATCAAAAGAACTTGTTGATTCTTTTCTTTAAATATTATGGGCTTGATGACTTCACTGAGAATTGCGAATCCGGTTGGTGGATCCGCAATACTCAGTTTACTTTATGAAAATGTCGAGATTATTTTATGTGATTATTCTTTTTGAGTCGATTTGCATGTTATGCGTTACTTAGGCTTCGAAATTGATTTTTGGGAAAAGATTGGCTTGATCATTATGAAGCCCACATCCTATGTCCTGAGCGGACTATATATCTTCGACATTCTCAATCTGTTAAGCAGATTTCTATTGTTCTTAATGATTTTGATTTCCAAATTTGGTGGCATCATTTTATTCGTTACACCTACATGATGAGGAGAATATTATTTCTCTCATTCAGGTAGTTTGTGAATTTTCCGGTATATTTGAGCTTGTCTTAGGATTACCACCTAAGCAATCTATTGAGAGGTGCTAAGGTCTTTTCAGCTCTACCTTGCCACCGGTTTTTATCAGCTACGAGTTGCGTAGGGTAGCATTCCACTTACCGCATTCCGTACTCGTTATGGTTCTTATGAGTGGTTCGTTATGTCATTCGGTTTGATGAACCCTCTACCTTATTTCATCCATCTTATGAATCGAATATTCTACGAATATCTCGATGAGACCATCCTTGTATTCATTGATTATGGATGAAAGCAACTATTTAAAACTTGCAAATCTTTTTAATAAGATATTTATAAGTATGATTGGATTTTGTTCTTAAAACAAGCAAAGAATATTCGTAAAATTTTTAAGTGACATGTTTATCATATAGAAGATGATTTTGTGTTGTTTTGCCCATTGAGTGCTTTAAGAATTCTGGTCGATGCGTTTGATCAATGTTATCGATAGGAATCTCCTAAACGCTATGATGAGACAGTCAGACACAATAAATTGACTTGTAATAAGTAAATTTTTCTAAAAAGATGATTACATAAAGTTAATTATAATTTCGAATGTCTTAGCTTTTCGGGAAAGAGGATCGATTAAAAGAACTCTTTGTGATGCTTTTATTCTTGTGATTCCCGAAGGGAACCAAGACTTTATTGTTTGTACCAATGCTAGTCGTATTGGTTTGGGTGTCATTCTCTTGCAAAGGGAATGTGTTATCACATATGCTTCTTGACAATTAAAGCTTGTCGATTCTAGATATGCCATCCATGATCTAGTGCTCGCGGCCATTGTTTTCGCTCTTAGAATTTGGCGACATTATCTTTTGGGAGAGAAATTTGTTCTCTACACCGATCATAAATCTTTGAAGTATTTATTTTTTCAAAAGGAACTTAATTTGCTTCAACAACGTTGGCTCGAGTTCCTTGCATCTTATGATTTTGATATTCTTTATACTCTCGGAAAGGGCAATCGAGTTGCCGATGCCCTTAGTCGTAAGCAACAAGCAGTTGTTTCCATGATGATATCCGAATGGAGTTATCTCGAGACTTTGTCCACTTGTGAGATTCGAGATCGTGAATCTGATTCATGTTCATCTCTTGTTTTGTGTAGCCTTGAGGCTCATCCTTCTCTTTTGGACCGTACCTCTTTTGGCTAAACTCTATGTCAAAAAAATCGTTAAATTGCATGGAGTTCCTACTTCTATTGTTAGCGATCGTGACCCATTATTTTACTAGTGGATTTTGGTAAGGTCTTCAAAAGCTTTGGGAACAAAGCTTAATTCTAGCACCGCTTATCGTCCTCAATCCAATGGACAAATAGAGCATGTGAATCAAACTCTTGAAGGTCTCCTTCATGCATGTGTTCTTGATTTTGGTGGAAGTTGGGAAGATCATATTTCTCTTGTTGAGTTTTCCTATAAAAATAGCTTCCAATCTAGTATTGGTATGACACCTTTCGAAGCACTCTACGGAAGGCCATGCCGATTTCCTTCGTGTTGGCTTGAAGCCGGTGAGAAGCTGGTTTTAGGTCCAGATTTTATTGGTGTTCATTTGTGTTTCACCTATGTGGGGTGTTGTGCGTTTCAATCGATCGGGAAAATTAGCACCTCGATATGTTGGTCCATTTCCCATCACCGAACGCATTGGTTCCGTGGCTTATCGCCTCTTTTATTACCGGCTCAGTTTTCTGCTATTCATGATGTTTTCCACGTCTCTCAACTACAAAAATGCCTTCGTGATTCCGATTCTATTCTTGAGCCCGGTGTAATTGAAGAAATTGAAGTTTCACCAAATTTGACTTATGAGCAACATTCTATTCGTATCATTACTTTGAAGGTTAAATGCCTTCGAAATAAAGATGTTCTTCTTGTGAAAGTTCAATGGTCCTCAAATCCTAAGGATTTCTCTAGGGAATCTTGAGAATTCATCGAGCAAACACATCCGGACTTACTCTTTCGTGTTTTTTATGGTGAACTTCTTATTTCAAAATTTTCTTTTGTGTTGATATGCTTTTATGGTTGCTACTCTTTATTTTCCTCTTAATTATTGCGAGGACGCAATTTCTTTAACGAGGGGAGTCTGTAACAACCCGCATATTTTACGATTGTATATTTAAATGTTTTAAATATAGCATCGTTAATCGGATTAAAGTCTGAAATGTCACCTTTTGCAAACAGTCGAATTAGGACTCGAGACCACTTCCATTGAGTCCAAAATGGCATTTGCGACCTTTTTGAGTATAAACATCGATATGTTTGGAGTTGAGTGAAATTTTGATATTTTCATTTTGGGCTTTGGGTTTGGGTTTCAGCCCAATAACCTAACAACCAACCCATCTAATACCCTAACTCCCACTCCACTCCTCTTTATTCCTTCATAACATTTCCTAACACTCAAGCTAAAGCAAAAATGGGGGAAGAGATTGGAAATTAGAATTCAAAAACCCTAGTTTGTTTAGGAAATACAAATTCAAGTCCAAATCAAGGAGAAGCTTAGGTAAGCATCCTCTTCATCTTCTCCATCTCAATCTCTTTTCAATTTTCAGAAATTCCTAAACCGTAAATTAGGAAAAACTTCACCTTTGATAATAGATTGAAGATTCTAGAGGTATTGTTGAAGAGAACTTAATCTTTGCTTGTTCTAGAGCTTATTCTTTGTTGTTTTGGGTTTAAAAGGTGAGTTTTTGAACTCACATCCATGTCTATATCTTTGATAGTTGTTTGGTAGTAATTCCTAACATCTATTCCTTGTCCATTTGCATTTGAATTGAATTGGTTTGATGAATATTCCAAATTTTGGTGTTTTGAAGTCAAATCTTTAAAAATCCTATCTTTGATGTTTGAATACGTTGTTAGGGTGTATCGAAGAGCCAATAAGGCTGGGTTATCGCTTGGCATAAATCCCTAGTCTCCGATGCTCGTCCGATCGCTCCCGTTTGGATTTTTGCCCCTTTTGGGGGCTAGGCTGAGAATACTGGAAACCACAATTCAGTCTACTGAACTGTAGTTTTAGTCGACTGAACCTCGGACCAGAAAACTCTCTGGCCCTGTGTCAGTCGACTAACCATGCAGTTCAGTCAACTGAACTAGGGACATAAATGTGTTTGTCCTTGTATCATTCGACTGAATTGCAGAGTCAGCCGACTGAACCTGAAACCCGAGAGTTTCTAGGCTTGTTTCAGTCGACTGACCCTACAGAACAGTCGACTGAATCTGTGAAGTTTGCTTTTTTCTTATTTTAGGCTGTTTTGTGTAGGTTTCCGATTTTTAATCAATTCTTATCGATCCGATAAGTTGTTATCACTTATTATCGACTTTGATGACTTCTTTCTTTGGATTTTTGGGAATATCCTTTTGATGGATTTGATATCGATTTCTATGGTTTTGATTCATGTCTTCAAACGTGAATCTTTGGTGATTGATTGTTTCTACAATCATTTCTGTGGTTTGTCACTTTAAAATGCAAAGGTTTCTATAATAGTAGTAACTATTCAAACTCTTTCACAAAGATGATTTCAACTATATTTTTAATACAAAGCTCGTTTATAAAACCATTTTCCAATCTATTAGTATATACAAACCTTTACCTCATTCGTATGAGAAATCTAATTAAACGGCTCAGCAAAACAAGTGGTATGAAACGCTTGCGTTTACTTTGTCGGTTAATTCTTAGACTTGTTCGATTGAAATCTTGTGACAATCTTTGAGTGGAAATCTACAATCTATTCATAAATATTTAAGTTAAGCCAGTGGTTATGAGATATGAAGCTAAACTCATTTATTTACTAGCTTAGTGTAATTGACACTTCTTATTGATCAATGGTGATCATTTTGTGATTTAGACTAGCGATGTGATATGTCTCTTTGTCCGCATGGGGGACTGTACCCTGTTTGGAGGAGTTTCGGCTCATAGTCCGCAATGGGGGACTATACCCTGTTTGGAGGAGCTTCGGCTCATAGGAAGAGCTTTGGCTCATTGTCCGCAAGGGGGGACTATACCCTGTTTGGAGGAGCTTCGGCTCATAGGAGGAGCTTTGGCTCATTGCCCGCAAGGGGGGACTATACCCTATTTGGAGGAGCTCCGGCTCATTTGTGATACACGTGTTGGGGATTTTTCATACTCTCGTTTGTGATAGGCCTTCCCCTTTTGTGATTTCTGGATTTCTAGTTGATGATTTCTAGAATTTGTGTTTCACAAATTTTGATGATAGGCATTGATGAGCTCTATCAATTATTTGTGTTTTTGATGAATAATTTAAAGAATTCTATTCTTTTTGGGTGTTTGAGAATATTTGAGATATTGTATGATTCTTGTTGTTATCTGATGTATACTTGCCACAGTATGGCATTATTGTTATCATACGTTTTTGTGATATCTCTTCTCATATCTCATTTTATCTGATATTTATAGCTAGACAGATCCGTTTATTATTTTCTTCTTAAATAATACTCGGGTCTGACCGAGGTATTTCAGGTGCTCCTGCTTGACTTCTTATCAGGGTCCTTCACCAGACTTTTGGCTAACTACTTTGGCATAGTAGTTTTTGTTAGTATACATTTTAGACAGAGGCTCCTTGTTGTATACTTATTCTTTTGTCTAGCACTTGTATCTATTCTTTTGTGATGTAGTGGATCTAGTTTGACCACTTTTTTTGATGTACACTTTTATGTGTTATATTCATATCTGTTTCCGCCTTTGTGATATGAATGTCTGTGACTGATTTGTGTTATGCTTATTTCTATATTTGTTTCCGAAGTCCACATAGCCACTGTGTGGTAGCTTTGAGTTTGTATATGATATGTCGGATTTCCTCTTAAATTGAAATGTAAGTTATATTATCTGACATATCGGTACACGCACAAAGCAATTACACAGATGGCCGCTCCTCAACAGCCTTATTCTTCGTGCTAGTCGACGGTGTTACTCCATAGTGTCCTTGGCTAGTGTGAGTATAGAGGTGGGGGCGTCACACATGTGCTTCCTTCTTCTAGGTCATGATGTTTTATATATTTTTTTTCTTAATGTCGATGATCGTCGCACAACCACCGCGAATGTCGTACCTGCCACCACGCACTGCTCCTCCAGCGACTCGCCACACCTCGTGTGCACCGCACGAACACGCGAATTGAGACAACCCAAGCCCTAAACTGTCGCCATTGCCAACAGCCTACGCTACACGCGCGCTGTGACGCCCCACCTCTATACTCACACTAACCAAGGACACTACTGGGTAATGCCGTCAATTAGTACGAAGAATAAGGCTATTGAGGAGCAACCATCTGTGTAATTGCTTTATGCGAGTACCGATATGTCAAATAGTATGTCATGCATTTCATTTCAAGAGCAAATCTAACATATCAAATACAAACTCAAAGCTACTACACAGTGGCTATGTGGCCTTCGGAAACAAATATAAAATAAGCATAATATAAATCAGTCACAAATATTCATATCACTAAAGAGGAAACATATATGAATATAACACATAGAAGTGTACATCAAATTAGTGGTCATACAAGATCCACTACATCACAAAAGAATAGGTACATGTGCAAGACAAAAGAATATGTATACATCAAGGAGTCTCTATCTCGAATGTATAAAAACAAAAACTACTAAGCTAACGTAGTTAGCCAAAAGTCAGAAGCTAGTCCCTGTTAAGCAGTCAAGTGGAAGCACCTGAAACACCTCGGTCTGATCCGAGTATTATTTAAGAAGAAAAATAATAAACGGATTAGTCTAGCTATAATTATCAAGTAAGATGAGATAGGATAAGAGATATAACAAATATATATGATAACAACAAAAATCATACAATATCTCAAATCTCCTTAAACACTAAAAAGAATGTCATATTCTCTATTTTTATTCACCAAACCACAAATATTGATAGGGCTTATCAATACAAATCACAAAAAAATTGGTGAAACACAAATTCTATAAGTCAATAATTAGAAATCCAGAAAACATAAAGGGGGAGGCCAATCATAAACGGGAGCATGAAAACTCACTAAACACGTGTATAAAAAATGGGGCGCTATCTCATGGGTCGATAACCCGTAAAGCCGGTGCAACGGCGCAGTACAACGGTACGCCCGAGGAACCTGAAATTCAAATAAGCCGGAACAACGACGTAGTACAACGGTACGCCCGATGAACCGAACTCCATAAAACCCGTAGGTCGCTAGCCTATAAAAATGAGACGAAGCTCAACATAACGGGGTACTATCTCCCACGCGGATAATGAAACATCGCATATCACTAGTCTAAACCTTAAAAATGATCGTCATAGATCAATAAAAGTGTAAAATACACCAAGCTAGTAAATAGATGAGTTTAGCTTCATGTCCCATAACCACTGGCTTAACTTAAATATATACGAACAAACTGTAGATTTCCACTTGAAAATTATCACAAGATTTCAATCAAACAAGTCTAAGAATTAACCGACGGAGTAAATGCATGCGTTTCATACCACTTGTTTTGCTAAGTCGTTTAATTCGATTTCTCGTACGAATGAGGTAAAGGTTTGTATATACTAATTGATTGGAAACAGTTTTAAAAACAAGCTTTGTATTTAAAAGTAGTGTTGAAATTGTTTTTGTGAAAGACTTTGAGTATTTACTACTAGTATAGAAACCTTTGCATTTTAAAGTGACAAATCATAGAAATGATTGTAAAAACAATCAATCACCAAAAATCCACATTCGACAACGTGAATTAAAACCATGAAAATCGATATCAAATACATCAAATGGATATTCCCCAAAATCCAGAAAAGAAGTCATCAAAGTCGATAATAAATGACAATAACCAACCGGATCAACAAAAATTGATTAAAATGGAAATTTGCATAAAAATTGGCAAATTGGATGATTTTAACAACGCCAAACGTCTAGTGGTTCTCCCCAGATGTCTGAGCTGAAGGTCTAGAATTTTTCCAGATCACTCAGATGTCTGAGCTTAAGGTTTGGAACATTTATTCATTTGCCTCAGACGTCTGAGTGTTTTACTAGATGTTTGAGCTGAAGCTCAGGGCAAAATTTGCCTTGGCCAGTGATGGCCAAATCAACTAGGAAGCGATCGAACAAGCGATGGTGGCTAGGGATTTATGCCAAGTGACAACCCAGCCCTATAGGCTCTTTAATACACTCCAAACAACATGTCCAAACATCCATAGTAGGATTTTCATAGATTTTGACTTCAAATTACTAAAAATTGGAAAATTTACCAAACCAATTCATATCAAAAGAAAATGAACATGAAATAGATGTTAGGAATTCATACCTAACAACTATCAAAGGTATAAACATAGATGTGAGTTCAAAAACTCACATTTGAATTCAAAAACAATGAATGAGAAGCTCTAAAACAAAGCAAGATCAATCTCTCTTCAACTTCACTTCAAGAACCTTCAATCTATGATCAAATGCAATGAATTTCCTAATAATCTAAGGTTTAGGAATTTCAATTTCCTATCTTTTCCCCCATTTTCCTTTTAGCTTGAGTGTTAGGAAATTATGAGTAGAATGAATGAAGAGTAGAGGAGTTAGGGTATTTGGTAGAGAAGTTTGGGTTCTCTTATTGGGTTAGTGGGCTAGAACCAAACCCAAGACCCAAATGAAAATATTAAAATCCTAATCAACTCCAAACATATCAATGTTTATACTCAAAAAAGTTATAAACATCGTTTTGAACTCAATGGAAGTGGTCTCAAGTGCGGATTCGACTGTTTACAAAAAGTCACATTTCGAACTTTAAATTCAACAAACGATGCTATATTTAAATAAAACATTTAAATATATAATCGTAAAATATGCGGGTTGTTACATGCGCTGCTTCCCCCTGCTCCGCCTCGCCAGCAACCCACGCCACACGCGCACCGCTTCCCCCCGCTCCGCCTCGCCAGCAGCCCAGTCACATTTTTTTAGAAGAACGAACCAATTTGATTTTGAACGTGATTTTAAAGGGGGAGAGGGTATGGGTTAAGTCGTGGGAAGGATGGGAGAAACATGGATGGGTATGGGCAACATATATAAATATTATTTAATTTTAAAAATATTCAAGCTTAAACGTCCGAAAATCTCGAACTCCTATCAAGGCATGCCGCCTGGTGTTCTATATGTTATACCCATATTCCGAACGCATTGGAACTTGTTTCGAGACCTAATTCGATCATAGGCAGAAGATAGCTTTCCAAACTCAATTATATTATATAATTCTTCTAAAATTAATTCCTACACGTTTCGATCTCGCACGTCCAAACGATACGTCCAATCGCCATGAAATTCGTTGGCGTATAATAATTCACTATAATGGACCCAATGAAACTGGTTTTGTCGAAATTAGAGACAATGCCCCAAAGGGAAATTTTTATATGTTAATTAACGAGTAATTTCCAAATCAGTTAAATCACTTTTAAATCCAATTTAAAAGTTTACTATCTCCCTTCTTATTCAAATAGAATTTAAATCGACTTTAGAAGTCATTTCCTTTCACATTAAATTCAGGATTCAATTATTTAAACAATTTAATTATCAAATAAATCGTTAGATTTTAAATTTAAGTTATTTAACTTATAAGATTAACTTTTCAATATTTAAAATCAATTAAATATTCCAAATTTGAATGACTGAAATTTCGAGTCGTTATAATATCCATATACTTATCTCAGCGGTATAAGTATATTTACAGAATGGAGTAAGATTTCCTTTTTACGCAATTCTAGGACCATTTATAAATTCCTTATATATATATATATATTAATATCCATTTTTAAGCGCTCAAAAATCTCGAACTCCTAACAAGACATGCTGCCTGGCGTTCTATATGTAATACCCCTTTTCCGAACACAATGGAACTAGTCTCGAGATCTAACTTGATCATATGCAGAAATTAGCTTTTCAAACCCAGTCGTATTATACAACTCCTGTGACGACCCGACTTTCCACTCCCGGAAAATCGCATCAACAGTAAGAAAGAAAGGGGTGAGAAGTAGAAAAGAAAAGAAGAGAAAAGAAAACAAACACAAATACTCACAGCGGAAACGAACAAAATATATTATATCACATAAATATTACATAGTATCATATACAACACTTTTCAGAGTTACACAGATTACACATCACATACTAGACAGTTATAACATCTGTCTAGACATTACAACTCAATACACTACAGAGATACAGACACAGCGGAACTACTATATATATCTACAACGCTGAAGCCTCCTGCTCCATTGCTCCTCCACAATTCGTCAAAGCTAACCTGAATCCCTTGGCTACTCGTAAAAATTTGAGTACCCAAGAGTTTATAAAACAGAAATAAACAACTTGGGTCAGACATGGGTCTGGTGTGAGTAAACGGGTTAAACTTGCTTAACTTCAAAACCCTTTTGAAAACAAAGGTATCACGTAAGACTTCCCACACATAAACATGGAAAAGTTTTTACCTTACGCTAACCAAAACATTTGATAGGAAATCCGATTGTATTATAATAGGGTCTAGGGTTTTCAAGTAAATATGAAATAGCCGAAATTGTTACATTATTAAATTCCAGCATACTAGCCACAAAGTGGGTTATACAATCAAGTCCGTTGGCACTTATTGGATTTTGGATTCCATACAATGGCAGGGCTACCGGGGTACCGCCCGTCACAGTACGTGGCCTAGATCACCGTACCGAGGATCACTCCCAATCCCCTGCAACACAAGGTCGGAACATCCCTTACTGGATAATTCCCGCACAAGATACCTCACGGTTGGGATCAGCAACCGCACCACTAAGTCGAAAATAGAAAGGGACATCTAGACAGAGGTAACCTTGTCCTACTTGGGTGCTACCCACTAACCTTGCTGCACCTCCCCTGTTTTAGCCATTCCTGGTTTGTGAGGCTTGAGGTCACGATTACCTTAGAAAAGAACACATCACTTAGAATGCTCATCGTCCACCTGACGATGTTCTGAAAGCATTCAATCCATACAAGTTCGTTCCGGGTTCGAACGAAACCGAAGGCATTATCTCGTTACACTCGTTTTGGAATCACCCTCAGAGTTAACGACAATAACCCTTGCACTCTGAATCTTCATCTTCATTTGATTCATGACCTATCGTTAATTTGGATCGATGTGGTATTCGGGTCTCCAGACCTGGAAATCCGGTATACGGAAACCCGATCCCGGTCTCATCGAAATCCAAAACGTATCTTTTAAGGCCAAGTTGTTTAAAGGTTTAAACAATTCAATTCAATACTTGAATTCACACAGTATTAACATAGATAAATATCACACATTTATCACAGATATATCCAATATCATTTCACAGAATATCATAGCATATCATCTAATAGATATCAACCAAATTAGACATTCTACTCAACCATCATTCATAAGCAACCATTTATTTATCTCTATTATAATCAATTTAATCAACTTAAATTAAATTAATTACTTAAGAATTAATTCCTATTTTTGCTTAATCAACATTAATTAATTACAATCCATTTAATTAATTAATCATTAAATATTAATCACTCTTGATTAATTATTTATTAATTACATAAAGTAATTATCCTTTAATTAATTTTACAAATTAATTATCCTTAATCATTTATAGTAATTAACCTTTAATTACTCTCCTTAATTATAATAACTAATGATCCTTAATTAATTACTTCCATTAATTAATTAACTATAATTAATTACATTATTCTTTAATTAATTACATTAATTAATTATGCATTAATTAATTACTTTCATTTATCAACCTTAAATAATTACTCCAATTACATACAGTAATTTATTTATTAATTACTTACACTAAGTAATTATACTTAATCAATCTTATTAAGTAACTATACTTAATCAATTACCAAGTGACTATCCTTAATTAATTAACAAATTAATTAACTTAAATAAATCACATTCATTTCTTAAATCATAACTGAGTAACTCATCCTTAATTACCCTTTAAACAAATTAATTAATCCTTGATTAATTATTCTTTAACTATTAATTAATAAACCTTAATTATTAATCAATATCCTTTAATACAAAGTAATCAATCCTTAATTACTTTTATAATTAATTAATTAAACTTAATTAACTAATTAATTACTTCTAAATTATTAATTAATAAAAATTAATTATTAATTAACAACCTTAATTACCAATTTAATTAATCCATAATTATCTATTAATCAATCTTTAATGACAATTAATTAACCCTTAACAATAGTTAATTAATCCTTATTAAATATTAATTAATTAACTTAAATTTCTTAATTAACTTTGAGATAAAACATTATCATTAAACATTTGATCTTAGTAATTAACTTACTTAATTAAATCATTAATTAAGTTTTTAAATAAATAATCATTAATTACTTATCCTTAATTATTTATTAACAATCCTTAATTACAAGTAAATAAATTACTTAAAAACTTAATTGTTAATTTACTTATCCTTAATCATCAACTAATATGATTTAATAAATCTCACTTTATTTAATTCTATTTATTATCAAACTTAAATTAAGTTTTAAGATAAAACATTTTCCCAAAAATTACCTCATTACATTTCCAATTAAATTTGGAAATAACTTAAGATTTTGATTTAATACATTTAAGTAAATAAATTCATGTAACTTAATTTATTCAAATCATTCATTTCAAAGAAAGGAATTTCCAAGGCAATTTATTTAATTTGATTATTTAAAGTTTAAACTTACTTTTATTTAAAATTTTAAAACTGGTTTAAGTATTTACTTTTGGATTTAACCCATATGTATTTGAAATAAACGAATACATCTTCAATTTAAAACAGAGTTTAGATTTAATTTGTAAAACTGTTTGAACTGACAGATCCACTCAATTTTGCAACCGACCCGAAGATAACCCGAGCCACTACCCTTTCTTCCCGAGTTACTTCCCGAGAAAATTTTTAAAAATTGTTTGTTTAAAATTTTTAAAACTGTTAAAAACTGGTTCCCTCAAATGCTCGCGTACCACCCTGATATTACTCGAGCCAAAACTTAGTTACGCGAGTTTCTTCTCGAGAACGAACACGAGAACTTCATCTTCCCAAATTCAAGAAACCCACTGATACACGTTCACCTTCGTGCACATGCACCACCGAACGCCCCACCTCCGACCAAAGTTCTGACCATCATCAAGTCGCGATTCTTCCTCTCGACCACCACGTCAACTCCGTTCATCGAGCAATGTCGAAAATCAAATTTGAACCATCTCGACCACTTCCTGGAACAACACCTCAACCAAGAACCACCTCGACCGATCACCTCTGGCCACCAGAACCCCCACGATTTCGACCGAAGCTTCATCTCCGACCCACGCTTCCATTCCCCCATTCGCGATAGCCTCCAGTTCATCCACGACATCGAAAATGATCGCGATATCAACCATACCCAAACCCATCACTAAACCCTAAAGTACCCTTGATCGATCACAACGACGAATGATAAATTCATCCACTATTTTTACAACCATCTACAGCCTTCAAACTACCTCCGGCATCAACCACGATGAGCCCAGCCCCATCGTTCGTCTGAAAATGACGAAAATGTCATTTCTGTTCATCTTACAATTTCTCTACCATTTCAATCTTAAAATTCTTGAATTCTTTTTCTAAATTCATCATTTGTAATTACTAATCAGATTATAGAGTCAAAGTTTTAAATTAACATTTTCGAAATTTACCCATTTCATTGAGTTCTACTGTAAACTTTATATTTTAGAGTTAAATGTTTATTACATATCATTGAATCTATTTTTACAATCTAAAATATATAGTTAGAAACCTTTTTCATTAACACTACCTAGACTAAAATCAAACAGATGTAAAGATATGAATTTTTCTAATAAAATTTTGAAGCCTGTATTGATATAAAAACAGAGATATATAGTTGTACAGACCTGCATATAATTATACCTACATATTTATAAACATGCAAAACAATTTCACTCAAACATTCAAGTACATCTCATATTATACTACTGGAATCAAGATATATATATAGTTCAAGGTCTTATAAAAGAAGAGATTACTCAAATAGAAGATAACAGAGCAATTAACAATGAACCCAGACATACATACTTCAATCCTCACATACATACAGTATACACACATATAAATGAACATGCAAATATACTTCATTCAGAAATCATTCGAAAGCAATTTAAATTCATTTTAACTTTTGAAAAAGTTGTTTACTCACCTAAATAATGTTGAACAGAGAAACTGAAAGTTTTGAACCAGAATTGCTTTGAAACTTCATCTGCTTGTTTTTGAAAATTGGAAACTTTCTTTGGAAACTTTGCTTTGATTCCTTTAAAAGATTTGAAAAGCTTTTGACATTTGCTTCTGCCTTAAATTATATTGCATGAACTTGGAATAATTCAGACTTGAATCTTTGAAACAGGAGAATGTTAACAGGTCTTGAAAACAATGGTTACTGGCTATTGAATTTGAGAATTAAGCCTTTGAAATGATTCCAGGTTTTAGATTCTTGGTTTAAGATGAATTCAGGTAATTTCAGATTTGAGGATAAATGATTTCAGAGTAAATTGTTAGAGGAGATTTGATTCTGGTTTGAGAAATTTTGTTTAGACATGAATTTCAGTTTTTGGTTTGGAGAAGATTTCGGTTGTACATTTTCTGGTTTTGTTTTTTGTCTTGTTTAGAAATGAGATTAGAAAAGAAAAAGAAAATGGAGATGTAGGCTTTTATAAACTTAATTTATGGTTTATTAAAAATCAAAGAAAAATGATAATAAAATGACACTTGTCACATACATTGCTTAATTACCTTACACATGTATTAATGATGCATATAAAACTAACACTTGTAATTTTCCATTTTTATATATTTTAAAAAGAGTTTTAAAAGCTTTTATATAAATTTCTTAAATAGATAAATACGTATCTTTTTAAATAAATGCTTTTCTATATTATACATAAATGAAACCTTTGAAAGAAAAATAAAATAAAAACCCATTTATATTCTAAAAATCATATACAATGTATTTCATTCATTTTTAAGTGTAAAAATATCTTTTGTATTTATTTACTATTAAATAAATACTTTCTAAATTTATATACAAAATCTCTTTAAGGAAGACAAAAAATAAAACAAAAGCCTTATTTTAAATAAAAGTCTTGTTCGTATATTCTTATACCCAAATATATTAAAATAATTATCTTTTAAAGATTCAAATTCAAATTTTACCTTTAAAAATCCAATTTAAAATCAACTTAACATTTATATTTTTATATAAACACATTATTAAGTTTGAACTTAATTATTTCAAAAAAAACAACTCAAGACAATATATATATATATTTAAACAATACTTATTAATTTTAGAAATGATAAATCTATTAAAAATCAAATTTATAAAATAACATAATTTAAACAATTATTCTTATTACAAATCAATCTATACCATAATTAAAATATCACAGCATTATTATTATTATTTGGTTATTTATATTTGAAAATAACAATTTTATCAATTTAAATTAAGAGATTATCACATTTTAAATTCCTCGAAATCCCGGGATATCACATTCCTTCCCCCTTAAAAGAATTTCGTCCTCGAAATTTAAAACAAAAGATAATCAAAAAAAAAATTTAAATTTATTTTCAAAATTTCAAGCATATACATCAACCATACACTATCAATCAAACAACCATTCATCCAAACAAACCATTTCATCCAACAAACAATCCATACAAACAAACAACTCTAGCTATCCGGACATAGATCCGGATAAACTACCTAAAATTATCCCGAGTTTCCCCGATACAGATACTGGGTTACTCGCTCTACTAAATCCAAACCGGTAATTCAATAATGAAGCCAAAACACTTATCCTTACAAAAATTCAGAAAGATCCAATATACTCGGAGCTATCTTCCTAGTCTTACCCAAACTCAATTGCTTCCTTTACCGAAGAAATAACAACGAAGTCTCCAACTTCGAATTCCAAAATTCTCCATCTCTAATCCACAGAACTCTTCTGATGATTCTAGGCTGCTCTCACCTTTCCTGATCAGCTCAACCATTGCTGATGCTTCTCGAAACAAACCGGACCACAAACAATCCAACAAACGGATCCTCTCAAGATCTACGGAAATCCAGAACTCAAACTCTACTCCTCAATCATCAGTAGATTCCAAATACTTCTTTTATCAAGACAAAACAGATTCTCTCACCAATCTGACCTTCAAATCTTGAAAAGCTTCCTGTAGGAACCCTTTAATCCAAACACTGCAACTTCCGGTTGCTTCTATTCTAGAACAACTACTACCAAGCTTTCGCTGCTCAACTCTGATCTAGATGTCGTCTATGAACTCGAACACAAACTAGATCAACACTTCCCATAAAATCTCTGACAACTCTATAACTCCTACATCTTCTAGAGATGCCTCAAACTCAAGCAAAAGATTTCCCAAGAGAACACTCAAACTATCGCAAGTCACTTTTGCGATCCTATCCAGTCCAATATCCAAAGATTACTGTTCTTTTTTTTAATCCATCAGAACAGTCTAGTGCTTGACCAATCCATTTGAAAAATGAATTTACTCCGCAGCTTCTGAACTCCACTTTACGAACTGCTAAGCCAAAAGATCTTCCAGCAGGAACACAGAACACTCAAGCTGCACCGCTAACACGGATGACAAAGACTCCTTATCCAAAGCTTCTAGAGAAACTCGGACTTCAGACCAAACACAAACATCCTGCTGAACTCAGCCACAACACCGAAACATTCACACTTCCTTAATCTTGTTCCAAAGAAAACATCTTCAGGAACATCCATCGTCACTGTATCTCATCATACAGCTACTATTACCTGAGGTATCAAGGTACCATCACTCGCTTCTGCCTCATCGACAGATCCAACTCTACTCATCCAAACTTCAGAGATAAACTCCGAACCATTACAGTTTCCTTCGGAGATCGATGAAATCCTTCACCACAGCAAAGTTCACTCGAGACAGTATTAGGTTTACAGTCTCGACAAATACACTTCCAACCTCAACACTCAGACTCCTAATCCTAGATGATAAATTATTATCATCTCAACCAATCAATACAAATACCATATACATTTAAAATGATACATTTTATATAGAAATTATTTCTGGGTAAAATTATTTCATCTACCTCTTTAAAACAATATTGTGTCCGTTGGCCTGGTTCAAGTGTTTAGAGATCCCTATCAATAACGTTAGCTACTCGTATTGACCAGAATCCATATACCACTCAACCGATCAATTAACACAATATAAAACCATTTTATATAACTAACAAATACGCGCTCTCATATATAGATATATTCAGACTCACATAGGTTGCTACAGATCCTATCTCTAATGAACAATCCTTCCGAACCTAGGTATTCACTCAACCTAGTGCTCTGATATTCAATTAACCAAAAGCTTAGGCATTCGCTCAACCTATGCTCTGATACCACGTGTGACGACCCGACTTTCCACTCCCGGAAAATCGCATCGACAGTAAGAAAGAAAGGGGTGAGAAGTAGAAAAGAAAAGAAGAGAAAAGAAAACAAACACAAATACTCACAGCGGAAACGAACAAAATATATTATATCACATAAATATTACATAGTATCATATACAACACTTTTCAGAGTTACACAGATTACACATCACATACTAGACAGTTATAACATCTGTCTAGACATTACAACTCAATACACTACAGAGATACAGACACAGCGGAACTACTATATATATCTACAACGCTGAAGCCTCCTGCTCCATTGCTCCTCCACAATTCGTCAAAGCTAACCTGAATCCCTTGGCTACTCGTAAAAATTTGAGTACCCAAGAGTTTATAAAACAGAAATAAACAACTTGGGTCAGACATGGGTCTGGTGTGAGTAAACGGGTTAAACTTGCTTAACTTCAAAACCCTTTTGAAAACAAAGGTATCACGTAAGACTTCCCACACATAAACATGGAAAAGTTTTTACCTTACGCTAACCAAAACATTTGATAGGAAATCCGATTGTATTATAATAGGGTCTAGGGTTTTCAAGTAAATATGAAATAGCCGAAATTGTTACATTATTAAATTCCAGCATACTAGCCACAAAGTGGGTTATACAATCAAGTCCGTTGGCACTTATTGGATTTTGGATTCCATACAATGGCAGGGCTACCGGGGTACCGCCCGTCACAGTACGTGGCCTAGATCACCGTACCGAGGATCACTCCCAATCCCCTGCAACACAAGGTCGGAACATCCCTTACTGGATAATTCCCGCACAAGATACCTCACGGTTGGGATCAGCAACCGCACCACTAAGTCGAAAATAGAAAGGGACATCTAGACAGAGGTAACCTTGTCCTACTTGGGTGCTACCCACTAACCTTGCTGCACCTCCCCTGTTTTAGCCATTCCCGGTTTGTGAGGCTTGAGGTCACGATTACCTTAGAAAAGAACACATCACTTAGAATGCTCATCGTCCACCTGACGATGTTCTGAAAGCATTCAATCCATACAAGTTCGTTCCGGGTTCGAACGAAACCGAAGGCATTATCTCGTTACACTCGTTTTGGAATCACCCTCAGAGTTAACGACAATAACCCTTGCACTCTGAATCTTCATCTTCATTTGATTCACGACCTATCGTTAATTTGGATCGATGTGGTATTCGGGTCTCCAGACCTGGAAATCCGGTATACGGAAACCCGATCCCGGTCTCATCGAAATCCAAAACGTATCTTTTAAGGCCAAGTTGTTTAAAGGTTTAAACAATTCAATTCAATACTTGAATTCACACAGTATTAACATAGATAAATATCACACATTTATCACAGATATATCCAATATCATTTCACAGAATATCATAGCATATCATCCAATAGATATCAACCAAATCAGACATTCTACTCAACCATCATTCATAAGCAACCATTTATTTATCTCTATTATAATCAATTTAATCAACTTAAATTAAATTAATTACTTAAGAATTAATTCCTATTTTTGCTTAATCAACATTAATTAATTAAAATCCATTTAATTAATTAATCATTAAATATTAATCACTCTTGATTAATTATTTATTAATTACATAAAGTAATTATCCTTTAATTAATTTTACAAATTAATTATCCTTAATCATTTATAGTAATTAACCTTTAATTACTCTCCTTAATTATAATAACTAATGATCCTTAATTAATTACTTCCATTAATTAATTAACTATAATTAATTACATTATTCTTTAATTAATTACATTAATTAATTATGCATTAATTAATTACTTTCATTTATCAACCTTAAATAATTACTCCAATTACATACAGTAATTTATTTATTAATTACTTACACTAAGTAATTATACTTAATCAATCTTATTAAGTAACTATACTTAATCAATTACCAAGTGACTATCCTTAATTAATTAACAAATTAATTAACTTAAATAAATCACATTCATTTCTTAAATCATAACTGAGTAACTCATCCTTAATTACCCTTTAAACAAATTAATTAATCCTTGATTAATTATTCTTTAACTATTAATTAATAAACCTTAATTATTAATCAATATCCTTTAATACAAAGTAATCAATCCTTAATTACTTTTATAATTAATTAATTAAACTTAATTAACTAATTAATTACTTCTAAATTATTAATTAATAAAAATTAATTATTAATTAACAACCTTAATTACCAATTTAATTAATCTATAATTATCTATTAATCAATCTTTAATGACAATTAATTAACCCTTAACAATAGTTAATTAATCCTTATTAAATATTAATTAATTAACTTAAATTTCTTAATTAACTTTGAGATAAAACATTATCATTAAACATTTGATCTTAGTAATTAACTTACTTAATTAAATCATTAATTAAGTTTTTAAATAAATAATCATTAATTACTTATCCTTAATTATTTATTAACAATCCTTAATTACAAGTAAATAAATTACTTGAAAACTTAATTGTTAATTTACTTATCCTTAATCATCAACTAATATGATTTAATAAATCTCACTTTATTTAATTCTATTTATTATCAAACTTAAATTAAGTTTTAAGATAAAACATTTTCCCAAAAATTACCTCATTACATTTCCAATTAAATTTGGAAATAACTTAAGATTTTGATTTAATACATTTAAGTAAATAAATTCATGTAACTTAATTTATTCAAATCATTCATTTCAAAGAAAGGAATTTCCAAGGCAATTTATTTAATTTGATTATTTAAAGTTTAAACTTACTTTTATTTAAAATTTTAAAACTGGTTTAAGTATTTACTTTTGGATTTAACCCATATGTATTTGAAATAAACGAATACATCTTCAATTTAAAACAGAGTTTAGATTTAATTTGTAAAACTGTTTGAACTGACAGATCCACTCAATTTTGCAACCGACCCGAAGATAACCCGAGCCACTACCCTTTCTTCCCGAGTTACTTCCCGAGAAAATTTTTAAAAACTGTTTGTTTAAAATTTTTAAAACTGTTAAAAACTGGTTCCCTCAAATGCTCGCGTACCACCCTGATATTACTCGAGCCAAAACTTAGTTACGCGAGTTTCTTCTCGAGAACGAACACGAGAACTTCATCTTCCCAAATTCAAGAAACCCACTGATACACGTTCACCTTCGTGCACGTGCACCACCGAACGCCCCACCTCCGACCAAAGTTCTGACCATCATCAAGTCGCGATTCTTCCTCTCGACCACCACGTCAACTCCGTTCATCGAGCAATGTCGAAAATCAAATTTGAACCATCTCGACCACTTCCTGGAACAACACCTCAACCAAGAACCACCTCGACCGATCACCTCTGGCCACCAGAACCCCCACGATTTCGACCGAAGCTTCATCTCCGACCCACGCTTCCATTCCCCCATTCGCAATAGCCTCCAGTTCATCCACGACATCGAAAATGATCGCGATATCAACCATACCCAAACCCATCACTAAACCCTAAAGTACCCTCGATCGATCACCACGACGAATGATAAATTCATCCACTATTTTTACAACCATCTACAGCCTTCAAACTACCTCCGGCATCAACCACGATGAGCCCAGCCCCATCGTTCGTCTGAAAATGACGAAAATGTCATTTCTGTTCATCTTACAATTTCTCTACCATTTCAATCTTAAAATTCTTGAATTCTTTTTCTAAATTCATCATTTGTAATTACTAATCAGATTATAGAGTCAAAGTTTTAAATTAACATTTTCGAAATTTACCCATTTCATTGAGTTCTACTGTAAACTTTATATTTTAGAGTTAAATGTTTATTACATATCATTGAATCTATTTTTACAATCTAAAATATATAGTTAGAAACCTTTTTCATTAACACTACCTAGACTAAAATCAAACAGATGTAAAGATATGAATTTTTCTAATAAAATTTTGAAGCCTGTATTGATATAAAAACAGAGATATATAGTTGTACAGACCTGCATATAATTATACCTACATATTTATAAACATGCAAAACAATTTCACTCAAACATTCAAGTACATCTCATATTATACTACTGGAATCAAGATATATATATAGTTCAAGGTCTTATAAAAGAAGAGATTACTCAAATAGAAGATAACAGAGCAATTAACAATGAACCCAGACATACATACTTCAATCCTCACATACATACAGTATACACACATATAAATGAACATGCAAATATACTTCATTCAGAAATCATTCGAAAGCAATTTAAATTCATTTTAACTTTTGAAAAAGTTGTTTACTCACCTAAATAATGTTGAACAGAGAAACTGAAAGTTTTGAACCAGAATTGCTTTGAAACTTCATCTGCTTGTTTTTGAAAATTGGAAACTTGCTTTGGAAACTTTGCTTTGATTCCTTTAAAAGATTTGAAAAGCTTTTGACATTTGCTTCTGCCTTAAATTATATTGCATGAACTTGGAATAATTCAGACTTGAATCTTTGAAACAGGAGAATGTTAACAGGTCTTGAAAACAATGGTTACTGGCTATTGAATTTGAGAATTAAGCCTTTGAAATGATTCCAGGTTTTAGATTCTTGGTTTAAGATGAATTCAGGTAATTTCAGATTTGAGGATAAATGATTTCAGAGTAAATTGTTAGAGGAGATTTGATTCTGGTTTGAGAAATTTTGTTTAGACATGAATTTCAGTTTTTGGTTTGGAGAAGATTTCGGTTGTACATTTTCTGGTTTTGTTTTTTGTCTTGTTTAGAAATGAGATTAGAAAAGAAAAAGAAAATGGAGATGTAGGCTTTTATAAACTTAATTTATGGTTTATTAAAAATCAAAGAAAAATGATAATAAAATGACACTTGTCACATACATTGCTTAATTACCTTACACATGTATTAATGATGCATATAAAACTAACACTTGTAATTTTCCATTTTTATATATTTTAAAAAGAGTTTTAAAAGCTTTTATATAAATTTCTTAAATAGATAAATACATATCTTTTTAAATAAATGCTTTTCTATATTATACATAAATGAAACCTTTGAAAGAAAAATAAAATAAAAACCCATTTATATTCTAAAAATCATATACAATGTATTTCATTCATTTTTAAGTGTAAAAATATCTTTTGTATTTATTTACTATTAAATAAATACTTTCTAAATTTATATACAAAATCTCTTTAAGGAAGACAAAAAATAAAACAAAAGCCTTATTTTAAATAAAAGTCTTGTTCGTATATTCTTATACCCAAATATATTAAAATAATTATCTTTTAAAGATTCAAATTCAAATTTTACCTTTAAAAATCCAATTTAAAATCAACTTAACATTTATATTTTTATATAAACACATTATTAAGTTTGAACTTAATTATTTCAAAAAAAACAACTCAAGACAATATATATATATATTTAAACAATACTTATTAATTTTAGAAATGATAAATCTATTAAAAATCAAATTTATAAAATAACATAATTTAAACAATTATTCTTATTACAAATCAATCTATACCATAATTAAAATATCACATCATTATTATTATTATTTGGTTATTTATATTTGAAAATAAAAATTTTATCAATTTAAATTAAGAGATTATCACATTTTAAATTCCTCGAAATCCCGGGATATCACAACTCCTTTAATTTATTTCTACACGTTTCGACCACGCACGACCACACGACACGTCCAATCACCACGAAATTCGTTAATATACAATAATACACTATTACGGATCCAATGACACTGGTTTCGTCGAAATTCGAGACAGTGCCCCGGAGGGCTATTTTCACATGTTAATTAAAACAAGTTATTACTAAACCAGTTTAAATCACTTTTAATTAAAAATTAGAAGTTACTATTATTATTCCCATTTAAACAGAATTTGAATAAGCTCTCAAAATCATTTTATTTGAATTAAATCCATGATTTCAATTATTAAATAATTCCAATATTTGAAATTTAAGCTATTTAACCTATAAAAATAATAATTCAATATTTAAAATTAGTTAAATATTTCAAAACCAATTGGAAAAAATTCGAGGTCATTACATTCTTCCCTCTTTAAAAGAATTTCGTCCCCAAAATTAACGAGTAAGAAAAATGCCCCGAACTCATTTATTTTCAGAACCAATTAGTTGAAATGGATTACCAAATTCTTTTATGCCTTTAATTTTCCGAAATCAATTTGTTAAAACTTTGTTATCACCATTTCTAATCTTTAAATTCATTCATAATTACTAACTCCTACCATTCCAAGTTATATCATAAACATCAAATTTTGGTTACTAAAAATTTCCTTCAAAATTTCTTGACTTCGGCTTCGATCATATTTTGACTTTGTCCATTATTGATTTTGTGATTTTCTGGCATCCTGTTGCTCACGACTTTGACTCTCTGTAGCATACTCGACATGTACCATTTTATACCCTTGACCATTGCCTTTGTTAACCATTCACGTGTGATGATATTATCTTATTGCACTCGTTTGCTCATGTATACTTGATGTGGACTACTGCTCACTGGTTTGATTTGAAACTGTGTTCATAAGCACTCGAGTTGTTTGCACTGACCATGTTGTCCAGACCTTTGCATATGCTCTCTGTTGTCTGGTCTTTGTAGTTGTAGTCTTGAGTTTAAAAATATACTTGATGGCATTTGGTCTTGATGTTGTACTCCACTATTCCTTGAGTTTGAATTGAGTCATTGGTTACTGATTGCATGTTCACTTTATTGTACTTCCAGTGTGCCATGACTTTGTCTACATTGGAATTGTACCTTTAAGTTTGAGTTTGCATTGTTCATCTGGAAGTTTGGTTTTATTTACATGTTCACTGGTATCACTTGGCTTGTTGACTTGTGCATTTAAGTGTGTACTGACTGAAGCTTGAATTGCATGCTTGAAGTTGAGTGACTTTTGTCCTTTGTATATTGCAGTATCATATTGTATTTGTATCATGTCCGGTGCACCACTTCATATGTGCACTTGATTACATATGCCTGGACTTGACTGTTGCATTGTCGACTTTTCCTACCTCTTTAAATTTGCGGAAAATTTCGCCAGTGTCTCCTTTGCGCAGTTCGATCGGAAAGATTTACAATATATATATATATATATAATAACAAATATACATCTCATCTTCAAGGATGAGGTATCATGTAGGGAAAAACATAAAAAGACGATATGTAATCTGAGATGTGTACATTTTACTAGCATTAGCGAGCATATGCAATCTATATAATGCGGAAGCGAGCTTTAAATGCGAAGCATACGCCATTTACACCTACTAATTACTCAACAACTAATGAGAACAAGTATTAGGAAAGTAATATCAGTATATAATATGTACTAATACAATAACTATATACAAATGTAACAAAAACCAGAGAACCATCAAACAAATAATATCCATCCAATCAATTCATAACCATATCAATTTGCATTTCCCAATGTCAACATTTAATTTATTTAAGCCCGTACGATGTACATATATCGTCTGTACACAATATTAAATCTAATCGCTCGCTCAATCACACAATTTCACGTTCAAACTAGTATCGTTCATACAACCACTCTAGTGCAGACCCAGATTCGGTTCCTTGAATAGAAACCGTTATCCTCCTTACATAGCCATACACTATGATGGAGAATATTAGAATCAATCAAAAATCCAGATCCAGTGCTCCCCGTCGAGAATTGAGTGAAAAAATCTAACTCGGACCGATGTAAATCATCTCAAAATCATATATTCAAATCTGGATCAAACAGTTATGCAAATAAAATAATATACGTACAACTTACGTATTTATTTCAATTGGTTTCTTATTATATCACATTCTTTTTTGTTTAGATTTTTTTATTTTCATTCATTTATTCTTAATCATTATTCACGTTGCTTTACTCACATTCACATATTACTTAGTATTTTCCTTTCAATACTAATATCACTTAAAAACCATTCCATCAATTCTTACTTAAGTTATTATAACATTATATACAACTCTTCTTATGTTCATTATCACTTCACAACTTAAGTCCATATTTAATTCTACCAAACGACATTCCAAAACCGTATTTAATTTATTTACACTTAAGTTGAATTTCATTTTGTAAATCAAGTTCATATCCATTTCATTAATCAAATTCAATTTCATTTAACTCGTTTCATTAATTCACTTCATTATTCAATTCTATCACACAACATTCTAAACTATATTCAATTTACTAATTTATTTAATTAGTTCATTTCATCAATTCATTTCAAACCACAATCTATTTCATTTAAAAAAAATCATTTCATTTAACTTAAGTTAAATTTCATTTCAATTTTGCTTTTCTTAACAATTTATATTCAACAAATCTAAAAAATTTATTTAACTTACTAATTCTCAAAATTAAGTTATAGATCTTATTTTCTCATATTTTCATAAAACACTCAAATGAAAATTTTTAGAGTTTAAACACCTTTTTCTTCTTTTTAAATTTTTTTTGAAATAATATTATAAATAATTTCTTTTTATTTCAAATCATACTTTTGAATTTTAAAAATCAAAACTAGTTACCAAAACAAAACTCCAATGGTAGCAATCGATCGCTTAGAAACTCGAAAATGAACACCGATGATAGTGCAGTCATCATCGATATTATTTTCCAGCAACCCAAGTGAGTTCAGTGCTTCTTAACACTTTCAAATTCCATTTTATAATATTTCCATTAAAAAATATTTTCCAAAAATTTGAAAACAATTTTCAAAATCAACAAGATTTAAATTCTCAAATTCTTAGCTTTTAAATCTTTTTACTTACAAATCATATTTATAAATTTCCCTTATATATAATTTCACTTTGGTTATATAAAACCATTCCTTAATTTTTTTATTTTTGTTTACATTATAATAACAAATTTTATGAGAATACAAACAATAAACAAAGAATGACAATAATCGAATATTATCATTCTCTAACAACCAAACACACCATATATACTATATTAATTTTCAAAAAATTTTTTATATATAAAATATAATCAAGGTAAAATTATTTTATTTAACCAATTTCAAAAGAATACCATGTCTAATTGCTTTGTTAAAGTGTTTAGAGATTCCTATCAATAACGTTAATTACTCGTATTGACCATAATCCATAAACCACTTAACAAATCAACCAACATAATATAAAACATTTTTATATCACTAACAAATACGCGCTCATATACACACACACACACACAACTCATTCTAGGGTGCTACTGACCCTATCTATCGTGAGTACCCTACCAAAGCCAAGGCTCTCGCTTAACCTTGCGCTCTGATACCACATTGTAACAACCTACTTATTCGTACAGTTTAAGTGAACAATAAACTACACATGTCCACTCAAATTGAACGGAAAGGTGGATAGTTAAGGAAAAGAAAGAGGGAAGACGATAAGAAGAGAAAAAGAAAACAAACAACACAGAATATCATAGCAGAATGACAAATCTATAATATGCAACAAATCTTTACACAAAAACAAACTGTAATATATGCATATAGTGACATGAATCAGAGTATACTAACCTATTTCAACCCGGACAGTTATAGCAATCTGTCCTCACAATTGCTGATAATTAAAACAGCCAATGCAGCGGAAAATAAATATATACGTGAATATGCCTTGAAAACTTCCAACTCGTCTCTTGAGCTCCAATGCATCCAAGTGATATGTAAAATATGCTCAGTCTAACCAGAACATTATAATAAAATAACACCCGAGTCAATCTAGTAAATCAGCATGAGAAAAACACACCCAGTTGAATTTTAATGTTTCAAAGATTTTTTGAAAATAAAGGTATCTCTTAATACCATGCCGCACATAAACACGGACAGGTTTTTACCTTACAATAACCAAACTATTCCATACGAAATTCTCTGGTATTATAATACTGTCTAAGATAAAAATACTTATTAATCATAGCCAAAATTGTTAAATTAATTAAATTCTAGCATAAAAGGTATACAACTAAAGCCGTAAAGGAACGTATTGGTAAATGGATTCCATACAATGTCCATGCTACTAGGGTACCGCACTTCATGGTGCATCTCTAGATAAAATAAAACAAAGGACCTCGCCGGGATGCACTACCAACACAAAACTGGCCTACCACTTGACTAGTAGTACCGAATATGATCGCCTCTCCGTTAATGGGCCTCGAAGCATACAAATGAGAGATAATATCGACTCTAGATAGGATTGATCATACCCTACTTAGGAGCAACCCACTTAGCCCTGCTACATCTCCCCCGTTTTAGTCATTCCCGGTTGATGAGGCTAGAGGCTACGTTTTACCTTTTATATAGCACTGTCATCTTCAAGATGTCTTCACTTCAATACACTTGTGTTGGATCGAAGTGGTTTTCGGATAACATATCCGATCCCGATTTTGTAACACCCCAAATTTTAAATAATATTATTTAGGAGATTTAGTTAGGTAAATTAAATAGAATAATGTAAAGATTCGCATGATATGGTGGTTGAGATTTGGAAACTAAAATAGAGGTCGTGCTTAATTAAATAAAAATTTAAAAGAATGGGTTTATGGAAATGGTTTTATAAGTTCACTAATAAGAGAATAAGGCAAGGGTATTATGGGAAATACAACCATAACCCCTAAACCCTTATTCCCATTTTAATTCCATACGTTCATAATCCAAAAACATAAGAAAAGCGGAGCTCAAAGCCAAAAACAACCTAGGGGAAAAGGAGATTAAAAATTTACTAAAGCTTAGGAATCAAGCAAAGGAGGATTGAGCAAGATAAGATCTCAAGTTCCTTATTTAAAGCAAGGTGAATAATAATCAAAACCATCTCATTTTCATTTTTGAAGAGCATTTTATTTTGGGTTTTAAGTTCAAATTTTTATGATGATATGCTTGGATTACATGATATGTTTGATTCAAATAAGTACGTTTGATAAATTTTTATTCGATTTTCAGGCTAAAATTGTATTTATTAGGTTTCGAATGCCATGAGGATTAAAAATGTAATAAAAAAATTATTTTGGAGATGGGTTTAAATTTTCATAAATATCCAAGCTGTGGATAATTTATTATGAATTTTTGAAGGAAGAAATAAATAATTGGGTTTAAAATTTTATTTCGGTAATTATATAAAGGATTTTTGGTCTGAAATTTTTATATGTTAGATAACATATTAAAAGTGAATTATGATTATTTTTGGGAATTTTTCCTAAGTTATTTACTATGGAAATTAAATTAATTAATTTTGAGGAATTAAAAGTCTTAATTGTTTTGTTAAAAAGAAAGGCTTCTTCGTTAATTAGTTTTAATTAATTCTAGATGAATTCGGTAGTCTTTCATATAAAAAATTAGTACAGTTTATGACAATCAATTATATTTTTACAAATAGGCAAGTTAATGGAAAACCATTTAATTAAAAAGGCAACAAAACGGTTTTGCATAGATTTACTACTTCGCCACTTTCGTTTGCTACCTTTCGACCTCGTACCTCCACCCTCAACCAAGTCGAAACCAATACACATGGTATCAATGCTTTGGTACGTGGTGGATTGGAGAAAGGCGGAAGGTATAGAGTTGGAACCATGCTTTCGAAGGGGTCGAGCCCATTTTAAATAACTTTCGAAGGTCTTTGTTTTGCTTTCAAAAGAGATACCGCTTGCCTTACTTTTAATGGATGCTTTTGAAAGGGTTGAATTACTTTTATATAGCTTTCAAAGGGGTTGTCGCCTTTCTATTTAAAGGATAGCTTTTAAATGAATTGTCTTATATTATGTCTTAAAGAGAAGCTTTCGAAAGGGTAGTTTGAACCAAGTTGAAACCTTACTGCCATTTTCATACCTTTCGAATAGGTTGAAAGTTTTCAATGAGTTTGAAAGGCAAGCTCTTGATTTATAAATATAACAAGCCGCTTCCTAATGCTTTCGGAAGCCAGTTAAACTAAAGGTTTCGAAGGCAATGGCTTCGAAAGGTGTTTCGAAGCTATCCTTCCAATTGTTTTACTTAAAAGATTAAAGCTTTCGAAAGGATGGTTCCGAAGCCATCTGTTTTCCCAAAACTCTTTTACTTGAAGGTAATGGTTTCGAAAGGGGTACTTTCGCTTATGTTCACTTTGACCCAAAAGTTATATTTAAGATTAAACCCAATGGTTTCGAAAGAGGTACTTTCAAATGGTTTCGATGCTATGCTTCTGTAAGTTGGAAAGATATGCTTTAATACTTTCGAAAGGAATGTTTTAATGGTTTCTAAAGGAAGGTTTTGATGCTTTTGAAAGAGATATTTAAGTGTGTTTCGAAGTAAACGCCTAAGGTTTCAAAAGCCTTAGTTTTCAAAACAAAGAACCCAATCTCATTTTTAAAGGAAAACCCATTGCAATATGAAAGAGATTTGAAGTGGCTTTTTATTTTGGAGTTTTTGAAGAAGCATTCCTTGATAAACATAACGGGTTAAAGGGATTAACCATATTTCATGTGGAAATGATTTCAAGGATATTAAACCATAGATGTTGTATTGTTATGTTATTGTATTTGCTTCTTTTATAAACATATTCACTGTATAATTGACCCATAACTGTATTTAGGGAGAAAGGGAAGAATAACCAGCTAGTTTGACCCAGTAGTGGATATAAATTGAGTTAACTCCTATATGAGTAGAGTTTCATCCAGGAGGTCAGGTATACTAGAACATAGGATGCCCAAAGACTAATCAAAGAAGTTGTCAGTTTAGACAGGTTCATAGTAATCCCATGAAAACTATGTTTGGAAAGAGTTATTGGCAGGGCCCAATTGGTTCGTAGTGATCCCATGAAAACTATATTCGGATAAAGTTATTAGCAGAAGTCAATAGGTTTATAGTCAACCCATGAAAACTATGATATGAAAGAAGTTATTGGAGATATCAATAGGTTCAGGGAGGACCCATGAAATAATTGAATGAAGTTATTGGCAGTAGCTAATAGGTTCTTAGTGATCCTATGAAAACTATGAAACTTGACAGATAGTCCATAAGCTTGGAACAGGTTATTAGTCAGTCGATGAAAACTAATAGGTTAATAGTGACCCTAGAAAGTATAATTGGAACATATAGTCAAATGAATAGAGATGGGAAATCCAGAATATATTTCTTGTTTGCATATCATCATGATATTTTAAATTGTTATGTTTTAACTATTATGGATGCAGGTGCACAATATATGGTTATTATAAATTTTTGGGTAAGATACTAGTGAGGGGAACCGGTTCCACTAAGTGGCATGGTCTCACTAGATATCTAAATGGTTCAAGATGGTAGGTTATTATTCATACCAGGCTTTATGTCTGACTCGAAGTTTATGTTTTCCCCTTAAACTCTCGGGTGCTCAATTAATTTTGAGTAGCTTGAGAGTTGAGGTTTTTAGGTTCTCCTTTAGACGAATAAGCTTTCGAAGACATGCAGAAGGCAAGCTAGCTATTAGGAGTTCTTTTCTATATGATTCCGCTGTGTTTTGGTTGTAAGGGCAGACTTTTTTTATTGCCTATGTTTAGACTTTGATCATCCAAGGGGGCATCTTCATATGTCACACTTGTTGTATTATGTAATAATTATATTTTTCTAAATGTGGTTCTCGAATTTGGGATTATGTAATGAATTTGAAATATGATTTGAAATGAAATGAGAAATTTGTTTAATGGTTTTAAATTTTTTTCATATTCATGTGTTTCTATCATATCAACGTATCTAACATTACCACATTTGGTTACCGAGAATTAATAATTATGGATGGCTACAACATCTGTAGCCATTAGTTTTGGGCCTTCAAGTGGGGAATGTTACAAGTTGGTATCAGAGCATAGGTTTATGAAAACTTAAAAGAAATTTCAAATATAAAATGATTTTTAGAAACATAATCCAATGGATCAGAAAATAAGATCGGGATTTGGGTTAACGCTATAGTAACGTACTTGTATTTGATATATATATATATATACATATACATATACATTGTTAATCCTCTTTTGTTCGCGACTTAACAAGCTGGAACTTACGACCTAAAACCATGCTGACTCAATGGTTGCCGACTTAACGATCTAAACCATGCCGACCTAAAAAGCATGACGACTTAAGAAGCGTGCCGACTTAACAATTAACCGACCTAACTACTGAAAGGAGCATACCGACTTAAGATGTGGACCGACTTAAGGAGCTAATGATTTAAAGAGGCCTACGACTCAACGGGCTCCGACCTAAGGAATTGTCCGACTTAACGGTTTGCGAGTTAAGGAAGGTTCTGACCTAAGGCAGTATACGACTTAAGCTACAGGACCGACTCAATGGGTTATGACTTAAGGAAATCTACGACCTAAAAAAGCTCCGACTTAGCTACAGGGCCGGTTTAAGATACTTACCGACCTAAGGAGTTAACAACTTGAGTGAACGAATGACTTAGCAAGTCAAAGCAAGTTGTTGCCGACCTACGACATATGATAAGTCGCTGCCGACTTATGACTTTGAACCAAACAAGTCATCCTGAAGATATTCAGGAGTAACTGATGCAAGTGCTCCTATCTCGTCGCCGACTTAGGACCTACGACTTACTGTAAGTCGGCCACGACTTAAGACTTGAGCGAAAATTCCCTATTCAGATTCTACCCTATAAATACCCCCCTAACTCCAACGGCAAAAGGACTTTGGCCGATCATTTCTTGAAGCATCGTTACTCTGCCGAACTCTCAACCCATTCCACATTTGAAGAACACCAATCACTCAAGACATTACAACAAGCTTTAAGAGAAATCTACCGCATTCAACACGAATTCGAGGAGATCTTCAACATCGAAGCTTGAGCTAATAGTCGAAAGTGTTTAGGAATCGAAAGATATTGTATTTCACAAGTGTATTGTGTCATTTTGTAACCAGATTCAGTAATAAAGAGATTCAAAGTGGACGTAGGCTCGATCTCAAGCCGAACCACTATAAATTGCTGTCTTTTACTGCTTTTTCGCTATTTTACCGCTTACTTCTTGTTCCCATCACACGGGTGGTGCTTTCACAATTCTACTACACACACCGGGTGTTAACGTTCACTTTTTAGCGTTAACATTTTGGTGCTTTCACTGAGAATTGAACTCAGGAACATTCTCACCGTTGCTCCGCAAGAGTTTGTTGAAAAAGTCTCTCTAAAGACCAGAAGTTTATCTAAAGTCATGATTCCTGGAAGAAAGGGTAGATTTACTAGATCCGGAAATGCTCATGAGGGAACCTCCGCTTTCCCAACAGCAAATTAGGCAACTCCTACCGTTGGAATAACAAGGGCTGAATTAGACGACGCAGTGTCGGGATTATATCAGCAAATTGAAGCTCAAAATGCTTTAATGATGGACAGATTAAACGCTCTACTTGGGGCAAGTCAACGGCCAGAAAACAATGAAACAGTCTTCACTAAAGATGCTCATAATTTCCAGAAGAAAGATATTCCTCAAAGAGCAGCTGGGACCGCCGAAATGCCACCTTTTCAAGCTGAAGGTCCAAGGCCGCAGCCAACCTTTCACGAGCATTTGCCCAGGCAAACTTCTAAAAGAATGGCTGATGTCTGCCCAGCAATGACTCTGAACAATGAAGAATATCTATCAGGAATGGTTCACCGAATCATGAAAGAGAGCATGCTGAGGGAAGAAAATGAAAGTGATTGGGGATTTGCACCAAGCAGAACTCCATTTACTGAAAGAATCTTAAAAGCAAAATTTCCAAGAAAATTTGTACCACCTACTATCCCGGCTTATAATGGAACGAGTGATCCTAATCATTTCCTATATAAGTACGATTGGCATATGACCGGTGCAAGGGTAGCATATGAGATAAAATGCCGATACTTTCCAGTGTACTTGGAAGGAGTGGCCCTACTTTGGTTCACAAAGCTACCAGTACGGTCCATAGATCAATTCTCTGATTTAACTCGAAAATTCCAGGATCAGTTCAGGTTGTATGCTTCAAGAGCTAAGGATATGATGTCACTATCTAATCTTGAACAAGTTCCCGAAGAATCTATTAAATCTTTCTTGAACCGTTTCAATATAGCTCTTGCTGAAGTTGACAATGCAGAACCACGTATGATCCTGACTTACCTAGTGCGAGCCATCAACCAATCAAGTGAATTCGGAAGATGGTTGAAAATGAAAGAGCCAAACTCACTTGAGAAATTCTATAAAAAGGCCGACGAATTCATGCGTCTAGAAAACCTTCATATGTCCACAAAAGCAGTTGTTGCCGAAGTCAAGAATAACGATGTTGCCCCTAACAAACGAGAATCGGGAAACCAGAAAAGGGAAAATGACGGAGAAAAGAAGCAGGGAAATGAGAAGAAACCTCGCCGCTTTAATTCTTCAGATTTCACTCCCTTAACTGACACACCGAAGAATATCTTTTTTGCAACAAAAGATGTTGTCAAGTATCCTAAACCACCTGAGATGGGGAGAGGTGCAGTGCGTAATGGGAAATTCTGTCAATTCCACAATCAACCTGGCCATGATACTGACCAATGTCGCCAGTTAAAGAATGTGATTGAAGAGTTGCTGAAACAGGGTAAACTGCAGCAATATGTGAAGAGCAATAGAATTGACCCAACCTCATCCACTCAGGGGCAACAACATCCTGTCCATCGATCTGGCTCTGACAACAACACTACATTGCAAGATTCCCAAAAGCTTGTCATTAATATTGTCACAGGGTGTCCTTACCCAGCAGGCAGGGATTGGGACGACTGCTAACTACCCACAAGACTGCAGCTAGGGCATCTTCCAATCTCTCTGACATATGAATCTAAAAAACTACGAGTCGGAGATTCAGAAACAACAATCGCTTGCATCCAATTTTTACCTAATAGCATCGTTTAAATTTGTAAAAATAATGTCAGATGTATAACTCTCGTATTGTAAACCACTGAGAAATCAGTGGGAATCAATAATAAAGAATATAAATCTTGTGTTCTTTACTATTTCATAATGCCTGTTTCATTTCGATATGTAAATACTTTAAATGTATTGCTAAAATGTCGATTCAAAATTGCAGGACATTAAAACAAGGCTTGCTCGTCACAAAGCCAAGCGACCTCTATAAATCACCTATTAAGCAAATACCAAGCGACAAAAAAAATTCCAGATTCAAATCCTATACAGGAAGAACTTCACATAAAAAGTTGGCGACTCCACTGTGGCAAGCCTTTGTTAACTGGTTGTGATTGTCGATATGAACAGACATCCAACTAGGTAACACGCGTTTGTCTCGTGAAGTTATTCAACAGTGAAGTCCACTTCTTCGTATAAGGCAATTTACTTGCAAAAGGAAAGAAGATGCGCTTGGAAGCGATAATAAAAGATCGCTAATGAGCAGATGATGAGAGAACATGGCCTAGCAAACACAGAAGCAGCCAAAAGGAGGTATGCCTCTCAATAAAAGGGCCGGTAGAACCACCGAAGGGACACCTTCCCAAGCAGAAGGAACAGGGCCCTTGCTAACTGATCGTGATGCATCCGATCAGGCAGCTTGCGTCCATTCCATGGATTTACTCGCCCTTGAGACGCAACCTTCCCGGCACACCAACCAACCGATGCTCCTTCCCAAAGGTCAACAAAGCCCTCTAACGAGGCACGCCAAAAAATGAAAGTGCTTCTCTCAATCAAAAAAGATTGGTGGAACCACCGAAGGGGCATCTTCCCAAGCTGAAGGAACAGGGCCCTTGTTAATTGATTGCGATCGTTTGTGCAAACGAACATCCAATCAAACAACTTGCGTCCGCCCCGTGAATCCATCCAACCATGAGAAAGTAACTTCCAGGCAATCAAAAAGCCCTCTTCGGAGGCACAAGCCCTCTTCGGAGGCACACGCCCTCTACAGAGGCGAAAGCCCTCTCCCGAGGCACCACAAGCCCTCTTCGAAGGCACACGCCCTCTTCAGAGGCGAAAGCCCTCTCCCGAGGCACCACAAGCCCTCTTCGGAGGCATACGCCCTCTTCGGAGGAGAAAGCCCTCTCCCGAGGCACCACAAGCCCTCTTCGGAGGCACACGCCCTCTTCGGAGGCGAAAGCCCTCTCCCGAGGCACCACAAGCCCTCTTCGGAGGCACATGCCCTCTTCGGAGGCAAAAGCCCTCTCCCGAGGCACCGCAAGCCCTCTTCGGAGGCACAAGCCCTCTTCGGAGGCACAACTTTTTAAGAGGAGCCCTCTCCGGAGGTATGTCCTAAAATAGAATGTTCAAAAAAGCCTTCTCCGGAAGCACATTTCAACTCTCAAAGGAAGGTTAACTTATTCATCTCAAAAAAGTTCTTCCTTAAAAAAGTTGAAATGCTACAAAAAGACCTCTTCGGAGGCATACTTCACCGTGCTCGAAGTACCAAAAATAAGCCCTTTACTAGGGCACAAAATCAAAACCTTCTTCAGAAGCTCATTTCACTGCATACGAAAATCCACTTTTTAACAAATAAAAGTGATCATCTCTGAAAGTTGAAGTGTTCTTCAAGGAAGAAAGAGAAAGTAAAAATTTCTCCAAAAAAAAACGAGATATGATCTATTAATAGCAGAATGATTCTTCCCTTAAAAGTGGAATAGTTATTCTCTGAAATAAGAGTAATAGTCTTGTAAAAGTTAGAAATGTTGCAATGCACTTGTGGTATGGGGGCATCACTATACAATTCAGTTACATTAATAAAAGGAATATGCAAGCAACATACCGCAAGTTCATTGCAATGTCATGAAAAGTAGATGTGGAATAAATGCATTCTCAAACACAGACAAAAAAGTTTGTACAAGTAAAAAGAATCATTTATTCTACACTAAAAATGAGAAACAGATGCATTCTCACATACACAAGAATTTGTACAAGTAAAATAGCTATTTTATTCAATACCATGGAAACTTTTTACATTTTGCAGATTACAAAAAGAAGCGGGGACCGGTACCCGCACAATCTCCGGTCAATACATCCAAAAAAGCAAAACAAGGAGCATAAGGTCTAGCTTATCATTCCTTCTTCCGACCACCCTTGGAACTCTTTCCCGGCCTGATAATCAGTTTTGAAAGCCGTTGTGGATGAGTTGGGGAAGGAGGAAAAGGAGGGGCAGCCGGATCTTCTTCAATATTCTTCTCATCAGCCGAAGCGCTCTTCTTCTTCTTCTTCATCGCGCGCTTCCCTTTCCTATTGGAAGAAGACTCGCTTCCCGGACTAAGAAACTCAGAAAGTTTTGTATCGTCATCATGAGTTTGCTCCGGGGTCTTTTCGCCTTCTTCAAGTCCTCCAATCTTTTGCTCTTGCGAAACAACCGGATCATCCAAGTCTTTGAGGGCTTCTATTTTCTCTTCTTGTGATCCTGGTTGAGAAACAGAAAGAGGAGTAACTTGGGAAGGAGGAGGAACAGCAGCTGGAGAAGGAGAAGTTGATATAGCTTTCGGAACTTCCGCTGCAGAAGAAAAGAAGTTAAAATCGGTATTCTCCGAGAAAAGAGAAGTTATTAGTTCATCAAACTCGGTTAAATCGAATAAGTGATTCACTGAATCCGGGTCGACGCCAAAGTTACCTGAAGAAGTCGGTTTGGTAAAATTAATCTCGAATTTCTCAGCCTCAATATCTTCCAGGGCTTCGTCCTCAGTAGGAGTAGTCACAATTTCAGTGTCTACTTTAGCAGGAAGCGAAGAATGGGCACTGGAATCTATAATATTGGTGTCAGCTGAAGTTGAAGTATGAATAGGGGCAGTTGAAGGAGCTTCCTCTTTTGGGTGTTCATCTCCTGTAGACTCAGCTCGCGCCCTGGCAAGTTGCTCTTTTCCTCTAGCAAGAGCGGCACAAGCTTCATCGTCAAGGTAACGCGCCTCAAGTCCTGCTTCATCATAGCCGGCACCGCCAAGCATATCAACTGTGGCTTCCCACACTTCAGCTAGGGTAATCTCATATTCAGGGCCCAGAAAAGAGAGACTTCCATGACCCAGAACGCTGTGTAAATAAAAGTCGAATAAGGTAGAGCTGACGCTAGCTTTTGTTGCCTCATGCGATTGCTCGGCCGCTTCCTTTTCGGCAACGGCTGCAACTCGACCAGCAACAGCCTCATCACGCTCTTTCTCAGCTTTAGCAAGTCGATACTTTAGCAATTCGATCTCCACATTCTGGGAGTTAACTGTTTCCCGCAACTGAGTGTTATTTTTGCGGTATTCTTCAACAATGAACTGCTCAGCCGCAAATTTCATCTCAGCATCTCTCTGAGCAGTGTGCGCATCCCGCACTTGTTTTTGAAACACTTCTTCTTTCTGAGATTGCGAAGCGGAAGAAGCAGCGAGATATTCCTTGAGTTTTTTAACCTCGGACTCAAGTCTCGCATTATCATCAGCAATGCTCGTCATCTCGGCATCATGCTATTTGCAAATTTTATCCCACTCGGATTTATCATTCTCCATGGTTAGCACGGCCTCAAGATTTGCATGGTTGACTCTTTGCAGCTCATCGACAAGCTTTTTCCATCCGGACACCCTTTCAATGTTAAGTTTGACGGCATCAAGGCTACGCAGCATATCCGATTTATCGATCGGAACCAAATCAAGGTCAAAACGCACCCCTTTTAAGCACCAATTCGGAAATCGGCTTTGAAGAATAGGAGGGGCATCTTTGACCTGATACTGAGGTCTGCTGATGATCGCCTGGATGTCAGATTTCTTTAAAGCAGGAGAGCCGGATGGAATATTAGGAGAGATGGGAGCATCGATCTTTTCCGAAATTGCAGATGTGTCCTTTTCGCTAAGTTTGGTCCGCTTGCTAGAACCATCAGCAATGTGACTCTTCCCCTTTTCGTCGTAAGATTTCCTTTTTTTGAGAATCTTCACTTCTGCGGGAAGAGTCGTATCGCTCATCCCTACTCCCATAGTGCTATTCATCTTCTCTTTTGCGGCGCTCTTCATAGTCCCTCTTCTCTCGAGCTTTCCTAATAGCTCTTTCTTCGTCTGTTTCCCTCGGGGCATCGATGTATTGCCTAAAATCATAAGCTCCACGGCCTCCATAGCGTTGAAATTTGTCGTAATATGAGCCAGTGCGCCCCATCGGAGAATCTGAAAATGGAAAAAGAATGAAGTTTAGAAATTTCCAGGAAAAGAGGATAAGTGCGCATAAGCGCTAAAAAATCCTAAGTGTGTGCGGTGTGCAAACTACGTGCGTCGAACTACAAACCACGCTTTAATATGGAAACGGAGACGACTGGTGTAGAAGGTGTCAAAGCTTGTTTCAAAGAGGAAGTCGCTTCAACAACGGGAGAGATCGCTTTTGAGATATTATCTTTAAAAAGCTCCTGAGAAGTTATCATTATATCACTCAAATTATCAAAAATATCATCGCCGTGGTGCTCAGCAGAACTCTCTTTTTTGACTTCCATGTCGGTCGTCTTCTCAGAAATGTGAGGATTTTCCTCCTCTTCGATAACTGGGGAAAGCGTTGACTTGTTGGACGACCCCGCAACATCGATAAGAGTAGAACACTTTACTAATGCAGTGTCTGCAGTTGGCTCCTTTAGAGCCATCTCTTTCGTTGAAGCTGGGGCATCTGATGTCTGTGCTGGAAAATTAGAAACTTCACGAGGCTGAGTAAAGCGAGAAGAGTATAAAAGCCCGAATTGATGTAAAAATTCGTCTGTCAACAGAAATTGGATACTCCTCTCCTTAACTGGCACCTCCATAAGCCTCTCAAAAGTCGCTTTGTGACCGGGATCTCTAGAAGGAGGAGGAAGTGCTGAAAAGAAAAGGGCAAAGTTAACACTTGACAACTCGGACTTCGGCAAGTTCGAAAAAACATAAGAAACAGAGACAAGTGATCTTACTTCCTACTCTCCAGATAGTGTAAAATCCCGGAGGACAACGAACATAGAAAAATTGACTTAGAAACCCGTGAACGCTTTCAGGGAGACCAATGATAAGTTTGCGGTTTCTGGCACTTCTCACAACTGTGATGGAAGGATGGTCTTTGTTTTTAGCGAAAGTGCACAAATAACAAATTTCGTCGAAGCTTGGAAGACGATCGAGTGTCCTCCTAAAGAGCACACATAACCCCGTTAAGATAGCATATCCATTGGGATGCAGCTGGAAAGGGGAGATGGTTAATCGTAGAAGAAGTGTTCGCAAGAAGTCATTAAAAGGAGGGATAGCTCCATTCTGGCACATTTGTCGATTTACCGCAACAAAACCACGAGGAGGTCTATCAGCATTATCAGGCTTCCCGGGTAGTTGTGCGTCTGCTTCAGCAATTTCGAATTGAATACACAACTGGTTAAAGGTTCTGTAGTTCAAAGTGGTCGAGACCCTTTCTGGAGGATCATTCAACGGAACAGCAACTGGAAAAATCTCTTTAACTTGCTCTATTTCTTCTTGTGGAGAAGACATTCTACACAATCAACTGGATGTTCAAATGTGAAGGTACACGTTTCCTAAAAAGTGTGGAGTGTTGTGCAAAACTAATGAAAATAAAAAGTAAACATAACTGGAATTAAACTCATTAATGATCAATCGATTACAAGATTTCAGAACTTGTTAATATTCAAGTGCAGTGTTAGTGCAAATAAATCAGTTTCAGTTGACTATTACAATTTTGCTTTAATACTTCACTTGAATTGGTTATTGTACAGCATTTCGTTCATACAGTTCATTTAAGTTGATTTTCTCTTTATCGACTAATCTGTCATTCGATGTGGGCAGTCAATGACAGTATATTCGTCCCAGTTTTCTGCAAATATTGTGTTTAACAGGTTGATAGCATTAGGAATAATCTGCAAAGAAGTTCAAGCAATTCAAGTCTTAAAGTTCAAGGCAGTGAAAAATATGCTAAGTTCTAACTCGTTCACGACTTAGTATGGGTCGGAAATCCCTCAAGTTACAATATGCAAGTAGTAGCTCGTCCACGACCAAAAGGAAATGCTACGAGTTAGGTTAAGTCGTTGACTCTAAGTCGTAATACATATGAAGACTTCGAGTCTGAACAGCACTATTTTTCCTAAGTCCAAGCTCGGCCGCGACTTAAGGTCTATGCCTCAAACTAATTAGGTCGCAGGGGTTCCTGAACCGAACAAAGTGTTAAATCGTGAATATTTTAGGTCGTGAATTTTTTAGGTCGTCTCCGATGGAAATTCAAGCTGTCTCTTGCTCGAACCAATACCTCACCTCCTTCTGCCGATTACCTTCTTCTCCATTGAGAAGTTCAGTAACTCGTCAGCCAACTTGAGATTCATAAACCCAGTAACTTCGAACTATCCCCTATCGAAAACCCTAAGTTACGCCTCCTAATCGCATCTCACAACATCATCAAATCATCCCAAATCCATCATGAAACTGGTATGCGGTAATATATTCGAGGATCACAATGGCATTACGACTAAAAGAAAGTCAAGAATCGGACGCGACACAACTCGTGATAAAGCATAATGTACAAACTTGGATAAAGGGCGACGAACACGGGATCCTCGATTCAATGATGATCACGTTTGGATATTAGTTGAATTCACTTACGCAATGTAATGCTGAGGATAACTGATGATCGAGTAATGAGATTTGTCTTCGAGAGCTCGAGTATTTGCTAATGGCTGAACAAAATAATAAGACAGGTGAAGTGAAAGAGGAAACGACCTAAGCTATTTATACACTGGGGTATTGAAATGTGAATCGACCCACGATCCACGACTTACGACTTATCTTATGTCGTTCACGATCTAACAAAAGAGCGAGTTAAGAAGAATCGAAGCATATGACCTACGACCTAGGCATACACTTCGAGGGGCAAATGTTAATCCTCTTTTGTTCGCGACTTAACAAGCTGGAACTTACGACCTAAAACCATGCCGACTCAATGGTTGTCGACTTAACGATCTAAACCATGCCGACCTAAAAAGCATGACGACTTAAGAAGCGTGCCGACTTAACAATTAATCGACCCAACTACTGAAAGGAGCATACCGACTTAAGATGTGGACCGACTTAAGGAGCTAACGACTTAAAGAGGCCTACGACTCAACAGGCTCTGACATAAGGAATGGTCCGACTTAACGGTTTGCGAGTTAAGGAAGGTTCTGACCTAAGGCAGTATACGACTTAAGCTACAGGACCGACTCAATGGGTTACGACTTAAGGAAGTCTACGACATAAAAAAGCTCCGACTTAGCTACAGGGTCGGTTTAAGATACTTACCGACCTAAGGAGTTAACAACTTGAGTGAACGAATGACTTAGCAAGTCAAAGCAAGTCGTTGCCGACCTACGACTTATGATAAGTCGATGTTGACTTATGACTTTGAACCAAACAACTCGTCCTGAAGATATTCAGGAGTAACTGATGCAAGTGCTCCTATCTCGTCGCCGACTTAGGACCTACGACTTACTGTAAGTCGGCCACGACTTAAGACTTGAGCGAAAATTCCCTGTTCAGATTCTACCCTATAAATAACCCCCTAACTCCAACGGCAAAAGGACTTTGGCCGATCATTTCTTGAAGCATCGTTACTTTGCCAAACTCTCAACCCATTCCACATTTGAAGAACACCAATCACTCAAGACATTACAACAAGCTTTAAGAGAAATCTACCGCATTCAACACGAATTCAAGGAGATCTTCAACATCGAAGCTTGAGCTAATAGTCGAAAGTGTTTAGGAATCGAAAGATATTGTATTTCACAAGTGTATTGTGACATTTTGTAACCAGATTCAGTAATAAAGAGATTCAAAGTGGACGTAGGCTCGATCTCAAGCCGAACCACTATAAATTGCTGTCTTTTACTGCTTTTTCGCTATTTTACCGCTTACTTCTTGTTCCCATCACACAGGTGGTGCTTTCACAATTCTACTACACACACCGTGTGTTAACGTTCACTTTTTAGCGTTAACCTACATATATATACATATACATATACATACATATACATATACATATATATATATATAAGTATGTATTCCCTTCTCTCTTAGACCGTTCATCTGTATCTTACTAAGGATCGTATGTAGATTTACGAGAAAGGAAGATATTAAGGTAGGAAACGGAAGAGGAAATATCGATGGTGGAAGCACCACAACAAATGGAAATGCTCAACCCAACAGGAGAAACTAGGGTCAATAGGCAAATGCTAATCAAAATGCAGATGCTAATATAGGTGCTGGAAATCCGCTAGTAGATATGGGGATAATGTATCAGTTCTACGTTAATCTGATGAAAGTTGGAGTAGCTGCTGGAGTAGCTGGGAATGTTGCAGAAGCTAATCTTGTGGTTCCAGTTGGGGAAAGCTATGCAAAGTTGAGCAGGGATTATACCAGTCTTGGTGGAAAACCGTTTTTGGGAACGAAAGATGCTATAGAAGTGAAGAACTGGCTTTTGCATTGTGAAAGGGTCTTCGCTGACTTAGGGTTAAACGATGTGTAGAAAAGGAGGCTTACTTCTAGACAGCTGCACGGAGTAGCACTTCATTGGTTGAATAGAGTTACTGCTGGAGTTCCTGAGGAAGAGTTGACTTGGGCTGAATTTTGAAGGGGATTCGAAGAGTGGTTTTTTCTGAAGTTGCCAAGTCAGCATTGTTGAAGATGTTCATGGATTTAGTGCAAGACGAGATTTCAATGATTGAATATACCCCAAAGTTTGATAAGTTATCCAGATACGTATGCTACCATTGACATCGTCATCAAGAGGAATAAGAAGTTTATTCGAGGGTTGAGACCCGAAATTGCTAGGCTACCTTGCCACATATGGGAAAGAGATGGCAATCCAGAATGAGGAAATGCTTGCTACTTATAGGAAGGAGAAGCGGGTTGAAACCCAGGGTTCTCAGGGTAAGAAGAGGAAGTTCTTTAAGAAGAAAGGAACCTAGAAGGGAGAAGTTGCCAAGAAGGCGAATGCTAATCTAGTTTGCTTCAGGTGTGATAAGAAGGGTCATTATGCTCATGAATGCCGAATTGGCAAGGGGAAGAAGGTCGCAGACAAGAAGGGCATGAAGTGCTTTAATTGCGACTAGGTTGGGCATTATAAGAATCAGTGTCCAGAACCAGTCAGGGCAGACAGGGGAAAAGTCTTTGCTATTGGTCCATCGTCTCCTAGGCCAACTGCTGCTGAGAAAGGAAATAATGTGATGGAAGTTACGCTTTTGATTCGAAGTACACTAGTTAGGGTACTATTTGATACCAATGCATTGCATTCATTTATATCTCAATGTTTGGTTGATAGGTTATGTTTAGAACCCACATATCTTGTTACTTCCTTAAGGGTTGCAAATCCGATAGGAGGGTATGCAACTCTGGGAATGAGATGTGACCAGTTAGAACTTGATTTTTTTAGGTCATAAGTTTGCATGCAGTCTTATGTTTTTGATTTCGTAGATTTCAGAATCATTTTGGGTATGAATTGGTTAGATGAATATGATGCTACGATATTTATCCAAGATAGGAAAACATAGTTAAGACTCGCTAGTAGTCATAATCGAATTATATTTTCAGTAGAGAATTAAGATCGGAGTGCTTATACTTTGTTGAGCGCTATGGAATAAGAAGAACAATTAAGTCAGGTTGGAGTAGCAAAGGAATTTGCAGATGTTTTTGAGCTGGTTGTAGGACTACCACCGAAATGAGCTGTTGAGTTTCAGATAGATCTTGTGCCAGGAGCAGAACCTGTAAGTTGACACCTAGCAGGATGAAACCGACCGAGATGAAGGAATTGACGGTGCTGCTAGTGGATTTAGAAAGGAAATTTTTTATTAGACCAAGTAGTTCTCCTTGGGGTGTGGCCACGGTTTTCATGATGAAACCGGATGGGTCGTTAAGGTTATGCATTGACAATCGTAAGTTGAACGAGAAGATGATTAAGCATAAGTATCCTTTGCCGGGAACCAACGATCTATTTGATTAGTTGTATGGAGCTAGAGTACTTTCCCATTTGGATTTGGCAACAGGCTTCCACCAGTTAAGGGTGACAAAGGACAGTATTCCGTTAATGGCATTTCAAACTAGGTATGGTTCGTACGAATGGTTAGTAATTCCATTCGGGTTAACGAATGCACCAGCTTTCTTCGTAGATTTGATGAACCAAGTTTTCCGAGAGTACTTGGATAGGTTCATGTTGGTGTTCATGGATGACATTTTAGTACACTCCAGAGATGAAAGAGAGGATGAGGATCATCTCAAAGTAGTGCTTGAGATGCTGAGGCAGCATCAGCTGAAACGAAGTTTTCCAAGCGTCATTTTTGGAAGAATGAGTTTAAGTTTCTTGGTCATGTGGTTTTAGAGAAGTGTTTGTCAGTCGATCCAAATAAGATCGAAGCTGTGAATAATTGGAAGAGACTAGAGACGATGATTGAGATTAGAATTTTTCTTGGACTTGCTGGCTATTACCGGAGATCCATTAAGGATTTCTCATGGATAGCAGCGCCTTTGACTAAGTTAACCAGAAAGGACGTGAAGTGTTCTTGGTCTATAAAATGCGAGGAAGCAGTCCTTAAGTTAAAGCATTTGTTGATCAATGTGCCTGTATTAGTGGTTCCGAATGGAAACCAAGGGTTGGTGGTGTATACCGATGCATGTGGAACTGGATTAAAAGATGTGCTGATGTAGAAAGGTAAAGTCATTGCCTACGCTTCACAACAACTTAGACCGCATGAAGTGAGATATCCTACTTATGATATAGAGTTGGCAGCAGTGATCTTCGCGCTGAAGTTATGGAGACCTTACCTCTTAGGGGAGAGAAATGAGATATACACAAATCATAAGTCCTTAAGGTATTTATTCTCTCAGAAGGAGTTGAATATGAGATGGCAAAGGTGTTTGGAGTTTTTTGCAGCTTATGATTTTGGTATAGAGTATACACCCAAAAAAGGAATTAGGGTAAAAGATGCTCCTAGCAGAAAAAATCAAAATGTGGTGTTAGCCATGTTGGTAGAATGGAAAGATCTTGAAGTTTTGACCACGTGTAGTGTGCAGTTAAGATCGACTGCTAGTCCTAGTTAGAGCACCACCATGTTGTCCTGTTTGGAAGTTCGACTAGTGTTGATCGAAAGGATTGTTTCTAAGAAGAAAAAGAATCCATTATTAGCCAAGAAGATTAGAAGGCTTGAGGTTGGGTTAGAGATCGATGATCTAAAGGATTTAGTCTTGATCAGAATGGATGGTTGAGAAAGAAGGGACGGTTGTGTGTTCGGAATGTTAAGGACTTAAGGAAAGAAGTTTTGAGGGAATGTCATCGATCCAAATTTACGATTCATCCTGGAGGAACCAAGACGTACCATGATATGAAGAGGAGCTTCTATTGGGAAGGTATGAAGATGGATGTTGGCTTGTGGGTTAGGCAGTATGTGAACTGTCAACAAGTGAAGGCCGAACATCAGAAGCCGAGTGGATTGCTTCAACCTTTGGAGATAGCAGTTTAGAAATGTGACGCCCCACCTCTATGCTCACAATAACAAAGAGTATTAAAAGAAATACTGTCTGTTATTATGAAGAATAAGGCTGGATAGGAGCGGCCATCCGTAGTTGGGCCTTACACTAGTATCGGTTATCTCGATAGGAGTGGTATATTTTTTTTTCATTTTACATCTCTTATTTATTTACTCCCATCGACATACCCAATTCCAGTATAAAACGAACTACGATGGTTCATAATAGTTTAGGACAATATATATAATAATAACACAGATACTAAAAATGCGGAACACAGATAACAAAAGTCTCATATATATATATATATATATATATATATATATATAACTGATGTCAGTTACAATACATTTGACACGATACATATGATACAACTACAACTGTCGACTCTGGAAGTTATATATACAAGTACATTATCGACTAATATACATGAATACATATCAACCTATAATATGACACGACTACTCCAAAAGATATGAAAAGTCTTCATAGCTCAAACAACAACCCAAAGCAAGATATCTACAACCTGGAATAACTCGGGTCTGACCCGAGTATTAAATTCAAAAGAAAATAATACACGGGTCAGTCTAATTCAAACTCAGTTATTAATGCATAGAAGCAATAATAATCAAATATCAAATAAACGACAGTCATAGAAATCTCGTATATCCAACTCTTCGATAAGAGAATCGGATAACGGCAGATATAACACTAAACAGTGTTAAACAACAAATCAGCAAATCTAAATCACCAACAAAGATAGATAAAAAGATTACCAATGCATATAATTTAGAAAACAACAAAATTGCCTAAACAGCAATTTAACAACAAAATCCAATTGTTAAATAAATAATTGGACAATCTCAAAATGGTTAAATCAAACCAAACTCTGTGTGGCTGCAGTACACGCACGCGTGCACTGCCTCGCCAGTACAGTACGTCGAAACTGCAAAGGTCAAGTCATGGCTAGCATGACTCAACACAACTGCAACAAAATGAATCAAAGCAGATGACACCAACATAATTCAAAATGAAAAGTGACATGCACTAGAATGTACACATCAATGCTACGTATGAACCAAGTTCATATATACAACAAACCCAAAGTCAACAAAGTGGAAATAACACAATGTCAACGACTGCAATGCTACGACACTACCAATGATCAAGCATCGGGTCAAAAGCAATGTCGAAGGCACAGCAGTTTCAAGCAAAGAATCGGACATGTCAAAACATCGAAGCCGAGGCCAACGATAAAAATGCACTCTCAAATGAATGCAAAGCATCAATGCAATGCAAACCAACAAAGTCAAAATTTCAACAAAAGCACTGCAACACTACAAGTATACAAACTACAACTAAAAACTGCAATGTTGTTTATGAAAACAATGTCACCAGTGGAACCAACATTATATACTCATAAGTGTTCGAGAAAATCATGCACGAGCACTTATATATAAAACTGCAACCACATGTGATCAGACTTACAAATACAGTGAGGAATAATATGATCAATGCATGCTACATGAAGACCAGACAACATGGCTCAGTTGGGACTGCACATACCAACAAGTGCAGCTACCATGACAACAAGTATGACAGGGATGAGCAGATGTAAGCAAAGAAATGACACATGTATATGCAGTGTATAACCAAGTCGAGGCTTGAAATACATATACAGTGGCAACCTGTTACAGTAAAGATCAACAGGAAATGATGTTTGTATGCCAAAAAGGTCGGAGGAAATGCAAACACAAGTATCGATTAATGCAAACTATCTCGAACAAATAACCAAGTCGAGTGGATAACCAATGCAACAGCTCAGGTCAGTGAGCACATCATATATGCAGACCAGATTAGAGTGACAACAATTACAAGATCAACCCAATCAAGTGAAGATAGAAAATGATCTAGACCAATACCACTGACTACATGGAACAGATCAAAAGACCACAAGACTCAAGGCAGTGCACAATATACATAAAGTAGAATTGAAACAGAGTCAACTAAATGAAATTGGACAATGCAAATACCCCAAATCCAAAACCAGAAAGACAAAACTGCAAATACCCAAGTACAACAAGCACTTCACGAAGTCAAAGACCATAATCAAGCAACAACATGTATAGGTCAGTGAACAAAATCAAGGCAGCAAGTAATACAAGTACGAGAATGCACGTATGCATATCTATGAATACGCAGACATATCTATATCAAAATAGAACAACACCAGCATAAGCAAGAGACATGGGTAGTTCGAACAAAGCCACCAAAGACAGTGTCGAACCCCATGTAAAACAACACAAAATCAATTCAAACGTCAATACAACATGAACCTTTCAATATTGGACAGAAGCAGTCCACTCTCTAAGAAAAACAACAGAGTAACCCAAAGTCTAATTCAAGTGATAACAAACCCATCAAATTCAAAGTAGCAGGTTTTACAATTCAAGCCAAATGCCGAAATCATATTATTATTTTTTCACAGAAGATAATATGAGGAACACCAACCATCAAGTTTAAGGCCGATGTCAACAGTTTTATAGAAATCGAAGTTTAATATCAATTCAAAGTCGAGGTGGTCAAGACTAGAATCGAACAGAGTGAGAGGTAGTAATTTCCAAAGTCAACAAAGAATTTAAAGCAACTGTTTAATGGCCGAAGACATAGAACAGCAGGTGAAATCGAAAGAGGAAGCAAATACTACCAGAGGCGGTGAATAGTATAGTCAAAGAAACAACTACAGTTTGAATCAAAATCTGTCGAAGTCTAATTAAATTTCAAACTCAAATATTTTCACATATCAAAGCGACTGAAGTCAAAGCCATGAATCACTGACTGGAACCAAAGGAAACAAAGAACGAAATCAACATCAGCAAAAATCAAAACAAGCCAAGAAATCACAGAGTTGCAAGTTCAAAATCGATAAAGCTTTGAATTAGATGTGAGTGACAAATAAAAATCACTCACCTTAGTCACCGAAGAGCCCAACAATCCAATCGCGGCCGAATTCATCTCGAGAGACACTGATCGATCGAAAGTAGGCACCCACGAATTACTCGATAACCCTAATTTAGTTCGAATGAAGAAAAGGAACATAGCCGTCATTATTTTCTCCTTTCTTTTATTTTTGTTTTAGGGTTTCGAATGGAAAAAGAATAAAAGGGGAACGATTATTCCCTTTTTGATAATTATCACGGCCCAAAATAAAACAAAGGAAACATGGCCAAAATTTTATTTATAAAGCCCACATAATTCCTTAACGAATTTCTAAAGAATTTCAACACGATAAAAAAAACTTCCCATAGCAATTAGCCAACAGATTAATCGTTTAATGACGAAAATTAATTGTTACAAATTTCAGGGTTGTTATAGACTCCCCTCCTTATAAAAATTGCGTCCCCGTAATTTTCATAATTAAAGTCGTCAATAACAATTATTTTTCTAACATAAACTGGTTAAGCTAAAAATAAAGATCGAGAACACAACACCAAAGAAATCCTTTAATTCCATAAAAGAAATTCACAAATTCTCAACAGAATTGAAATGACCCTCCTCATTCTACCTTAATTTCATAAGGATTTTTTTTTCATCAAAGGGAATTTAAATCAAATATAAATCAAAATGCCATACAAGCTATTGACATAGCCACTTATTTCTTTTCTAAGTCTTGTTCTACTGCCATAGGTGCTCTTTGACAAATACTAACACATATATATATTTATCTTGCCTAGATAATTCTATTTAACTCTAAAATAGTATTTACTTGATCTTATGATAGTTATCAAAGTTGATATTAATTAATAACAATAAGTTGAGTTGACAAAAATTGATAAACCTTGGGAATTTACTCGAAAATAGGCAAATTAGGCAAAATCAGCAGTTCAGGCGTCTAAATTTCTATGACAGACGTCTAGATTCAATCTCAGACGACTAAATTTTTATGACAGACGTCTCAGAGTGTCTAAATTTTAAACAGAGAGTAGAAAACATTTTGAACTAAATTCAGACATCTAAATTTTTATTTGACAGACGTCTAAATTAGGTCTTAGACGTCTAAATTATTATGACAGACGTCTCAGAGTGTCTAAATTTAAACAGAGAGTAGAAAACATTTTGAACTATAATCAGACATCTAAATTTTTATTGACAGACGTCTAAATTAGATCTTAGACGTCTAAATTATTATGACAGACGTCTAAGTTTAATCTCAGACGTCTAAATTATTAAGACTGCCGTCTAAATTTGATCTCTATGTACATGCATATTCCCATTCAATTTATATGTGTCTGGATGTCCACCTACGTTCATTTACACTTTTAAGTTCGATTTAAACTTCCTTTGAACTATCAGAGTCATTTTCTTTTCAAACAATTCAACCAGGATTCAAAACTTATTACCAATATGAATATATCAGTGCATCCTTAGTAATATACACATACATATGAGGATGTAAGTGTTTATCTTGTTTAAATTCAGAGTATATATATTTTTGTTAAACAAGTGTATCCTGCTTGATTTGGATTCTAGCAATTCTGACTAAGGTTAATTACTATATTCTTTTGAATATTTGTAACAAGTCAGTAAATCCTATACATATCTAATTTATATGAACTTAAAAATATCCACAAGAATAATTCCAGGTTTTTATAGCTAGACTCGGATTTTTAACCTTCAAACTTGAGGTTTTAAGTAACTTGAAATTATCTAATACAATGTATGTACATACACATTTCTATTTCTCAAATACAGGCATATACCATTTACAGATTTTCATCACAATACCCAAATATATATATTTTCTTGCAAAAATTCAACCAAGTCTTTAGATTAATCCCAAGTTTAATACATCACTAGATTCATTTAGAACAACTAATAAATCCAAACCTTTAAGATCATTACATACCAACCAAAGCAGATCTATAAAAACTTCCCAGATTACATGCAAATATTTCATTCTAAGTTCTTATTTAATTCTAATTTAGCATGCTTATATAATCACTCTCATTAGCCACAGCAGCTTCCTATTTAGATCCAGCATTCCTTGAAAGAACATTAGAGGCTGCCCCATTTTAGATGAGACACCCCAGATGCCATAAGCAAACAAGGGTCAGATATAAGTTCTGGTATGAGTAAAATCAAAAATTCCATGATATTAGGTAAATGAGTGAGACATAAATATTTTGTTCAAGTGGGCATATCATCTTCGATCAATTTGCCTGACTTGTTTATGACTAATCATATACACATATTTAACCATGCAAACATAGGTTTCAAACAGAAATACTCAGGAACTATCATAGTTCCAGTCCAACCATCTTAGGAATAACTCAAGTTCCTACTTCATCAATTTAAGGTTGCATTTACCAAATTAATTCCTAGCCTCATCTGCCATAAAGGAATCACGGGGACACATTGCAATAAAATAATTCACAATATTGCACAAAGATCTCAGGGCTTAAACAAACCATGTGCCAACTTGCATACTTCAAATATGACAAGCATTCTAGCAGTCTTCTTGGCTCACAATCCTTAGTTTATTTACTAAGTGTTCATGTTTAATCCTATGGTGAGATAGCTAGGTGACTAAATCCCAGTTTACATGAAACATTACATAGAGTTTACAAGCATAACTCAAGAACAATCTAACATTCATGTCCAGGGAAAATCATATTTTCAAGTGTTTTGGCTTAAAGAAAATACGAGAATAATTACAACTGGGAATAAAGACTAGGCATGTGGGTTATTATTGTTTCATAAGCAACCATGTTTGAACTAAATTCAAGATCTAGCTTAAACAAGATCTCTGGCTCATGGATTTTCTATTTGATCAAGGGTTCAGCACTTTTGGATATTTCCATTGCAACCTTGAATCTTTCATTTGAGCCTCAGCACTTACACAAGTGTAATGCAACTCATATACATTTTGGTTTCTATGTTTTCCATGCCATATCTAAACCAGTTACAAGTATTCTCTATTTACTTTCATGATTTTATACTTTACCTTTCTGGGTGTAACCAAACAGAGCAAAACATTCAATCATCAAATCAATCAAAACATCCAGAAACACCCATTAAAACATCCATTGAAGCATCCATTAAAACCATAGTAATGGAATCAAAAACATGTAGAAAAATAACATAAATCTGGCTGCCTCATAACAGGACTTAATGCCATGGGTTTAGTGAGATTACTCACAGAAAAATGCTTCTCTTGCTAACTCAGAAAAGAATCCTTTTCAAAACTTGTTTTTCTGCTTGTAAGTATTTTCTCCTTTGTTTTCTTAAATGTTTTTGGGTAGCAAATGATTTTTTTCTGGTTTATACTTGGGTTTATAAGAGAGGTTTTTCTAGGGTTTTATCATTGTAAAATCTCATTTCTACCCTGGCCAAAACTCATGCATTTTGCATTTCAAATTTGTTTATTTTTCACCTTTAATATCCCGGCCATATGTGAGACATGCCTCCCCCTTTTTCTTTTCCAGAATATATATATTATATTTTTACCAAGTCATGATAATTGTGTGACACTGTTCACTTGTTTATTTTCTAAAATCCTCCTTTCTATTTTCTTCCTAAAGCAATTATTTTGCTTGCAATTCATCTTTTGCCATTTTAGTGTTATAGTTTCACTTGCTTATGTATACCTTACAGTGCTTGAAAATGTATATTTGTATACATATCTTATCTAGGCTTATTTAATTCCTCTTAATTTCAGAAACATATGCACCTATATGTATACAGGTTTTCAAATCCTTATAACATATATGTGTATATTTTTTTTCTCTGGATTTTAAATAAAATCTGTTTACTGATTTAAAAGAAAACTTACTTTTCTTATTTTCTGGGATGATCCATATAATTCCAGAAATCAAATATCCATGTTGCAAAATCATGTTTGTATTGCTTTTTAATTCTTGTTTTAAATTCAAGAAATCTGGAGTTCTTCCTTGTGCCATATCAGTGTGCACGTGCACACATGCACACATACTTGCACACAATTAACTCCATATATTCCTATACAAATAATTTCAAATATTTTCAAAATTCAACTAAAACAAGATTCCATGAATTTCTGGGGCATTACAATCACCCCACCTTTTTAGGAATTGTGTCCTCACAATTTTTCTCATTTGACTTTAAACATGTCCAGATTTTATAAAATCTATCAAACATAGCATAAGCAAACAATTCAGTCAAAACAATCATACATATCAAACTTTTAGGGATTTAGATTTTTACCTTCCACTGCAAAAAGCTTAGGGTAATCCATCTTTATCTTATCCTCTAACTCCCATGTACAATCATTAGGGTCAAGGCTCCATTGAACCTTTACCAATTTCAAAGTTTTGCTCCTCAACTTCTTTTCCTCTTTAGCTAAAATCCCCACTGGTTCTTTCTCATGGACCAAGTCAGGATTTATTTGAACTTGAGTTGGTTTTTCTAGAATTGCCTCTTTATCATGCACACATCTCCTAAGTTGTGATACATGAAATACATTGTGCATTGCACTCATCTCTTCAGGTAGCTCCAACTTATATGCTAATGAACCTATTTTTTCCAAAATCTTGTAAGGTCCAACATATCTTGGGGTAAGTTTTCCCTGCTTGCCAAACCTCAACACCTTCTTCATAGGTGAAACTTTGATGAAAACATAATCACCAACTTCATATTCTACCTGCTTCCTCCTCATGTCTGCAAACTTCTTTTGCCTATCTTGAGCTGCTGCCATTCTTCTCCTCACCAATTCAATTTTCTCTGTAGTCTCTTTAACATACTCAGGCCCTAAGACAGCCTTTTCTCCTGCTTCAACCCAACATATTGGTGACAAACATGGTTTTCCATACAAGGCTTCAAATGGTGCCATACCTATGGTGCTTTGATAACTATTGTTATATGTAAATTCAGCCAAATGGAGGTGATCTTCCCAATTACCTCCAAAGTCCAATGCACATGCCCTCAACAAATCCTCCAAAATTTTATTTATCACTTCAGTTTGTCCATCTGATTGGGGGTGGTATGCAGTACTCAAGCATAACTCACTTCCCATGGCTTCTTGAAAGCTCTTCCAAAATCTGGATGTAAAGATTGTGTCCCTATCACTCACTATAGTCTTAGGGATTCCATGCAACCTTACTATTTCTCTCATGAATATTTGAGCTAGTTTAGGTGCATTTCTTTCTGCCTTCACTGGTATAAAGTGTGCCACTTTAGTCAATCTATCAACTACTACCCAAATGCCTGTGTTTCCTCTTTTTGACCTAGGCAGACCATCTATGAAATCCATAGATATATCTTCCCACTTCCACTGTGGTATACTTAGGGGTTGTAATAGACCTGAGGGTCTTTGGGTTTCTGCTTTGACTTGTTGGCAAGTTATACACTTTGCAACATGTTTGGCCACATCAGTTTTCATCCCTCTCCACCAATAATTCCTCTTCAAATTTTGGTACATCTTGGTGCTGCCTGGGTGTATAGAATATTTGCTCCTATGATATTCATTAAGTATCTCTTCCTTCAATTCTATATCCTTTGGAACACATATTCTACCTTTATTCCTTAAGTAACCATTCTTATCAATGTGGTAGTTTGCTACTTCTTCTCCTTTTTCTATTAAAGTCTTCTTTTATAATAAATCTGGATCTCCCCCTTGCATTTTTCCCACTTTCAAAATTAAATCTGATTGCAAAGTTATCAAACTTAATTTTCCTTTACTCCCTTCTTCAATCATCTCCATGTTTACCTCACTGTTTTCCTCAATTTCCAAATCAGTAAGTAGAGATAAATTTCTAAACTCTTCTATCATTAGCATGGCTACTTTTGCATGCTGCCTGCTCAAAGCATCTGCAACCTTATTAGCTTTTCCTGGAGTATAAAGTATGTCTAAATCATATGCTGCTAGAAACTCAACCCATCTATGTTGCCTCATATTCAAATCTTTTTGTGAAAAGAGATATTTCAATGCCTTATGGTCTGTGTACAAAATAAACTTAGCACCTAGAAGATAATGTCTCCAGAGCTTTAGTGCATATACCACTGCTGCCAACTCAAGATCATGGGTTGCATACTTTGATTCATGTGGCTTCAATTGTCTTGATGCATAGGCTATAACTTGATCTTGCTGCATCAATACAGCTCCTAGCCCAAAACCACTTGCATCAGTATACACAATCAAATCCTCATTTCCTTCTGGTACTTTCAATACTGGTGCATTGACTAAGGCCTCCTTGATTCTACTAAAGGCTTGTTCACATTTCTCAGTCCATATAAAGGGTTGGTTCTTTCTAGTTAGGTTGGTAAGAGGTGATGACATCTTAGAAAAATCTTTTATAAACCTCCTATAATACCCTGCCATTCCCATAAATGACCTAACTTCTCCCACTGTGCTTGGCCTTTTCCATGCTTGGATTGCCACAATTTTATTGGGATTTACAGAAATGCCTTTGGCAGATATAACATGCCCAAGGAAATGCACTTCTTCTTTCCAAAATGCACACTTAGAAAATTTTGCTTTTAAATCTTTTTCTCTTAATCTAGACAAAACAAGGTGTAAGTGATTTTCATGTTCCTCTACTGTTTTAGAATAGATCAAAATATCATCAATAAAAATCAAAACAAACTTGTCTAAATAATCCCTGAATATCCTATTCATCAAGTCTACAAAGTATGATGGAGCATTTGTCAACCCAAATGGCATGACAAGAAACTCATATAAACCATACCTAGTGTTAAAGGCTGTGTACTTAACACTTGAGTCCTCAACCTTCATCTGATGGAATCCAGATGCCAAGTCTAACCTAGAAAATATTTTTGCTCCACTAAGTTGATCAAAAAGATCATCAATTCTAGGTAAGGGGTACTTGTTTTTGATAGTGACTTTGTTTAGCTCCCTGTAATCTATGCACATTCTTAAAGTACCATCATGTTTCCTTACAAATACTACTGGAGCACCCCAGCATGAATTACTTGGTCTTATAAATCCTTTGCTTTCCAACTCTTCTAACTGCTTCTTCAATTCCTTCAACTCACTTGGCCCCATCCTAGTGGGTTTCTTAATAATTGGACTTGCTCCTGGTATCAGATTAATCTAAAATTCCACTGGTCTGTGGTGTGGAACACCCTCAACTTCTCCAAACACATCTAAGTATTTGTTAATTATGGGGATTTTTTCAATAGAAGGCTCACTGGAATCCTTACTTAAGTCAATCAAATGATATAATTTTCTTTCCTTGGTTATTTCACACAAAATTGTGATTCTTTGACCTCTAGAATTTTGTAATGATATAGTGGATGAGTCTAAATTAATTATGGCTTTGTATTGTCTTAACCAGTCTACACCCAATATAACACCTATATTTGGGTAATTTAAAACATATAAATTGGAAATAAAAACATTTCCTCCTATGTTTAATTCCACATCCACACACATCATGTTTAAAACACTAGAACTTCCCAATGGGCTTTGCACTAACAAGGGGGTTTCAACCAGTATGCAATTTAATTTAAGCAATGCAACTAACTCATGGGAAATCAGAGAATGTGTTGCCCCTGTATCATACACTACTGATATGGGTAGGGTACAAATAAATAAAGTACCTTCCACTTGGCCATGGTTTTCTGCATTAGCCTCTACTGTGGATTTGCTTCTGCTTTCCAAACTTGCTAGCTTCCCTTGCTGTTTATACTCAGGGCAGTTTCTCTTGATATGTCCCTCCTTACCACATAGGTAGCATTTGAAAGCTCCTCCCTTCAATTCTGGGCACCTTGGTTTGATATGTCCCTCTTTTCCACAATGATGACATGTTATTTTTCTCTTTGTTTCAATGGTCGTAGTATCATTGGTTTTCTTGCCTTCTGTCTCCTCCTTCTTTTTGTCATAGGGATGATACCTTCCCTTATTTTTCTTGTTGTTATTATTCTTAAAATTTTTATACTTCTCCCTCTCCTTGTCATGTTGCTCAAATTTTAAGGCCAGATCAATGATTTGATCAAAAGTTTTAACTGCATATGGCAACATAGCCCTACTAAGCCCTGGGTTTAAACCCTTAATATACCTATCATTCTTTGATGCCTCATCAGCTACAAGCATAGCTCCATACTTAGACAAGCTCTCAAACCTCTGAGTATATTCAGTCACATTAAAAGTTCCCTGCCTAAGCCTGATGAATTCTTCAAGCAATAGGGTTTTGGCTGATGCTGGAACAAATCTAGCTTCCAACATCTCCTTGAATTGATTCCAAGTGATCTCATTTTCATTTCTTCCAGCTATGATCACCTCCCACCAGCTTAAAGCTACCCCTTTCAGTTGTCTTGAAGCTACTTGCCTCTTCCTTTGATCATCCAATTGCATGTCATTGAAAACTCTGTCCAGTGTTCTCAACCATGCTTGAATTTCCATCACATTCTCATTTCCTTCAAAACTCCTGCCTCCCAAATTGGAATAAGTCTTCAGTAGTTTTGAAAGTTCTTCATGTGGGTTCTCAGGCCTATGCCCAATTCCATCCCTTAAAGCCCTCATAAAGTCTTGCATATCAAGCATTTGTGGTGCACTTGATCCTGCATGGTGATGAGATCCTCTTCCTACCATGGTCTGCTAACTAAGTTCTGGGCAAATGGTATTAGTATATTATGAGTACTTCAATAATTACTATTTTATTATCTAAATTATTTCATCCAAAACAAACAGACAAAATACATTTCTATAATACTTAGCAATCAATGCAACCAAGTGCTCTGATACCAACTGAAATGACCCTCCTCTTTCTACCTTAATTTCATAAGGATTTTTTTTTCATCAAAGGGAATTTAAATCAAATATAAATCAAAATGCCATACAAGCTATTGACATAGCCACTTATTTCTTTTCTAAGTCTTGTTCTACTGCCATAGGTGCTCTTTGACAAATACTAACACATATATATATTTATCTTGCCTAGATAATTCTATTTAACTCTAAAATAGTATTTACTTGATCTTATGATAGTTATCAAAGTTGATATTAATTAATAACAATAAGTTGAGTTGACAAAAATTGATAAACCTTGGGAATTTACTCGAAAATAGGCAAATTAGGCAAAATCAGCAGTTCAGACGTCTAAATTTCTATGACAGACGTCTAGATTCAATCTCAGACGACTAAATTTTTATGACAGACGTCTCAGAGTGTCTAAATTTTAAACAGAGAGTAGAAAACATTTTGAACTAAATTCAGACATCTAAATTTTTATTTGACAGACGTCTAAATTAGGTCTTAGACGTCTAAATTATTATGACAGACGTCTCAGAGTGTCTAAATTTAAACAGAGAGTAGAAAACATTTTGAACTATAATCAGACATCTAAATTTTTATTGACAGACGTCTAAATTAGATCTTAGACGTCTAAATTATTATGACAGACGTCTAAGTTTAATCTCAAACGTCTAAATTATTAAGACTGCCGTCTAAATTTGATCTCTATGTACATGCATATTCCCATTCAATTTATATGTGTCTGGATGTCCACCTACGTTCATTTACACTTTTAAGTTCGATTTAAACTTCCTTTGAACTATCAGAGTCATTTTCTTTTCAAACAATTCAACCAGGATTCAAAACTTATTACCAATATGAATATATCAGTGCATCCTTAGTAATATACACATACATATGAGGATGTAAGTGTTTATCTTGTTTAAATTCAGAGTATATATATTTTTGTTAAACAAGTGTATCCTGCTTGATTTGGATTCTAGCAATTCTGACTAAGGTTAATTACTATATTCTTTTGAATATTTGTAACAAGTCAGTAAATCCTATACATATCTAATTTATATGAACTTAAAAATATCCACAAGAATAATTCCAGGTTTTTATAGCTAGACTCGGATTTTTAACCTTCAAACTTGAGGTTTTAAGTAACTTGAAATTATCTAATACAATGTATGTACATACACATTTCTATTTCTCAAATACAGGCATATACCATTTACAGATTTTCATCACAATACCCAAATATATATATTTTCTTGCAAAAATTCAACCAAGTCTTTAGATTAATCCCAAGTTTAATACATCACTAGATTCATTTAGAACAACTAATAAATCCAAACCTTTAAGATCATTACATACCAACCAAAGCAGATCTATAAAAACTTCCCAGATTACATGCAAATATTTCATTCTAAGTTCTTATTTAATTCTAATTTAGCATGCTTATATAATCACTCTCATTAGCCACAACAGCTTCCTATTTAGATCCAGCATTCCTTGAAAGAACATTAGAGGCTGCCCCATTTTAGATGAGACACCCCAGATGCCATAAGCAAACAAGGGTCAGATATAAGATCTGGTATGAGTAAAATCAAAAATTCCATGATATTAGGTAAATGAGTGAGACATAAATATTTTGTTCAAGTGGGCATATCATCTTCGATCAATTTGCCTGACTTGTTTATGACTAATCATATACACATATTTAACCATGCAAACATAGGTTTCAAACAGAAATACTTAGGAACTATCATAGTTCCAGTCCAACCATCTTAGGAATAACTCAAGTTCCTACTTCATCAATTTAAGGTTGCATTTACCAAATTAATTCCTAGCCTCATCTGCCATAAAGGAATCACGGGGACACATTGCAATAAAATAATTCACAATATTGCACAAAGATCTCAGGGCTTAAACAAACCATGTGCCAACTTGCATACTTCAAATATGACAAGCATTCCAGCAGTCTTCTTGGCTCACAATCCTTAGTTTATTTACTAAGTGTTCATGTTTAATCCTATGGTGAGATAGCTAGGTGACTAAATCCCAATTTACATGAAACATTACATAGAGTTTACAAGCATAACTCAAGAACAATCTAACATTCATGTCCAGGGAAAATCATATTTTCAAGTGTTTTGGCTTAAAGAAAATACGAGAATAATTACAACTGGGAATAAAGACTAGGCATGTGGGTTATTATTGTTTCATAAGCAACCATGTTTGAACTAAATTCAAGATCTAGCTTAAACAAGATCTCTGGCTCATGGATTTTCTATTTGATCAAGGGTTCAGCACTTTTGGATATTTCCATTGCAACCTTGAATCTTTCATTTGAGCCTCAGCACTTACACAAGTGTAATGCAATTCATATACATTTTGGTTTCTATGTTTTCCATGCCATATCTAAACCAGTTACAAGTATTCTCTATTTACTTTCATGATTTTATACTTTACCTTTCTGGGTGTAACCAAACAGAGCAAAACATTCAATCATCAAATCAATCAAAACATCCAGAAACACCCATTAAAACATCCATTGAAGCATCCATTAAAACCATAGTAATGGAATCAAAAACATGTAGAAAAATAACATAAATCTGGTTGCCTCATAACAGGACTTAATGCCATGGGTTTAGTGAGATTACTCACATAAAAATGCTTCTCTTGCTAACTCAGAAAAGAATCCTTTTCAAAACTTGTTTTTCTGCTTGTAAGTATTTTCTCCTTTGTTTTCTTAAATGTTTTTGGGTAGCAAATGATTTTTTTCTGGTTTATACTTGGGTTTATAAGAGAGGTTTTTCTAGGGTTTTATCATTGTAAAATCTCATTTCTACCCTGGCCAAAACTCATGCATTTTGCATTTCAAATTTGTTTATTTTTCACCTTTAATATCCCGGCCATATGTGAGACATGCCTCCCCCTTTTTCTTTTCCAGAATATATATATTATATTTTTACCAAGTCATGATAATTGTGTGACACTGTTCACTTGTTTATTTTCTAAAATCCTCCTTTCTATTTTCTGCCTAAAGCAATTATTTTGCTTGCAATTCATCTTTTGCCATTTTAGTGTTATAGTTTCACTTGCTTATGTATATCTTACAGTTCTTGAAAATGTATATTTGTATACATATCTTATCTAGGCTTATTTAATTCCTCTTAATTTCAGAAACATATGCACCTATATGTATACAGGTTTTCAAATCCTTATAACATATATGTGTATATTTTTTTTTCTCTGGATTTTAAATAAAATTTGTTTACTGATTTAAAAGAAAACTTACTTTTCTTATTTTCTGGGATGATCCATATAATTCCAGAAATCAAATATCCATGTTGCAAAATCATGTTTGTATTGCTTTTTAATTCTTGTTTTAAATTCAAGAAATCTGGAGTTCTTCCTTGTGCCATATCAGTGTGCACGTGCACACATGCACACAATTAACTCCATATATTCCTATACAAATAATTTCAAATATTTTCAAAATTCAACTAAAACAAGATTCCATGAATTTCTGGGGCATTACAAGAATCTAATTATCGAATAGATAATCAGAAAACAGCAGAACTGAATAAATACAATTATCAGCAATATTCAATTATCAATTAGATAATTAGATCATAGAAATTACAAAACAGCAATATCTAATTATCGATACAATAATTAGAAAACAGCAAAATCTAATTATCAACAAAGATAATTAGAAAACACAAATCACAAATCGCAAAGCTGCAAATATCTAGTTATCAAAAACGATAGTCAGAAACATCAAATATCTAATTATCAAAAACGATAATCAGGAATCTCAAATCAACAAATATTTAATTATCAAAAACGATAACCAAATCTCAAATATCTAATTATCACAAGCGATAATCAAATCTCAAATCAACGAATATTTAATTATCAAAAACGATAATCAAATCTCAAATCAACAAATATTTAATTATCTAAACGATAATCAAATCTCAAATATCTAATTATCACAAGCGATAATCAAATCTCAAATCAACGAATATTTAAATATCAAAAACGATAATCAAATCTCAAATCAACGAATATTTAATTATCAAAAACGATAATCAAATCTCAAATCAACGAATATTTAAATATCAAAAACGATAATCAAATCTCAAATCAACGAATATTTAATTATCAAAAACGATAATCAAATCTCAAATCAACGAATATTTAATTATCAAAAACGATAATCAAATCTCAAATCAACGAATATTTAATTATCAAAAACGATAATCAAATCTCAAATCAATGAATATTTAATTATCAAAAACGATAATCAAATCTCAAATCAACAAATATTTAATTATCAAAAACGATAATCAAATCTCAAATCAACGAATATTTAATTATCAAAAGCGATAATCAAATCTCAAATCAACGAATATTTAATTATCAAAAACGATAATCAAATCTCAAATCAACGAATATTTAATTATCAAAAACGATAATCAAATCTCAAATCAACAAATATTTAATTATCAAAAACGATAATCAAATCTCAAATCAACAAATATTTAATTATCAAAAACGATAATCAAATCTCAAATCAACAAATATTTAATTATCAAAAACGATAATCAAATCTCAAATCAACAAATATTTAATTATCAAAAACGATAATCAAATCTCAAATCAACGAATATTTATTTATCAAAAACGATAATCAAATCTCAAATCAACGAATATTTAATTATCAAAAACGATAATCAAATCTCAAATATCTAATTATCACAAGCGATAATCAGAAACAACAAATATCCAATTATCAAAAACGATAATCAGAATCTCAAATATCTAATTATCACAAGTGATAATCAGAAACAACAAATATCCGATTATCAAAAACGATAATCAGGAATCTCAAATCAACAAATATTTAATTATCAAAAACGATAATCAAATCTCAAATATCTAATTATCACAAGCGATAATCAAATCTCAAATCAACGAATATTTAATTATCAAAAACAATAATCAAATCTCAAATTAACAAATATTTAATTATCAAAACGATAATCAAATCTCAAATATCTAATTATCAAAAGCGATAATCAAATCTCAAATCAACGAATATTTAATTATCAAAAACGATAATCAAATCTCAAATCAACGAATATTTAATTATCAAAAACGATAATCAAATCTCAAATCAACGAATATTTAATTATCAAAAACGATAATCAAATCTCAAATCAACGAATATTTAATTATCAAAAACGATAATCAAATCTCAAATCAACAAATATTTAATTATCGAAAACGATAATCAAATCTCAAATCAACGAATATTTAATTATCGAAAACGATAATCAAATCTCAAATATCTAATTATCACAAGCGATAATCAGAAACAAAAAATCCAATTATCAAAAACGATAATCAGAATCTCAAATATCTAATTATTACAAGCGATAATCAGAAACAACAAATATCCGATTATCAAAAACGATAATCAGAAACAACAAATATCTAATTATTAAAAACGATAATCAAAAACAACAATTATCCGATTATCAAAACGATAATCAGAAACAACAAATATCTAATTATCAACAACGATAATCAGAAATCAAATCAACAAATATTTAATTACCGATACGATAATTAAATCTCATAACATCAGATATCTAATTACCTGCAGATAATTAGAAACAACAAATATCTAGAAATCAATTAAGATACTCTAGAAACTCAACATAAAAGGTTGGATCGATCCCATCAGATGGGGAGTTTTTAGTTCGTCGCACGTGCATCAACAAATGGCCGAAGCCTACCAAGTACTCAACATAATTTTGGCGCCCATCAGATGACCCGGAGGTCCGCAGAGTGACCCGAAGTATGACGCCCCACCTCTATACCCACGCTAACCAAGAACACTACGATGTAGTGCTGTCAATTAGCACGGAGAATAAGGCTGTGGAGGAGCGACCATCCATGTAACTTCTTTGTGCGAGCACCGATATGTCAGATAGAATAGAATGCATATCTTTTAAGGAGGAAATCCGACATACCGATACAAACACAAAGCTATCACACGGTGGCTATATATAATCTTCGGAAACAAACATAGAAGTAATCATAACATAAATCAGTCACAGACATCCATATCACAAAGGCGGAAGAAGATATGAATAAATATATATAACACATGAAAGTGTACATCAGAGTAGTGGTCAGAAAGATCCACGATAATACAAAAGAATAGCAACATGTGCTATACAAAAGAATAAGTACACAACGTAGAGTCTATATCTCAAATGAGTACAATCAAAAACTACTAATCTAAGTAGTTAGCCAAAAGTCAGAATAATCCTGAAGAGAAGTCAAGCAGAAGCACCTGTAACATCTCGGTCTGACCCGAGTATTATTTATAAGAAAATAATAAACGGATCAGTCTAGCTATAAATATCAAATGATAATGTATAGGATAAATAATATGGCATGAACATGTAACAACCATAACTGCGTACTACTATAAGTATGTAAATGATAATCAACAAAATATTAATCAATATCACCAGAATCTTCTCAAAGATAAAGTAGGGTATCATACCCTAAACTTGTATTCATAACAAGTCAATAACACATAAATTCACCAATGCACAAAAACTGATATCATATCAATGAATATCATGAAAATTGGTGAAGCATAAATTCCAGAAATCATCACAAGAAATCCAGAAAACACATAAAAAGGGGGGAGGCCTAACACATGAATGGGAGCATGAAAACTCACCTACGCGTAAAACACATGACGAGAAGCTATCTCATGGAAGCTATCCATTAAATTTTCACATAGGAATGGCCCGAAGACCGTAGGGTGCTACCCTACATATGTGATGGCGAAACATCACACAAACGGGGTATAGTCTCCCTCGCAGACAAAGAGACATCGCTCAATCGCTAGTCTAAATCACAAAAAATGATCGTCATGATCATCAAGAAGTGTCAATCACACCAAGCTAGTAAATATATGAGTTTAGCTTCATGTCCCATAACCACTTGCTTAACTTAAATATTTACGAACAAACTGTAGATCTTCACTAGAAAATTGTCACAAAAAGGGTTCAATCGAACAAGTCCAAGAGCTAACCGACGAAGTGAACGCAAGTGTTTCATACCACTCGTTTTACTAAGTCGTTTAAGTCGATTTCTCATTCGAGTGAAGTGAAGGCTTGTATATACTAGTAGATTGGAAATCGGTTTGAGAAAACGAACTTTTGATATTTAAAATAATGTTGAAATCGCTTTGATGAAAGAGTTTTGATATTTACTACTAGTATTGAAACCTTCATATATCTTTAAAGTGACAAGTCATAAAGCGATTGTTGAAACAATCTATCACAAAAATTCACATTCGAAGACGTGAACAAAATCCAAGGAAATCAGCTCAAAATGCATCAAAGTGGAAGTTCTGTTGAATGCTTTTCAGATAAGATCACCTACCTAAGGGTAAGGTCGAAGGCGACCTACAACTTAGTGGGTTGTGGTCGAGCGACCTAACAGAAGTAGGTCTAACGACCTAAATGAAATAAGGTCGAACGACCTAAAGGTACCGGGTCTTGCGACCTACAACCTAATGGAGGAAGACGGAGCGATCTAAGTGGGATGACCACGCGACCTAACGACCTAACGAAGGATGCGACTTAACGAAGGAACAGGGCGCGCGACCTATAGGGTTCGCGACCTAAGAGGGTTCGCGACCTAACGAGGTACGCGACCTAAGTAGGGCGAGCGACCTAAGAAACTCGCGACCTAAAAGTGGCACGACCTAACTGTGACGCGATGCGAGATGGCGACCTAAGAGTTCGCGACCTAAAAGTGGCAACCTAAGGACTCGCGACTTAAAACTGGCGACCTAAGGACTCGCGACTTAAAACTGGCGACCTAAGGACTCGCGACTTAAAACTGGCGACCTAACTCCGAACGAGCTAATGTGAGTATATAAGGTCGAACGACCTAACTGCAAACGACCTAGGGCCAACGACCTAGTGCAGAACGACTTACGACCTAAACTGGGACGAACGACCTAGTGTTTGCCGAGTGATAATAGGTCGGAAACGACCTAAGGCCAGACGAGCTAATATTCCAGAACGACCTAGTGCCAGAAAATCACCTAAAACGCTGAAAGTTGGAGTTTTTCGCCAATCCAATCCAAACCAAATGCAGATATTCATACAAATGAAATAGGGGATCATTCCCAATAGCCCAATGACATCTATAGGCAAGATGTGAGATCAAAAATCTCACCTTTTCCACGAAATTGATGAAGATGAGACTTGAGAGCAAAGCAAGAACACCAACAAGCTTGAATCAATGTTCTTCACGTGAATTTGATGTTGAATCTCGGATTTGCAATAGAATTTAAGTTTGGAGTTTTAATTTCCACTTCCCACCACCATTTTTGATAAAGCTTGAAGTGTTTGAAGAAGTGAGGAAGAAGAGGGTTAGGCTGAACTAAAGAGTGGGTGCAGCCCAAACCAAAAGTCCAAAGCAAAAAGTGACGAAAATTTCACTATCTCCAAACATATCAATGTTTATACTTAAAAGATTGCAAACGACGTTCTGAACTCAATGGAGGTGGTCTCGAGTCCTAATTTGACCGTATGCAAAAAGTAGCTTTTCGGACTAACATTCGATTAACGATAAAATATCTAAATAAAATATTTAAATATAAAATCGATAAATATGTGGGTTGTTACACGAAGGTCTAGTACTGGTATTTGACCCGAAGGTCCATCAGAGTGGCCCGAAAGCCCAATAAATGACCCGAAGGTCCAACAAATGACCCGAAGGTCCAACATAGTGACTCGAAAGCACACAAATCATTAGAATCATCAAACAACAGAAGTTTCAATTAACGGGTCCGGAATTAACCGAAATAGCAAACGCACATGTCCCATACCACGTGTTTTACTAAATCGTTTGATTCTCTTCATCGTTTCCTTGAAAGTGCAAAATTGTGTATTTCGTAAAAATACATTTTACATTCTCAAACGGACAAGTCCGGAATTAAGCAAATCAGTAAAAGAAAGGGGTCATAGTCCTCGATTTTGCTGAAACGTTTAAATAGCTTCCTCATTCTTTTGAAAGCGCAAACTGTAAAATTCCTGAAAACAATTTTATTTATTTTATAAAAATAACAATTTGCATTCTCAAATGTACAAGTCCGGAATTAAGCGAAACAGTAAAAGTAAGGGTTCATAGTCCTCGATTTTGCTGAAACGTTTAAATCGCTTCCTCATTCTTTTGAAAGCGCAAACTATAAAAATTTATAAAACAATTTTCATTTTAAAACGATTTTCCAATCATGTGATTAAAGCAACATCAGTAGCAATTTCGAAAAGAAAATTGCACTTCTCGAAACACTGTAAAAATGGATCTCAAAATCAGCATTGCGGAATAACCGCTTGAAAATCCACTTTTAAAATTTGACGGTTACTAAAGCTAAGGCGACAGAAATTTTTATACGTCAAAATCTCATCAAAATAATTCACATCAAAATGTAATATCAGTGAATTTTCATTCATCAAAAATGCCACAAAACACCGTGCTCCAAAATTTTAGCACCGATGTAAAAATCCCGTTATAAAGATAACGGTAACAAAATACGTTCAAACCAAACATCGGTTCAACGTAAAATAAATGCAGTAACGTGCAACTCAAATTTGCACGTACTACAAAATGAACAAAGAAGTCATTCGAATGTATCTTCAATGAAGATAATTCAAAACAACAAAATCTAATCAATAATGATTAGCATAAAAGAAACCAGTAAAAATCTCAACAAAAAACACATAACTGCAATCGCTTCGAATCCTCAAATCGGATTCGAAATTTTCAAAGAAACAAAATAAACCTAGATATGTAAACAACAAATGAAATTTATTTCAATTTCATATTTTGATTTTTAAATCAAAAAGGTTATCAGTTGTGATCAGCGAAGACAGTCTCACTGTTTCCGCTGTGCACTCTGATAAACCGAACACAAATCAATCAAATCATCAAAACACAGTTTCACTTTTATTTATAAATAAAGATATTTAAAAATTTCATCATAATTTGAAAACCTTAGTTTTGACACAAAACACAACTAAAACATCGACAAATAGTTTTAACACATGTTCCATCTAAGTTATGTTTTATATTATATCCATAAACCCCAAGCTCTGATACCAACTATGACGCCCCACCTCTATGCTCACAATAACAAAGAGTATTAAAAGAAATACTATCTGTTATTACGAAGAATAAGGCTGGATAGGAGCGACCATCCGTATTTGGGCCTTACACTAGTATCGGTTATCTCGATAGGAGTGGTATTTTTTTTCATTTTACATCTCTTATTTATTTACTCCCATCGACATACCCAATTCCAGTATAAAACGAACTACGAGGACAATATATATAATAATAACACAGATACTAAAAATGCGGAACATAGATAACAAAAGTCTCATATATATATAACTGATGTCAGTTACAATACATTTGACACGATACATATGATACAACTACATCTGTCGACTCTGGAAGTTATATATACAAGTACATTATCGACTAATATACTTGAATACATATCAACCTATAATATGATACGACTGCTCCAAAAGATATGAAAAGTCTTCATAGCTCAAACAGCAACCCAAAGCAAGATATCTACAACCTGGAATAACTCGGGTCTGACCCGAGTATTAAATTCAAAAGAAAATAATACACAGGTCAGTCTAATTCAAACTCAGTTATTAATGCACAGAAGCAATAATAATCAAATATCAAATAAACGACAGTCACAGAAATCTCGTATATCCAACTCTTCGATAAGAGAATCGGATAACGGCAGATATAACACTAAACAGTGTTAAACAATAAATCAGCAAATCTAAATCACCAACAAAGATAGATAAAAAGATTACCAATGAAGATAATTTAGAAAACAACAAAATTGCCTAAATAGCAATTTAACAACAAAATCCAATTGTTAAATAAATAATTGGACAATCTCAAAATGGTTAAATCAAACCAAACTCTGTGTGGCTGCAGTACACGCACGCGTGCACTGCCTCGCCACTACAGTACGTCGAAACTGCAAAGGTCAAGTCATGGCTAGCTTGACTCAACACAACTGCAACAAAATGAATCAAAGCAGATGACACCAACATAATTCAAAATGAAAAGTGACATGCACTAGAATGTACACATCAATGCTACGTATGAACCAAGTTCATATATACAACAAACCCAAAGTCAACAAAGTGGAAATAACACAGTGTCAACGACTGCAATGCTACGACACTACCAATGATCAAGCATCGGGTCAAAAGCAATGTCGAAGGCACAGCAGTTTCAAGCAAAGAATCGGACAAGTCAAAACATCGAAGCCGAGGCCAACGATAAAAATGCACTCTCAAATGAATGCAAAGCATCAATGCAATGCAAACCAACAAAGTCAAAATTTCAACAAAAGCACTGTGACACTACAAGTATACAAACTGCAACTAAAAACTGCAATGTTGTTTATGAAAACAATGTCACCAGTGGAACCAACATTATATACTCATAAGTGTTCGAGAAAATCATGCACGAGCACTTATATATAAAACTGCAACCACATGTGATCAGACTTACAAATACAGTGAGGAATAATATGAGCAATGCATGCTACATGAAGACCAGACAACATGGCTCAGGTGGGACTGCACATACCAACAGGTGCAACTACCATGACAACAAGTATGACAGGGATGAGCATATATAAGCAAAGGAATGACACATGTATATGCAGTGTATAACCAAGTCGAGGCCTGAAATACATATACAGTGGCAACCTGTTACAGTAATGATCAATAGGAAATAATGTTTGTATGCCCAAAAGGTCGGAGGCAATGCAAACACAAGTATCGATTAATGAAAACTGTCTCGAACAAATAACCAAGTCAAGTGGATAACCAATGCAACAGCTCAGGTCAGTGAGCACTTCATATATGCAGACCAGATTAGAGTGACAACAATTACAAGATCAACCCAATCAAGTGAAGATAGAAAATGATCTAGACCAATACCACTGACTCCATGGAATAGATCAAAAGACTACAAGACTCAGGGCAGTGCACAATATACATGAAGTGGAATTGAAACAGAGTCAACTAAATGAAACTGGACAATGCAATTACCCCAAATCCAAAACCAGAAAGACAAAACTGCAAATACCCAAGTATAACAAGCACTTCACGAAGTCAGAGACCATAATCAAGCAACAACATGTATAGGTCAGTGAACAAAATCAAGGCAGCAAGTAATACAAGTACAAGAATGCATGTATGCATATCTATGAATACGCAGACATATCTATATCAAAATAGAACAGCACCAGCATAAGCAAGAGACATGGGTAGTTCGAACAAAGCCACCAAAGACAGTGTCGAACCCCATGTAAAACAACACAAAATCAATTCAAACATCAATACAACATGAACCTTTCAATATTGAACAGAAGCACCCACTCTCTAAGAAAAACAACAGAGTAACCCAAAGTCTAATTCAAGTGATAACAAACCCATCAAATTCAAAGCAGCGGGTTTACAATTCAAGCCAAATGCCGAAATCATATTATTATTTTTTCACAGAAGATAATATGAGGAACACCAACCATCAAGTTTAAGGCCGATGTCAACAGTTTTATAGAAATCGAAGTTTAATATCAATTCAAAGCCGAGGTGGTCAAGACTAGAATCGAACAGAGTCAGAGGTAGTAATTTCCAAAGTCAACAAAGAATTTAAAGCAACTGTTTAATGGCCGAAGACATAGAACAGCAGGTGAAATCGAACGAGGAAGCAAATACTACCAGAGGCGGTGAATAGTATAGTCAAAGAAACAACTACGTTTGAATCAAAATCTGCCGAAGTCTAATTAAATTTCAAACTCAAATATTTTCACATATCAAAGCGACCGAAGTCAAAGCCATGAATCACTGACTGGAACCAAAGGAAACAAAGAATGAAATCAACATCAGCAAAAATCAAAACAAGCCAAGAAATCACGGAGTCGCAAGTTTAAAATCGATAAAGCTTTGAATTAGATGTGAGTGACAAATAAAAATCACTCACCTTAGTCACCGAAGAGCCCAACAATCCAATCGCGGCTGAATTCATCTCGAGAGACACTGATCGATCGAAAGTCGGCACCCACGAATTACTCGATAACCCTAATTTAGTTCGAACGAAGAAAAGGAACAGAGCCGCCATTATTTTCTCCTTTCGTTTATTTTAGTTTTAGGGTTTCGAATGGAAAAAGAATAAAAGGGGAACGGTTATTCCCTTTTTGATAATTATCACGGCCCAAAATAAAACAAAGGAAACATGGCCAAAATTTTATTTATAAAGCCCACATAATTCCTTAACGAATTTCTAAAGAATTTCGTCCCGATAAAAAAAACTTCCCATAGCAATTAGCCAACAGATTAATCGTTTAATGATGAAAATTAATTGTTATAAATTTCAGGGTTGTTACAGGAAATGGGATTCAATATCCATGGATTTTGTGACGACCCACCATTTGGACAGTTCAAGTCGACAATAACTACACATGTCCAACTCAAACCATCTAAAAGATAGATTATCAATGGGTTTAATTTAAGAATGTAAGAAAGGGGAACGATTCACAGAATCTCGTAGCGGAATGACAAAATATAATAATAATATAAACAGTTCATGAAGTTGTTTAACAAATATACATTTGATTTCCCTTATAAACATCAATTAGAGTTATACAATATTGTCAGAGTTACATAATTTATATAGACAGGATAAAATAGTGCAACGAAATAAATATAGTAAATGTGATAAACCATCTTCATCTTCGTCCTCCAGAATAACTGTCTTCGATCCACTGTAAAACTCGGTATGACCTGAGCATAATGAAAAACAAAATACTTGAGTCAGGACTATATATTTTTATGTAAGTAAATTCAATCGGGAGTAAATGCGAACACATCATTATAATTAATAAATTAATATAATATTAGAATGGGGATTCATTCTATTAAATAAATGTCACTAATGAAGTATAACAATTTAACTATATAAACTGTAATTAAGTTCAATCACTAATTTATCATTATTTTATACTTCATAAATGTACCCAATAATTTTACTAATGTGTTCTATTCGTTAACACGAATCTTAACATTGAAGACCGCGAGTTAAATGGTCTCCGTATGGATGTGAAAAACCTTTTTAAAGCAAACTAATTTAATTAACATAATCAAACTAACTAATTTAATAAAACTACTCAACTAATAATCTCACCCTCCAGCAGCCCAAGCACGACCTAGTCTCATACCCGAATGTGCAGCCCACTACATCCCTCCTTTCTCCAATCGAGTGAAAATGAACAAGATAAGGGCTAAAGTGCAAAAACATTTTTTTTTCAACGGTATCTCCACTTTCCTTTTCCTTACTTCCATTCTTGTATACTCTCGCATGCAGTGTCCCTCCCTTTATTCAAACACCTTCTATTCTACAAACATGCACATCTACAAACTCACACATGTATATCACACAACAACAGAATCACCATATTACAACAGTGGAAAACCGTTATAAAAGACCTATTACAACGGTGGAGCTATCGTCGTATTATGAGAAGTTGTAATAGACTAAAATCTTTTCACAACGGTGTTCTATAGTTACAAAAAACCATTGTCATAAATTCTATTACAACAGTTTTTACAGTTGCAATTAACCTTTTTACAAATGGTAATAACTGTTGTAGATATGTAACATTTCATAATGTAGTAGGTATGACATCTACATGTTAACCGTTGTAGTAATTTCTTCTACAACTGTTATTGACCGTTGTGATTTTGTATGTTTTACAACTATTTCTGACAATTGTAATATATTTTATTACAACTACAATTGACAGTTGTGATTCACAAACTCAAAAAAATAATTGCATGCACCAATCACCAATTTACCAAACTAACCAATATACATCTGAATCAGATTCATTCGTAAATGTTAATAATCATATAATTCCAACAAAGTACAATACATACCCAACAAAACAATTTAAAGTAATCGTTTACATCATCAACTAAAACAATACCAAAACAACATTCCCTCATAACCAATCCAAAGTACAATGATACAAAACAAAATACATAAGAAAGATAAAGTTGTGTATCCCAAAACAACGCATACCCTAAGGAAGTACACTAGTCGAAGGCAACAAAGTCTTTATGCCAAGCCACGGTTGATCCAACAACTTCTCCAATAGTAGACACTCTAAATTCAGCCTCCACAAGAAAGCTTCCGGATCCACCACCATATCAATCCAAACTTTACAACCATCTGGTCCTAGTTTTTTAAAGTGCACCAAACAATTAGGATCGGTAGATACAACCATTCCTTCTGCAATAACCTGCTTTTGCCAACTCAATAGTTTACATTTTCTGGGCTCATTTTCAGCTTGCCTTGCATTCCGTTTAGGCTGGTTTTGAATTGTCAAGCTCTCACGGTGTGACTGCACAAAAATGATTTAGGAATACATTAGATTATTGTTGCAGTGAGTTTTATGTAAAATGTGTAGATGCAAGTGGCTATCTATACATGTACTTCTATGAGATTTTGAAAGGAGAATTCTGAAACTTCAAAATCTTCTCTCTCAATAATCAACCGTATATTACAATAGTAGCTTGTTGTTATCTTATAAGCAGCATATTTATCTATTTATTTTTTCCCTTCTTTTTTTTAACAGAACAAAAGCATTAGGGTAAAAGTACCATAAGACAGAAGGCTTTATAGGTCATTTAAAAAACTACGTAAACTTTGACCAACGAACAGGAACAAACCTGAAAGCATCTAGTTTAAATAAGCAACAATCCTGGAATATAGCATGTATGTGTGTGGAATAAGCAAGAAACCTGAAAGCAACGAACAGGAACAAAACTGCGCAATCTACATTTAAATAAGCAACAATCTTGGAATATAGCATTTCCTTATTTTCTTCAACCCATTCAGTTGATCATATCTGTGAAATTCATAAGCCAACAATTTTATTACAATGTACCATGTATGTGTGTGCATATGTGTGAACATGTGTGCATGCATTTAGGGATAGAAGGAGACGTACTAAGCCATACGCTTCAGCATCCCAATTACATAAAATGATAGTTCTTCTAGGCTTCCATCCTCTCTTTTGCAATTTTCCTAGTCTTTCAGCAAGCTGCATTGCACAAAGAAAGTTCGATATGCAAAATTAGTAAGCAAGGCGTGAAAGTAAAATATGTTCTTGTTGGGGTATCTCGCATTGTGTGTGGGTAATGGGCGCACACTGTGAAGCTGTAAAAATATGCAGTATTTGCAACATAGGATCTACCCATCCGTATTGTCAATAATACCAAAAGATGGGATAAGTGATGTTTTGAGAAATAAAAAATCTACTAAATTCCATGGATTAAGGAAAAAGGTACCGGTTTTTGAAACATCTAAGAGAGACAATATTATATGGACAATGCCTTTTAAAATGACGAAAATGATACATAAAACTCCCTGCTATGCAAATCTACTATATAACCAACGACTATCCAATTTGCATGCAAAAAGAATTTTAAATTTAAACAAGCACCATAAATTGCTCACAAATTACATCAACTCCTAGCAAAAGTTAACATTCTATAAAGTTAACATTCGTGAAGACTTGTATTTTATCTCACTGGTAGAGATGTTAGATTTTCGGAGTGAATTATTTTAGAGAAGCTTTTGTGGGTATTCATATGATTTCAAAATTGGAATTAGCCATATTGTTTAGTGCTGTATAAGCATGTCTCATTGCAGTAGATTTAGACTTGGAATTAATTCACATTTGAGTGAAATAAATCCTTTAGAAGGTGCTATATGTTTTGGGCTCTCACTTGCCACGTTTCTTTTCCAGGGAGGCAAACAATAGTAAAGTTGATGGAACAGAGTTTACTGCTGCAACCAGGGACGAAACTAGGAATTTTTCTTGCGGTGGGCGATATTGCTTTGCTACAGACAGTATTAACACATTCATGTGGACAATTATAACAAAGTTTAACTGAACTACATTAATATTGATAATTTTTGCGAACATTCATATATATACAAATAAATACACAACCAAATACCATATTTATGTTGTGCTCTATGAACTTCATTTAAATATCAAATTCATCTACAATTGCTTCAAGATCAAGATTTAGCAATGTCTCTTTGATTATATATATTATATATATATATAATAATGATTTCCAGGCCAACCAAGATGACAGATCCCAAGAGCAGAAATTTACAGATAGCACTAGATTAATTAACATTTAAGAACATGTTTATAAGTAACCAACCAAATAGCTAATCAGTTAATAAGGTGACAAACAGAATTATAATTGGTCAACTAAACAAGTTCATGGTTAGACATCTAAACAATTAGTCAAAGGTTTATAACACAATTAGCACTGTATTATGGTTTTTTGTTTTTTCTTGGGTTGGGCAACTACCCACCCAAGCCTTCATGTAGATTCGTCACTGGCTGCAACTAAACAATTCAGTATTAGATAAAAGTTAGAGACATGCATATCTGCCATGCTTCTAACTAGGGCGTAATATTTTTTTTAAAACAAAATGTAAGGTTTACGGAGGCTCAATTGTGTTGCATGCATGTTTAGTTATTCAACTACAAAATTCACATAACGCTTGCTGAAGTTCATTAGTTTTTGTCTCTTATTCAGCAAAAAGTTAACATTCTATAAAGTTAACATTCGTGATTGTTATCATTTAAGTCCATATTACTAACATCTGATTTTAACAGCCATGGTTGTTACAGAAACAACATGTACTTATAATCTCAACAACCCTATAAAAAAACATTGTATTCAGATATCATAATTATGGAAATCGTTTACTAAGCAATTCATCTCAAAGACATGCTATGAATGCACAAGCCTCTAAGTTAAATGATCCAATAGAAGGCTCATTTGATTATAAAAATACAAATATAATTTGGTTCAACTCTTACTCTGTTCTTCTGTGATTTCGGTGTTTCAATCAAATTAACTATTCTTTAAGGATTGTCATACATGATTATTTTTAAACCAAAATTATAGTGCTATATTAACACTTAAAGTAAGTTTGTTATCTTATGAAAATATTGTGTTTTAGATTATAAACAAAGAGCAGAACAAAGCCCATTTATTTATTTATTTATCAATTAATCTAAGCAAAAGAGAAGACTGGAAAAATAAATTTTGAGAAAAAAAATACCATGACAATATTTTTAGTTTTCTATCTAAATATTTCCAAAAAAGTTCAAACTTCTCCAAAAGTTTCCATTTTTTCATTAATGCTCAATTTTAAGAAAAATCTAAAGCCCCGTTTGGTTTGCTATTTTTAGTTTTGAATTTTCATCTAAACAAAAATGCGCATTTATTATGTGTTGTTGGAAAACACACAATTTTGAAAAATGAAACTAACGTAGAAAATAGAAAACAAAATTATTTGATTTTTCATGTTATGAGACATAACAAAAAGATGGAAAACAATTCATCTCTTCCATTTTCCACTCATCGTCGCGATGGCTAAGAATTGTAAAAAAATTTCCACATTTTCTTGTATTTTGCAGTGTATGTTGAAAACACAAAACACAAAACTCAAAACGAAATCAAACGGGGCCTAAAGCTTTCAAAAAGCGAGAAGTTTTATTTCAACAATTCAAAACAGTTTGAAAATCCGTAATTAAGAAAAAAAATCTATATTATAAAAATTTGGAATAAGAACCATTTTTTAAAACAGTGAGGAATATTTTTTACTCCGAAAATAATCGATATTTTCCTAAAAGTAAAAAAAGAAAGATTTATTTTAATAACATTTTATTATGTTTTATATGTGATGAACTAAGAATAGCAATAGAATGTCCTAGGTATAAGTATCTACAGCATTGCAATATATATGTATAACCAAACTTTGTTTTTCAATCTGATCTTCTCATATAGAAATTATTCAGAAAGCAACCACTGATTGAACTCTATTATCCAAAAGACAAACCACAATCAGGTACATCAGGTAGAAACTTTTCACCGGGCAATTGGTTCTTTGCCAAAAACGAAAGAATAAATCCATAGTGTAGTAGAACTCAAGTTAATAACACTCTCTAAGTTCATTAGCTAATCACTGGAAATATCTGTAACAAAAATTGGTCTACTTTACTGATGTCATATTCTAAAGGAGAGAAACAACTAGGTGGCAATCAAACAACATATCTAGTCCTTTCTTGCATTACGCATAACCAATATGCCTTCTCTTAAAATGGGAACATTGATATACATTTTTAGATTAAAATAAACAGTACTCCTCCAAAATATATATTTCCACACATTCAATTATGGTCATATAACGGTATAAATGTTATCCTTAATTTAAATCTGCACAGCCAATAAGATTTCGTTCAAATCTTCTTTTTATGGATCAACATACCATATTCTCTGTTGGTAAATAAAGTTAAAAAAATAAAAATAAAAAATAAAGTTCACAACCATACATAATTCATTGAATGTTCAAAAGCAGGTGTATACACAATGAATTATTTAATTTAGTTTAGGTGCCATTTTTTCACGATAGAATTGTAACAACCCGATATTTTGGACCATTCTCATCCGCACATGTCGAACTTGAATGATTCAAAATACCGAATTGTTAATTTAAATTTGGCAAAACTGAACATATACAGTAAATAAAATAATAAAAGATCACAGACACAGAGTAATAAATGCAACGGAAGCAAAAGATAGTAGTTCATGAAGCTACTATATACATATCAAAGTTAAATAAAGTACAACAGATGTCTTGAATACAATAGTCAAATACAAGAATCAGAATACAATCACAGGAATCAACTGGATATCTGAAAGCTTGATAGATAGCTGGATCTCCAAGCGAAGCTCCAACTCCAAAGGTGAGTCTCGAAAGTGGAACTTCTCAGTCTGACCCGAGCGTAAAGGAAAACACAAAACACTCGAGTCAGGATTAACATTCTTATATCAATAAATCCAACTCAAGTGAAATTGCAACTGAAATACAAGTAACTCAAAGGATGTTTAGAATAACCATCCTTTAAGGATCCGTTAAACTATCTACTATGTAGTAGTGTACGATAAGTAGATAATGCCTATCAGTAATATAAAATATCAAAATAGTGTTAAGGCGTTACCATTATCCCCCTTAACACATTTTATATAAGCGTTATAGTCTATACAGCACTGTAAACTCCACCGTAAACTAGTGGGATATCAGGGAGTACTCCATAGGTATAACACAAAACAAATCGTAGTGGTTGCGTATATAGGGATACAAGTATGACAAGGCACATGAGGCAATACCCAAGGTAGTGAAACTACCGTTTGCTTGATCCGGACTAATGAGAACGCATCGCCGCAGCGATCGCAACACCGCGAAACAACACTCCCAAAATCAAGAGTGCACCAATCGACAACAAGTAATGAGTAGTTTTCGAAGAAGTGTGTTCGCTCGAGGTAGCTAACTCCCATTTGGCCCGGCACGGCTCCTGTTTTAGTCATTTCCAATTTGACACAAGTGTCAAGGCTATCCATTATCGTTCTCTTTCTTTAGTCATCAACGTACATCATTCCAACCACTTCATTCTGGATCACACTCCACGTATAGTTATTAAAGTGGTTTTCGGTTTAGACAGAGAGTATGTCTCTAACCGATTCCGGTCTCTTTAATAAATTTCGTGATTATTACACCGATTGGTCATTTATTTATTTCAAAACCAAATCAATTTCAATCTCAATTAGGATTTGTAAACTACATTTCATTTGTCTTTCTAAACCAATTTCCAAAATTTACATTTCGAAACATCCTAATTACCATTTCAAAATCTTATAATTCAATTTCAATTTCTATTTAAGACAATTCAAATATTGATTCAAGTTCGTATATAAGTTTCATTCCGAAATCATTTAAATTAATTTAATTTAACATTTAAATCAATTTAAATTCATTTATCGATTTCATTCAATATTCATTAAGCAATTTCTATTAAATTTCCAATTCATTAAATCCATTATTTAAATTCAACTTCATTATATCAAAACTTATAAATTGAATTAAATTAAATTCATCAAATCAAATCAAATTCTTTAAATTTCAAGTCTTACATTAATTTCAATAAATCACATTTTATTTCTTGTTAAAGAAATTCAATTTCACTTATTTACTTAAATAATTTTCCAAAACTTAATTAATAAAGAAACTCAATTTCAATTATTCAAGAAGTTCAATTCCACTTATTAAAGAATTCAATTTATTTAATTATTAAATAATTCAATCTTATTTAATTACTTAATAATTTCAAGACTTAATTATTAAATAATTTCAAACTTAATTATTAATAATTCCAAATTTTAAAACAACATTCATTCATCATCTACTATGTTAATATTTTGATTCAGATTATTAAATATTAACATTTCCTTTCATTAAAATTCAAATTCCAACTTCGTTTCAAAACATATTATTTATTCAAATAAAATCTTCATTTTATTTTAAAATCAAATCATTGACTAATCGGGTTTTATTTAATTCTCTATTCTAGGTCAAAGTTTAATATGGGTATTTATTATTTCAACCCGATTCCAATTCAATTCAAAATCAGAACATAGCAAAGGGAACTTGCAGTGTGATAACTGGGATGGTGTCAAAGTAAATAAACAAGCAATAACAACAATCAATATCAATCCAATAATCAATTCAAATAATCCCGAAATATTCGTATTAATTCACATTGTTATTTGTGTAAATTAATATAATTATTTCTAGAATCTACAATATCATTTCATGTAGATTAAAGATTATTACACTAAAGTTAATACGGTTCTTCACTTGACATCAATTATCCACTTTATACTACATCAGTTTATACAATCATACATTCAATGGTCCAAGGTGTAGTTATGACTATTTCTACGTGTCAATTTAATTACATTTAAAAGGGTCATATTTAACTAATCAAATTCAACCCATATGTCAATTTCAAATTGTTAACTCCTACGTCAATTTCAATTTCAAATTATTTATCATTTATTACATTAACAATTTAATGTCCAATGTCAACATCAAACAATCAATCACTAATCAACCAAACTGGATTATCATTGCATATACAACATATAATGGTGTCAGATGTCAGAGGTGAAACTGATATAGATAATAGCATGTATAACAGTGTAAATAGCTAATAACAGTATATTTCAATTGTCGTTTCAATTGAAATCAAATTTAATAAATAAAAGAATATTAATCGTGAGTGATTGCTCACCTTTCAAGGATAAAGATGAAGGAGAATGAGAAGAGTTACAGATCCAAGCACGAATTTCAAAGCAAAGCAAGACTGGTACGAAATTAGACGGACAAAGCTGATAACAAAAATAGACGAACCAAATCAGAACTGGATCGATGATGATAACTGGTATAAGTGAATTCATATATAACTATATACATAAATCATATTCCAAATTCAAACATATATAAAAAAATCTTTATAATATATATATGGAAACATTAGTATTAAATTTAAACGTATATACATATACCCAGATCAAAATCCATATATATATATATATATATATATATATATAATTTAATGTACATATAGAAAAAAAACCTGCAGCTTTAAATATACTATTATAACTTATACGAGAAATTCAACAGATCATGTAAACACATATCTACAAAATAAATGTTGAAAAAAATCAAAACATATACGTATTTTAAAACCCATACTTATATCTTCTTACCATACAACTCACATTCATATAATATTCAAATCTTTATAGACTATATATATAGCGGACTTATACAAAATCTTATATTTTTACAGAAACTTGTATATATAAAACTGTATATATAAACTTACTTACGCATAACACTTGGAATCAACAAAATATATATATATATAACTAATGTGAATGGACATATGCACAAACTGTAAGGAGGACAGAATTGCAACTAGCAAATACATAGCTTTATATATCCCATATATATATATATATATACTAACGACAGTAAATATGTAATTAATATAAAATATATATATAAACCTTATATAACATATTACTATATAAATATAAACTGTTGTAACTATATGCTTACACTAACATAACTTGTACAAGATTTCATTATTAAAATTTTATATACTGTTCAACATGTAAGTCTAAGTTTTATATAAAATAGTATATATAACATTAGTATAACATAACCTTTAAACAAACAGAGAAAGAAATCAACTTGTATAACAGACTATAGATAAACAATATAACTTTATTACTTTATAACTATATATACATATTGCTGACATATCATTAGAACAAGCATATATATAAAGCCTTGGATATAGTATAAGAGCATCTCCAACAGCTCCAATTTTCTCAAATCCGCACCCAAATTCCTTCCTAATAGAGCGCGAGAAAATGTAATAGTGTGGAAAGGGGGGCCTTCGGGCTGAGAATGTGGGATGGGTTGAGGCGCCTGTTGAACAGGCGCCTGTTGCCAGGCGCCTGTTGAACAGGCGCCTACTATCCTCCAACGGCCATTTCCCAACGGTCATTTTCCATCTTTAAATAATACTCCCCCCTCTTCTTTCATTTCAAACCAATTTCCTTCTTCGCAATTTTTTTCTGCCACTGATCTCAACTGAAAATGTACTCCGATTTCGACGATGTTGCTGCAAGGGCCAGTTTTGAAAAATACGACTTGCAAGACGCTATGATTCCAATTGGGGGGGAAGTAACTAATGCAAGTTGGAGCGCTGCGGAAGACTACGATCTTTGCTACATTTACTGTGCACTATCAGTCGATCCTATTCGAGGGACCGATCAAAGTGGTGAATCTTTTTGGGGCAAAATTACTAATTGCTATAATCGGAAGAACATGAATTGAAAAAGAACGCTATCTTCGGTCAAAGGTCATTATGGAAAAATAAATCGTCAAACGCAAACGTTCGATTCTCAAATGTTCAAATTGAAGCAAACGAATCCTAGTGGCTTTGGGAATGAAACGCATTTAGTAAGCTTCAATGTAATTTCATTGTATTTTTTTTATCTTAGTTCTCTAAGTTTACCAGTTATTTTTTGAACAGAGAATGGCCGCAAACAAGTTGTTCAAACAAATCTATAAACCTGATAGTAAACAAGCACCACATTTTTATCAGTTCATGCACGTGTATGACATGTTGGTCGAGCCTGTTAAATGGAAATCATCGCTTCAGAAGACCATTCGACAAGTTCAATCAAACAGCGGTCGGGGTAAAACGCCTAGAGTGGGAGAAACCTCCAGTCCTATGGAATCCCAAGGAAGCTTCGGTTTAGGATCAGAAGAAGGTCCATCCCCAACTGAAGATCATTTTGTTAGGCCACAGGGAGCAAAAGCGGCCAAAAAGAAACAGAATGCCGCAGCGGATCAAGATGAAATTAAAAAACTCATGCTTGAATCTGAAGAAAGATTTAACCGGGCAATGGACACTCGAGCAATGCAACACCAAGAAAAGTTATCAAGAATGGATCAACTTATTGCTGGAAACCGCCAAAGAGATGAAGATGCAATCATGTTCATGGATACGTCACATATGTCTGCAGAACAACTGCAGTATACGGAGCAAAGAAGGAGAGAAATTATGAGGCGTAGACTTGAAGAGGATCATTAAATGAATTACCGTTTCTACAACCATTGTATCTTTAAGTACCATTATTTGTATTGTGTTCTTAATGCAAGCAATTAGTAATATAAGTTTTTTCATTTAAATTGCATTACACTAAAAAATGATTTTAACAACATTAGCTTAATTATACAGAAACAGATTACAATAACCTTAATACGAAACAACATAAACAATAGTAGAAAACGTAAGAATAGAAATAGAGTTTCACTGATTTCCAGAAAACTCCCAAAGATGATCTATGAGATCATTTTGTAGTCTTCGATGAAGTTGAGCACTACGGTATGACATTTGGCTTTCTACATGAAACTCGAGTTCAAGTGCGCTTCCAATCATATCGTTGCGCCAAACATGCGGTGGTGTAGGAGCACCCTCGTACACGTAATCTTCTTCCATGTCTTTTTCATCCTCTATAATCATATTATGTAAAATAATACAAGTGTATATTATTTTTGTCATTTTAACTGGTGACCAAAGTCTGCATGGATTACTGACTATGGCAAATCTAGACTGAAGAACCCCAAATGCTCTTTCAACATCCTTCCTCTGGCCTTCTTGCATCGCTGCAAACTTTGCTTGTTTATTGTTTTGTGGGTTAGAAATTGTCTTGACAATGGTACTCCATTTCGGATATATACCATCACCTAGATAATATCCATGATCGTACGTGTTACCTCCCAAAGTAAATGTACAAGGAGTAGATCTTCCGTTTGCTAAATCATTGAACAACATAGATCGTTCGACTACGTTAAGATCATTGTTCGAACCTGGCATTCCAAAAAATGCATGCCATATCCATAAGTCATACGACACTACAGCTTCAAGAATAATAGAGGACCTATGAGATTTACCCTGATAAGCTCCAGCATACGCCTTTGGACAATTCTTCCACTCCCAATGCATGCAGTCTATACTGCCTAACATTCCGGGCCAACCTCTACTACCATGCATATTTAATAAGTTAATTATATCGGCCTCGTTAGGTCGGCGTAAGTATTGATCACCGTAAATGTCCACGATAGCTTGACAGAAATGTTCCAAACACTCTAATACCGTGCTTTCCGCCACTTTCAAATTTTCATCAAGTGCGTCCGCCGGTCCTGCATATGCAAGCATTCTGAGTGCAGCTGTCATTTTTTGAATTCCAGTCAAACCCATTGTACGAGATGCATTGGGTTTGAAGATAAAGTATTTGTCATGCTGCTTGATACATTGAAGGATTCTAAGAAATAGAGGACGCCGCATGCGGAATCTTCTTCTAAAATCAGCATCTGTGTAAGTAGGATTTGGAACAAAGTAGTCTTCCATCAGTCTGTCGTTGTGCCATGAATGTCTACGATTTTTATACCGACGACCAACAACTGATCCACCGTGTTGCCTGCTCGATTGACCAACCTGTAGCGCAGCCATACTTAGTAGTTCCTTTTCGCGGCGAAAATGATCTTCCATCATTTCATCAAATTCGTCAGTCTATGTGATCAGAACCGCTATCAATCTCCTCATCGTCTCCACTATCGTCGTCACTGTCGTCGTTGACGTCATCAAAGTCGTGCGGCTGAGGTCCCGCATGGAGCTGCTCCTGAAGCTGCTGAATCTGGGTCTGTAATCCCTGTATCTGCGCATCTTACTGAGTCTGCTGTTGTTGGACCGCGGTCTGGTAACTCTGATACATCATCCCTGTATAATCGAGGGTCATACGCTCAAATGCAGCAATCATCCGTCTATCATAATCCATGTACTGAGAAAACTGATATGCGCACAAGAAAAATTATACACAGGTGGATAATATAATGACAAGTAATATAATGACAAGTAAATTAAGGAAAATTAAAAACTAATACAGACCTGATGAGGCTGGTACAATCTGGCGGATGGTATACCCGTAATAGCGTCGTCTGTAGGATACTGCAAGGGATACTCCACAACCTGACCATGTACATCATACGCTCTAAACGAATGAGGTGGTGGGTCGAAAGTAGGAGGCTGCGTATACTGAGATGATGTAGGCTCAAAGGTGGCAGGCGGTAGTGGAACTCTACCAGAAGAGGTATGCGGCCCAATATGATCGGAGTTCAAACCCCGAATATAATCAGGTAAAGCGTAAGCACGTGGGGCTACTCGAGCCCAATATGAATCAAAGTCTCCCAAAACTGTAAATGGCTCACCATCCACCCAACCCGCACCCCTCATCGCATGAATATAAGCTGGTCCAACCCGAATATCACCATACATATCATCCCATGGTAGCGGATCTGATGGAATGCGAACTATACCATACAACTGTAGCCAACACGGATCCCCTAAATACCATATGAATGGACATGTAGCAACCTGAAAGCAAATCCTACGTCGCGACATGGATAAATAAAAAGTGAGTGGATGGTCAGGACCAGGCTCTAGGAACTGTAAGTACTGATCCCATGGACGAATGATAATGTTACCACGCCGCCTCATATCCATCTGCTGTCTAGCCTCCATCAACTCATTGTGCACCCCTTGTGCAACACGGGACAAATGCATAGGAGGACCCCAACGACGCAATCTGGGAAAGTAAATATAAGGTGTGGCATTCGCCTCTACAATAAGTCGGGGGTGCATATTGGCAGTATACTCGTAGTACCAAAATGGAAGAATGTACCAAAAGCCATACATCTGTCTAGACTGCTGAAGCGCATATGTATCTAATGCTACGTACAAATAACCAATAATAGCAGTACCGTAATCATATATATGGAGTCCATCCACATCTACTAACCCAGCCAGAAAACCAAGTCTAATAGTACCCTTATTGTTTCTAAAAAATGTAGACCCAAAAAGGTATAGTATGAATGCACGGATAACGGGAGTGTGCATATCCTCAACGGCCATGTACTCTACTATATAACGCTGCAAACAAGGGAGAGTAACAGCTCCTCCTCTAACCTCCTCATCGGCCATAGTCGGTAAATAAGCTGAATATGACTCGAACTCCTCAAATGAACTATCAAATGGAACAGGGAGATGGTCAGGTCGACCAACCTCTATGCCAGTGAGCATATAAAAATCTAGAGGAGTCAGTCCTAACTCAAAATCAGGAAAATGAAATGTGTGAGTGGTAGGCCACCATCTCTCGGTAAGGGCCTCTACCAGACAACGATCTACATGTGCAAATCTAGGTAAAGCAAGAAATTCACCAAAAGGTGATGCATGTAGCCTATCCAAAATCGGCTCCGGTAATTGATCAAAATATTCAGACATACACCTATACCAACTACCTCGCATCGCTACGTGACGAACCTAAATATATGATTATTTAATGTTAAAGTAAATAAGGAATTATTATACATTTATATTTACATGGTCGTTTATTAAGCAATAAATAAATAAACGTATACCTGTGGCGTCGCTATAGCTGCAGTAAGTCGATGCGAAACAGTAGGGGGCAAGTCGTACAAAGATCGAAGATCGGCTGGAGTCACGGTAGCATCGGAAGGGATATGAACAGGTCCGATATTGGCATCAGTCGTATATCGAACGGTGCGTCTACCAGTTTTGACCGGACGGGGCGGCATTTGAACGTGAAGTTGGTTTGAAAATGAGGGTTGAGAAGGGGGAGGAATGAGAGGAAATGGGGGAAAATGCGCCTGATATAGGCGCATTAACCAGGCGCCTGTTGAACAGGCGCCTGATGTCCAAGCGCCTGTTCAACAGGCGCCTGCCCTCATTTCTGTTGTAGAAATGAGGGCTCCAACATTTTGGAGTGCGAAAAATCGAATTTCCGCACTCCAAACTGTTGGAGATGCTCTATGGAAATACAAGGGGATACACATGAAAACAAAAGAAGGAATGATCATTGTTAGAGCATCTTCAATAGTTTGGAGTGCGGAAATTCGATTTTCCGCACTCCAAAATGTTGGAACCCTCATTTCTACAACAGAAATGAGGGTAGGCGCCTGTTGAACAGGCACCTGGACATCAGGCGCCTGAGCATAAGGCGTCTGTTCAACAGGCGCCCGTGTTCAACAACCGCCTCGTTTCCTGTTGCCAGGCGCCTGTTGAACAGGCGCCTGAAAATGAGGCGCCTGTTCAACAGGCGCCTGTTCAACAGACGCCTCACTCTATCCTAATTTCTCAGCCCGAAGGCCCTACTTTCTGCACTATTGTAAATTCTCGCACTCTGTTGTGGTTGATTTCGGGTGCGGATTCGAGAATTTGCAACCTGTTGGAGATGCTCTTACTATTCAATATAAACTAAAATACATTTTGGTCCACGTTAATACGTTCAATTGCATAAGAGGAGGGTATTTGCATGGTTGCATGTAGTCAGGTAGGCCGTGAGTGTGGGTCCTGTGGGATTGAAAGCTTGGGTTTTGGTATAGTTTTAATTTAAATTAATTTAATTGGTTTAAATTAAATAACCAGTTTATATAAAGTAGTAAAAACTAAAAACACATATTTGGCCTGATGGCCGTGCATTTTGGGTACGGGTTTGAGCTTGCTTGCAGGTTTTCGGCTGTTGGAAAAAAATGTATATGGGTGAGATTTTCTATAAGTTAATAAATCAAGTTATTAATTAGTTTAGGTAATTAATTACTTTAGTTAGTTTAATTGTCCCTGAATGATTTAACAAACAACAACATTTTCTTTCCTCAATCCTCTTTCTTCCCTCTGCTCTTTTGAGTTGCAGCGTGTATTCAGGCTTGTGTGTGTTTTGTGACACTACAACAAAACAGTCATATTACAACTTTTACTTTACAACTAACAGAAACCGAAAGTTGTTATAGGTTATTTTTAACAACTGTTTATTTCCAACAGTTGTAACAAAGGTACTTTTAACAACTTTATTTATGCAGCAGTTGTAATATACGTCTATAACAACTTTTTTTTGTGCTAGTTGTAAATGCTTAATTATTACAACTGTTTGTGCGAGTTGTCTTCTGAACACATAATTACCACTTTCCACCCCCAACAAAATTTTCCCCTTCCCTCCCTTCGTTTCCTAGCCCGCTCATTTTATTCACTAAGTACTAAAACTCACGGTCAAAATTTCATACGCCTAAACCCTAACCTCATCGTGTTGACCCAGCTACCCTTGCCATCCACGAAACTAAACCCGCTCGCCGCCCTTGCCATCCACGAAGCTAGACCGCTCGCCGCCCTTGCCATCCACGAAACCCGCGAACCCTAACCGTGCCCTACTCTGCATCTGCTTGCCGCTGCCGCTGCCGCTGATATAGGTATTGTGTCTTACTTACGACGTAGATAAACCAATTGCATTCTTGTAACAACCAGCAGATTTAACCGGTTTTAATAACGTTATTAATTGGAATTTTGTGGGATTTTTAAACGATAAAATTTTGAAATATAAATTTGATATTTGGAATGCGTCTAGTTAAACATAGCAACTGGTAAATTTTCGTCCGAAAATATGAAAGTTTATTTCGCACGTAAATTTACTTCAATTTAATCAGTTAAAAAGTGATAAAAATAAAATATTTTCAAAACCTAAATATTTTTACATAGAAAAATTCTAAATCATCTTCTGAGCAAACGCTATTTTTCGTTTTTTCAAATTCGGACTTCTTTAGCTCCGTCGAACTATTTTTCTGCGTTTTTGCTGCATTTTCCGCTTGTAGAAAATTCGAATTTTTATAATTCAATCATACCACTGATATTTGTATACCGTTTTGATCGTCTCATCATGCTGATCTTCACAGTATATTCGTTTGTTTGTTTCGAAGTTCGGTACTCGACGAAATCGAAATAACGATTTATCGTACCGATACCCAATTCTAACTTTTTGGGTCTTTGCGCTTTTTAATTCAACTGTGCAAAGCCAACCGCCATCTGTTTCGTATTCCTAGAAATGTATTGCTAATGTATTTTCCCTAGTTCCAATCTATAATCCGTTGGTTCATTTCATTTCTGGTTTTTTCCCTGTAGCCTTGCGATCTTCCTCCTCCCTCTCTCTTTCTTTCTCACATCTCCCCTTTACATTTTATTTTGTTATCAGAGATGCTGCTCTTTGAAATCCACTCATCAAATTATCACCGTCCTCTCCAAGCTAGCAACCTACGCTCATCGCAACAACTCTTCACCCTTTCCTCCTTTCCCTTGCATTTAGTTCTTCCGCTTCCACTCCCCTATCCATTTAGAACCGACAGCAACCGAGCCACCTGAGTCCTAATGAGCACATGATCCACCCACTCATCTCCACGTTAGTACTCGGCAGTACCACAACCTGCCTCATGCCTTCCGCTTTGCTTCTTTTGACAAGCACCGGGTCACGTGTCTCAATTCTGTTATATATGAGGTATATATATGCATATATCTTTGTTTACAATCATTTTGCTCTTATATATAGAAGATCTATATATATGTTTTAGTTATAAAGTTTTATATATATTAGCTTCTAATAGTATGTTAAATTAGAGCAGCTATGTATATATACATGTATATACTATATATTTTATAAGAGTTATACATTTTGATATAAGTCGTATTGTTGCTGTTCTTATGATTCTAACATATTAGTTAATACATACTCAGTAAGGTCGCGTAGCTTATTTATGTATATTATAGTTGTAGTGTCTGTGTATATATATATTCTTTTTCGTATATATCAATCCTATATGTTATATAAAAGTTACATATTTGTTTATGTATTAGTTATCGTGCACATGTGAACCAACAAGCAAGCTCGGACGAGCTATCGACTTCGACGGAGCTTCAGCGGTGAGATATGGCTTGCACGACTGGGCACGTGCGGTTGCTTGGCCGCGATGACCTTGGCAGTTTCGAGGTTGCCCGAATGGAGCAAGGCAGTTCAGTGATGGCTGCAGCGTGGAGAGGATGGAGGTGAGCGATTGGATGGAGGAAGTTGAACACATGTGAGGGGCTGGAGGCGAGACGCTTCGCCGGAGGGGTTGTTGTGCTGCGCAGGGCGGGCTGAAGTAGTGAGGAGTGGTGACGTGGCCAAGGAGGTAGAGTTTCAAAGTGGAAAGGGTGGAGGTTCGGTTGGTGGAGGGTTGGGCTATCGGATGGGTTGTCAGGCGGAGGTTGGTGAGGTGCTTCGGGCGTTGGGTCGGAATGAAGTGGAGAGGGAGGCGGAGATCGGTCTTGAGGGAGGGAGCAAATCTAAAGAAAGAGAGGAGAGAGGCGGGTTTGAGGAAGAGAAGGGAGGAACTTATTTTTTATACGTTCATGAATTTTTTTTCTTTGCAAAAGAAGGATGAAGGAAAAGAGAATGGACAACAGAGAGAATGAGCATTGATTTATAATGAAGGTAAACAGTGATTTATTGTGTATATTTTTTTATTAATATAATTTAATGCTTTTGAAATGTTTCGTGAGCGAATTCGGCGAGTACAAAGATATTTGCGCAAACAATTAATGCATGCGATGATATTGTCGAGAGGAAGACATGGCAAAGCAGCGTATCTCATACACTAAAATTTGACCACTTTCCATCAAACATCGTACATCAAAATACAGAAATAAATATACCACGAAGATCAACACGACGAGAGAAATAAGATGATGTATAGATGTTTGTGTTACGATTGTCGTATCGAACTCTACTTTTGTCGTCAATTACACCAACTTGAATTTGATGGAAAATTAAATAAACAGGGCTAGAAATATCCGATTTGAACGAAAGAACTATGACGTCTTCATCGGGGAATGTTCTAGATTTTCTTATGTAAAAATATTTATATTTCAAAAAATGATACTTTCTGTTAAAATATTCACCATTTGAATTTAGATTTTGAAACTGGATATAATTCTGAAATATCAAAACCAAATTCATTCCATATTAACTTATTATACACGTTTTATGTATAAGACTTCAATTTATTGAATTTCAAGCTTGGCATTAGAATTATTCCACATCGCATATTACAATTTATTAAATATTATCCACAAACTATTCAACAATTGAAATTCTCCTTTATACCACTCTTTATATTCAATGCGGACATTTATTAGTTTTCCTTACATTCATTATTCCATATATGTTCATTTTATCTCAACACAACATTGTTTTTAACTTATTTAAATGTTCAATTCATTTTATCGCGACATGCGTTGTTATAACCCCTTATTCAATTTAATGTATTCACTTCCTCTTACATAACATCCAATTCATTCTTATTTTCAATTCATCTTTATTATCCAAATTCTCAATTTAAGATTCAATATCTATTAGCTCAATTTTGGTTATAAATTTTTATTTATTACTCACAATTGAAATTATAAGATTATATCCAAATTAGTGTTATCATCTTTATCTCCTTATACCTTTATTGAATCATAAATGGCAACATTTATCATTTTTACCTCATTCATTAATTCAATAAAATTCAATATTATGAATTTCAACTCTAATGCGAGTTACGCTTAATCCTATTGATTTGTATTTCTCATTTTAAACTTCAATTCAAATTATCACTTACATTCAATATGTTTCGTTAATAGCTTATAATTTTTTCTTTAACCATTTTCATCTAATAGTTTAATCAAATTTATTATTTTAAATGGTCGAAATTTTCGGATCGTTATAGACGGTTGCCAAGATTGGATAGAGGAAATGAAAGTATAAGGGTTATAGTGGACAGTTTGACCAAAAGTGCCCATTTCATTCCAGTTAAGTCAACCAGGATGGCACCTGTTTTAGCTAAATTGTTTATGAAGAACATAGTTAGACTGCATGGAATTCCTAGTAGTATAGTAAGTGATAGAGATGCTTTGTTTACTGGTGAATTCTGAAAGAGTCTACAGGAGGTGTTAGGTACCAAGCTCAAGATGAGTACTGCGTATCACCTTCAGATGGATGGGCAGACAAAGAGAGTCAATAAGGTAATCTAGGATTTGTTAAGAGCTTGTGTATTGGACTTTAGTGGATCTTGGGAAGACAACCTACACTTGGTTGAGTTTTCCTATAACAACAATTATCAAAATAATATAAGAATGGCACCTTTTGAAGCCTTGTATGGAAGGCCATGCAAATCACCAGCATATAGGTTGGAGACTGTAGACAGATTAGTCTTAGGTCCATATCTGGTTAGAGAGGCGACAGAGAAGATTAAGTTGATCCGAGAAAGGTTGAAGGAAGCTCAGTCTAGATAGAAGAGTTACGCAGATAAGAGGTGTAAAGATCTAGAATTATCAGTCGGAGATAGTGTTTTCCTTAAATTATCACCGATGAAGGGTGTGGTGCAATTTAGAAAGTCAGGGAAACTAACATCGAGATATGTTGGTTATTCCGACTTATAGAAAGGATCGAAAAGCTCGCATACAGATTAGAGTTGCCGAGCAGTATGGCAGGTGTCCATAGTGTGTTTCATGTGTCCCATCTTCATAAGTATGTGCATGATCCAAAAACAACTATTCCTCCAACAGGGTTGGAAAATTTGATGGTAGAATCGAATTTGACTTTTATTAGACAACCATTTCTAGTTGTAGGAAGATATGAGAAGAGGTTAAGAAACATGATAGGAAAGTTCGTGAAAGTTCAGCGGAGCGACAATGAGAAGGACTATACTTGGGAGACAGAAGACAGGATTAGAGATACTTATCCTGATCTGTTGTGAGGGTATGTTCTATATTTGCTTTATATAGACTGTTGCTAGTCAGGTAGGCTAGTATGGCAGTTAGGAGTTATTACAGATGATTTGTATGCTTAGTATTTAGTCCTTACTGAATTTTGAGGACGAAATTCTTTAAGGAGGAGAGCCTGTAACACCTATAATTTTAAATAACATTATTTAGGAGATTTAAATAGATAAATTAAAAAGAATAATGTAAAGATTAGTGTGATAAGAAGATTGAGATTTGGAAACTAAAATAGAGGTTGTGCTTAATTAAATAAAAATCTAAAAGAATGGATTTATGGAAATGGTTTTATAAGTTATCTTATAATAGAATAAGGCAAGGGTATTATGGGAAATACCACTATAACCACATAACCCCTAAACACTTATTACCATTTTAATAACATACATTCATAATCAGAAACATAAGAAAAAGGGAGCTCAAAGCAGGCCACAACCTAGGGGAAAAGGAGATTAAAAATTTACCGAAGCTTAGGAATCAAGCAAAGGAGGATTAAGCAAGATCAAATCTAAAGTTCTTATCCAAAGCTATGTGAATAATTATCAAAACCATCTCATTTTCTTTTTTTAAAGAGCATTTGATTTTGGTTTTTAAGTTAAAAACCTTTATGATGATTTCAATGATGATATACTTGGATTACATCATATGTTTGATTCAAAAAAGTACGTTTGATAAATGTGTTATTCGATTTTTAGGATAAAATCTTATTTGTTGTGTTTCGAATGCCATGAGGATTTAATATGTTATACAAAATATTATTTTTGAGATGGGTTCAAATTTTCATAAATATCCAAGCTATGGATAATTTATTATGAATTTTTGAAGGAAGAAATAAATAATTGGGATTAAAAATTTATTTCGGCAATTATAAAGTATTTTGGGTTTGAAATTTTTAAATATTAGATAACATATTAAAAGTGAATTATGATGACTTTTGCGGATTTTTCTTAAGTGATGTACTATGGAAATTAAATTAATTAAGTTGGAGAACTTAAATGCCTTAATTGTTTTGTCAAAAGGAAGAGCTTCTTCGTTTGGATGAATTCGGCAGCCATTTAGAAAAGATTTTGGTAAAGTTTATGGCAACCAATTATATTTTTACAAATAGGTAAGTTAGTGGAAAAGCATTTACTTAAAAAGGCAACAAAACAGTTTTGCACAGATTTACTACTTCGCCACTTCCGTTTGCTACTTTTCGACCACATACCTCCGCCCTCAACCAAGTCAAAATCAATACACATGGTATCAATGCTTTGGTACGTAGTGGATTGGAGAAAGGCGGAAGGTATAGAGTCGGAAACATGCTATCGATGGGGTCGAGGCCATTTTAAATAGGTTTTGAAGGTCTTTGTTTTGCTTTCAAAAGAGATGCCCCTTGCCTTACTTTTAATGGATTCTTTCGAAAGGGTTGAATTACTTTTATATAGCTTTTGAAGGGGTTGTCGCCTTTCTGTTTAAAGGGTAGCTTTCGAATGAGTTGCCGTATATTATGTTTTAAAGAGAAGCTTTCGAAAGGGTAGTTTGAACCAAGTCAAAATCTTGCCGCCGTCTTCATAATTTTCGAATAGGTTGAAAGTTTTCAATGAGTTCGAAAGGCAAGCTTTTGTTTTATAAATATAACAAGCCGCTTCACAATGCTTTCGAAAGGGCTCTAATAGCCAGTTAAACTAAAGGTTTCGAAGGCACTGGCTTCGAAAGGTGTTTCGAAGCTATCTTTCCAATTGTTTTACTTAAAAGATTATAACTTCTGAAAGGATGGTTCTGAAGCCATCTGTTTTCCCTAAGGTCTTTTACTTGAAGGTAAATGGTTTCGAAAGGGGTACTTTCGCTTATGTTCACTTTGACCTAAAAGTTATATTTAAGATTAAATCCAATGGCTTCGAAAGAGGTACTTTCAAATGGTTTCGAAGCTATGCTTCTATGAGTTTGAAGGATACGCCTTAATACTTTCGAAAGGAATGTTTTGATGGTTTCGAAAGGAAGGTTTTGATGCTTTCAAAAGAGATACTTTAAGCGTGTTTCGAAAGTAAAGGCCTAAGGTTTCGAAAGCCTTAGATTTTAGAACAAAAAACCTAATCTCATGTTTAAAGGAAAACCCATGGTAATATAAAAGAGCTTTGAAGTGGCTTTTAATTTTGGAGTTTTTGAGGAAGCATTCCTTGATAACAATAATGGGTTATGTGGATTAACCATATTTCATGTGGAAATTGTTTCAAGGATATTAAACCATAAATGTTAGTATTGTTATGTTATTGTATTTGCTTCTTCTATAAACATATTTACTGTATAATGGACCCATGACTGTATCTGGGGAGAAAGGGTAGAATAACCAGCTAGGTTGACCCAGTAGTGAATATAAATAGAGTTAACTCATGTATGAGTAGAGTTGCATCCGGGAGATCAGGTAGACCAGAGCATAGGATGCCCGAAGACTGATCAAAGAAGTTATCAGTTTAGATAGGTTCATATAAACCCATGAAACTATGTTCGGAAAGAGTTATCGGCAAGGGCCAATAGTTTCATAGTGATCCCATGAAAACTATATCCAGATAAAAATTATTGACAGAAGTAAATTGGTTTATAATCAACCCATGAAAACTATGATATGAAAGAAGTTATTGAAGATACCAATAGATTCAGGGAGAACCCATGAAATAATTGAATGAAGTTATTGGTAGGGGCCAATAGGTTCTTAGTGATCCCATAAAACTATGAAACTGGATAGGTAGTCTATAAGCTTGGAACATGTTATTAGCCAACCCATGAAAACTAATAGTTTAATAGTGACCCTAGAAACTATAACTGGGACAGATCATCAAATGAATGGGTATGGGAAATTCAGAATATATTGCTTGCTTGCATATCATCATGATATTTTAAGTTGCTATGTTTTAACCATTGTGTATGTAGGCGCACGGTATATGGTTATTATAATTTTTTAAGTAAAATACTAGTGAGGGGAAAACCTGTTCCGCTAAGCAGCATAGTCTCACTAGATATCTAAATGGTTTGAGATGGTAGGTTATTATTCATACTAGGCTTTATGTCTGACTCAAATTTTATGTTTTCCCAATTAACTCTCGGGTGCTCAATTAATTTTGAGTAGTTTGAGAGTTGAGATTTTGAAATTCTCCTTTATACGAATAAGATTTTGGAGACATGCAGGAGGCAAGCTAGCTATTAAGAGTTCTTTTCTATATGATTCCGCTGTGTTTTGGTTGTAAAGGAAAAGTTGTTTAATTGCCAATGTTTAGACTCTGATCATCCAAGTGGGCATCTCCATATGTCGCTTTTGGCGTATTATGTAATAATTATATTTTTCTGAATATGGTTCTCGAATTTGGTATTATGTAATGAATTTGAAATATGATTTGAAATGGAATGAGAAATTTGTTTAACGTTTTCAACATTTTTTCACATCCATGTGTTTCTGTCATATAAATCTATTTAACATTACCGCATTTGGTCACCAAGAATTAATATGGACGACTGCAACATCTGTAGCCGTTAGTTTTGGACCTCTAAGTAGGGGATGTTACGAGTTTTATTGAAACAACTCTTGATAATTTTCCAGTAAACTCAACTGCGGTTCTTTAGGAAATAAACAGTCAAAGGTAAGAGCGGAGATCACCTCCTAACCGTTAGTGGACAGATTTCCTTACCATTTGTCATAGGAAAACAAAACGAGATTTATACGCATAGTACAGCACCATCGGAGATGACTGTGCCATATAACTCACATGTTTCTCCTAAATATTCCCAAAGTTACGTTTTGGGTCCATATTTGATAGTCGATTATTTAACTATCAACAACACAGATCCAAATCAAGGATTTATTCCATAAGGAAAACCAGCATTGGTTCAACACATAAGCAAACACTAACCTCTTTAACTAATTAATTTTTTTAATTAAAATCATTTTAAAAATACTTGTATAAAAATACCTTAACAAGATATATTCACAAATCCCCATATTTTTAATACTTAGAAAATATCCATATATTTATCTCAACGATATAAGTATATTCACAGAACGGAGGAAAAATTTCTTTTTATGCAATTCTAGGACCATTTGTAAATTCTTGTTTAAATTTTTAAACCCATTTATATATTATTTAAAAAATTTAAAACCATTTATAAATATTTTTAAATCTTTCCTTAAGTCATTTATAAACCCTTTACAAATCCATGCAACTATTTATAAAGCTCTTCTTAAAAATCTATATACCCGTTTACAAAAATTCTTTATAAATATCTAAAACTATTTGCAAAGCTCTCTTTATACATTATAAATAGTTTTCTTTTAAGTCTCCAAAACATTTTATAAACTCCTCTTATAAAACACAAGTCTATTTTTAAAACTCTATTTGTAAATCTCGGAAACATTTATAAATAAATAATAATCATTTACTTCAAACATTATTATATAATAATAATTAATAATATTAAAACATTATTAATAAAAAATGATAATTAATCTTCACCATTATTATAAATAACAAAAATAAATTTCCAAAACAATATTAATAAAGCATTATTATTAATTTCAAGCAATATTAATTATTTAAATAATTAACTTTCAAAATATTAAAATATTGATAAGTAATCTTAAGCAATATTAATATAAATAGATAACTTCTAAAACAATATTAAATATAAATAAATAACTTTTTAACAATGTTAAATATAAATAAATAACTTTTGAAACAATATTAAGTATATAGAAATAACTTTTAAAACAATATTAAATACAAATAAATAACTTTTAAATCGGTATTAAATATAAATAAATAACTTTTAAAACAATATTAAATATAAATAAATAACTTTTAAAATAATATTATATAATAATAGGACATTTAAAATAATTTTAGATAATTCAGAAAGGACAGTTAAGAAGGTTGGAGTAAATAGAAGTTAAATCATTTAAAACAAAGTACTTTTGAAACCCAATTTCGGATTTTAAAATCATTTCTTATGTCAAAACCAACTTCAACTCAAATGGCGATTCATAGTATTTTTAAAATACTAATTTTGAGGCCAATAGATACTAAATGCTTAACCAATATCGATATTGAATTACTGTCACTACCGGATTTTAGTTTTTAACATAAACAATGTCATAATCAATAGTGTCCATAAATCAGGTTTCTTATCCAATAATTCATATAACAAGGATTTTATTAGAAATAAATCAACAATAGCGAGTAATCCCATTTGGATCCCTCCAACCTATCCCCCTGCATCACAAACAATATATAATCATATAATATGGGTCATCCCCTACTAGGCAGGTATATATAAATGGTCATCCGCTCCAAGGGCGGGAATAAATCCAAACCAACTGATAAAACAACAATCATCCAAACTTCCAACAAACAATTTTTATCAACTATATAATATTTCTAGTTAACCAAAAAGGTGAGTTTAACTCACCATTATTCTAGTTTTTGTTGAGGCATTTTGGATTCTGTCTAAGCACAAAATTCAACTAGCTCCAAATCAATCTAATCAAACTCTTTGTCGAAGTTCTCATTGATACGAACGTAACGTAACTCGCTGCGCTCGATTCTGACCTCGTATGAGAGAGTTATACCACTTATAAGATTTCACAAATTAAATAATTAATTTCTCCTTAATTAAAATCATTAGAGGCTTAATTACCTTTCCCCTAATCACTCTTCTTGCTCGTATGAACCATTCTAGCTGCGACTTCAACTCCATCATGCCACCACCGTCGTACACCAGACCATGCTGCATCACACCGGACTGAAGCCCCGACTTCTATAATGACCCGTAAATTAATCGCTTTGTATTTGAATATTTAAATCATTTTTTAATATTTAAATAATGAATTCTAATAACCAAATAAACATATTTTAAATATTAATTAATGATATTAAAATCATTTTCAAATTTTGTTTACCAAAATAAATGGTTCAAATAAAAATAGAAAATGTGACCAAAAAATGTTTTTCGAAAATTCGATTTTTTGTCATCGGAAAGTCATCGAATACGTTGTGCACATTTTTTTATCACTCATATACACATGCATATATGTCATGTTATAAGATAAGAAATGTATTAAAGTTAATAATCTAGCTTAGTTTAAATATACAACTTGATTTGACATAAAATGCACAAAATACATTAAATAACCTTAGGAAATTAATTAAATACCCTAACCATAACCTAAACAAGTACCTAAAGCATTTTTTAGGTGGACCTAAGGGGGGTAACGTGTGTACTAAGGGTGGTGGAGAGGTATGGCTTCTATGTTGCATGTTAACATTTATATTATTTAAATGTTTAATTTAATTAATTTAATACTCCACTGCTTTGCCTATAAATAACCACCATCTCCACACATTCTCACTTTACATATTCATTTCTATCTTCATTTCTTTTCTCTTCATGTTCATGTTCATCCATGGCTTCTAGTTACTAAAAATCAGAAATTTCCACTTCTTTTTAAAGTTAAAACACATAAACTAGCTCCTTACTTCTCTACTTCACTCCACCTATCAAACAAGACCCATATCCCCCACATATCCACCATGATCAAGCCCCATATGGTCTAGGCCGAACCCAAAAGCTCACAAAAGGTCCACTAAATCAAGTCAACTGCATAGAAAAACTTAGTTCTAGTGTTGCTCGAAGAGTTAGTGCAATTTCGGTTAAGTTAGTAAGCGTTTTGGTGAGTAAAGGTTCAACCTTCCAAAAGTTTTAAACTATATTTATCTTCATAATTATGACCTATGAATGCTTGTTGTATATGCATAGTGATGTTTTTGAAGTTGGTTTGGTCCATGTTGCAAAAGGTGTCGCATATGGAAGTTAGTTTGCGTGTAGTAAGCAAATGTGAAAAGTTTGTAGCTAATGTAATTATATTGCTAGTAAATACTTATTACATGTTGTATCATAGCGAATTATCTTGTATATGTGTTCATACCCTTGCTTTATGATGGTTGGTTGTATTGATAATGTGATATACTCGAATTCTGAACTGCCCGTATAGCGATAGTTGTTATATCGGCACTTTCGAAAAATCAGATTTTATCGAAAACGTTTGGTTCGTTATCATGCTTGGAATTATTTTACAAGTTAAGCAAGTTTTTTATTAATGATGTTTTCAAAAATAATTAATTATTTTAGTAATGATATTAAATTAAATTAACAACTTATTTAATTAATAAGGGTTAAAGTTAACTAATTAACTTATTAATGTTGTGTTTTAAATTTAACTAGTTTCTTAGTTAATGATGTTTTAAATTTAATTAATCATTTTATTTAATGATTTTTAAGGCTAATTAATCTTTTGATAATGATGGATTAAGATTTATTAATTTATTAATTAATGATGTTTTTAAAATTGATCAACCCAATTGATCAACCCTTTTTAGTTAATGACTTTTAAAAGTTAATAAATCCGTTTAACCTTAAGTAATCTTTCCTTAAATAAAGTTTTAAATTAATTAATCACTTTTAAATAATAATATTTAATTATCATTTAATTTAATTAATTATATTATTAATTAATTGAATTAATGATGTTTAAAAGGAGATTTACCCTTTTTAATTAAAGGTTATTGAAGTTAATTAATCAATTTAGTTAACAAAGTTTTAAAGGTTAATTAATCAATGTAATAAGGATGTTTTAAGTTGTTAAATCCTTTTTAATGATGTTTCAAAGTTAGTTAACTCTTTTAATAAAGTATTTTAAAGCTAATACTTGTAATGTGAGGCCAAGTACGAATTCGGATTTTTAAAAGAAATTTTTTTGAATTGTTTATGGAAATGAATTAATTTCCTTAAAACAATTCACTTGTATGAAAAAGATTTAATTGTATAATTAGCACTAAATTTTGAAGAAGTAGACTTGTTTCTATTTCGAAAGTTAAGAATAATCATGAGACATGATTTTGAGGTAACACTACTGTAACAACCCGCATATTTTACGATTGTATATTTAAATATTTTATTTAAATATAGCATCATTAATCGGATTAAAGTCCGAAAAGCTACTTTTTGTAAACAGTCAAATTGGGACTCGAGACCACTTCCATTGAGTCCAAAATGGCGTTTACGACTTTTTTGAGTATAAACATCGATATGTTTGGAGTTGGGTGAATTTTGCTATTTTTCTATTGGGCTTTGGGTTGGGTTTTAGCCCCTTTAACCCAACTGAATACCCTATACTCCACTCAAGCTCCTTCATTAATTCTCATTCTCCTTATACTCTCTAGCTAAAGCAGAAATGGTGGAAGAGAAGGGAAATTAAAATTCCTAACCCTAGTTTTGATTAGGAAATACAAATTCTAGCTCCAACATCAAGGAGAAGCTAAGGTAAACATCCTCTTCTTCTTCTCCATCTCAATCTCTCTTCAATTCTCAGAAATTCCTAACCCTAACTTAGGAAAAACTTCACCTTTAATAATAGGTTGAAGATTCTAGAGGTGTGTCGAAGAGGAATTGTTCTTGCCTTGTTTTAAAAGCTTCTTATTCATTGTTTTTAGGTTTAAAGGTGAGTTCTTTAACTCACATCTACGTTTATAGTTATCATTGTTGTTAGGTATGAATTCCTAACACTTGTGTATATTCATTTGCTTTTGATTTGAATTGATTTGATGAATTTTCCAAATTTTGGTGTTTTGGTCCAATTTTATGAAAATCCTACTATGGATGTTTGGACAATGATATTCGGGGTGTATCGAAGAGCCTATAAGGCCGGGTTGTCGCTTGGCGTAAATCCTTAGTCGTCGTTGCTCCTCCGATCGCTTCCGATACGTTTTGGCCACTTGGGCCTAGGCAAATTGTTGCCCATACCAGGATACCAGACGTCTGGTGACCAAGTCCAGACGTCTGGTTTGGACCTGGAGAGTAAAATGTATGCACGCAGATTATTAAAAAAATGCCAGAGACTATTTCCAGACGTCTAAAATTCAAGATCAGACGTCTAGATGAGTCTCAGACGTCTGACTTGAAGTTTTAGATGTCTGGGGGTTCTCTGGATAATTTCCAGAGAACGAAACCAGACGTCTGGATTCAAAACCAGACGTCTGGTCATGGCTCTGACGTCTGTTTTGGCTATTCCAAACGTCTGGGTGGATTTCTGAACTATTTTTAGAAAACAATTCCAAACGTCTGGATTCCAAATCAGACGTCTGGAAATGTTTATTTTTGCCTAATAAGGCTGTTTTGTGTGGATTTCCTATTCTAATCAATTTTTGTTGATCCGGATAGTTGTTATCACTTATTATTGACTTTGATGACTTCTTTCTTTGGATTTTTGGGAATATCCATTTGATGGATTTGATATCGATTTCTATGGTTTTGGTTCACGACTTCGAATGTGAATCTTTGGTGATTGATTGTTTCTACAATCATTTTTGTGATTTGTCACTTCTAAATACAAAGGTTTCTATACTAGTAGTAAATACCCAAACTCTTTCATCAAAACGATTTCAACACTACTTTAAATACAAAGCTCGTTTTTAAAACCATTTTCCAATCTATTAGTATATACAAACCTTTACTTCATTCGTACGAGAAATCTAATTAAACGGCTTAGTAAAACAAGTGGTATGAAACGCTTGCATTTACTTCGTCGGTTAATTCTTGGACTTGTTCGATTGAACTCTTGTGATAATTTTCGAGTGGAAATCTACAATTTGTTCGTAAATATTTAAGTTAAGCTAGTGGTTATGGGACATGAAACTAAACTCATATATTTACTAGCTTAGTGTAATTCACACTTTTTATTGATCGATGATGATCATTTTGTGATTTAGACTAGCGATGTGCGATGTCTATTTGTTTGTGTGGGGACTAAAAACCCCGTTTGTGGAGCTTCGGCTCAAATTTGGCGGGGTAGCGACCCGTGGTCTTCGGGCCGTTTGTGGAGCTTCGGCTCAAAATTTAAGGTTAGCAACCATGGAATAGCGTTCCGTTTGTGATACATGTGTTGGTGAGTTTTCATGCTCCCGTTTATGATAGGCCTTCCCCTTTGGTGATTTCTGGATTTCTAGTTGATGATTTCTAGAATTTGTGTTTTACCTCTTTTTGTGATTGGCAATGATATGTTTGTCAATAATTGGGGTTTGGTGAATAAAATAAAGAATATGACATTCTTTTTGGTGCTTTGAGATTCTTGAGATATTGTATGATTTTGTTGTTGTTTAAAAGTATACTTGTCACGGTTTGACATTATTGTTATCATACGTTTTTGTTATATCTCTACTCATATCTCATTCTATATGTGATAATTATAGCTAGACTGATCCATTTATTATTTTCTTATTAAATAATACTCGGGTCAGACCGAGATGTTACAGGTGCTTCTGCTTGACTCCTTATCTAGGATCATCTTCTGACTTTTGTCTAACTACATTAGATTTGTAGTTTTTGTTGTTATACATTTGAGATAGAGACTCCTTGATGTATACATATTCTTTTACCTAAGCAATTGTATCTATTCTTTTGTGATATTGTGGATCTTGTTTGACCACTTCTCTGATGTACACTTTTATGTGTTATATTCATATCTATTTCAGCCTTTGAGATATGAACATCTGTGACTGATTTATGTTATGTTTATTTCTATATTTGTTTCCGAGGTCCATATAGCCACTGTGTGGTAGCTTTGAGTATGAATCGGTATGTCAGATTTCCTCTTGAATTGAAATGTAAGTTATATTATCTGACATATCGATCCTCGCACAAAGCAATTACATAGATGGTCGCTCCTCAACAGCCTTATTCTTCGCGCTAGTCGACGGCATTACTCTATAGTGTTCTTGGCTAGCGTGAGTATAGAGGTGGGGCGTCACAGCTTGGTATCAGAGCCAAACTTCGGAACTATGTAGAATAATCTAGCAAGGATCATTGTCCTAAGTCTTTCTTAGGAATCGTGCCATAGGGTTTAATTCGAGTCTGCGTACCATTCTATCCTATTTTCTTTTATGATGCCTTGTTTTATCAATCAAATTTGTTTGATATTCATTTTGTGAATAACCTTTTTCCTCTTCTTTCTTTCTTAAAGAAGAGAAATGGTTAGACTAGGCCGTCCCAGCGTCGGACAATCCAGTGCTACTCCTCAGGACGGAGTATTTATGTCTGCTCAGCAACTTCTAGATCTTGTAAGGAATGCTCAAGCTATCGGACCCACTCCAGAGCCCACCCATCCTAAATCTGGGTTTGCACGCTTGTGCAGTGATTACACCAGTCTGGGTGGAAAGCCATTCAAATGTTCCGAGAGCGTTATAGAAGTCTAGGCTTGGCTTCGAATATGCGACCGCATCTTTTCTCGCATGAATCTTAATAATCTCCATCGAGTCCAAGTGGCTTCTAGCATGCTCCAAGAAAGAGCATTAGACTGGTACGAACTTCTGATCTCCGAAATCGTTGAAGCGGACCTTACTTGGGAGCAATTTCGGGAAAGGTTCGAGTTGAAATTCATGTCGGAAGCTGAGAAAGTATCTTTAGCTCGACGATTTATTGACCTTGTTCAAGGTGAATCTTCTGTGACAGATTACGTCGCTTCTTTTGAATCTCTATCTAAATATGGGGTCGAGTATATTAATACCCCATTGAAGAAAAATCAGAGATTTGTTTATGGCTTGAACAAGAGCCTCAAAAAGCCATTACTTCTGAAATTAGAAGTTTCTTTTGATCAGCTAGTTGATATCGCTCTTCGACTCGAAGAGGCCGACAAAGAAAGTGATGTTGAGGTCAAACAAAACATCAACAAGAAGAGACCTTTTAAATTCAAGCCTAATCCCAACAAGAAGGGAAAGCAAGCAACACCGGTAGCAAATACTCCCACATCTCGTCGTGGAGAATGTTACAATTGTGGTTCTAAGGACCACTATGCAAACAAGTGCCCGAAGTCTCTTTCTTGCCGCTATTGCAAGGGTTTGGGTCATACTATATCTTTATGTCCCAAACTTCAGGGCAAGAAGGAGGGCAAGCTAAATGTTGTACAAGCTCCTGCTAACACTTCTCGTGGTCAAGGTATTTCTCATTCTATCCATGATGGCATCATTATATTTCGTGATCTTCCTATTCGAGTTCTTTTTGATACGGGTGCATCTCACTCTTTTATATCAAAAGAACTTGTTGATGCTTTGTCTTTGAATGTAATTGGCTTGATGACTTCTTTGAGAATTGCGAATCCGGTTGGTGGATCCGCAACACTCAGTTTATTGTGTAAAGGTGTCGAAATTATTTTATGTGATTACTCTTTTCGTGCCGATTTGCATGTTATGCGTTATTTAGGTTTCGGAATGATTTTGGGAATGGATTGGCTTAACCGTTATGAAGCCCATATCCTATGTCCCGAGCGGACTATATATCTTCGGCATACGCAATCTCTTAAGTAGATTTCTCTTGTTCTTAAAGATTCAGATTCCAATTCGAAAGCATCCTTGTATTCTCTAAATCCTCATGATGACGATAATGATGATGAGGAAGATGTTATTTCTCCCATTCACATTGTTTGTGAATTTCCCGACATATTTGAGCCCGTTTTAGGATTACCACCTAAGCGAGCAATTGAGTTTAGAATTAATCTAATCCCTGGAGCTCTACCTATTACTCGTCCTCCTTATCGTATGTCCAATAAGGAAAATGAGGAGATGCGTAAACAATTATCCGAATTGGAAGCGAAGCAATTTATTCAATCTAGTTCCTCTCCATGGGGAGCTTCGGCTATTTTTGTGAAGAAATATGATGGTACACTTAGGCTTTGCGTTGACTACCGCAAGCTTAATGATCTCACCATTAAGAATAAATATCCCTTACCGCAGATTGATGATTTATTCGATCAGCTTAGTGGTGCTAAAGTCTTTTCACAGTTGGACTTAGCAACCGATTTTCATCAGCTCCGTATTGTAGAGGATAGCATTCCTTTGACATCATTCCGTACTCGTTATGGATCTTATGAATGGCTTGTTATGCCATTTGGTTTGACGAACGCTCCGGCTTATTTCGTTGACCTTATGAATCGAGTTTTCAAAGACTTCCTCGATCGATTTGTTCTCATCTTTATTGATGATATTCTTGTTTATTCTAAAACCGAGGAAGAGCATGAAAATCATCTTCGGATTGTGTTGGAAACTCTTAGGAGCAACCAATTGAAAGCGAAATTTTTTAAATGCCACTTTTGGCAATATCGTGTGAAATTTTTGGGGCATATTATTTCTGTATCCGGAATTTCCGTGGATCCTTCAAAGATTGAAGCGATTCAAAATTGGAAGAGACCAGAGAGTGTGATGGAAATTCGTAGCTTTCTCGGATTGGCGGGCTATTACCGTCGGTCATAAAAGACTTTTCTAAAATTTTCGTACCTCTTACTAATTTGACAAAGAAGGGAGTTAAATACATTTGGTCTAACAAATGTGAAGCTGCTTTTTAGAAACTAAAAGAACTCCTTTCAGATGCTCCTATTCTTGTGATTCCCGATGGGAACCAAGACTTTATTGTTTACACCGATGCTAGTCGTGTTGGTTTGGGAGCTGTTCTCATGCAAAGGGAACGTGTTATTTCTTATGATTCTAAGCAATTAAATCCTGCCGAGACTAGATATGCCACTCATGATTTAGAGCTCGCAGCTATTGTTTTCGCTCTTAGAATTTGGCATCATTATCTTTTGGGAGAGAAATTTGTTCTCTACACCGATCATAAATCATTGAAGTATTTATTTTCCCAAAAGGAACTTAATTTGTGTCAACAACATTGGCTCGAGTTCCTTGCATCTTATGATCTTGATATTCTTTATACTCCCAAAAAGGGAAATCGTGTTGCCAATGCCCTTAGTCATAAGCAACAAGGGGTTGTTTCTATGATGATATCCGAATGGAATGATCTCGCGACTTTATCCACTTGTGAGATTCAAGATCGTGAATCCAATTCATGTTCATCTCTTGTTTTGTGTAGCATTGAGGCTCATCCTTCTCTTTTAGACCGCATTCTAGAAGCTCAAAAGCATGATCCCGAATTGGTTCTTCTTAGCCAAAGTTGTAGGGATAAAATTGATATTAAAGGGTTGAAAGACTTTGATATTGATGCTCATGGCGGCATTCGAAAATTTGGTAGACTTATTGTGCCAAATATTATTGATCTTCGAAAAGACATTTTAGAAGATTCTCATCGTTCTAAATTTACCATTCATCCCGGTAGCAGTAAAATGTACGTAGACATGAAGCGACTTTATTATTGGGATGGAATGAAATCTGATATTGCTAACTTCGTTAAGCGTTGCATGACTTGCCAACTCGTTAAGGCCGAACACCAAAGGTCCAGTGGGTCGTTGCAACCTTTGGGCATTCCTGTTTGGAAGTGGGATCAAATTTCCATGGACTTTATTGACGGTCTTCCCCGTTCTCGTTCGGGTCATGATAGCCTATGGGTGATAGTAGATAGACTTACAAAATCCACCCATTTTCTTCCCGTTTGGTCCAATCGGACCGTACCTATTTTGGCTAAACTCTATGTCAAAGAAATTGTTAAATTGCATGGAGTTCCTACTTCTATTGTTAGTGATCGTGATCCATTGTTTACTAGTCGATTTTGGAAGGGTCTTCAAAAAGCTTTGGGAACAAAGCTTAATTTTAGCACCGCTTATCATCCTCAGTCCGAAGGACAAACCGAGCGTGTGAATCAAACTCTTGAAGATCTTCTTCGTGCATGTGTTCTTGATTTTGGTGGAAGTTGGGAAGATCATATTTCTCTTGTTGAGTTTTCCTATAATAATAGCTTCCAATCTAGTATTGGTATAGCACCTTTCGAGGCACTATACGGAAGGCCATGCCGATCTCCTTCGTGTTGGCTTGAAGCCGGTGAGAAGCTAGTTTTAGGTCCAGATTTTATTCGTGATGCCACAGAAAAGATTGACCTTATTCGTCATAGGATGAAAGAAGCTCAAAGTAAATAAAAATCCTATGCCGATAACCGAAGAAGGAAATTATAATTTTCTATGGGAGATTTGGTGTTTATTCGTGTTTCACCTATGAAGGGTGTTGTGCGTTTCAGTCGTTCGGGAAAATTAGCACCTCGATATATTGGTCCATTTCCCATCACCGAACACATTGGTTCCATGGCTTATCGCCTTTTGTTACCGGCACAGTTTTATGCTATTCATGACGTATTCCACGTATCTCAACTATGGAAATGCCTTCGAGATTTCGATTCTGTTCTTGAGTCCGGTGTTATCGAAGAAATTGAAGTTTCGCCTAATTTGACTTATGAGCAACATCTTATTCGTATCATTGCTACGGAGGTTAAACGCCTTCGAAATAAAGATGTTCCTCTTGTGAAAGTTCAATCGTCCTCAAATCCTAAGGATTTCTCTTGGGAATCCAGAGAATTCATCGAGCGAACACATCCGGACTTACTCTCTCATGCTCATTATGGTGAACTTCTCATTTCAAAATTTCTTCTTTTGTGTTGTTATGCCTTTGTTTGGTTGTTACTTTTTATTTCTTTTCTTAAGTATTGCGAGGACGCAATTTCTTTAAGGAGGGCAGTCTGTAACAACCCGCATATTTTACGATTGTATATTTAAATATTTTATTTAAATATAGCATCGTTAATCGGGTTAAAGTCCAAAAAGCTACCTTTTGTAAATAGTCGAATTGGGACTCGAGACCACTTCCATTGAGTCCAAAATGGCGTTTACGACTTTGTTGAGTATAAACATCGATATGTTTGGAGTTGGGTGAATTTTGCTATTTTTCTATTGGGCTTTGGGTTGGGTTTCTGCCCCTTTAACCCAACTGAATACCCTATACTCCACTCAAGCTCCTTCATTAATTCTCATTCTCCTTATACACTCTAGCTAAAGCAGAAATGGTGGAAGAGAAGGGAAATTAAAATTCCTAACCCTAGTTTTGATTAGGAAATACAAATTCTAGCTCCAACATCAAGGAGAAGCTAAGGTAAACATCCTCTTCTTCTTCTCCATCTCAATCTCTCTTCAATTCTCGGAAATTCCTAACCCTAAATTAGGAAAAACTTCACCTTTAATAATAGGTTGAAGATTCTAGAGGTGTGTTGAAGAGGAATTGTTCTTTCCTTGTTTTAAAAGCTTCTCATTCATTGTTTTTGGGTTTAAAGGTGAGTTCTTTAACTCACATCTACGTCTATAGTTATCATTGTTGTTAGGTATGAATTCCTAACACTTGTGTATATTCATTTTCTTTTGTTTTGAATTGATTTGGTGAATTTTCCAAATTTTGGTGTTTTTGTCCAATTTTATGAAAATCCTACTATGGATGTTTGGACATTGATATTCGGGGTGTATCGAAGAGCCTATAAGGGCGGGTTCACTACGCCATAGATGACCTTCTGCAACACAAAAAAAATGTTGGCTCAGGCCCGAAAAATGTTACCATAGGTCTATGGCAACACTTTTAGGGTGATGCAATTTTTGCCGTTGCCTTAGACCTCAAAGGCAACATTTTGACTATCTAAGGCAACATAAGTAATACTGTTGCAATAGAACCCTATTTGGGTCTATGGCAACACCCATAGGTATCTGTAGCAACATTCCAAAATGTTGCTATAGATATTAACTTTTTGAATTTGTGGGGCCCACAATGTAGAGCATATTTGATTTTTTAATAAAAATAAATATTTATTTAATAAAATGCTATTGCACAAAATTTGATATTTAAACAGTAATTTATTTAAATAAATATTTTATTTCAACATTTGAAATAGTACAAATTCCTGACTCCACTTTTTACAATTCAATGATATATAACACTGATATTTACATATACAGATATTCCTCACTACATCACTCAGTTCACTCATTACATATGCAGTTTCAATTTATACAGACACCGACACTGACAAATATATGACGAGCTGAGTGCCGAGCCGAAGGCGAGCCAAGTGCCGAGCCGATGGCGAGCCGAGAAGCGGGTTTGGGCACAGCGCCGGCGAGGGTCCGGCGGGGGTCGGGCCGTTTGTGGAGCTTCGGCTCAAAATTTATGGTTAGCGACCATGGAATAGCGTTCCGTTTGTGATACACGTGTTGGTGAGTTTTCATGCTCCCGTTTGTGATAGGCCTCCCCCTTTTGTGATTTCTGGATTTCTAGTTGATGATTTCTAGAATTTGTGTTTCATCTCTTTTTGTGATTGGCAATGATATGTTTGTCAATAATTGGGGTTTGGTGAATAAAATAAAGAATATGACATTCTTTTTGGTGCTTTGAGATTCTTGAGATATTGTATGATTTTGTTGTTATTTAAAAGTATACTTGTCACAGTTTGACATTATTGTTATCATACGTTCTTGTTATATCTCTACTCATATCTCATTCTATATGTGATAATTATAGCTAGATTGATCCGTTTATTATTTTCTTATTAAATAATACTCGGGTCAGACCGAGATGTTACAGGTGCTTCTGCTTGACTCCTTATCTGGGATCATCTTCTAACTTTTGTCTAACTACATTAGATTTGTAGTTTTTGTTGTTATACATTTGAGATAGAGACTCCTTGATGTATACATATTCTTTTGTCTAAGAACTTGTATCTATTCTTTTGTGATATTGTGGATCTTGTTTGACCACTTCTCTGATGTACACTTTTATGTGTTATATTCATATCCGTTTCTGCCTTTGAGATATGAACATCTGTGATTGATTTGTGTTATGTTTATTTCTATATTTGTTTCCGAGGTCCATATAGCCACAGTGTGGTAGCTTTGAGTATGAATCGGTATGTCGGATTTCCTCTTGAATTGAAATGTAAGTTATATTATCTGACATATCGGTCCTCGCACAAAGCAATTACATAGATGGTCGCTCCTCAACAGCCTTATTCTTCGCGCTAGTCGACGGCATTACTTCGTAGTGTTCTTGTCTAGCATGAGTATAGAGGTAGGGCGTCACAACTACCTTGACTTTTCCGATACTATAGTTAACCAAGAAATAATATGAGTTTGATTTCGATGAGTGGTGGTAAGTATACAAGATTTAATTTCCATATACGATCGTTTTATATCCTCGATAGTCAGTTTCTCGGCTATCGGTTACTTCACCTTCTTTATTATCGTCATTCTATGATGATTTATTGCTCCATTGAGCGTTGATATCCTTTGTCGAAAATGACTAAATCCAAAGCGCGAGAGGAAGCCAAGCTATGTGGGTTTGCTCCCATCAGGATACATTCACATCTCATCTAGATTGGACGATTCAGTAGCACTATTAGATGTGAAATATTCGGATACTCGGTAAGGTTTGGCGAAGTCCGGCTTGGTATTGTCCGAGAAGTGTCACAAAGGAAATGAGCTTCTCAGAAGTATATTACTAGAGGTATACTTCAAGGGTGGTGCACCTTCCTAGTCATTTGTTGGAGATTTTCCTTTTCTAATTTGGTTCAAGCCTTTAAATTTTATTTGCATCGGGAAGAGTCAACCACTCTTCATGTTGTTTAATTATTTATCCATTCTTTACATTCAGATGTTGATTTAGTGGGAGTAAACCCGTTCCATGCTTAGCGGTGTGGTCTCACCTGTTTGTGTTTAATTTCCACCCATTGTTTTAAAAATTTTACTCATACTAGGCATATCGTCTGACCCGAGTTGTTTGTTTTCCCTAAACTCTTAGGTGCTCATTTTATTTGAGTAGTCCGAGAGTAGTAGGTCTTTGTTGGGCTCTTTTGAAGACGAAGTCCGAATAGGATTTTTTCATCTTCTTAGCTATCTATTCCGTTGTTTATCTAGTTTGTGTATATATTTTGTTTCAGCATATGTAAAGGCAGGAAGTTATAAATGCCTAAGCTGATTTGTAGTACTTTTGTGTAACTTTGATAACTCCCTGTTAAGGAGTAACCTAATGTACTATTGACTGTTATGTTTTATTTAGAAGTTTCGTTGTGAGGTTTTCTGCTTTTTCCACCCTAGGACGATTCACCTTTTTGATGCTTAGGCAACGACACACGAACACCAAGGATGTGTTAAGTGTTGTTCCTAGGGGTCAGAAAGGTGGGTCATCACAACTTCCCTTTGCACATCGCCACAGGTCCCGCCCCCAATCGAAGCTCCATCATCGAGAATTCCGCCTCCAAACTGCCATCGCACGTAGGCGATTTTCCGTCGACCACCGCGCTAAACCCTATATTCACCGTCCACTTCACTCATCCAAACGTCGCCGAGGTTTCCTTAGTTGAACCCAAAGCCTAACGGTGCTTGGATTGAACCTAACAAATGTGGGTCGTTGGATTGATTTTTGAAATTTTCGAACCTTTCTGACATAATGCGGTAATATATATTGGAAGGAAGGCATGGGTTTGAGATGTGGAAGTATGGTTCAGTATGAGCTAGGGTATGGGAAAAGTATGGTTTATATATATATATGTATGTATGTATGTATGTATGTATGTATATATATATCTATATATATATATGTGTGTGTGTGTGTGTGTGTGTATATATATATCATAATATCAAGTGCTCAAAAATCTCGAACTCCTATCGAAATGTGCCGCCTGGCATTTTATATGTAAAGCCCCTATTCCGAACACAATAGAACTAGTCTCGAGACCTAATTTGATCATATGCAGAAGTTAGCTTTTCAAACCCAGTCATAATTTATTAATTCCTTTAATTTATTTCTACGTGTTTCAATCTCGTATGACCATACGACACGTCCAATTGCCACGAAATTCATTAATATACAATAATATACTATTACGGATCCAATGGCACTGATTTCGTCGAAATGCAAGACAGCGCCCCAGAAGGCTATTTACACATGTTAATTAAAACGAGTTATTACCAAACCAGTTTAAATCACTTTTAATTGAAAATTAAAAGTTACTATTATTATTCTGATTTAAACAGAATTTGAATAAGCTCTCGAAACCATTTTACTTGAATTAAATCAAAGATTTCAATCATTAAATAATTTCAATATTTGAAATTTAAGTTATTTAACTTATAAAAATAATAATTCAAAATTTAAAATCAATTAAATATTAAAAAGTCAATTGTCAAAAATTATGGATTGTTACATGAAACCTAAAATGTCATTTAAGTACGACTAATTGCTCAAGTTTTAAAGTATTTAGTTATTATTTTTTCAAAAAATAGAGTTGATATTGTTGGAATTAAGATAATTGTTTAAAAGATATTACAATATTAGTGTCTAAATTGCAGTTCATTCTATTGAAATTAAAATTAATATAATGCTTGTAATTTTTGTTATATGTAAATTATTTTTATGTTTTAAAGAGGTATGATTAATGAATATGAAAACAATGGTAGTTTTTCTAAAATGGTCTGTGTAAAGTAATTTTCGGTGTAAATTAGTTTATTATATTTTATAGTGTATGTTAAGTGATTATTAATGTATAAATAGAATTAGCCATTTTGGATTGACCATGATGTTAGTGTTGGATATACGAATTTGTACTAGAATGGTTTCACTACCTCCATTTGGATCGCTCCTTTCTAAGTATACTCATATTTTATATTTTTCTTCAACTTTTGGTTAATGTTCTTAAAAGAGGCACATCTCCCCTCTTTTATTTGTTGGCCACTAAATATTATTATATTCACTTGTAAGCTATTTTCTGGAGTAAAATGGAAAAATCTATTCAACCCCTCGCCTTAATAGAAGTCATTATGATAATATCTATTCAAGTTAAGGTCTACCATCAATATAAAATATGGTCGTGACCGACCTTATATGGAGAAGAAGAAAACGTCTAATTTTCAAGAGAAGAGTCAAAATAAAGGCAAGAAATGTTATATGTTTATAACAACTAGAAAAACACGACTTCATTATTTTTGTGCTAGATAATAATAAAAAAGTTGCATTTACCATCTAGAAAGTTTATAGATTTTTAAAGGTTTTACTTATAATTATTGATTTAATCGACTATGAATTCATTATATCACCTATTTGTAATGGGAAAAGGCCCTCTACTCTGCACTTTTGTAGAGAAGGGATTCACTAGGTTCTTTAGATCGTCGTATCAAATATTTAATTATTCACAGCACTGGTGCAATATGGCAGTTGTCACAACGCACCGGTGCTCTAAACCATTCATATCTGATGTAACAACCCAATTTTCCGCATAGTTTAAGCTGACAATAAACCACAAATGTCCAACCCAAATTGAACGAAAAGGCGCATGGTTAAGGAAAGGAAGAAGGAAGAAGAAAGAAGTGTGACGCCCCACCTCTATGCTCACAATAACAAAGAGTATTAAAAGAAATACTGTCTGTTATTACGAAGAATAAGGCAGGATAGGAGCGGCCATCCGTAGTTGGCCTTACACTAGTATTGGTTACCTCGATAGGAGTGGTATATATTTTTCATTTTACATCTCTTATTTATTTACTCCTATCGACATACCCAATTCCAGTATAAAACGAACTACGATGGTTCATAATAGTTTAGGACAATATATATAATAATAACATAGATACAAAAAGAATGCGGAACACAGATAACAAAAGTCTCATATATATATATATATAACTGATGTCAGTTACAATACATTTGACACAATACATATGATACAACTACAACTGTCGACTCTGGAAGTTATATATACATGTACATTATCAACTAATATACATGAATACATATCAACCTATACTATGACACGACTACTCCAAAAGATGTGAAAAGTCTTCATAGCTCAAACAGCAACTCAAACCAGGAAATCTACAACCTGAAATAACTCGGGTCTGACCCGAGTATTAAATTCAAAAGAAAATAATACACGGGTCAGTCTAATTCAAACTCAGTTATTAATGCACAGAAGCAATAATAATCAAATATCAAATAGACGACAGTCACAGAAATCTCGTATATCCGACTTCTAGATAAGAGAATCGGATAACGGCAAATATAACACTAAACAGTGTTAAACAACATATCAGCAAATCTAAATCATCAACAAAGATAGATAAAAAGAGTATCAATGAAGATAATTTTGGAAAACAACAGAATTGCTTAAACAGCAATTAACAACCAAATCCAATTATTAAATAAATAATTAGAAAAACTCAAAGTGGTTAAATCAAACCAAACTCTGTGTGGCTGCAGTACACGCACGCGTGCACTGCCTCGCCACTACAGTACGTGAAATCATCACAACAGTGAATACTAACAACAATCAAAACTACAGAGGTCAAAGAGAAATCCAAGCCAACGAAACAGCGTAAACAAAAAAAATCTAATTATCAATATGATAATTAGAAAACACATAATCTAACTTATCTAAAAGATAATTAGATGTCAACAGAATCATTAGATTAAACCAAATCAAAATACAACCTCAAATATTGAATTGAACCAACGAAACAATTCAAACAATCGAAATATCAATTAAACTGTCAATTCTGATAGGGTTGCAGTACACGCACGCGTGTACTGCCTCGCCACTACAGTGATGAAATACCCAAAAGCTCAGTAAAAGCTCACAACATGAGCACAAGGTCAAACCCGAGCGTTTCAGCTGGATTTAACTCAATGTACGGAAACAAATACAAAGTAAATGTCACAATGAAACTTCGGTTGCTAACAGGTACAAAGACAACGACAATGCACAGGTCAACAACACATAAATAGGAAGGCAATGCTCCAACAACTGCAACAGTGCACAGTGAAGCGAAGACGATCTAAAGAAGCACAGCAAGCATGCAACTACCAAACTGGGTCAAGCAAGTGAAATATGCAAACAGACCAGTAAATGCAACAGATATATGGTGATGCACAAGCAAGAATATGAATGCAATCATATACACTGCAGTGAAGCATTCATTTATGAAACATAAATGCAAACTAAATGACTCAAGTGATACTAATTATATGCTCTGTGAACACTGAAATTCAAGTGATACAACTCGAAGCAATGCACCAAGTTCATATAACAACACAAGTGCATAGGGGCAATGAAATGGAGACTGTACTCAGGTGGACAGTGCTACAACACAAAAGCTCTCAAGTCAGTTACAAAATGGCATCACAAAATGAATACAGGAACTAGACTCGAGCATGCATGAAGTTCAAGTTGAACTAGACTAATACAACACTATAGATTATCAACATACTTAAGGGTATCAAGCGGACATATCAACATATGATCAGTGGCATGCATACAGTATGAAGTGCACAACATACTCAAGTTTGCAACTCAAGACCAGAACTTCAAAAGGGTATTAGACTACGAGGTGAATGAACTAAACAATATAGGACAGCATCTACAACACAAATTCAACAGTGAAAATATACATAGGCAGTGCCACTATAAACAGGTATAACTACACATTGTATAGTGACATAAGAATGAGCAGTCGACAAGTACAAACTGCACATGAGACAACAAACTACAAAAAAGGTTTAGGGTGAAGTCAACATGGATTTTAAGGTAAATACAACTATCAAATGAAGACTCAAATGTCAATGGCACTGCCTCAATAGTCAGATAACCAATGAAACAACATTGCCACTAGGTCACACATGTATACATATACCCCTACAGTTCTCCTAAAACAATATAAATCATAGCAGTTTCGAACAAAGACATGGGGATTTCAAACTAGCAGTGGCAATGCCGAAGTCAACTATGCTACAGCAACAATTTCAATCAAAACCAAAGTCGGCATCGAACCAAATCAAAACCATGATCAAAGGATAAGCTGAACGAGTCAGAGACAAGGTTGTCAAGAATCGAACAGCTCAAACCCGTGTGTATCAAGTTATACACAATTGACAAAATTAAAGAAATCAATAACATCGAGCAAAATCGAACCAAATCCCAAAACGAAATTCACGTAGCAGCTGTTTTATTTTCGAAGCCGATAAATTTCAACCAAAATCAAAACTGAAGTTATCACAAAATCAAGTTATTCACGAAGTCGATAAATCACTCAAAACGACAGTTCAAAATCAACTCGAGAAGCAAGTACCAATATATACGAATTTGATTAAGTCAAAGAAAATATCAGATTTGAAATGAAATTGAACAGTCGAAGTATAGCAACTATGAAGAATTAGATGTGAGTGATAATTCACTCACCTGTGGTTCGAAGAACCAACCCAATCTCGCAGTTGAAATCTAAGATCGAAAGCCCCAGTTTTCACAAGCCCTAAATTTGGAAAAGAGGCATGAACGAGGATGAGCCAGAGCCGCCATTTTTCTTTTTCTTCCTTTTAGGGTTGTCACGAAAAATTGATAGGGTAATGGGGTAACGGGTTTTCGAGTGTATGGAAAAGGGAAATGGTAATGATAAACAACACGGCAACTAAAAATCAAACATGGGCTTCAAAGCCTACACTCTCAATCAAATTTAAAAAAAAATTTACACCCGGTCAAAAATTCCTAACAGCAATTAATCATCAATTTAATCGTCCTTTGACGATAATCAATTGTCATACAACTTCGGGTTGTTACAGACTCCCCTCCTTATAAAAATTGCGTCCCTGCAATTTTCATAATTAAGATCGTCAACAACCAATATTCCTCTAACATAAACTGGTTAAGCTAGAAGATAAAGGTCGAGAATACAAACACCAAAGAAATCTTTTAATTCCATAAGGGAAATTCACAAATTCTCAACAAAGTCTAATTATCAATTGATAATCAGAAAACTGCAAAACTGAATAAATACAATTATCAGCAATATTCAATTATCAACTAGATAATTAAAATACAGAAATTCACAAAACAGCAATATCTAATTATCGATACGATAATTAGAAAACAGCAAAATCTAATTACCAACAAAGATGATTAGAAAGCACAAATCACAATTCGCAAAACAGCAAATATCTAGTTATTCAGCAATTAACTAGAAAACACAAACTTCATAATCAGCAAACTCTAACTATCAACAGAGATAGATAGAAAACAACAATTTGATATAATCGACAAAATCTAGAATCAATTAGAGACTAGAAAATCTTATACATGAAGTGGATCAGCAAAATTAGCAATTATCCAATTATCATAAACGATAATTAAATCTCAAATCAACAAATATTCAATTATCAAAAACGATAATCAAATCTCAAATCAACAAATATTTAATTACCACAAACGGTAATCAAATTTCAAATCAACAAATATTTAATTACCACAAACGATAATCAAATTTCAAATCAACAAATATTTAATTACCATAAACGGTAATCAAATTCAAATCATCAAATGTTTAATTACCACAAACGGTAATCAAATTTCAAATTAACAAATATTTAATTACCACAAACGGTAATCAAATCTCAAATCAACAAATATTTAATTACCACAAACGGTAATCAAATTTCAAATCAACAAATATTTAATTACCACAAACGGTAATCAAATTTCAAATCATCAAATATTTAATTACCACAAACGGTAATCAAATTTCAAATTAACAAATATTTAATTACCACAAACGGTAATCAAATCTCAAATCAACGAATATTTAATTACCACAAACTGTAATCAAATTTTAAATCAACAAATATTTAATTACCACAAACGGTAATCAAATTTCAAATCATCAAATATTTAATTACCACAAACGGTAATCAAATTTCAAATCAACAAATATTCAATTATCAAAAACGATAATTAAATCTCAAATCAACAAATATTTAATTATCAAAAACGATAATCAAAAACAACAAATATCTAATTATCACAAGCGATAATTAGAAACAACAAATATCCGATTATCAAAAACGATAATCAGAATCAACAAATATCTAATTATCACAAGCAATAATTAGAAACAACAAATATCCGATTATCAAAAACGATAATCAGAATCAACAAATATCTAATTATCACAAGCGATAATTAGAAACAACAAATATCCGATTATCAAAAACGATAATTAGAATCAACAAATATCTAATTATCACAAGCGATAATTAGAAACAACAAATATCCGATTATCAAAAAAGATAATCAGAATCAACAAATATCTAATTATCACAAGCGATAATTAGAAACAACAAATATCCGATTATCAAAAACGATAATCAGAATCAACAAATATCTAATTATCACAAGCAATAATCAGAAACAACAAATATCCGATTATCAAAAACGATAATCAGAATCAACAAATATCTAATTATCACAAGCGATAATTAGAAACAACAAATATCCGATTTTCAAAAACGATAATCAGAATCAACAAATATCTAATTGTCACAAGCGATAATTAGAAACAACAAATATCCGATTATCAAAAACGATAATCAGAATCAACAAATATCTAATTATCACTAGCGATAATCAGAAACAACAAATATTTAATTATCGATATGATAATTAAATCTCATAACAACAAATATTTAATTACCGATACGATAATGAAATCTCATAACATCAGATATCTAATTACCTGTAGATAATTAGAAACAAAAAATATCTAGAAATCAATTAAGAAGACTAGAAAATCAACATAAAAGGTTGGATCGATCCCATCAGATGGCGAGTTTTTAGTTCGCCGCACGTGCATCTCAGAGCGGCCGAAGCCTACCAAGTACTCAACATAATTTTGGCGCCCATCAGATGAACCGAAGGTCCGTAGAGTGACCCGAAGGTCTAGTATTGGTATTTGACCCGAAGGTCCATCACAGTGGCCCGAAAGCCCAAGAAATGACCCGAAGGTCCAACAAATGACCCGAAGGTCCAACATAGTGGCTCGAAAGCACACAAATCATCAGAATCATCAAAACATCAAATATTTGAATTTACGAGTCCGGAATTAACCGAAATAGCAAACGCACATGTCCCATACCACATGTTTTACTAAATCGTTTGATTCTCTTCATCGTTTCCTTGAAAGTGCAAAATTGTGTATTTTGTAAAAATACATTTTACACTCTCAAACGGACAAGTCCGGAATTAAGCGAATCAGTAAAAGAAAGGGGTCATAGTCCTCGATTTTGCTGAAACGTTTAAATCGCTTCCTCATTCTTTTGAAAGCGCGAACTGTTAAAAATTTTATAAACAATTTTCATTTTTTAAAAAGATTTTCCAATCACGTGATTAAAGCAGCAATATTAGTAACAATTTCGAAAAGGAAATTGCACTTCCCAAAATATCATAAAACGAATCTCAAAATCAACATTGCGGAATACCGTTTGAAAATCCACTTTTAAAATTTGACGGTTACTGAAGTCAAAGCGACAGTAATTTTTATACGTCAAAACCTCATCAAAATAATTCACATCGAAATGTAATACCAGTGAATTTTCATTCTTTCAAAATGTCACAAAACACCATGCTTCAAAATTTTAGCACCGATGTAAAAATCCCGTTATAAAATAACGGCAACAAAATACGTTTAAACCAAACATCGGTTCAACGTTAAATTAATGCAGTAACGTGCAACTCAAATTTGCACGTACTACAAAATGAACAAAGAATTACTCGACTATATCTTCAATGAAGATAATTCAAAACAGCAAAATCTAATCAATATATGATTAGCATAAAAGAAAACCAGCAAAAATCTCAACAAAACCACATAACTGCAATCGCTTCGAATCCTCAAATCGGATTCGAAATTTTCGAAGAAACAAAATAAACACAGTCATGTAAACACAAATGAAATCTATTTCAATTTCATATTTTGATTTTTAAATCAAAAAGATTATCAGTTGTACTCAGCGAAGACAGTTTCACTGTTTCCGCTGCGCACTCTGATAAACAGAACACAATTTAATTAAATCAACAAAACACAATTTCACTTTTATTTTTAAATAAAGATATTTAAAAATTTCATCATAATTTCAAAACTATAGTTTTGACTCAAAGCACAAATAAAATACCGACCAATAGTTGTAATATATGTTCCATCTAAGTTATGTTTTATATTATGTCCATAAACCCCAAGCTCTGATACCAACTGTGACGCCCCACCTCTATGCTCACAATAACAAAGAGTATTAAAAGAAATACTGTCTGTTATTACGAAGAATAAGGCTGGATAGGAGCGGCCATCCGTAGTTGGCCTTACACTAGTATTGGTTACCTCGATAGGAGTGGTATATATTTTTCATTTTACATCTCTTATTTATTTACTCCCATCGACATACCCAATTCCAGTATAAAACGAACTACGATGGTTCATAATAGTTTAGGACAATATATATAATAATAACACAGATACAAAAAGAATGCGGAACATAGATAACAAAAGTCTCATATATATACATACATACATACATACATACATACATATATATATATATAACTGATGTTAGTTATAATACATTTGACACAATACATATGATACAACTACAACTGTCGACTCTGGAAGTTATATATACACGTACATTATCAACTAATATACATGAATACATATCAACCTATACTATGACACGAATACTCCAAAAGATGTGAAAAGTCTTCATAGCTCAAACAGCAACTCAAAGCAGGAAATCTACAACCTGAAATAACTCGGGTCTGACCCGAGTATTAAATTCAAAAGAAAATAATACACGGGTCAGTCTAATTCAAACTCAGTTATTAATGCACAGAAGCAATAATAATCAAATATCAAATAGACGACAGTCATAGAAATCTCGTATATCCGACTTCTCGATAAGAGAATCGGATAACGGCAGATATAACACTAAACAGTGTTAATAAACATATCAGCAAATCTAAATCATCAATAAAGATAGATAAAAAGAGTATCAATGAAGATAATTTTGGAAAACAACAGAATTGCTTAAACAGCAATTAACAACCAAATCCAATTATTAAATAAATAATTAGAAAATCTCAAAGTGGTTAAATCAAACCAAACTCTGTGTGGCTGCAGTACACGCACGCGTGCACTGCCTCGCCACTACAGTACGTGAAATCATCACAACAGTGAATACTAACAGCAATCAAAACTATAGAGGTCAAAGAGAAATCCAAGCCAACAAAACAACGTAAACAACAAAAATCTAATTATCAATATGATAATTAGAAAACACATAATCTAACTTATCTAAAAGATAATTAGATGTCAACATGATCATCAGATTAAACCAAATCAAAATACAACCTCAAAATATTGAATTGAACCAACGAAACAATTCAAACAATCGAAATATCAATTAAACTTCAATTCTGATAGGGCTACAGTACACGCATGCGTGTACCGCTTCGCCACTGCAGTGATGAAATACCCAAAAGCTCAGTAAAAGCTCACAACATGAGCACAAGGTCAAACCCGAGCGTTTCAGCTGGATTCAACTCAATGTACGGAAAAAATTACAAAGTAAATGTCACAATGAAACTTCGGTTGCTAACAGGTACAAAGACAAGGACAATGCACAGGTCAACAGCACATAAATATGAAGGCAATGCTCCAACAATTGCAACAGTGCACAGTGAAGCGAAGTTGAGCTAAAGAAGCACAGCAAGCATGCAACTACCAAACTGGGTCAAGCAAGTGAAATATGAAAACAGACCAGTAAATGCAATAGATATATGGTGATGCACAAGCAAGAATATGAATGCAATCATATACACTGCAGTGAAGCATTCATTCATGAAACATAAAGGCAAACTAAATGACTCAAGTGATACTAATTATATGCTCTGTGCACACTGAAATTAAAGTGATACAATTCGAAGCAATGCACCAAGTTCATATAACAACACAAGTGCATAGGGGCAATGAAATGGAGACTGTACTCAGGTGGACAGTGCTACAACACAAAAGCTCTCAAGTCAGTTACAAAATGACATCACAAAATGAATACAGGAACTAGACTCGAGCACGCATGAAGTTCAAGGTGAACCAGACTAATACAACACTATAGATTATCAACATACTTAAGGGTATCAATTGGACATATCAACATATGATCAGTGGCATGCATACAGTATGAAGTGCACAACAGACTCAAGTCTGCAACTCAAGACCAGAACTTCAAAAGGGTACCAGACAACGAGGTGAATGAACTAAACAATATAGGACAACAGCTACAACAAAAATGCAACAGTGAAAATATACATAGGCAGTGCCACTATAAACAGGTAAAACTACACATTGTATAGTGACACAGGAATGAGCAGTCGACAAGTACAAACTGCACATGAGACAGCAAACTACAAAAAGGGTTCAGGGTGAAGTCAACATGGATTTCAAGGTAAATACAACTATCAAATGAAGACTCAAATGTCAATGGCACTGCCTCAACAGTCAGATAACCAATGAAACAACATTGCCACCAGGTCACACATGTATACATATACCCCGACAGTTCTCCTAAAACAATATAAATCATAGCAGTTTCGAACAAAGACAGGGGGATTTCAAACTAGTGGCAATGCCGAAGTCAACTATGCTACAACAACAATTTCAATCGAAACCGAAGTCAACATCGAACCAAATCAAAACCATGATCAAAGGATAAGCTGAACGAGTCAGAGACAAGGTTGTCAAGAATCGAACAGCTCAAACCCGTGTGTATCAAGTATCAAGTTATACACAATTGACAAAATTAAAGAAATCACCAACATCGAGCAAAATCGAACCAAATCCCAAAAAGAAATTCACGTAGCAGTTGTTTTATTTTCGAAGCCGATAAATTTCAACCAAAATCAAAACTGAAGTTATCACAAAATCAAGTTATTCACGAAGTCGATAAATCACTCAAAATGACAGTTCAAAATCAACTCGAGAAGCAAGTATCAATATATACGAATTTGATTAAGTTAGAGAAAATATCAACTTTGAAACGAAATCGAACAGTCGAAGTATAGCAACTATGAAGAATTAGATGTGAGTGATAGTTCACTCACCTGTGGTTCGAAGAACCAACCCAATCTCGCAGTTGAAATCTAAGATCGAAAGCCCCAGTTTTCACAAGCCCTAAATTTGGAAAAGAGGCACGAATGAGGACGAGCCAGAGCCACCATTTTTCTTTTTCTTCCTTTTAGGGTTGTCACGAAAAATTGATAGGGTAATGGGGTAACGGGTTTTCAAGTATGGAAAAGGGAAATGGCAATGATAAACAACACGTCAACTAAAAATCAAACATGGGCTTCAAAGCCCACACTCTCAATCAAATTTTTAAAAGAATTTACACCCGATCAAAAATTCCTAACAGCAATTAATCATCAATTTAATCGTCCTTTGACGATAATCAATTGTCATACAACTCCGGGTTGTTACAAGAAGAAAGGAGAGAGAGAAGATAAGAAGAAAAACTAAACAACATAGAATCTCATAGCGGAATGAATAATCTATAATATACAACAAATCTTTACACAAAAGCAAAACTATAGTGTGTGTGTATATATATAGACATCAATCAGAGTATATTAACCTATTTTAGCTCGGATAGTTATAGCAGTCTATCCTTACAATTGCTGATAAATACAACAATAAATGCAGCGGAAAATTAACTATATACGTGAATACGTCTCTGGCATCCAGTTCATCTCCCGAAGCACCAAGCGTCTAATCTAAATCTGTAATATGCTCGGTCTTACTTGACCATTATAATAAAATAACACCCGAGTCAGCCTGGAAAACTAGCTTGAGAAAAACACACCCAACTGGATTTTAAAGTTATATAAACCTTTGAAATCAAAAGTATCTCTTAAGACCACGCCGCACATAAACACAGACGGGTTTTTACCTTACGATAACCAAAACATTTGCTATAGAAAATCTGTTTGTATTATAATAATGTCTAAGGGTGAAAATAATAATAATCAAGTAGCTGTGATGCTCATGAGTGTACATCACAACAATACTAGGTATACAATCAAAACTGATAGGCACAATCACTAATTATGTAGGATTCCATGGAGGTGCCCTCGGTACTTTGAGAAATGGTCCTCATGCACAAGGTTCAGAGATATCCTTCTAAGGCAGCATACATCCCTAGTGATGTACCATAGGAAAAACATAGCCGGTGTAGCTAAGACCGAGCGCATCACCCCATGCATGCATAACAACTATAAGTAACATTTAGGTAGAGCCTACTACACACTATAGGTTTGCCAACCCTATTGGCCATGCCTCCTATCTCTGTTTTTTCTCATTACCACTGATGAGGCTACGTTTGGCGTTCCAACTCACGCACCGCCGCCAAAATAGTTCACGAAATCCAACATGGATTCCCATACTCAACGGGTCTCGGAACCACTTGTGAATTTCAACATCTAAATACGAAACAAAACTCCTCCATAGAACCGTATATGGTTTCGGAGTGGTTACGGTTTTCGAGTCATCTCTTACGAGTACACTCTTCCGCTTCCCTGACGTTCCAAAAACCAATAGTCGATTTTTCGGAATGCTCAATACCAGTTCTTAAGGAAATATTCAGACAATACATAAGAGCTAGGATCACCCCCTAACCGTTTAAGTGGATGGATCCCCTCATCATTTGACCTAGAAGAACAAAACGAGTTTATACGTACAGTATAGCACCACCAACGGTAACTGTACCATATAATTCCCATGTTTCTCCATGTTATCCCCAGAGTTAAAATCCATCGGTGTTAAGTAGGGAATATTTCCATACCACCAAAATTAAGAAGGATACATATTTAGGCCAAGATTTGATAGTCGGTTATTTAACTATCAAATAAAAAAGCATTCAAATAAAGATTTCATTTTCATGGAAATCACTAAGCCTCTTAGATTAATCTTCCATTAACTTAAAATCATCTTTTAAATATTTATTGAAATATTCATATACTTCTCACTAGTATAAGTATATTCACAAACCATTTCTTTCAAAATACTTGAAAACATTTAAAAAAGGATATGGGAAGAACCGTTCTATATCAATAATGGATCGCAGTTTACTTAATGGTTACGTCGCTATCCCAGCGAATCCATAGTAAAATGAGGCTATCCCTGCCCCTCGAATTAAGCCATAAAAATCAACCATTTATTTCCAAAATCTCTTTATTCATAAATATCTCAAAATCTATTTATAAATCTTCTTTATAATTCTCTACATTTAATTAGGAAAAACACTCTTTATAAATCTCAAACCATTTATAAAACTTCCCCCTTTTACCTCTAAGACCCATTTATAAATCTCCTTTCAGAAATCATAAAAGCCAAACTCTTTTTCCCAATTCCAAAATCTCTTTCCAATTTATAAACCATTTTATAAATCACTTTTACTAGATAAAACCCTTTTTCAAATCTTTTATTTTAAAACAATTCCCTTTAAAATAAACGGTTTATTATTTTTAACCATCTTCTTATAAAACCATTTACCGTTCCAAAACACCTTTTAACAAACAAGTCCATCAACTAAAGACTTGTCACATAGCAAGTTACCATTTAAAACACCCTTTTATAAATCTAAAAAACCATTTCTTAAACTCGTTTTATAAATATCTAACCATTTATAAAACTCTTTCACCTTGTAAATAAACTTCCCTTACCAACTTATAAACTCCCTTTATAAAATCCAAGTCCGTTTATAAAACTTTATTTATGGGTTTCCAAAGCATTTATAACTAAATTCTAATCATTTACTTTAAAGAACTATTATAATAAAAAAATTAATACTAAACATTATAAGTAAATCATAATTATTAACTTTGGATTATCTTAAAAATAATAATTAATAATTTAAAACATTATAAATAAACGATAATAATTAATCTTTATCCTTACTATAAATTAACTTCTAAAATATTATTAATTATCATTATTATTAATTTCATACCATATTAATTACATGCATAATTAACTTTTCAAAATAGTAAACTATTGATAAATATCCTTAAAATAATATTAATTATAAATAAAAACTTTAACAATATTAATTATAAATAAACAGCTTTAAAACCATATTAAATATAATTAAATGACTTTTAAAAAAAATATTAGGTATAAATAAATAACTTAGAAAAGGATAGATAAAAAGGTTGGAATAAAATAGAAATTAAAATCCTTTAAAACAAAATATTTCGGAAACCCGATTTCGGACTTTAAAACCATTTCCTGTCTCAAAACCAATCTCAACCAAAACGACAATTTATAGTATTTTAAAATACCAATTTGAGGACGATGGCTAACCAACGCTTAATCCATATCGATATTTATTTTTCATCACTACTAGGTTTCAGTTTTGAACATAAACAATGTCATTACCAATGGTGTCCATAAATCAGGTTTCATATCCAATAATTCATTTAACGGGAATTTTATTGAAATATAATCAACAATAGCTAGGATTCCCGTTGGATACCTCCAACCTGTCCCCATACATCATAACTCATATATATATATATATAAGCACATATATATGTAAATAAAATCAACAATGGTGAGGAATCATGTTAGATCCCTCTAACATGTTCCCCTACATCACATACAGTATATAATCAAATAATATAAATCAACCGCTTCGAGGCGGGATCGTATACAAATGGTCATCCTCTCTTACACGGGAATGTAATAGGGTTTCATCCACTCATGGGGCGGGAATATTTCCAACCCAACTAATAAAATGTTAAATCATCCAAACATCCAACCAGCAATTTTTATCAACTATATAACATAACCGGTTAACCAAAAGGCGAGTTTAACTCACCATTATTTCAATCGTCGCCGAGGCGTTCTGATTTGGAACTAAAATCGAACAACGTCTGATTTTAGCACAAATTTCAACTGTTTCCAAATCCATCCAAACTAGTTCCATCGTGAAGCTTACGTCATCACGAGTGCAACACAACAGGTTTCACTTAGACCGAACCTCGCATGAGAAAGTTGTAGAATATGCTAGTATATGATTTTTGTTTGATGATAATAAACATATATATATATATATATATATTCGTTTAAATGTATTTGTTGTTGTACTATTTTATTTTTCACACAATTAAATAAATATTTGTTGGATAAAATAAATTACATGGAATTCAAATTCAAACAAATATTTTATTCAAACAAATATTTTTTTACAATTCGAATAGTACAAATTTGAGCTCTCATTACATATATAGATTTTCATTTACAATACAATTTCAATTACCACACAATTTTCACTATACAATTTTTACATACATTTTCACCTCACTACATTCACTCATCACTCGTATTTGTTCTTCAACTCTATTCCAGTTTGTATCCAGCATCTGAATTATCTGCAAAATAAACACCGACACAGTAAAATTGACAAAGAAATATTTTTGTAGTGCAAAATGAAATGCGTGTTTGAAAATATTGTTTGCCTCAGTTATTTGGGTTGTTCGTCATTTATTTATTTTGAATTCATCTACATGAACAACTTGTGACATGCACAGTGTATCACTGTACATGCCACAAGGCCGTGCACACCGATATACACTTGCGTGTTAGAACTATAGGGACAGGTGAGCACAAGGTCATACCCGAGCCAAAGCTGGATTCAACTTAGATGCAATACAAAAAACAAAATGTATAAAAGCTCCAACCTCCAAAATGAACCAATCACAATGTGGTAAACATAGGGTGTCACGCCAACATGAATACAAGCTACTGGACATAGAACTCCAAGCAAATAGTGACAGTGATCAAGTGCAGGCACACTCATAACAAGACAATCAAACAAGTCAACATACTCGAGTGGACTCAAGGCAGGTGGATTTAGTGCATATGCAAGTGGAGTAACATATACACAGTTACATATATACATATGTGTAAGCATGTATACACATATCAGTTCAGAGGCTCAGAAATTCATACAGCAACTAGCACATTTGATCAAGTACAAACACAAGTGAATGCAACCAAGTTTATTTCAACCAGACCACAATGGACAGAGCAACATATAGTGCACATGTTTAAAGTGATGTACAAAGAAGCAGGAACTCCACATGATACATGACTCAAGAACAAGCTAGTGCAACATAAAGATCAAGTACTCAAAGAAACCAGACATAAATGCAAGCATTCAGTTTTTAACATTCACCAGACCAGAACCAAGGCCAACCAAAAACCAGATTTAGAACAACAAAGACTTCATACTTGATCCACACAGCGGTGAACACAATGCAGTTTATTCAATGCATAAACATACTTGAATAACAAGAGAAGACCACTTCAAGTTAACAAGCTTCAGACATCAACAGATCAACATGGGTATGCATACATATGAAACACAGACTATCCACAAGCATTCAAGCGTGTGAAGGCATGTATGAGTCAAAGCAATGCAATGCAAGACTCTAATCAGAGAAATGGCCAACACTAACATGAATGAAAAGTTTTCATCACAGCATACATATATACATACATGTTCATACATGTGTACATGCATATATACAGTGACAAACATATGAAACAGAAGACACAGCAATTTCATATGCATACAACATGACCACAAATTGATACAAGTGCAATCAAGTCAATCACACACATATATACATACATATATGTATGTATATATGTATGGAGACCATCAACCAAAGCAGCGAATAGATATGAACTCAGAGACTACCCAAAATAATGCGTACAAGTTCAAGTGCACCAACCCAGTTCCATGAAATACAACCAGACTCCACATGCACTCAACTCAACCAAACCCAGTGAAGACTCCAAGAAGATCACACACATTCAAGAGCAATAATCAGAATCGAATAAGGAGCAGTTTTGAAAAAGAAATGATCAAGCGGAAAAAGTCTATTTTTATCTCGCAGTAGATATTATGATGAACACGAATTAACTAAGTCAATTATCATAAGAATTCAATTTACCGAAGTCACAAAAAGACATGAACGAGAAACAAATTCAAATGCCAGAAAAGAACGGAACCAAATCCAACCGAGTATGAAATGAAAAGGTCAAAAATAAATACCATCGTTCGATTAAAAAATCACGGCCAGGTATATTCACGAAGATTTCAAATGAGAAATATATGAATGTAATTTTAGGGATTCAATCCCTATAAAACCCAATTCATCATCGGCTTATAAGGCTTTCGAGTTAAAGCAAATACCAGATCAATAAATTATGAAACTCGAATCAAGTCGAGCACAATCAAAAATTGAGAAAGGGTCAAAAATCACATACCAATCTAAAACCATTCGAGCTCGAGACAATTGAAGCTGTCGTAAAGCTATCAAAGCAAGGAATCAATCACAAAGCAATTGAAGAACACAGATTGAAGCAGAAAGCTAAAGCATCAATTCGAACGTATAATTCAAGCGGCGACTTCAATTCTCAAAACCCTAAAATTGTGAAGAGGAACGAAAAAGAAAGGCGGCCATGAAAATAATAAAAGGAAGACGACATTGTTTTCTTGTGTTATAAATTAAAGTGGGCCGGCTTCACTTAATAGTTGGGCTTAAATTAGAATTAGGTTTTTGTATTTTTATTTTGTTTTTATTTTGTAATTTCTCTTTTAACTTGTGTAATTGTCTAGTCGTGTGACTAGGTTACGAACTACGGTGGTGTAGTTCAAGAATTCGCAACTCAGTGGCTGAGTTGTGGTAGGGTTTTGAGCGTAGAGCTAGGTTAGTCATTAGCGGGTGTCGCAAGTTTACGTGTGTAAGCGTCTGACTACTTAATTTCCAGTAGAAACCTTGGGGGCAGCACGTAGGCAGGGTTTTGTCAAAGCTGGGTAAATTTGTGTGTGATCTCTTCTGCATTATTTGCTGTGATTGTTTTTTATTTCTGCATTAATTTTTATTATTATTAGTATCACCCTATTCACCCCCCTCTAGGGTGAAAACGATCCTACAAGGGTTATTAAAATTTTAAGTTATCAATTTTTAAATTATAATATAATAATTAATGACATAACATTTAACTAATCACCATTCAATTCCACTAATCCTCCTTCTCCCTCCACGCATTCGAACGCAGCCAACCCAATGCCGCCTTCATCCAACTCTTCTCGCCGCCTCCTAGCACCACCGGATCCCACCGCGACCTCGTCGTCGAACCCCCAGACCACGACAAGCCCACGCCGCAAGTCTCGTTCCCTCCTGTTGCCGTTAGCCAACAAAAAAACCAAAACATGGTTTTTCGTTCAACTCTGAATTGTCGCCGCCATGATCGCCTACGCTCCACCCAACTTCGACCGAAGGTGGCCCTCTCCTTCCTCCACAATTCCCCTTCAGACCCTACCCCCTCTAGCACCACCAACGTTGAGAAATCATGCGAAAACCGCCGCGTCTTCTACTAACTAGCACAACCTTGCCACATCGTAGCCCAATCCAACCGTTCAATACACTCCACTCGATGCCGCGAACATTTCTTTAGTTGATGACTTTGCTTGATAATGCTTGCAGTGGTCCAAAACTATGCGAGCCATTGGATTTGGTTGGATTTGATTTGAAATTTTTTAAAACATTCTCTGGTTTTGGTCGTGTTTCTAAATAGAGGGAAGGTATGGGCCTCAATGTGGTGGTATGGCTGAATAGTGGAGAGCATAGGCAAGAATAGAATAGGGTTATGGCCTATTATACTATTATATATATATATGTATTCAAAAATATCCAACTTTGAACGTTCGAAAATTTTGAATTCCTATCGAGACGTGCCGCCTTTTGTTTTATATGTAATACCCTTATTTTGAACACAATGGAACTAGTCTCGTGACCTAATTCAATCATATACAGAAGATAGCTTTTCAAACCCAGTTATATTATATTAATTTTTGAAATTAATTTATACACATTTCGATCTCGCATGACCAAACGATACGTCCAATCACCACGAAATTCGATGGCACAGAATAATTTATTATTACGAACCCAATGAAACTGGTTTTGTCAAAATCTAAGACAGTGCCCCGGAAGGCTATTTTTGTACGTTAATTAAAATGAATTATTATAAAAATCAAATTACTCACTTTTATATTCAAATTAAAAGTTTATCATCTTCATTCTTATTTAAATAGAATTTAAATCAACTTTCAAAATCATTTCAATTCATTTCATTTCAAATTTCTATTATTTTAAATATTTCCAAGTATTTAATTCAACGCTTTAATTATCAAATAAATCGAAATTTTTGAAACCCTAGTTATCTAAATTATATTTTAACTTTTCAATATTTAAAATCAATTTAAATATCCCAAAATCAACCAACTAAAATTCTGGGTTATTACATCTGATCAAATGGTATGTTCGAGCCAGTGGACCCTTTCTCTACAAATGTTGTAGAGCAGAAAATTGAGTCCTATTTGTATATTCTATATAATTGGAATATACACTTATTATGATTCTTATAATTATCAGTTGTAATTTCCATTTATATGTTAAAGGATTCATGATATTGGAATTTTGAAATGTAGTCCTTTTTTAATTACTGTGGATCAATTATGTAATATTGGGATTTTTAGTGGTGAATATGTAAATCGTTTTCTCTTTTAAATTATAATTCCTAGAATGTAATAATTATAAATATCACCATTCGAAAATTTATCAAATTTATTATAGCTTATGACAAAAGACAAATTAAAAAAAAAAGTTTCCTCGAATTTTTTTTAAGTATACTCAAAAGTATCTTCAATAATTTGTAGAAAATAATACATCAATGTATCATTTTGTTGAGTTCAACAATGGTGCATTAACATATCATTTCTCTAAAGATCCCTAAAAATATATGAAACAATAACGGATATAAGACTATCAACTTCAATATTTGAATATATCTATCACACCGTATGTTAAATTAGTAGTTCTTATATTTAACAATCATTAAACATGCAATTATTTTGGCTTTAGTATAAAAATTTAAGTAATGAATTATGTAATAAACTTAAAAATAAATGTCAAAGGAATGGCCCTGGGTAAATATACCTATCACCGTGCATACATTTGGATAACTAACAAGGGATATGTTTTATGTTTCCACTATGGTCCATTTCCATTATAAACCAAAACATCAATACCAATATTAGTAGCTATCGATTAGACAAAGTACCTATGTTAAGAAAACAATATGTAGTATAAAGTTCGAATATCATGAAGACTATTTTACTAGAAAAATATTTAAACCATCAACATTAAAAAATTAAGCTAGAAAACTCTGTTGTCCTTAGAACATATTTATGTCATTTTTTATCCACAAACTCTTTATGATCCTAGGGTTGTTCTATTAGATGGTACATCATTTGTTATATGAGTTCTGATTTCTCGAATTTAAAGGACTATAGAATTATTGTTTTATATGTGTCTAGAAAGGCTTCCTTGTACCTTTTCACCAAAACTACACCAAACACTATATACATATATACTTTTGTTTAGTGCTACTTAAATAGACATATCAAAAAATTACAAAAGGGTCATAATCATTTCCATTTTTAATTTTGCAAATGTTTTATTTGTCTACGTTTAAATGAAGGGAGTTAACGTACCATTTTATATGTAAATGAAACAATGATACATTTAAGTGTAATATTTTCATATGTAGAAACGATATTATAATAAAACATGTTTTGTATATTCATAAAATGATACATCAATATGTCATTTTCTATATTTATATGAAATGATATATAAATGTGTCGCTATACTTTAAACTTATCAGTACTTGTTTGATGAGTTCATAAGTAATAGAGGCCGTTACATAAAAAACCAGTGCAAAATACTAGATCGTATACTAAATAATTTATCAAATATTTTGGTACAATATTTTTATTGGAAAATCTATTAAGCTAAAGTGCCAAACTTATAGGTATGAAATCAAAAGTAGCAGAGGTTGTTACACGAAATATCGATGCAAAATACTAGTTGGTACATCGAATAATTTGTCAAATATTTTTATACACTATTTTTATTAGAAAATATATTAAGCTAAAGTACCTTTTTGGAAGGTAAAGCATAACAAATATTATACAAAGAAAAATACTACTATTATTGAAGTAAGTAAAGTTATGAAGAAAGCATAATTAAAGTATTTTTTATATTTATTTATTAATTTCTTTATTCCAATCGCTGTATATTTCTTACTCTATTTAACGGCTTGCTTTATCTCAAATGGTTAATAATAATAATTGCTACTAAATATACCAATCTTTTAACACTTTTGATTTGTTAATCGGCATATGTTTAAGATGGCTGATGCTATTATGATTTTATTACTGACAACTATAATTTTACTTACCAAAAACTAAATTTGAAAATTTGATTGATTCCACCATAAAAGATTATTTTAGTCACACAAAATTTTAGTGTAGATACAAAGAACAATAATTATTGCAGTGAACTTTATTTCTTTTATACACTTAATGTTCAAATGTGGAAACACATTAAGAGGAAACAACAGATTATTAGGTGGATATTGGTATAGTATTTATACTCACTTTTATGACATTGAAGTTAGAGGTCTACCAATTATTTACAATTACTCCTTTATAAAAAATTTCATTTCATAACATACCCACAAACCTAGCTATATATTGGAAGACAAAATTCTCTTTACATCAATTGCAACTATTTCTTTTTCAATACCAAAATTCCATTTACTTATGGAAAACGATTGGGATCTAATGGCAATTGTAAGAAGTTGTTCCAAAATTAAGGAGAAGTCGAATATTAAGGATCCACCATCACCTATGCTTGGCACATTTGCAAATTGTGAAAATGCTTCAACTAAACTTCAAGAGATTCCAGTTAATGGCTTCAACATTTATGGATTAGAGATGCCTCAACTTCCCCAGAAGGCACCATCAGTCCAACCTCTCCCAAAACAAGCATTTGCACCTCTACCACGAAGAACACCTTATGACATAGTAAAAAAAGAAAAGAAAAGGTAATTTCATGTTTTTTATTATTAATATATATATATATATATACATACATACATACATACATACATACAAACACGAGCGCACACACACTTAGTTTTCAAAATTAAGGATTGTAAAAGTTTATTTACTTAGCGAGAAGATATATTATGATAGTTAAATATTGTTTTGTTAGGAAGTGTCGAAAGAAGTCGATTAAAATGTCAATGATGAGGAGTCATGATAAAAACAACCAGATGCTAATCAATGATTCTTCATATCAAAGGTATATACTAACTTGATTTTTCATAAAATTAATTTTAGTTTACAAAGAAATACCATATCAAACTTGGTAGGTACTAATTTATTACTTTGATTTCATTGCTTCTTTACGAAGTTTAATTGTCGTTAGGAATGGAATGGATAAATTGTATTGTAAACTTTGATGCATTATATGTGAACCACTATACTCAAATTTAGGGTTTTTGTTACGGTAATCAACCAAACATATGGTGCATATGAAAGGAAAGGAAATAATAAATGAAAATAGTTTTCTAAATATTTAAAAGAAATTGCTGATGTTGTAATTAGGAATGTATATGAATTTATTAAAATTTTAATTAGTTTTTGGTTAACAAAGAAACGGCGAGGATACAAATACAGAGAATATTTTTTAAAATCAAAATTAGCATATTTGTTAGATTTACTAAGTTTGAAGCTCCCCTTAGTCAACTTTTTTGTTTCATATACGCTACTTTAGGGTTTTCTTTCTTTATTAACAGAAGAAAATTAAGAAAAAAAGATATATATATATATATATAGTATATATTTAATCAATGTTAGCTTATTTGTAGGCTGTACTAAGTTATAAGCTCCCCATTGCAAATTTTTTGTTCCTTGACACAAATTTAAGGTATTTGTTATGGTAGTCGAGAAAATATATTTTGCAAATGAAAAAATGAAAAAAATAAAATAAATGAAACTAGTTTTCTAATCTTATAAATGAAAGTTGTGTTGTTATAATAAGAATGATGGTGAATTTGTTAATATTTTAATTGGTTCTTTCCTAACATAAAAAAATTTGAGGAATAAAACATAGATAGTTTATATTTTATCAAAATTATGTTGATTGTGAGCTATAATAAGTTGTAGGACCTCACTATGTCAATTATTGTGTTTACCAAACTCATCTAATATAAATCCACTTCCCTCGCTTATTTTATTCCCTTATTTAACAGTTACAAAAATAATGTAAAAAGTATTAAAGGCTTTGCAAGATTTATGTTATCCTTGTACATTATTTTCTAAATATGTTTCTACATAATGTTACATGCCAAAACAATTATCAAGATTATAGATGATTTAGGTTATGTGCTATATAAATTGAAGTGGTGTGAGTGGTGGCATAAAATAAAATGCTATAATTTTAATATTTTGAATTTGACAAGCTAGATTTATTTTTCATTAAGTGAAAAATTATTAATATATTTAAGTAAAAAAATGTATGGTTTGTTCTATCATGGTTGAATGACAACCATAGGTGGCAAGGCATCAATTATGAATATATTATTGGATTTCCTATTAACTGATAATAAATCATTTTATTTTTCTATATTTCGAATTACCTAAATAAGACATCTTCTATACCTATCATGTTCCGATTAAACTATCCAAATACCTATAATAGCATGTGTATTTAAATAAGCTAAATTGATAGATACTATTATAAATGCAGCACCAAAAGTGTATGCCATGTAGAGAAACATATGAAGAAGTTGATATTAGACTCGGCTGTGAGCATAATGATTGGTAATGGGGAACACAACCATCTTTTACCAAAAAGCCACAATAAACAAGCTGGGGTCCCTCATGGTAGTGTTAATTCAGTACTGTTAAATACCTCTCTTAACTACCAATCAGCAGTCCAAGAGAAAGATGAAAATGATAATTCTAATATGCTCCTTAGTGCCAATGACTTTGAGTTTTCTTGGGATCCTAATCTCTATTTTCTTATAGATGAAGATAAAGATGACGATAATATTGATGGTGTAAAGAATCCTTTAAATGCTGCAGGTTCAAGTTCTTCTCATTTCAATGGTGGTATCTAATGATTATTATCATGTTTTTAATCTATTTTTAGCATTTATTATTTCTTATGAATAACAAACAATATTCTACATATCACAATTTCTGTTTGTAAGCAGTAAAGGTGTTTTAAGGAAGTAGAGCATGTAGACCCAATCCACTCTTCTGTTATACTGTTAAATCATGTTAAATTGTTTGAGGAGGTGAACAAAGTTTAAAATTGGAATATTTGCAATATTCAACTTTTGTAGTATGTTTTTAGTTACAAATAAGATATTTATATATCGGTTTGACACAATTGGTGATGCTTATTTTGCCAAACAAAATAATATTATTAGAAAAACAAATTTGTATTAGTAACAAAATTAAGTAGTTTATTAGTGTTTATATTCGTTATTCCAATGCAATAAAACACTACATTTAACTATAGAGGTTCGTTAGGCATCCTCTATAGCTATTGGTCGTGTGTAAGAGGGACATAGTGAGGCCTCGATTTGGTAGACACCCAGGAATCCATAAATTTTCTTATTCAAATTGCCTACAGAATCATCGATAGTTTGTAGGAAATTCCTTTTTCTTTGTTTACTCCATATTAGTTTTCTGTTATTTAGCATGCCAATGGCGGCTCCAACTAGGCAAAATATTTATTTTCCCATTTTTTTATCAGAACGCATTATCAAAAAGCAGAATTGAACTTTTGAACTAGAACCAACGTATATGTCGCCTTAACCATTACACTATGAAGTACTTGGGTTTGAAAGTACCTAACAACATTAAATTTCAATTAGTTTTTTATTGTTACAACTTTATCCTCGCCAATTGTTGCTCCTTCAAAATGGGTTGCCCTACTCGATTGCCTAGCTTTCTAGCACTGAAACCAACCTTGAGTTTGTCTACTGGTTCATTCAATAGTGCTTGAGGAAACCCTATACTTTTTGGACATGTCATTATTTGTTATATGTTTTATTAGTTTTATTATGAAGCCATTAGTGTGCATTGGAAATTTCTTACACCTTCTTGACGACCTTATCTTTTCTCTTTATTTATCGATGTAGTTAAAGTTAAAACAATTCATACGTAAACCATTGGTATAGGCAAAGAAAAAGGAATCCCTACACTTTGTCTATGCCTTTTTTGTTTCTATATCTTTACCTATCTTATTAATTAGCAAATGACAATGAAAATTACCAAATTTTGTATATTTATTTTTTATATCGTACTTCGAGTCAACTACTCATGATTGAAAATAATAAAATATTATCGAGGCATAAGAATTATTACTTTTCCACTAGTATCTTTTTTAATTGACATGGTCAACCAATGAACAATTTCATAACTTCCTCAATTTGAGTAATGTATGCTAGAATAAACCAGTTTGTTGGATTGCTGAAAGTCGTTATGTAGTAAGAATGTTAGTAGGTTCTTTTCATATATAACAACTTTTTATATATATACTATAATAAAATTATCCCAAACTATGGATTTAAATGGACATTCGTGTTTATCTTCAGGATTTTTGAAATCTAAACATAAATATTAGCAAATGTTGTCTAAAGAGCTAACGAATATGAACATCTACAATTTGGACATAGTTTGGTCATCGATCTTAATTATTTTAACCAGTACGATTTTGTTGTTTAAAATTAAATCACTTACATTGATGCAAAATAATTGTTGGAGTAATGAGACATTTTAAATACATGTCCAATTACATAGAATATACTAAATCTTGATATATAGTAATCCTATATTCATTTCTTTTATTTTACCACATAAGCTAAATATATGTATTATAGAATAATACCGCTCGATGGTTTTTTTTTCCGTCCCCTACGTTTTTTAATAATATTACTCCAAACTATTAATTTTATATCCTTTAAATTTGACTTGATTTGGCCGCATTTTGAAGTGATAAAATTAGTGAGAAAAATTTAATAACTTTTTAATTTTACATTTTTTGAAATTAATGCAACATTAATAAACTATTTTGGATTATTTTTATTTACAAGTTTGTAAAATTTAATATTACAAATATCCATCTTTAATTGGGTACTTAGGTGCTAGTACATAATTGTAACCCAAGTCTTTGGTAGTATGTAACATACTACAATTCATTATATGTCCAGTGGTTCAAATCACGCAACGCGGGGTTCGAACCTATGGCTTCACAGGCCAAAACCAGAGCACCTAACCATTAAGACAGTGGTGTTGGACAAATAAAATATTTTTGGTTTGTTATTAATTTATAAACAAGTTTTTATTGCTTTTATATTATATTTTTGTACAAAAAGCAAAAGGAAACGTTGGGAGGGCGTAAGATATTCCTACACAATATTGGTTTTTTGAAACTAAAAAAGAAATATCTGTAACTTTTAAATGGAATATTTAATTTACTTTAAACATTCAAATATGGAATTATTAAATATAAATAATCATGTTTTGAATAATAAATAAGAATAATAAACTTATTTTTTAGAATGGAAATTACAAAATCAAGAAGTTTGGATTTTCACCGTACAATTGATAGAAGCCGGTTTTCGATAAAATTTGATATACATTCGAATTATTGTTGTAATTGGTAAATAACTCTTTTTAATGGTTACAAAATGATATGATAATAATATAAATTCAATTTATAATAGTTTTATAAACACGTATACTTGTTTTATAAAAGTGTACAAACTTCGTCCCACTTCGACCAATCGACGTTGTATTTTACAATTGAAATTTAATAGTATTAAATTTGATTTTATAAATAAAATGAATTTTTTTTAATTGTTTAAAAATGATAAAAAACTTATTTTCGAGTTTTGTTTACATAAATAATTAGTTTAACAAAAGTGTCAAAATGTGACCGTAAAACATTTTGTTGGAAATCAACGTTTTGTTTAATATAAGTTGTCGCATTGTTGTTGCACCTTTGTTAACGTGTTTTAACAAATACATACACCGTTTAAATAACTAAAAAAGTTTACTTTTATTAATCATAATTAGAAAATTCTAAAAAGTAATTAGCAAAAGTAAGAAAAGTCAAAAAGCACAAATCAAATCAAGTCAAATCATGCTTTACTGAAATGATAAGTAAAAGGACAATGTACAATGGGATGTTTGATGGTAAATATGCTTTTGGTGATGTGATGGTTTTGAAAATATCCAAGGGTATTTTGGTAATTTGGTAATGGGTTAATTTTTGTAATTTACCACTTATATCTTTTCCAATAAATACCCATGCATTCCTTCATATTTCTACACACCATTCTCCTTCTTCTTCTCTCTTTTCCAAGATTCTTTAATGGCTTCTCTTCTTAGAAAAAGTTATGGAAAATTAATGCCAAAATAAAAACAAATTCATATACTAGTTCATAAGAAAATTCCACCTTGAAACAAGTTCGAACCACCTCCCTTACCTTATACAACCCACGGCCTTACCTAAATCCACTGTGAGCCGAGCTCCACCACTTCAACAAGGCTAGGTCGAACATATATTGAAGTTAGGAAGAGATCCGGGAAGCTCTGGAGCAAGAACAAGAGAAGGAAGTGTCGTCGGTTTCATATCAAGAAGTTAGGAAAAAGTTCGAAGTGCAGTGGAAACTCTGCCGGATTTTTTGGAGCTTGGAAAGGAGGGAAAAATTGTGATTGTGAGTACTCACATTTTACTAATTAATCTCTAAATTATTACAACTGTAATGATTTGAAAGTTTAAATATATTCGATGATTAAATGTTTGATTACGTGGTTGATTACTTGTTTGAATATATGGATGCTAATTTGGATGATTACTTGATTTGATAAATGACAAGAGAAATGGTTAGTAATTAACCACAGTTAATTTAATGAAAATTAAATCCATATAAATATGTGTATGAAAATTATTTAGCCTCTTAATGATTTTAAAATATTTAAAAAGGTTGAAATGAATATTTTAATAATATAGTATTATAATATGAAATGAAATAGGAAATGAGTTTGAAATATGAAAAGTATTTGTTCAAATAAGTTTAAAATAGTGTAGAAATGTTTTATAAACATAGAAAACTATTTCCATGAAGTTTGAAAAGAAATTGAAAACAAGTCAAAACTAGGCACATCGTGTAATGTAGTTCGCAATTTCGCACCGTAAAGGTCAAATGAGTATAAAGAATGGAATATAGCTTAGAATTCTTCAAGATAAGAATTTTCTAAACTATTATATCCATAGTTTTTAAATGAAGAAAGAAAATAAAGATTTCATCTTGTAAATTTTTAAATAAGTCCAAAACAATTTTCAGAAAAATCATGGTTTTGCGGTTTAAAAACCGAATTTGAAATTGATTTAAAATAAATATTTTTAAATGTTTAAAGATATTAAATAAATTTTATAAATCTTTTAAAATGTTTTAAAGGAAATTTGAGTTATATAAATGAATTTCCAAAAGGTAGAAAAGTTGTTTTGACCAACATAGCTTTTAAAAAACTTTTCGCAGCACTTTTTGCAATAGTTTTAAATAACTTGTGAAAAATGATTTTAAACTTAACCATTCTTTTTCATATCTTTTATTAATGGTTTTTCAAAAGAAGAATTAAGTGTTTTAAATAATGATTTAGAAGTTTTATAAACCATTTGTAAAAATGAAAGGAGTATGCGGAAATGACTAGTGCATTTGTCCCGCCTATGAGATCTAAACTGTAAAACAAAGTGTGTAACTAAGGCTAAGGATGGAGCAACCAGTGCCCTAAACTTACCTGGCCTCTGTTTTCTCTTTTAGGCAAGGGGTGGAATAGATTGAAAGGAAAGCCCAGATGCTCTAAAGAAGTTCATATTAAGGTTTTTCCAAAATAAAAAAAAAGATTTAGAATTCTCCAAAAGTTAAACAAGTTAAGTATAAAATATGTAATTTCAAAAAAAAAGCGAAACTATTTAGAATTATTCCAAGATTTAAAGGGGTTTTTATTAACCAAAAAGATTTGATAAGTGAGGCTTAATGATTCCATATGCTATTAAGAAGATGAATGGAATAATTGAAAATAATATGTCTCTCTAATGTATTTATGAATGAAAATTGAATTAAATCGAACGATGATTGATAACCACATATGAACTTAACAACCTTTTAATCGATGATTGGTTCGAATGAACTAGGGTCGGAATTGGGTAACTCTTATCCGAAAACCACTTCGAATGAATAAATACGTTCCACTACAACAAAAAGACCCATTAATTGCGTTTAAAAAACATGTAAAAGGCTTTTATAGCGTTTTTATAAACGCTGTAAATCAACAAGTTGAAATAAGTCAACAACCTATTACTGCAACATAAAAAACGCTATAAAAAACACGTCTTTTATAGTGGTTTCAAAATGCTAAAAAGTCTAATTAATGGCGTTCTTAAAATGCTATAAAAAACCCTTTATTATAATGACATGTTGGTGTGCAACAGTCATAAAACACTATTATTAACTGTAATAGCGTTTCATAAATGCTATTATAGGCTTTAATAGCGTTTTAAAAACGCTATTAAATCCTTTAACAGCGTATTAAAAATGCTATAAATCCTTTAACGCCATTTTAAAAATCATTTTTGCAATACGTACATATCCATTATCACACTATAATCGACAAATTTACATAAACACAATGTATCGTTCACACAATCATACAGATCACATTAAACGAAAAATAACTAGCCATTCAAGATCCTCATAGAATAATGCATAATATGTCGTAATATTTAATGAACATTACATTAAAAGTGTATATAATACAAGTGATAAAAGATCGTACTACATATGGCGATTGAATGTGCAAACCAAAAAAACTATTACTTCAAAAGATCTTCGAATCGCTAATATACCGCAACATGTTGCCATTTGAATGCACCATAGATGGGCAATTACCTATGAAAAAGAAATTCAACAATTAGCAATTATAACTATACATACATACATATGTGTGTGTGTGTGTGAAACTTAATTATATAAATTTAATTAACTTATATGGAACTTAATTAATTTATATGAAACTTGATTAACTTAGTTAATTCTTATAAAAATAAATTGATTTATATAAACTTTAGTTAATTTTAAAAAATTTAGTTAATTTATATAATCATATGGAAACGATATCAATAACATATGGAATTTCCTGAAATGGATGTAAATGTTGTTTAGAATACTTTATTCAACAATTGCATGTATATTTGTAACGATCCGCGGGATTTTCGACCCTCGAAAATCGACATCAATACGTTCACTGTATAGCATGCCGAGCAATCGAGTGTTGGAAATACCAGATCTTTAAGGGTGAAGAAGGAAAGAGATAGAAGAAAATAGAAATAATAACACGGAATCTCACAATCGCACCGGAACAATATATAATAGATAAATACAGATCTTTGTACAAAAAGAAACTATAACTGTTAATATACATACAATCATCAGAGTCCAATAATCAACAAATCAATATGGACAGTTATTATAACTTGTCCTCACCAGTGCTGACTATACAGCCTGACACACACAACGGAATATAACCAAGTATGTGAAATACATCTGAAATCCTCCAGCTCGTCTCCTGAGCTCCATAGAATCCTAACCTGAATATGTAATACTCGGTATGACCCGAGCATTATAATAAAATAACACCCGGGTCAGTCTGGAAAACCAGCGTGAGTAAACACACTCAATTTGAATTATTACTAATATTAAGACCCTTTGAAAACAAAGGTATCTCGTAAGACCATGTCACACATAAACACAAAGGGTTTTTATTTTACGATAATCAAAACAATTTTATATCAAATCGTCTGATATTATAATAGTGTCTATTGAAAATAAACTATAAAATAGCCGAAATGCTTGCATCTCATGTTTCAGCATAGTTGGCCACAACTAAAACAATACATGCTCGTAGTGGGTATTGGATTCCATACAATGATAGAGCTACTGGGATATCGCCCGCCATAGTACACCCCCAGAAAAATGTACAGAGATCGTACCTAACGATCCCTGCCAACACAGGACCAGCCTACCCCTTACTGGATAGTACCGAATATGTTATCACCCCGGGTGTTCCCACCCTATCGAGCGCTCTCTTTTCCATGCACAACCATATCCATAATTATAATATATCTGAGGGTATCTAGAAAAGTGATAACATAACCTACTTGGTGCGACCCACTTAGCCCTACTACATCTCCCCTTTTTTTAGTCATTCCCGGTTGATGAGGCTTGAGGCTACGTTTACCTTTAGAATAGCATTCATACTTGGAATGCTAACACTGCCTTCCATACCACGATGCAAATGATAGCATTCATCCATACAAGTTATTCTGGGTCTGAACAAACCAAAACTCCAAAATCACCGTCTTCATTATCTTCACGATATCACAATTCGTAATGCACAAATCGGATCAAAGTGGTTTTCGGATAATTAAATCTGATCCCGGTCTCTTCGAAACGATCAATGAATTTTGCTAGATTTGGTAGTCGGTTATTTAACTATCAAATTCCACACATAATCAGTCACTAGGCCCAATTTTATAAATCTTTCAAAACATTCATTTCATTAGATCTTTACAAAGATATATATTCAAATCTCTTCCAGTATATTAAATATTTGAAAACAATTTCAAATTCTTATATCCATAACAGGATATTTTCAAACCATATCAACACTTTGAAATATTTCCAAATCCAACTTATAATCATTACCTAGAATAATATTTCTATATAAATCATTTCGTTGTTAATTATCTCCAAAACCTTTAATTCCAATACTTAGGAAAATATTATAAGTCTATTTCCCAAAATCATTTCAAATATCCATACTTAGGAAAATATTCCGTACTTATCTCATAAATCTCTTGAATTTTATTAATTCCTTCACAATTTCCAAAAATTATCGATTTTACTTATTTATAATCTAACTAATAATTTATATCTCCTTTAATGAATTCAGATTCATTTTCGAAGTTCCCATATTTCAACATTTTGGAAATTCCATTTTCTTCCAAAACCCTTATAAAATTTCTCTTATCAAAATCATATCCGCTAAATAAACTCTGTTTACAAATCTCAAGAGGACTTATTTCACAATTCTATATATATAATAAGTTTAAAACATAATAATTTATTTTTAAAAACATATCTAAGTAATTATTTAAAATATTAAAACACTTTAAATAAACATCGAGAACTCATTTCCAATTCATTTTTAAATAAAACTAATAGATTTACAAAGCTTATTATAAAAATTTGAATTCATTTCAATAAATATTAAATATTTGAATAACCAATTTTCCAAAATAATTTCAAGACTAAAACTGTTTTTGAGCTACATAGTTTAATAAATAAAAATCCCTTTCTAAACAAAAAACTTAACTTCTCGATAAAAATCTATTTTTAAAATCCAATATAACCATTTTAACATTTATAAATCTCTTTCGATTTATCAAAAATCGACATGCGTCTCCAATTTCATAACTATTTCCAAATTCAAAAATAGTATACACTATTTCTTTCTAAACCGATTTCTATATCTCATTATAAATTCTCACTGTGAATTTATATTCCCAATTTATCAAATGAAAAGCATTCACTTTATTTATAAACATCGTTTATAAATTTATAAACTCATTCATGCTACACTTGTTTATAAAACATTCTCATTTATAACTTCATTTTTAAAATCTATTACTTTATAAATCCCATTTATTTTTCAAATCCATTTTAAATATTTATTTCAACTCATTATCTATGATTTCAAAAATATCATTCAAAAAACCGTTGTGAAAAATCCCTTATATAAATTATTTTAAAATCTCTATTTAAAACATTTTACGAATAGTTAGGTACAAATCAAAAAACAAATCATTGTTTTATCCAAATCAACTTTTCTTTAAAATAATCCAAAATTCAGTATAAATATTTCCATTTCTAGAATATCCTTTGAATTTCTTTTTAAAATTCAAAAATATTAGTTATGGTATTTATAATACCAATATTAAGGCCAGTGCTACTATAGCATCCAATAAATCAAACATATCACAATCCAGATAGGATATTCACACACATCATATATCGACAAATATGAAATTAAAATCAACATTGTTTAGGAATCCAGTTGGATCCCTCCAACCTATCTCCCTGCAACCACAGATGTTATATAACATAAAATAACAATAATAATCACGCTTCGAGGCGGGATATCGCAATAAAAAGGGTCATCCACTATTATGCAGGGCGCATAGTGTCTCATCCGCTCCAATCGGCGGGAATATAACCAACTACTAATATATATACTACTATATATAATATAACTTCCAACTGACAATAATTTATAAATTCATCCAATCAACCAATAATTAAATTTTTAACATTATAAATTAAACCAGTTATTCAAAGTGAGTGAGATTTACTCACATTGCTTCCAATCGTCGTTGCAGCGTTTTATTTCGATTAAAAACGAACAGGCGTTCGAATTTGACCAAAATTTTCATTAGCTCAAATAAATCCCAATCCATCCCCAACGCGTAGTATTCACGCATACAAACCCAACACAATTCGTTTCGTCTGATTTTGACTTCGTATGACAAAGATATGAATTTTATAAGATTTCACGAATTTAAACGATATAATTTACAAATTATTTTTTTTATATTAATTACCCTAAAATCTGGACCACCCATGTGACATCCCGAAAATTTTGACAATATCAATTTAATAATCTGCGATAAAAATTAAATTGATATGATAATAATTGTTAATAAAATTTGAATTTGATTAATAATCTTCTTCTGGATAAATGTTTAACTGATAATTTATATTTTAAAAAGCTAATAAATTTGTTTTCTGTTTATAATATATAAATATTTGTATATATTGTAAATATATAAGATCTGATTTGAATTTTAATAAATGAAGATAAGTTTTCTTATTTTAATATTTTTGGTAGTTTTGGTTTGATTTAATATATATACATCTTTTTTAAAGCTATTAAATGAATAATCAGTTGACTTTAAAACGTATACAGAATAAAGTTAAATTGTTTAAAATTTGATTTTTAACTTAAATTTAAATTTAACAAGGGTTTTGTTTTTTTTAATATAGTCGAGAAAATAAGTAATTTATTTATATAGTGATAATTTCTTTTATAAATCATTTTTATCTTGATAACGAGTTTTATTTATAATATAATATCTAATAAATAGAAATTGTTATATATATGTATATAATGGGAAGAGCTATAGTTTAAAGTTTAAATAAATTCTTTCAAAATGTTTAAAATTTAAAATAAGCCTTGTAAGTGTTGATGTAGAGTAAATATAATATTGGATAGTTAAGTTTTAAAATAAAATAAACTTTATAAATATTAAACTTCAATGTAAGTCCAATGTATGATATTAACATAAGTATGAAATAAAGTAAATAACAAGTAAATTAAATGTTTAATAGTTTAAGTTTAAAATAATGGAAATATAAAATTTGTAAATTGCTATACTTAAGTTAAAATTTTATAACCTTGGCTAAAACAACATATTAAAACAATATCCATTTACATTTCATTATCAATCAAGTTAACATTTTTAACTATAATGACCAAAACAAAGGTGAGTAAACATCACTTCTAAATCCTAATCTGTTTATAACCTGATGCAAGTGATAAATCCTTATAACTATGTTATGAAATATTTGTATGAAAGTATATTAGTTTATAGTTAATGAGTATATGTTTGTATGTAGGCAAAAGAAAATACACAAAGCAAAGTAAGATAACAAGTAAAAATATAACATGCTTTGGCTTGTAAAACAAGACTCAGGCAAAAGAAAAAAATATCTATGACATATGAACATTAAATAATTAAAATGGGAGACACAAGTACTAAAACATTTAATGCCTTCATTTTTCAACAGCATACAAGGTCATTCGAACTTGTTCATAAAATCATTTCAGCCTCCTATTCTAAAAAAAATCTCTGGCAAAAATGAGATGCTTGTATATGAAGACTTCTCAAACCAGATATCACCTACCCCTCTTACAAACTCTCCTATATTATTTCATATTTGCGTTTTGTTTAACATTACAAACCAGAGAAAGAAATATAGCAAACTTTTCTTTTGCAAAATAAAATAACATTTCCAAAACCACAAAAGCAAGATGTGTGGGAAGATCAAACAAAGCCTTTCCAGTTTTCAAAATTCAAACTGTTTCAAGGCAGAGGCTCTGTTCTTTTGCAAAGCAAATGTGAGTAACATTTTTGTTAAAACTACTTACGTATATTATGGTTGCATGTTTGCATCTGGGCATCTATGTATTTATATGATTACCTGAGTGGTAATAATTGTATGTGTGTGCATGATCTATATATCTGTAACCTCTCTGTTGTTTTCAAGCTTCAGTTTTGGGTTAAAAATCATATCTCTCGATTTAGTCTGTGATAGGGTTAAGTTTCAAACGAAACTTGTATGTTTTATCATAGTGAAATTTTAAAAACTTTATTTAAGTTGAATTAAAATTTAAATATCACTGGAATTCAAGAACAACAGGCAAACTTAAATAGTAGGTAAATTCAAACATTTTAAAATATTGATTCAGGATCACAGGTTGGATCACTACCCAGTAACATGATTTTTAAGACAAATATCATTATTTTTAATAGTGTAATTAGGGTGCAGTTTTGGGTAGAACAAAATTGTGTTTCCGTCGATTTTTGGGTGATCACGTAGACTGGAATGCTTGGCGTTCCTTGTGATGATGGAGTAGTGAATGGAGAGGCCGGGAAAAATGGTGGAAGGCGCTGTAGATCGTCGTGGTGGCAACGGCGACGAGATCTTTTCTGTAAACCTAATTTTTTGTTGTGGTTTTATATTGGTCTCGTTCGAATGCCACAGGGCATCGAGTTCGACCGGGATTTGGGGAATGCTAGTGGGGTTCATGACGAGGATATAACCGGAGTTTGAGCATCCAAGATGGTCGGAATCTCGAAAACGAGGTGTTGCCAGGATTTGCGTATGGGTTGGTGTTGAGTTTCCTGGTTCGAGTAAACTACTCGATTTTTATTTCGAGCTGCTGCGTGGGATTTTGGGGGTTGCGATGTGGTCGTGGGTCGATCGCCGATGGGTGGCGATGCTGGTGAGTGGCCGGAGATGACTGGAGGCACGGTGCACGTGCACGTGCAAATGTATGATGGCTGTCGATTTTTGGAAGGTGCAGTTTGAAATGCTTGGGGTTTCACTCGGGATTTTAGGTGTTTTACTCGGAGTAGGGACGAGGGAAACTCGAAGAAGGGTAGTGGTGGAGTTACTTGTTGCTACAGGACGAAACTGTCAATGTTTTTGGGTTGTTTCTCGGGGAAGACTCGGGTGAAACGTGAGCAAGACTCGAAGCAGGGGGTGTGTAGTCTCGGAGCAGACTGGGTTCGTCTCGAGGCAGAGGATGGATTCCAGTTTTAAATAAACTTGATTTTTTCAGGTTTAAAATTAAAGATAAGTGGATGGATTCAAACTTACTTTGAATCCAAATCTGGAAATTTAAATAAATTTTTAATTCTGAATGCTTAAGTAAAATATAGTTTAAATACTCCAATTTAGTAAGAAATGTTTTCTTAAATTAAATAATAATTTTATTGATAATCATTTGTGAATTGTTTAAGTATAATTACTTAATGGAAGTAATTAAGAAAGTAATTACTTAATATAATTAATGGAGATTAATGTGATTTGTTTAGTTGATAAATTAAGTTTAATTAATTTTAAACACTAGATGATTTGATAATAATTACTTAATGTAATTAATGGATTTTAATTAGGGTAGTAAATCACTGGATGTTATTGATCAAGGGTGATTAATAATTATGGTTAATAATTAATTAATGAAGTAATTAAAGGTTAATTACTGTATTTGGTTAAGGATAATTAATTTGTGGAATAATTAAGGGTTAGTTACTTAAATTTAAATAAAGGATAATTAGAATGATATTGGAAACCTTGATAAATTGTTATCCTTAATATGTGGTTCGTGATGCTATGTGATCTGATATGTTGATTTAAACTATGATGATGTGGTTATCTATTGATGATCAAATATTGTGACTATTATTTTTGATTATCTGAGACATATTTGATTTATATATGACCATTGTTGTGTATTGGAATAAAACTCTGATGTATTAAAATGTAATCGACAGATATAGTAATCTTTTATAAACTGTTATTATTTACTATTATATTTTATCCGCTGCGAATGTGAGATGTTGATGTTTATGTTCTTCTTCTTCTACCTCTTTCTTCTTTTTCATAACTATCTGGAATTTTCGGGATCGAAATTTCCGGGTCGTTACAGTTGGTATCAGAGCGAGGTTAAGCGAGAACCTTGGCTCTGGGGGGGTGTACTCATCAGAGATAGGGTTAGTATTACCCTAGGATGAGTTGAGTGTATATATATATGAGAGAACGTACTTGTTATTTTCCTATATAAAGATTTTAAATGGTTTTAAAGGTAAATGATTTTATATAAAGTTATATTTGATATATATAAAGCAATATTCCTTAACCAATAAATGTTAAAGTAACTGGTTGTTAAATTATTGGAATTAAATTAGGTAGTAATAGAAATATTACTAAAATGAAAGTAAAATAAGTTTGAATTGGATTCAAACTGAAATTAAAATCCTGAATTTGTAGAAATATTTTCAGAATAAAGATAATTGGAATTGGTTTCCAGTTGTAATAACCTTGGTTATTTTCCTAAAATGATGAAATGTTTGTTAATGATTTAGCAAAAAAATAAAATGTTTATGGAAGTAAACATTTAGGTGAGTGTGACTTATGAATTGAAATTGAAAAGGGTTTAAATGGTGAAGTATTAAATCTAAGTCCAGAAAGTATGGGAATTTGTTCCAAGTGTTTGAAAGAAATAATAAATAGTATTATTTGAATAAAAGAGCTTGATTCAAACAAGAGTTGTTTGAAAATTTATAGGAACATGTTTTGAATTTAAAACCAAAGGTGGTTTACAATTTAAAGTAATTTGGTGTGTAAAGGAAATAGATATGTATAAAAAAAAACTCTAAAATTGAGTTTTGAATAATCCTTGGGAAGTGATGTGAAACCCCAAAGTGGTATAAGTTTTGAACTAATAAGTAAGGATGAATATTATTAGAAATTTGAAAATTTGAAGTAGAAATTCAAATTGAGTATGGTTGGCTGGATTCAGTAAATTGAATTTAACTTTGGGAAAGTTGAATAAGTTAACAAACAACCTGAATTGGAAATTTCAAGATGAAATTGAGATTTAACTTAGGAAAGTTAAATGGGTTGATTTGGTAAGGAATTATAAGTGATCTCAAATGGGTTTGAGATCTAGGAATTGAAAATGGATGCTGTAAAATGGGTGTTTGGATAAATTTGGATGATATTTCATCCTGATATCATTCTATTGTAATAAATAATTTATGAAACTGAGAATTGGTTTTGAAGTTAAAAATGGATAATAAATTAGAATCTGAAGAATTAATTGTTTTGAGTTTTGAAATATGTTAAATAAAAGATAATTTAAAATGGAATTTTGAGAATTGGACTCAGAATTAAAATTTGTTTAAAGATTTGAATTAATTGATTTAAAAGGGTTAAATCAACATTTGAAAATTTAACTCGAACATATATAATTCGAGATGGTTTAAAATTGAGATTTAAATTGAGTTAGTTCAAACTGAATTTGATTTGAATTAATGGGAAAATTTGAATTGGATTAATTTAAAATAAAAGTGAAGATTAAATGAGTTCTAATTCAAATGGGAATTGGAATTAAATAAAGTCCAATGGAATTTGGAGTTATTTGAATTGCGTCAATTTAAATGGAAAATTGGATTGATGAAAATTGAATTGTTGGGAAAGTGAACAGTTTTGACTCTGGACTATTTTTAATATAAATTGTTTTAATATAAACTTATTTTTCCAAGCTATTAAATATATACAACCTTTCTTTCTTAAAGACAAATTATTTTATACTTGTTTTACAATTATTTTTGGAGCTATTTAACCATTTTTCAACTGTTTTATAAACTAATTACTATTTTTCAACTATGTTACAAACTAATTACTATTTTACAACTATTTTGTAATTATCTAAAATTTCTATTTCTATTTAACTATTTTCCAACTATTTTACAATTAATTAACTATTATACAGCTATTTTGCAAACTATTAATTATTTTTCAACTATTTACCTATTTTTACATTTTCAAGCTATTTTCTAAAAATAAACTGGTCGGAGTTCAAACTGTTATTGATGTAAATACCCAACAGAGATAAGAATTGAAGTAATAATCCAATGGGGATTTAGGCAAGTGAATAAAATCAAAGTGAATGTGAATAGAGAGGGAAAATTGATTTGACTGATAATCAATGAAAATAAATACGTAAGATGTACGTATATTATTCTATTCGCATAATGATTTGATCCAGATTCGAGCACAGAATTTCGAGATAATGTTATCGATCCGAGTTGGGATTTTTTGCTCGATTTTCGACGGCGAACCTGGATATGGATTTTTTGATTGGTTCTGGATATTCTCTATCATAGTTGTGACTATGCAAGGAGAATGACGGTTTCTGATCAAGAAACCAGATCTGAGTCCGCACTAGGAAGTCGGGTGGACAAATACTAGTTCGGAAGGGAAATTGTGTGATCGAGTGAGCGATCAGATTGATATAGCGTACGAATGATATGTGGACATCGTACGAGTTTGAATGAAATTGATATTGATTTTTTTGGATAAGCACTGTAAATGATTTTGAAATTTAAAGTATATTTTATGAAATATATAATGAAGTAAAATGGGAATTGAACATTTCTATGATTAAGATTTACTTTATGGAAGTAAGCAATATGGTAAATGACTTTATAAAAGAGTAATCAAAATTAGAATATTTATTTGGACTAAACAAAGTTATATATCTTTGTTATATATGGAAATATCCCCTTATTGAATCTATTGTCAAAAGGAAATGATTTTTGAAAGTGTTTGAAGTATAAAAGTGAATTTATACAAGTACAAATTGATTCAAAGATTTTTCAAAACTTTTATATATGTATTTATAAAAAGGGATTTGTGAAAATGATTTTTGAGGAAATATTTTGGGAACCTATGGATTTGGAAAGGCTTTTGATTTTGAGGAAATCAATACTGGAATTTGGAAAGCCTAATTTGAGAATTATCGATTTTGAGAATCGATTTTGAAAAAAGGAGCTTTATATGTGATTCATACTTGGTGTATGATTTGGAAAAATACTATATGTGTATAGTATAAAGTGTTTTGAAAGTGGCTCTGGGGAAAAAGGCGCTCCCTTGAATGAACTTCTCAGGAGTGCCACTGAGTGGTACTGCCTTGAGCCTCTAAAGGGGAGGTTCTAAAGTTGATCTTGTGAGGAGTCCGGACAAAACTAGTTCCTGAGGATTTTTTGGTAGCGAAAGTCGATGGCGTTGATGCCTACAGGGGCATTTGGGTTATGCTGTGACGACAGTGTAGCTCGATGTCGCTGCGATCTACTGTGTGGGGACCATAGCGAAAATCATGTGGAGGATGAGTGCCAATAGTCTACACTTGATTCTGTCGGGATGGCAGCGCAACATCGGTAGACTGCGATCTATGGTCGAGTGGAGGAGTTTCATTCTTTTGGCAGCGAAATTCGGTGGCGCTGATGCCTACAGTTATATGGGTCTTTGCTGTGATAGCAACGTATAGCCCGGGTATAACTGCGATCTGTAGCGGGTTCCATGGCGTAATCGAGGGGCGCGGAGACCTACAGTTATCTATGGATTTTGCCGGGACGGCAACGTAACCATCGGGTTAACTGCGACCATGGATGGGGGTGATGATTTCCAGAGCATTTTTACCAAGATATTTTCACTATTTTCAAAACTGTTTTCAATAAAATTATTTTCCAAAGTATTTTCACTGGGTGTTGGAAACGAGTTTACCGAGTACTTATAGATTTTCAGTCCTACGCCTGATCAACGTATGACCGAATTTCTGTGAGAACAAGGATGGACTTGTCAAAACATCGAGTTATAAAAGTATTTTTATAAAACTATTTTAGAAATATTATATAGAATTTTTAAAGTATTTCTAGACTTAGGTTTTAAATTACCTTTGTTTAAATTTCGGGGATGAAATTCTTTTAAGGGGGGAGGAATGTGACATCCCGGAAATTTTGACAATATCAATTTAATAATCTGCGATAAAAATTAAATTGATATGATAATAATTGTTAATAAAATTTGAATTTGATTAATAATCTTCTTCTGGATAAATGTTTAACTGATAATTTATATTTTAAAAAGCAAATAAATTTGTTTTCTGTTTATAATATATAAATATTTGTATATATTGTAAATATATAAGATCTGATTTGAATTTTAATAAATGAAGATAAGTTTTCTTATTTTAATATTTTTGGTAGTTTTGGTTTGATTTAATATATATACATCTTTTTTAAAGCTATTAAATGAATAATCAGTTGACTTTAAAACGTATATAGAATAAAGTTAAATTGTTTAAAATTTGATTTTTAACTTAAATTTAAATTTAACAAGGGTTTGTTTTTTTTAATATAGTCGAGAAAATAAGTAATTTATTTATATAGTGATAATTTCTTTTATAAATCATTTTTATCTTGATAACGAGTTTTATTTATAATATAATATCTAATAAATAGAAATTGTTATATATATGTATATAATGGGAAGAGCTATAGTTTAAAGTTTAAATAAATTCTTTCAAAATGTTTAAAATTTAAAATAAGCCTTGTAAGTGTTGATGTAGAGTATATGATGAGCTCCATAGCATCCTAACCTGAATCTGTAATACTCGGTATAACCGAGCATTATAACAAAATAACACCCGAGTCAGTCTGGAAAACCAACGTGAGGAAACACACTCAATTTGAATTATTACTATTATCAAAATCCTTTGAAAACAAATGTATCTCGGAAGACCACGTCACACATAAACACGACGGGTTTTTATTTTACGATAACCAAAACAATTTTATATCAAATAATCTAATATTATAATAGTGTATATAGAAAATAAACTGTAAAATAGCTGAAATGCTTGCGTCTTATGTTTCAACATAGTTGGCCAGAACTAAAACTGTACAGGCTCATAGTGGATATTAGATTCCATACAATGACAGGGCTATTGGGATACCGCCCGCCATATTACACCCCTAGAAAAATGTACAGAGATCGTACCTAACGCCCCTGCCAACACAGGACCAGCCTACCCCTTACTGGATAATACCGAATATGTTATCACCCCGGGTGTTCCCACCCTATCGAGCGCTCTATTTTCCATGCACAACCATATCCATAATTATAATATATCCGAGGGTATCTAGAAAAGTGATAACATACCCTACTTGGGTGCGGCCCACTTAGCCCAGCTGCATCTCCCATGTTTTAGTCATTCCCGGTTGATGAGGCTTGAGGCTACATTTTACCTTTAGAATAGCATTCATACTTGGAATGCTAACACTGCCTTCCATACCATGATGCAAATGATAGCATTCATTCATACAAGTTGTTCTGGGTCTGAACAAACCAAATCTCCAAAATCACCATCTTCATTATCTTCACGATATCACAATTCGTAACGCACAAATCAGATCGAAGTGGTTTTTGGATAATTTATTCCGATCCTGGTCTCTTCGAAACGATAAACGAATTTGGCTAGTTTTAAAGTCGGTTATTTAACTATCAAATTCCACACATATGCAGTCACTAGGCCCAATTTTATAAATCTTTCAAAAAATTCATTTTAAAATATCTTTACAAGGGTATATATTCAAATCTCTTCTAGTATATTCAATGTTTGAAAACAATTTCAAATTCTTATATCCATAAATGGATATTTTCAAACCATATCAACACTTAGAAATATTTCCAAATCCAACTTTTAATTCATTACCTTGAAAAATATTTCTATGTAAATCATTTCGTCGCTAAATATCTCCAAAACCTTTAATTCCAATACTTGGGAAAGTATTATAAGTCTATTTCCCGAAATTATTTCTAATATCCATACTTTGGAAAATATTCCTTACTTATCTCATAAATCTCCGGAATTTTATTAATTCCCTTCACAATTTCCTAAAATTATTGATTTTACTTATTTATAATCTAACTAACAATTTATAACTCCTTTAATGAATTCAGATTCATTTTTGAAGTTCCCATATTTCAACATTTCGGAAATTCCATTTTCTTCCAAAATCCATTATAAGATTTCTCTTATCAAAATCATATCCGTTAAATAAACTCCATTTACAAATCTCAAGAGGACTTATTTCAACACTCTATATATATAATAAGTATTTTTAAAGCATAATAATTTATTTTTAAAGACACGTTTAAATAATTATTTAAAATATCTAAACACTATAAATAAACATCGAGAACTCATTTTCAATTCATTTTTTAAATAAGACTAATCGATTTACAAAGGTGGAAATTAGCCACAAGGGCCTCTTTAGCTAGTGCAATTAGTTTCTAGGACGCACAACTGAAATAATTACTTTTAAGGACAAAATGCAATATAATTAGTTTCTAAGGCCTAAAAACCTATGAAATTATGTCCTTGAAAGTAATTGGACTGTTGACTTTGTCCTTAAAAGTAATTATTCTGCTGACTTTGGCCTTGAAATTAATTTCTATGGATGTGTGTCCTAAAAACTAATTGGACTACAAAGTTTGTCCTTCTAGTGAAATGCCCCTTTACAAAGCTTATTATAAAAATTTGAATTCATTTCAATAAATATTAAATATTTGAATAACCAATTTTCAAAAATATTTTTAAGACTAAAACAGTTTTTGAGCAACATAGTTTAATAAATAAAAATCCCTTTCTAAAAATAAAACTTAACTTCTCGATAAAAATCTATTTTTAAAATTCAATATAACCATTTTAGCATTTATAGATCTCTCTCGATTTATCACTAATCGACTTGCGTTTCCAATTTCATAACTATTTCCAAATTCAAAAATAGTATACACTATTTCTTTCTAAACCGATTTCTATATCTCATTATAAATTCGCACTGCAAATTTATATTCCCAATTTATCAAATGAAAATCATTCACTTTATTTAGAAACATCGTTTATAAATTTATAAACTCATTCGGGTTTCACATGTTTATAAAATATTTTCATTTATAACTTCATTTTTAAAATCTATTACTTTATAAATCCCATTTATTTTTCAGATCCATTTTAAATATTTATTTTAACTCCTTATCCATGATTTCAAAAATATCATTCAAAAATTCATTATTAAAAATCCCTTATATAAATTATTTTAAAATCTCTATTTAAAACATTTTATGAATAGTTAGGTACAAACCCAAAAACAAATCATTGTTTTATCCAAATCAACTTTTCTTTAAAATAATCTGAAATTTGATATAAATATTTCCATTTCCAGAATATCCTTTGAATTTCTTTTTAAAATTCAAAATTATTATTTATGGTATTTATAATACCAAAATTGAGGCCAGTGCTACTATAGTATCCAACAAATCAAACATATCACAATCCATAGCAGGATATTCACACACATCATATATCAACATATATGAAATTAAAATCAACATTTTTGAGGAATCAAGTTGGATCCCTCCAACCTGTCTCCCTGCAACCACAGATGTTATATAACATAAAATAATAATAATAATAATCTAGCTTCAAGGCGAGATATCGCAATAAAAAGGGTCATCTGCTATTATGCGGGGCGCATAGTGTCTCATCCGCTCCAATCGGTGGGAATATATCCAACTACTAATATATAGACAACTATATATAATATAACATCCAATTGACAATAATTTATAAATTCATCCAATCAACCAATAATTAAAATTTGAACATTATAAATTAAACTAGTTATCCAAAGTGAGTGAGATTTACTCACATTGCTTCCAGTCGTCGTTGCAGCGTTTTATTCCGTTTAAAAACGAACAAGCGTTCGAATTTAACTAAAATTTTCACTAGCACAAATAAATCCCAATCCAGCTCCATTGTGTAGTATTCGGGAATACGAACCAATGCAATTCGTTTCGTCTTATTTCGACCTCGTATGACAAAGATGTGAATTTTATAAGATTTCACAAATTTAAACGATATAATTTACAAATTCTTTTTTTTATATTAATTACCCTAAAATCTGGACCGCCCATCCATCATCAGAGGATCCTAGCCGTTCCCCTTCCATCCTTCTTCCCTCTCTTTCATATTCGTGAAACCTATTTTTGCTTGCAAAACTTGATCACCACTACACCCCTACGCGACCGAAACTCGTTCCAATGTCGCCACATTGTCGCCCATACCGTGCTGCACCACCGCCCACGACCTGGTCGAGCTCGGCCACCCCCATGTGACGTAGCATCCCCACGAATGTGTGACCTTCATGAGCTGATTCTAGTGGATCCAAGCCATCATCGACGATCACCACCGTTGGATTTGTAGCTCTCGTCGAGCTCTACAATTTGCAGTTGGAAGTTTTTGATAATAGTTGATGGATTCTGAGATATTAGGGGGAGAAGTTTCGAAGATTTTTAGCCATTAAACCAAAAACGACGGCTGTTGACTTTTGGTTAGGGTTCAAAGAAAATGGGAGGTTAGCTTCTATTTATATCCAATTAAAAATTACTATTCACACACTATTCACATGTTAAATTTTCCGAACTCGAAACGGTGCATGTCGTCCGGCATTTATAATGTTATACCCCTATCCCGAACATAATGGAATATTTATCGGCAACCAATTCTATTGTATTTGGAAGATAGGTTTTCGAATTGAATTATTTTAATTAAAATTTCTTAAATAAATTTCTATGCGTTTCAGCTTCGCACGACCAAACAGTAAATTCAAACCATATGAAATTTGAAATCTGATTATAACACACTATTACGAACCCAATGAAACTGGTTTCGTCGAATTCCGAGACAGTGCCTCAGATTGCTATTTTAAAGCGTCGATTAAATCGACGATTTTCAAAACCGATGAAATTACTTGGAATTTCAGTTTTAAAAACTTACTAACTCAATTCAAATTCAAATAGAATTTATATCACTTTAAAAATTCATTTATATTCAGCTCAAATTCCAATTATATACCATTTCCGTATTACGATAATCGCTATATTTGAAATTTTATATTCATTCTACAATTCCAACCAAAAATCTTCATTTTAAAAATCAGTTTTTATTCCAACTCCAATATTTAAAACCATTTAAATATTCAAAATTAAATGTCGAAAAATATGGGTCGTTACAATATTATTATAACCTTATTAATTTTTATAAAACTTAACTAAATTTTACAAACATATTTAATTTTTAAAAAAACAGTTGACTTATCTAATTATTATAAAACTAAATTAACTTAGTTAATTATTTTAAACTTAGTTAATTTTCTATTGTTATTATTATTATATTATTAATATTATTTTATTATTTTATTACTATTATTATTATTCTTCTAAATTTAGTTAATTTTTATAAACTTAATTAATTTTTATAAAACTTAGTCAATTTTTATAACAAATTCACAAAGATTTCAAAATAGTGAACATGATTTTTATCAAACTAATTTTTATAAAACATAATTAAATTTTATAAACTTATTTAATTAAAAAAAAAACAATTGCTTATTTAATTATTATAAAACTTAATTAACTTAGTTACTTATTTTAAACCTAGTTAATTTGTTTTTGTTGTTATTATTATTATTTGTATTATTAATATTATTATTTTATTTTATTACTATAACTATTATTATATTATATTATTATTATTCTTATAAATTTAGTTCATTTTTATAAACTTAATTAACTTTTATAAAACTTAGATAACTTAGTCAATTTTTATAACAATTTAACAAAGATTTCAAAATAGAGAACATGATTTTTATAAAACTAAATTAATTTTCAAAAACTTTGGTTAATTTAATTAAAAATAATTAAATTTTGTTGATCTTTATAAAACTTAATTAACTTAGTTAATTTTTATATCCTTTAATTAAATTTTATAAAACTCACTTAATAACTTAGTTGAATATTTATAAGACTTAGTTTATAAATTAGTTAAATAATGTTAGTTAATTTTTATATAACTTAGTTAAATTTTATAAGAATTAGTTAATTTTTATAAACTTTTAGTTAATCTAGTTAAATTTGTACAAAACTTGATAACGTAGTTAACCTTTATAAAAATTAGTTAATTTTTATAAATTAAGTAAATTTTTTTAATTTTAATTATTTTTTATATAACTTAGTTATCTTAGTTAAATTTTTATACTTAGTTAATTTTCATACATTTATTTAAATTTTATAAAATTGTATTAAACTTAGATATTAATTTAATTTTATAAAACTTAGTTAATTTATAGAAAATTATTTAATTTTTATAAAACTTGGTTAATTTAGTTAATTCTTGTAAACCTTGTTGATTTTTATAAACTTATCGGATTTCATGAATTTTCGACAGCACCTCCTTTGCGCGGTTAGTGCTTTTACACACACCCCAATTCAATATACATTTGCACAAGCAAAACAAGATCGGATTTTATCATATATAACAAAATATACTTCATAATAGCATGCACATTCAAATGCATAAAAACATACCTTTTTATTAGCAACTTTAGCTAGCAATCTTCCATATATCAAAGAAACGTTTTGTGTACCTATATAGCAAAGTAAAGGGAATAATTAGAGTGCAAATCTACAAAAGAGTTATGTAATTATGCAAAAGGTGCGAATGCCAATATTATTTATTAAGCAATATTTGCACACTTGGAGATAGAGTGCAAGTTGTTCCATAAGATGTGCGAAAAATGAGCATGATGATAATTCATGTCTTCTAGTCAGTAATCGCTATTCCATTCAGTGTTGGAAAGTATAGCTACACCATGAGACAGTGTTTTTGTATTAAAATTGAAGCTCGATCATAAACACAAGTAGCCTCCCAAAGAAGAAAATAAAATAAATACACAACTTTTATATCCTTTCTCTAGTAGCCATTTTGTGTGCAAGTTGCTCTAGTCGGTGTTAGGGGTGGGCATGGTCGGTTAACCAAACAGATCGGCTAATTTGAACGATTAACCAGTGGAAATTAATGGCTCGGTTAACCGTTTCATTGGTTAAAATTAGTCGCCATACTGAGCGAACCGATTAAACTTAACCGTGATTAACCGGTTAATGGTTCGATTAACCGTTTCAAGAATCCCGTTACATTTACATCAGCATGTAAATGTACTATTATATCTAAAGCCTAATACATAGATCTCAGATACACTTGCATATATCATATAACTGATGTATGATACTTTCCCATTCCTATCATTTTTTGTAAACTACAACGAAAACCCATATTGGTAAAGATAATAAAACACTCCTATGTGGATGAAGTTCTAACTTGTCAGCTCTATGATTTATAATCAAACTCTAATATTAAAACTAAAATTCATTCTTTACAGTATATAGATCTGATAACTTTAAAGCCAACCGGCAAGTAAAATATAAATAATACAAGGTATCAGTTCACAACAAATTTCTTATACATTTTTCTTTGTAAAACTCATATAGCATGAATTCAATTCACAAAAAAATTCGTGTGAAGAAATTTTGCAAAGTTGAACCAAAAATAAATACCAATAAATTTCTTTATACATATTTCTTAACTATTTCAATTTTTATTTTTTATGGATAAAGTTGAATTCAATTTATTGATGCATTATGACACACGAAAAGAACAGAACGAACCAAATATCCAGCTAACACTGGGTCGATGTCAAAATGGACAAACTAATAGGTAGTATTTCGTTGAAAAAAGGCAGTTTAAAACATGTTGTATATGAGTTGTAATAGATGCTAAAAGGATATAAAATGAGATAAGACGGTACTTAAGAAAGAAAAATTACACGTACCCAACAGTTAGCATTTCTAAGCTCTTCCATTAGACGTGAGATGCTTGACTAAACTGTTTCAACATTTTGTGGATACATGATAAGAAGCGTTATTGCTTAGTAAAATTAATTTTTTGGCACTAATATACTAAGATCTAAAAGTGGAAAATGAGTAGAAATACATAATTAGTTTTTGTAGATTGTATAAATTCCATATTAAAATAGAAAAAATTGTACCTTTCAAGATATTCATCAATAACTAGAATTCTGATATTTGAGTGCACCTTTGTTGCTTTACTTGAGTCATAAATGAACGAACCTGGAGTACAAAACATTTTACTCTAATTTATGCAATTGGAAACATGTTACAAATCTGCTTACCTAACCAGGCATAACCTCGCCATGTGTGCCACTGATGTTGATTCCATCGTATAAATGCGCTTTGTAATGAGCATCTGATATGTCACGACTGAATGATTTATCTACATCACCTACACAGTAGTATGGCCCTATACATCGGTTATACATGATGCAATACAGTCAACAACTAGGTCTTTAATTTACTTGAAATAGAACAAAGCCATAGGACTATGAATATGTGACATTTCATTAGTCGAATGCATATATATGATGTGAATTTGAAACTCTCAAGCAATCTGATCAAACCTGGTATGTGCATTCATTTAGGGTCGAACCACATTATGAGTTGTCTAAATATAAATTAGCACTTAACAAGGCTGATAACTAAAGCACATTAGAGATATAATAATAATAAACTAATACAGATAGGCTATGGGAATGTTAGGTTGACTAGGTGAATTGAAACTAGATGCTTGATATATTTGGCTAGTTAAACACAAGGAAATCAACCAGTTAGATGGGTAACAAGTCATAGAGAATAGCTTACTGAAATAAGTTGCTTGAATTGTCAACTACATGAATAATGAAGGATCCACCGCTGGACAAAAAATTATATTTCGCCCCCATTGGAATCAATCCCTATATCCACCACTGGCTGTGTATGTCCTACAGGAATAATGAAGGAGTGAAAACGTATTGATCAAAAAATGAATATAACACAAATTAGCATGTCTCACAGTTCAGTACGTGAAAAAAAACCGCCTGATGCTTTAGGTACATTTAATTAAAAAAACACTAGTTGACTTCAGCCACCAGAATGTAAAGAATACTTTCCACTAAAAGGAGATGAAAGAATATAGATGGATATATGTTCACCTTTTGGGCAGTAGTTGGGTATTCTTCGGGCAGAAAAGGTTCAAGCTTAACTGAGTGATTAAAAAATAGCAAGAACATGAATTATCGTTTAAAGTAATATACAAAATAGCATAGTTACAGACAAATAAATTTAGGAGTAATTGACCATGTCCATCTTATACTAAATTTCTTACAACTTTAATCTCTATGTATACATAATGCATTTTATCCTTGTACCTTATAAAAAAATAAAATTTTGTTTCATTGACGAGCCTCTATCCGTAAGTATTGTGTACACATCAGCAACATGTTGGTAGGAAACTCAAGTTGGATATACGATTATCAAGATGTTGGTAAGCAGCATGTTGATAAAAAAAGGTTTACTATATTTTGTTCTTTCACATCAGGTCTTCAAGCTTTAGAAAATTTTGCATATCCTTGTGGTATTATGCTGCCTATCCCAAGTTACAAATTCTCGAAATCTGTTATTTTGTGAAATATCTATTTTATGTGTTACTGTTGTTTAGGTCGTCTACCTATGCTGAATTCAACTGCTTAGAACAATAGCATATGAAAACCCATTGATGTTATTATCTTACAAAATGTAACTAAGCAAATATGCTCAATATGTTTAAACAACAAAGGGTTTAAACCAAGGTTTACAATTCCAGTTTTTGATTCCGTTCTGGTTATTACAAACTTTTAAAATTTCGGTTTCGTTTTGGAAATTCCGGATATTTCATTTAAATTCCAGTTCCGGATTCCATAGCATTTTGAAACCTTTATGTATATTAATATGCCAATAAATAAAATAAATTTCTACATTTACAACTATAATTTAATTATGACATAAATAAAAATAAACTTATACAATTATAACTATAATTTACTTAAGTTAGAAGTTGATTGTAATCTTTTTTTAATTTCAATTACTTAAGTTAGAAGTTGATTATAATCTTTTTTTAGTTTCTGCACTGAAATCGAATGAAATAAACAACGCAAAGCCCAATAAGAAAGGGCCTTAAAGTAAATCATTTGTTGTGCTGTAATCCTAAAATCATTACTGTAACCATAAGATCAACAATCTCAATACAACCGCCTTCCTCATACAAAGTTCCTCCTTCATTTATCTCCTCCTCCCTCTCCCACTCTCTCTCTCCACCTATGCTTGATATTTCCCTACTTCAAGCTCATAGGTATGCTCAATATTTTCTTGCTTCTTGTTTCAAGCTTCTACTATGTTCGAATGTATAATTTATCTTACTCGATGTAACCCTAAAATCATCAGATCCCAAAAAGTCCTAGATCGATGCTCGAACCTTCCATTTCTCTTACAGTTAGATCACGCTAGCTATGTCGTAAAATAGATTCATTTTCTCTTAAGCCATCACCGGAAATGGTTTTTGAAACAAATTTCGGCTCGGTCGACGTCGGAACCGGACCAAAATGGACAGGATTCCGGCACGCCGGACAGAATCTCGAACCATGGTTTAAACTCCCAAATAGAATATAGTTGAACTGAAAAATGTTACGTAAGGTTCTAGTTTAGATTTATTTGAGAAATCGGATACTAATGTAATGTTTTATGAAAGATCAAATGTTTTTATTATGAAGGTTGTTATTTGTATTACCAAGCATCTTAAGTTTAATGATTTTTATGAAGAGTTCTTACTGGCGACACACTACACCAATTACCAAATCCTAAATTCCATTAACAAATGAATAACTGATAGGTGTAGTTCTATAATAAATTATAACTATTTACTTGACACTGTTTAAGTACATATTCTTAATACACATAAAGCACTGAGCTTTAGTGACAAAATAGTAAAAGAAAACACGCATTTAATACAGGCGTTCATAATATTAACATACATAATAGATAGAGTTGTTAGTTTATTAGTGAACATGTAGAACTAACCATTCAACTCAAAAACAATCCATGGCATATATAATCTCACTTCCCATATCTATTGTTTGTTTCCCTCCACTTTTATTACCAAACCATATCAAACTGTTTCACCTTATACTGACATTATTAAAAGTGATATAAAATGTACGAATTTGGTTAAAATGTTACATGTTATATCAAAAAGCTTTGGATATGGCGAAGGAACTTAGTAATAGCAAGCCTTAGGTGATCCTGTAGATTGAAATGTAAAGTGTCCGGTGGATTATTTTTTTTGGCAGCTCTTCACAAAACAAAAGTATGTTGGTTTTTCTTGAAACTTCCACTAAGCGCTTGAATGAACTAATTAATATGGATTTGAAATGGCTAAGGATGTTAATCTGGGGAGATGGATACTACAATGGAGCAAGAAAGACAAAAAATAGTGCAAGGAGTTGAAATTAGCACGAAGATGCACCGGTACATGGAAGCCAACAGTTAAGAGAGTTCTACGAGTCACTTTCAAATGCTGGCGATGTTAAACAACCGATTTATAGATCGTGCACTTCTTTGTCCCTCGAAGATTTGTCTAAGTGCGAATGGTTCTACCTCATGTGTTTCTCCTTTGCTTTTACTCCAGGTCATGGGTAAGGGATATGCCAAAAAGCTCTGTTGAAACCGATAACAATGAAAGATAGAAAAGAATTAAGAACAAATGTTAAATTTAGTAGCGTGTAAAATAAATTAGCTTATATATTACTGCACATATTACAATAGAACTAGATATATCATCTTCTAAAAGGCACGTGCATAGTCAAAAATTTATAACCAAATTTCAAAAGCATGGTAGACATTGGTAATGCTAATACCTAAATTAACAAAACTTGTATGCCTTAAGTTCAATTGATAACGCTATGTTCTGTCAAATATGTACTATATTTGACATTGTAACTAATATCATGATAATATATGACCCCAAATCTATCTATTTCATGTCTTCAATGGAGTCTTAGTAGACATTTTAATGCCTTGAGAAAAATATTTTGAAAAATATATAAAAAAATTAAATTCATGCATCGTTTCTCTTTTAAAATTGTACATGCATCAAAAAAAACTTCATAATAATCAACATCAAATAGTCTTTTACTTGAACTAGTGTTTATAGGTTAACCATCCAATTAACTCTACTGAAAGCATAGTAAAGAACTCCATTGAAAAATTTCACTCTTCGTTACATGAATTGGGTTAATTTATTTAATGACAAAATAAAGAAATTTAAGAATATTGAAAATTCAATATAATATCAATGAATCAATACAAATGCTATAAATGAATGTCGAAAAGAAAATAAGTTGAATTCAAAATGAACAAAACAATTTTTGAATGGTTTCAGCAATTATATCAAATTATTTTTGTATTATATTCCAAGCTATAAAGTTGTAGAAAAATATAAATTAGTGTGGGCATGCTAGATAATGCAAAATCAGCTTTTGATTATAACTCTATTTGCGGTTAAAACATAATTTGAAATGTTACTCTAGAGGAAAAAATGAATAATTTTTATTTTTATTCCAAGTCTCATGTATCTCAGTTAAACATATACACAGGGATGGTTTTTGCATCCAAAGTGGTACCATTATATTTATTATATTGTTTCCTATATCTTTATACTCATCACAATAATTAATTATAATGTAAAATTTTGATCAAATAAGTAGCATCTTTATATTTAGCATTGAAAACAAAGTAAAATTTTTATTTTATTAAAATAAGCAATAGCAATTAATAACTCATACTACAAAGAGAAAACTTTACCATTTTCCATTAATGTTTGATCAAAAAGGTTAATACTTGAAATACAGCCTTCCTATGGAAATACATATTGTTTTTTTACTAATAAATTTTTAACAGAAAAACAGTTGTTCGTTACAAGAAGATTTTAGAAATCATCTAAATTTTAATGCAAGAAAATTAGTTATAAAATAGGATGAAAGAAAACAAGTTAGCTATAAATCATAAATATATTGCATATTAAGAGAAAGAACTAGGAAAAACAAATTACATGCTATTATACCTACAAAACCTTAAAATTTAAGCTCACAAATAATGGTTAGAAAAATAGTGCCATTAATCAATAGATATGTGAGGGGTACTTAATGGAGTTGATCAAATAAAATCATATATGTACATCATTTACACTAAATGTAACTGATATTGAGTAGATAATATTAATATTGCTAGCATGTAAAATCCCATGATGCAATCTTTGTTTCATGCTAGTTTACAGTGTATGCACTGTACAATAAATAAATTGTTAATGTCCATACTTAAACCAGATATCCGAAAATAATTGAATTTTAAAACAAATTGCTTGAAATACCAATATCATTTCATTAATGTAATAACAACATTTATTTAAAATCATATATTCAACTGAAATTTTCATGACAACATTTATTCAATAATTTAATTGAAAAAAATATGCAAATTCAAATTGATAAAATCAATAAATGAACTAATAAAATCGAATAAGTTAAATTAATGGACTAAACCACTACAAGAAATTTTATTTTTTGTGGCGCTCAAAAAACGCTACAAAAACGTTTGGTGGCATTTTGATAAACGCCGCTAGAAAACATGCGACTAAAAATCCATGATTTTTTGTTGCATTTATTTTAACGCCACTATAAATGCATTTTTGGCAGCGTTTTTCAAATTCCACCATAAATCTTTTTGTAGCGTTTAAAAAACGCCACCAAAAGATTTTTTGACGCTACTAATAGAATTTCCAACTTTACCTCTGTTTTACGGTTGCATTTACTCAACACCACTATATATATTTCGGTAGCATTTTTGAAACGCTACTAAAAGTTATTTATTATTTTACACCATTTTTTCATGCTATTATTTCCTGTTAATGGTCTATTTTGATTCTATTATATCAATCGACAATCACTCACATAATCATCATATTCAAATAAGTTAAAAAACACATTAACCATATAATCAAATAAAATATCCATAACCATTCCAATACAATAGTTTTTCGACAAAATGACCTAACTCACATACAATTACCATTTGTATACAAATTTACACATCGAGTACTAATAAATATTATATCTAACTAGTGCTAACAAAACGTTTGATTATCCATAATTCTTTGTTGCATACACAAGTGAAAGCTAGCATCATCAAGTCCAAATTTGCTCTCTTCAAAAGTCTGATGCCTACACAAGTGAAAGCACAACAGATAGTCAAACAATTACGTTAACTCGTAGGACTTCAAATATGAGATCAAACATCTACAACATTATACAAGTATATCCTACTATAAATGAACAACATGATGAAAGCAGAATATAAACAAACCTACTCTACTCACCTGCTACAAAATTTCTAAACGAATATAAACAAAAACAAACCTGAGTTTTGTCCGATAAGCTCAGCAGCTTTAACTAGTTCTCCCATAGTTGCCAATGAACCCTGTCTCTGAGATTGATTTGGTAACCGGCAATAGAGCTAGGCTTGAAATAATATAAGCAGCAATTGGTCATTTAATTATTTTAAGTTAGAAACACGTAGAAATATACTTGATTTTATGACAATAAACCATAAACAATCTCCCATGAATGGGCAGTCCTAATAGAAGATGCCTAAGAACATGATCAGGCCTGAGCAGGTCATAAGGTAATCTCCCATGAACAAATACCTGAAATTGTCATAGTCAAAGTTACAACCAATTGCCTATTCAACATTTAAATGAAGTAATAGATGGTGGTAAATTTGATTTTACTATATTGCTCTTTTTTCATCTCTCAGACCCAAAACAGCATGCTCTTTTTTCATTTTTTGTTTCAATTGTTTCGCCAAGCATGGAGTGCAATAGTTTTATGAACTTAGTTAATTTTTAAAAAACTAAGTTAACTTTGTTAATCTTCATAAAACTTAGTTAAATTGTTTAATTTTTATAAACTTAATTTATTATTATCCTAATTATTATTATAAATTTAGTTAATTTTTATCTGTAACGACCCGATATTTTGGACCATTCGCATCCATTATAAGTGTATAGGTAGACACTCATGCCGGAATTGAATTGCTCAAAATACCGCATTGTTATTTTAAATTTGGCAAAACTGAGCATATACAGTAAATAAATAATCACAGATCACAGACACAGAGTAGTAAAATGCAGCGGAATTAAAAGAGATAGTAGTTCATGAAGCTACTATATGAATATATAAAATACATCAGAGTTTACAACAGAAGAGTAATACGATACATCAGAGTTAAACTAGATACAACGGAAGAGTAACAGATACAAATCAGAATACATCACTGGAATCATCGAATATCTGAAAGCTGGATAGATAGCTGGATCTCCAAGCGAAGCTCCAACTCCAAAGGTGAGTCTCGTAAGCTGAACTACTCAGTGTGACCCGAGCGTAAAGCAAAAACACAAAACACTCGAGTCAGGATTAACATTCTTATATTAATAAATCCAACTCAAGAGAAATAGCAATTGAAATACAAGTAACTCAAAGGATGTTTGGAATAACCATCCTTTAAGGATCCGTCAAACTATCTACTATGTAGTAATGTACGATAAGTAGATAATGTCTATCAGTAATATAAAGATATCAAAATAGCGTTAAGTCATGGCCCATTCCACCCTTAACACATTTTTATTCCCACAAGCATATACAAGACCGTAGTTTTCCCCAAAACCGGAAGTCACCAGAGGGCAATCCATATACTCAAGGTACAAATCAAATTCGTAGTGGTCGCGCATAAATGGAATACAAGTATGACAAGGCACATGAGGCTATACCCAAGGTAGTGATACTACCGTTCGCCTGATCCGGGCTGGTGAGAACGCAACGCCGCAGCGCCCGCAACACCGTGAGACAACACTCCCAAATCAAGGGTGCACCAATCGACAATAAGTATAAGTAGTTCGAAGAAGTGTGTCCACTTGAGGTATCAATCCTCCATTGGCCCGGCACAGCTCCTGTTTTAGTCATTTCCAATTTGACACAAGTGTCAAGGCTATCCATTATCGTTCTCTTTCTTTAGTCAACACGATCACCATTCCAACCACTTCATTCTGGATCATCACTCCGCGCATAGTTATTAAAGTGGTTTTCGGTTTAGATAGAGAGTATACCCATAACCGAATTCCGGTCTCTTTAATAACTTTCGTAATTATTACACCGATTGGTCGTTTATATATTTCAAAAATCAAATCAATTTCAATTTCAATTAGGATTCGTAAATCAACATTTCATTTGTCTTTCGAAAACTAATTTCCATACTTTACGTTTCAAACTTTCAAATTATCATTTCAAAATCTTAAAATTCAATTTCAACCTTTATTTAAAACAATTCAAACATTGATTCAAGTTTGTATATAAGTTTCATTTCGAAATCATTTAAATCAATTTAGTTTTAACACTCAAATCAATTTACATTCACTTATCGATTTCATTCAATATTCGTTAAGTTACTATGCCATTCAAAACAATTTCCATTAAATTTCCAATTCATTAAATCCATTATTTGAATTCGACTTCATTATATCAAAACTTACAAATTTAATTAAATTAAATTCATCAAATCAAATTCTTTACATTTCAAGTCTTACATTAATTCCAAAATATCACATTTTCATTTCTTGTTAAAGAAATTCAATTTCACTTATTTACTTAAATAATTTTCCAAAACTTAATTAATAAAGAAAACTCAATTTCAATTATTTACGAAGTAAAATTTACTTATTCAAAAGTTCAATTTCACTTATTAAAGAATTCAATTCAATTAAATCATTAAATAATTCAACCTTATTTAATTATTAAATAATTCAAAACTTAATTATTAAATAATTTCAAAGTTTAATAATTTCAAACTTAATTGTAATTTCAAACTTAATTATTAAATCATTTCAAACTTAATTCAATCATTTCTCAAATTAAACAACATTCTTTCATCAATTACATTGTTAATATTTTGTTTCAGATTATTAAATATTAACATTTTCCTTTCATTAAAAATTCAAATTTCAACTTCATTTCAAAACCATATTATTTATTCAAATAAAATCTTCGTTTTATTTTCAAATCAAATTATTGACCAATCGGGTTTTATTTAATTTCCTATCCTAGGTCAAAATTCAATTTGGGTATTTATCATTTCAACCCGATTCCAATTCAATTCAAAATCAAAAATATAACAAAGGGAACTTGCAGTGTGATAACTGGGATGGTGTCAAAGTAAATAAACAAGCAATAACAACAATCAATATCAATCCAATAATCAATTCAAATAATCCCGAAATAACCGTATTAATTCGCATTGTTATTTGTACGAATTAATATAATTATTTCTAGAATCTACACTATCATTTCATGTAGATTAAAGATTATTACATTACAGTTTTTCACTTGTCATCTATTTCGATTCCATACATCATCGGTTTAAACAACATACAATTCAATGGTTCAAGGTATAATTAACACTATTCTACGTGTCAATTTATTTAACAGTTAAAGGGGCCATATTATACAAATGTCATTTAATCAAATTTAACACATATATCAAATCTAACTATCCTTCGTCAATTTCAATTTCAAATTATTTATCACTTACATCATTAACAATTTAACGTCCAATATAAACATCAAACAATCAGTCATTTAACAACCAAACTGGATTATCATTGCATATATAACAGATAATGATGTCAGATGTCACAGGTGAACTGATACAGGTAATAACAGTATAAATATCTAACAGCAGCATATTTCAATTGTCGTTTCAATTGACATCAAATCTAATAAATAAAAGAACGTTAATCGTGAGTGATTGCTCACCTTTCGAGGCTAGAGAGAACAGGAGATAACACAGATACGGACACAGAAATAAGCCACGAATCTAGAACAAAGTGAGATGGGCACGAATCCGATGATCGAAGCTGATAACAAGGAATAGATAGAACAAATCAGCATCATCTTGATATATCTAAAATATTTATCACTATTTTATAAAATTAATATTTAACTTCGCCACCTATAAAAAATATTTATAGAAAATTCAAAATCATTATTTCTTAAACACCCCAAATCAAAATATCTACATATATTTTATATCTCAAAATCTATATACATTTAAAATCAATCAATAATCTATATATAGTATTTTAAAATCAAATATCATAGTATATAATGAAGCACATATATGTATAGGCAAATATATTTTCTAGCAAATATATATAAGCATATAACTCAAGATACTTATCCCCCACTTACCTTAAACCCAAGAAAAGAGTAATAGTCAACAACTATAAAGTACGAGATATATATCCAACATTATTTCTCTGTATACACATGACAACATAAATCATATAGGTGAAATACAACTATATATATATACCCTTAATATATACAGGAATCATATATATTACATATAGAACTCATATAATATAGTACTTAAATAGACCAACAAATGGACGCAGTTGCAAGTATATGTATATACTGTAGGTTTATAAAAATATATGTGTAACCATTTGTATTATAATATCAAGTGTGAATTAAAATATATACATAGGTTAGATATAGACATACTTATACACACGTGCTACAGGCTGTAAGCAAACATATTCAAGATTTTAAAACATGTATAAACAACATATATTATAGATTTAAACTTTGAATAGCTAAAGTCTTGTAACTGACAAATTTCCAAACTACAAACTACCGAAAGGAAAGCTATACTTATAGTAAACATATATTTGATACCCACTTATACATATATTCAGAAAATTAACATAAACTATTATGCATGTGATACTAAATAAAGTGCAAGATACTTACACGCGGATCTATACATAATGTCCAGATCAACATACCCATTTATAATACATACATTAAAACCTATACACATACCTTATATAACAAACCTTATATCATATAATAACTGCATATACTCAGACTCATTTTTATATACATACAGGATAACAGCCTCCATATTTAAAGTATAATATATTTATATAGATATAATACTTTAAAATAAACTATACTCTACTCGAATATATATGTCCTCCTAATCTTCTATATATAAAATTTCAAAACCAATGTAAGATAATTATACAGATACTTAAAACATTATTCTAATACAAGTATATATATATATTACCTTCATACAAGCAAAGAAATGATAGGGATGGCTGCGGTGAAAGTGGAAGCGGTCACGACTTGGCTACAGAGAGGCGGGGTGCAGTGGTTGCTCGCGTTTGCGAAGTCAAAGTCGTTAGAGGGCAAAGGGAAGACGCGGTTTGGTGATTGGGATCTAGTCGTTCAATGGCGAAGCACGTCGTCAGGTGGTGGATGGTGTGCGGAGGTGGCTTCTGGCGATGAGGGGATGCTTGAAGGAGCTGACGTGAGAGGGATGGATTGGACTATGGGAAGGCGCGGAGGAGGGTCGGAGCAGTTCGACAAGATGGTTGTGGGTTCGGTTGTCGATTCAGGTGCGTTGGAGGCGGTCAGGAAGGAGGCTACGGATGATGTGGGGAACGAGGCCGAAGGTGATGGTTTGAGCAGAGGTGTATGGGTGAGGTTCAGGTGGTGGGTCTGGCTGTCTATGCTGTGGCAAAAACTGCTAATGCATGGAGAGGGATCTGAGGCAGGCTCAAGGTGGCATATGGAGTTGGCATGGGTTGGATGATGGGGTCTTGGAAGTTGTTCAGGTAGAGGACAGGGGAGGAGATAATGTGCATGAAAGCTGAAGGGAAGAAGATGATGCCAAATATGTTTGAGAAGTAGGTACGTGCATAAGGCAAATAAAATGCACAAAACAAATAGATGAGCTGGCTTTATAAATTCTTTCCCAAAGCAACGGCAAGATGAATTATGCATTGGTTCCGGAAAAATTTACTAAGGCAATAAATTTTATTGGACTGCACGACTATCAGTAAAATACTGTGGGAATCGAAAAGACAATGGGAACCAAAAGACTTTTGAACCCGTACCGATACGAAATCGTTTCGTGGATTCTACTGCGTACCGGACTTCAAAACATAGCATTGAATATACCGTGGAGATCATCATGATGGGACGATCTAAATGGTAAAAAAATATCAGTGGTACGATTGAATTGTAAAAATTCGAATTTTTCTACTATGGAAAATGCAAGAAAAACGCTGAAAAATAAGATCGACGGAGCCAAAGATGTCCGAATTTGGAAAAACGACAAACTGAAATCTTGCTCAGAAGATGGTTTAGAATTTTCCTATGTAAAAATATTTTGGTTTTGAAAACGTTTTATTTTCACTGCTTTTTAACTGATTAAATTGAAGTGAATTTTACGCGCGAAATAAACTTTCGTATTTTCGGACGAAAATTTACCAGTTGCTATGTTTAACTAGACGTATTCCAAATATTAAATTTTTATTTCAAAATTTTATCGTTTAAAATTTCACAAAATTTCAACTAATTTCATTATTAAAACAGTTGAAATTTTACGGGTCGTTACACTCTCCCCCACTCAAAACTTTTCGTCCCCGAAAAGGAACGAGGTAGGAGAATAGAAACAACCAGAAAGGAAACAGATTTGAAATACAAAATGACAATTTATTTAAATCATATAAATTTAAATTAAATTAATTGATATTCAATAATTGATTTAATCTATTTGATTTCACTAAAATCAATCTCAACTATTTCTAAATTCATTATCTTATTATCCAATTATCTTCAATTTACAATTTCTAAAACCATAATTTTAAATAGTCTTTTATTATAATCAATTTTTTTCAGGAATTTAAATTCTTCTTTTATTCCAAATTATTGTTAAATTATTTTACTTAATTAATATAGCTAATCACAAATATTTAACCCATATAAATATTTCGATCTAGATTAATTTATATTTACTAATTGCTTTTAAATTCAAGGTATTTTCATATGTTGATCAAATTTAAAATCTATTAATTCTTTCAAACAAATTTATTTCCTTATTAACTAAGTTTTACTTATTATTCTATCTAACTCTATTAACATCTTTATAATCAAAATTCAGTGTATAACATTTATTATAAACACTCACATTTTATTTATAAATTCAATTTATCTTATATATTATCCAATCACATATTCAACTTCTGAATTATTTAGGTAAGTTGTATTAGAATGCAGTTGAACAATATACAAATAAAATTTTCCTAATTCAATTATTCAAGTTTAAATATTTATTCCAAATTTTGGTTTTATTTATAATTAAAGTCATCCTTTAACAAAATTTAAGAATTAGATTTCCGATTAACTTTAAACAATTTAGAGATATATATATTATATTTATATCAAATCAAATTAAATTTTAAAATAAGGTACCTATATATATATAAATCAAATTATACTGAAGAAATTCAAATCAAAATATTTTTCAAAACAAAACCGTAGCAAACTACAGAATGGTTTCTCCACTTCGAAACTCGAAAATGAACATCGATGATGCGGCCGCCATCACCGAAATTATTTTCCAGCGACAAAGAGAAGAGCACTGATTTCAACATTTTAATTTTTTTTTTTTTTTTGAAAACGGTTTCTATTCGAAAATACTTCAATAATATATACTTTAAAATTTTAAAAACCAAAGTTCGAAATCACCGGAAACTAAATTCTCAAATTTCTGAATTAAATTCATTTCAAATTTCAAATCAATTTATAAACCGTATTTATAAATTTATTTAGAACAATAAATGATAATCAAATATTATCATTTCAACAACAATTTAATTAACTTATTAAATTCCAGAAAATTTTACTTATTAAATTCCAGAAAATTTTTAACTTATATTTTTACAATATAATCAACAAATTTTTTTTTTTTTATCATTTACCAAATTTGAAAATAATATTGTGTCAGTTTGCTCTGTTCAAGTGTTTTGGAAATCCTATCGATAGCGTTGATCAGACGAATCGATCGGAAACCCAAATCAACATCAACAACTCAAACAACACAGTATATATTAAAACATTTTTAAAATATTAATTTACAAATATACTTCTTTGCTTGACGATACAGGAATGGATTTTCAAAATAAGGATAGGGATTCAATTTTGATAGAAATCAAATCAAAGAGAATTTTTTTTTTTTTGATTCGAAGATAAGTCCGAAACAGAAGTTAAGATGATTTAAATAACAAATAAGAAGATAGATGAGTTTATATAAATCGCGGGCAACCTTAACCGGGTCAACCGTGACTTTATGAATAAGATCGTTGTAGAATTTCGAGGTAAATTCGACATTCGATCTCAAAAAATAAAATTCAGGTATAGCAGGAGATAGATAGCATCGTAAACCGAGGATACAGAAATCTCCTGTAAATCAATGCCTATTGTAAAGGAGTTTCACCCCTTTACAAATCATTCGAAGATTGGCGAGGCCGCCGATCTATTATAGGTAACATTCAAAATGTAGATATGGGATGCTCCAGGATTGAAAGGAGACGAACAGTGAGGGACACGAATGAAATTTGGAACCGAGGGGAACGTTCCAAAATTCAAAGAAATTGAGTCAAGGGAAGAGATTGAAACTCGAATGAGAGTTATTCTGTAAATACATTTACCCTACATGTTAAGTTTTGCCTAGAGCTACCAAAGCTCTGATACCAACTGTAACGACCCGATATTTTGGACCATTCGCATCCATTATAAGTGTATAGGTAGACACTCATGCCGGAATTGAATTGCTCAAAATACCGCGTTGTTATTTTAAATTTGGCAAAACTGAGCATATACAGTAAATAAATAATCACAGATCACAGACACAGAGTAGTAAAATGCAGCGGAATTAAAAGAGATAGTAGTTCATGAAGCTACTATATGAATATATAAAATACATCAGAGTTTACAACAGAAGAGTAATACGATACACCAGAGTTAAACTAGATACAACGGAAGAGTAACAGATACAAATCAGAATACATCACTGGAATCATCGAATATCTGAAAGCTGGATAGATAGCTGGATCTCCAAGCGATGCTCCAACTCCAAAGGTGAGTCTCGTAAGCTGAACTACTCAGTCTGACCCGAGCGTAAAGCAAAAACACAAAACACTCGAGTCAGGATTAACATTCTTATATTAATAAATCCAACTCAAGAGAAATAGCAATTGAAATACAAGTAACTCAAAGGATGTTTGGAATAACCATCCTTTAAGGATCCGTCAAACTATCTACTATGTAGTAATGTACGATAAGTAGATAATGTCTATCAGTAATATAAAGATATCAAAATAGCGTTAAGTCATGGCCCATTCCACCCTTAACACATTTTTATTCCCACAAGCATATACAAGACCGTAGTTTTCCCCAAAACCGGAAGTCACCAGAGGGCAATCCATATACTCAAGGTACAAATCAAATTCGTAGTGGTCGCGCATAAATGGAATACAAGTATGACAAGGCACATGAGGCTATACCCAAGGTAGTGATACTACCGTTCGCCTGATCCGGGCTGGTGAGAACGCAACGCCGCAGCGCCCGCAACACCGTGAGACAACACTCCCAAATCAAGGGTGCACCAATCGACAATAAGTATAAGTAGTTCGAAGAAGTGTGTCCACTTGAGGTATCAATCCTCCATTGGCCCGGCACAGCTCCTGTTTTAGTCATTTCCAATTTGACACAAGTGTCAAGGCTATCCATTATCGTTCTCTTTCTTTAGTCAACACGATCACCATTCCAACCACTTCATTCTGGATCATCACTCCGCGCATAGTTATTAAAGTGGTTTTCGGTTTAGATAGAGAGTATACCCATAACCGAATTCCGGTCTCTTTAATAACTTTCGTAATTATTACACCGATTGGTCGTTTATATATTTCAAAAATCAAATCAATTTCAATTTCAATTAGGATTCGTAAATCAACATTTCATTTGTCTTTCGAAAACTAATTTCCATACTTTACGTTTCAAACTTTCAAATTATCATTTCAAAATCTTAAAATTCAATTTCAACCTTTATTTAAAACAATTCAAACATTGATTCAAGTTTGTATATAAGTTTCATTTCGAAATCATTTAAATCAATTTAGTTTTAACACTCAAATCAATTTACATTCACTTATCGATTTCATTCAATATTCGTTAAGTTACTATGCCATTCAAAACAATTTCCATTAAATTTCCAATTCATTAAATCCATTATTTGAATTCGACTTCATTATATCAAAACTTACAAATTTAATTAAATTAAATTCATCAAATCAAATTCTTTACATTTCAAGTCTTACATTAATTCCAAAATATCACATTTTCATTTCTTGTTAAAGAAATTCAATTTCACTTATTTACTTAAATAATTTTCCAAAACTTAATTAATAAAGAAAACTCAATTTCAATTATTTACGAAGTAAAATTTACTTATTCAAAAGTTCAATTTCACTTATTAAAGAATTCAATTCAATTAAATCATTAAATAATTCAACCTTATTTAATTATTAAATAATTCAAAACTTAATTATTAAATAATTTCAAAGTTTAATAATTTCAAACTTAATTGTAATTTCAAACTTAATTATTAAATCATTTCAAACTTAATTCAATCATTTCTCAAATTAAACAACATTCTTTCATCAATTACATTGTTAATATTTTGTTTCAGATTATTAAATATTAACATTTTCCTTTCATTAAAAATTCAAATTTCAACTTCATTTCAAAACCATATTATTTATTCAAATAAAATCTTCGTTTTATTTTCAAATCAAATTATTGACCAATCGGGTTTTATTTAATTTCCTATCCTAGGTCAAAATTCAATTTGGGTATTTATCATTTCAACCCGATTCCAATTCAATTCAAAATCAAAAATATAACAAAGGGAACTTGCAGTGTGATAACTGGGATGGTGTCAAAGTAAATAAACAAGCAATAACAACAATCAATATCAATCCAATAATCAATTCAAATAATCCCGAAATAACCGTATTAATTCGCATTGTTATTTGTACGAATTAATATAATTATTTCTAGAATCTACACTATCATTTCATGTAGATTAAAGATTATTACATTACAGTTTTTCACTTGTCATCTATTTCGATTCCATACATCATCGGTTTAAACAACATACAATTCAATGGTTCAAGGTATAATTAACACTATTCTACGTGTCAATTTATTTAACAGTTAAAGGGGCCATATTATACAAATGTCATTTAATCAAATTTAACACATATATCAAATCTAACTATCCTTCGTCAATTTCAATTTCAAATTATTTATCACTTACATCATTAACAATTTAACGTCCAATATAAACATCAAACAATCAGTCATTTAACAACCAAACTGGATTATCATTGCATATATAACAGATAATGATGTCAGATGTCACAGGTGAACTGATACAGGTAATAACAGTATAAATATCTAACAGCAGCATATTTCAATTGTCGTTTCAATTGACATCAAATCTAATAAATAAAAGAACGTTAATCGTGAGTGATTGCTCACCTTTCGAGGCTAGAGAGAACAGGAGATAACACAGATACGGACACAGAAATAAGCCACGAATCTAGAACAAAGTGAGATGGGCACGAATCCGATGATCGAAGCTGATAACAAGGAATAGATAGAACAAATCAGCATCATCTTGATATATCTAAAATATTTATCACTATTTTATAAAATTAATATTTAACTTCGCCACCTATAAAAAATATTTATAGAAAATTCAAAATCATTATTTCTTAAACACCCCAAATCAAAATATCTACATATATTTTATATCTCAAAATCTATATACATTTAAAATCAATCAATAATCTATATATAGTATTTTAAAATCAAATATCATAGTATATAATGAAGCACATATATGTATAGGCAAATATATTTTCTAGCAAATATATATAAGCATACAACTCAAGATACTTATCCCCCACTTACCTTAAACCCAAGAAAAGAGTAATAGTCAACAACTATAAAGTACGAGATATATATCCAACATTATTTCTCTGTATACACATGACAACATAAATCATATAGGTGAAATACAACTATATATATATACCCTTAATATATACAGGAATCATATATATTACATATAGAACTCATATAATATAGTACTTAAATAGACCAACAAATGGACGCAGTTGCAAGTATATGTATATACTGTAGGTTTATAAAAATATATGTGTAACCATTTGTATTATAATATCAAGTGTGAATTAAAATATATACATAGGTTAGATATAGACATACTTATACACACGTGCTACAGGCTGTAAGCAAACATATTCAAGATTTTAAAACATGTATAAACAACATATATTATAGATTTAAACTTTGAATAGCTAAAGTCTTGTAACTGACAAATTTCCAAACTACAAACTACCGAAAGGAAAGCTATACTTATAGTAAACATATATTTGATACCCACTTATACATATATTCAGAAAATTAACATAAACTATTATGCATGTGATACTAAATAAAGTGCAAGATACTTACACGCGGATCTATACATAATGTCCAGATCAACATACCCATTTATAATACATACATTAAAACCTATACACATACCTTATATAACAAACCTTATATCATATAATAACTGCATATACTCAGACTCATTTTTATATACATACAGGATAACAGCCTCCATATTTAAAGTATAATATATTTATATAGATATAATACTTTAAAATAAACTATACTCTACTCGAATATATATGTCCTCCTAATCTTCTATATATAAAATTTCAAAACCAATGTAAGATAATTATACAGATACTTAAAACATTATTCTAATACAAGTATATATATATATTACCTTCATACAAGCAAAGAAATGATAGGGATGGCTGCGGTGAAAGTGGAAGCGGTCACGACTTGGCTACAGAGAGGCGGGGTGCAGTGGTTGCTCGCGTTTGCGAAGTCAAAGTCGTTAGAGGGCAAAGGGAAGACGCGGTTTGGTGATTGGGATCTAGTCGTTCAATGGCGAAGCACGTCGTCAGGTGGTGGATGGTGTGCGGAGGTGGCTTCTGGCGATGAGGGGATGCTTGAAGGAGCTGACGTGAGAGGGATGGATTGGACTATGGGAAGGCGCGGAGGAGGGTCGGAGCAGTTCGACAAGATGGTTGTGGGTTCGGTTGTCGATTCAGGTGCGTTGGAGGCGGTCAGGAAGGAGGCTACGGATGATGTGGGGAACGAGGCCGAAGGTGATGGTTTGAGCAGAGGTGTATGGGTGAGGTTCAGGTGGTGGGTCTGGCTGTCTATGCTGTGGCAAAAACTGCTAATGCATGGAGAGGGATCTGAGGCAGGCTCAAGGTGGCATATGGAGTTGGCATGGGTTGGATGATGGGGTCTTGGAAGTTGTTCAGGTAGAGGACAGGGGAGGAGATAATGTGCATGAAAGCTGAAGGGAAGAAGATGATGCCAAATATGTTTGAGAAGTAGGTACGTGCATAAGGCAAATAAAATGCACAAAACAAATAGATGAGCTGGCTTTATAAATTCTTTCCCAAAGCAACGGCAAGATGAATTATGCATTGGTTCCGGAAAAATTTACTAAGGCAATAAATTTTATTGGACTGCACGACTATCAGTAAAATACTGTGGGAATCGAAAAGACAATGGGAACCAAAAGACTTTTGAACCCGTACCGATACGAAATCGTTTCGTGGATTCTACTGCGTACCGGACTTCAAAACATAGCATTGAATATACCGTGGAGATCATCATGATGGGACGATCTAAATGGTAAAAAAATATCAGTGGTACGATTGAATTGTAAAAATTCGAATTTTTCTACTATGGAAAATGCAAGAAAAACGCTGAAAAATAAGATCGACGGAGCCAAAGATGTCCGAATTTGGAAAAACGACAAACTGAAATCTTGCTCAGAAGATGGTTTAGAATTTTCCTATGTAAAAATATTTTGGTTTTGAAAACGTTTTATTTTCACTGCTTTTTAACTGATTAAATTGAAGTGAATTTTACGCGCGAAATAAACTTTCGTATTTTCGGACGAAAATTTACCAGTTGCTATGTTTAACTAGACGTATTCCAAATATTAAATTTTTATTTCAAAATTTTATCGTTTAAAATTTCACAAAATTTCAACTAATTTCATTATTAAAACAGTTGAAATTTTACGGGTCGTTACACTCTCCCCCACTCAAAACTTTTCGTCCCCGAAAAGGAACGAGGTAGGAGAATAGAAACAACCAGAAAGGAAACAGATTTGAAATACAAAATGACAATTTATTTAAATCATATAAATTTAAATTAAATTAATTGATATTCAATAATTGATTTAATCTATTTGATTTCACTAAAATCAATCTCAACTATTTCTAAATTCATTATCTTATTATCCAATTATCTTCAATTTACAATTTCTAAAACCATAATTTTAAATAGTCTTTTATTATAATCAATTTTTTTCAGGAATTTAAATTCTTCTTTTATTCCAAATTATTGTTAAATTATTTTACTTAATTAATATAGCTAATCACAAATATTTAACCCATATAAATATTTCGATCTAGATTAATTTATATTTACTAATTGCTTTTAAATTCAAGGTATTTTCATATGTTGATCAAATTTAAAATCTATTAATTCTTTCAAACAAATTTATTTCCTTATTAACTAAGTTTTACTTATTATTCTATCTAACTCTATTAACATCTTTATAATCAAAATTCAGTGTATAACATTTATTATAAACACTCACATTTTATTTATAAATTCAATTTATCTTATATATTATCCAATCACATATTCAACTTCTGAATTATTTAGGTAAGTTGTATTAGAATGCAGTTGAACAATATACAAATAAAATTTTCCTAATTCAATTATTCAAGTTTAAATATTTATTCCAAATTTTGGTTTTATTTATAATTAAAGTCATCCTTTAACAAAATTTAAGAATTAGATTTCCGATTAACTTTAAACAATTTAGAGATATATATATTATATTTATATCAAATCAAATTAAATTTTAAAATAAGGTACCTATATATATATAAATCAAATTATACTGAAGAAATTCAAATCAAAATATTTTTCAAAACAAAACCGTAGCAAACTACAGAATGGTTTCTCCACTTCGAAACTCGAAAATGAACATCGATGATGCGGCCGCCATCACCGAAATTATTTTCCAGCGACAAAGAGAAGAGCACTGATTTCAACATTTTAATTTTTTTTTTTTTTTTGAAAACGGTTTCTATTCGAAAATACTTCAATAATATATACTTTAAAATTTTAAAAACCAAAGTTCGAAATCACCGGAAACTAAATTCTCAAATTTCTGAATTAAATTCATTTCAAATTTCAAATCAATTTATAAACCGTATTTATAAATTTATTTAGAACAATAAATGATAATCAAATATTATCATTTCAACAACAATTTAATTAACTTATTAAATTCCAGAAAATTTTACTTATTAAATTCCAGAAAATTTTTAACTTATATTTTTACAATATAATCAACAAATTTTTTTTTTTTATCATTTACCAAATTTGAAAATAATATTGTGTCAGTTTGCTCTGTTCAAGTGTTTTGGAAATCCTATCGATAGCGTTGATCAGACGAATCGATCGGAAACCCAAATCAACATCAACAACTCAAACAACACAGTATATATTAAAACATTTTTAAAATATTAATTTACAAATATACTTCTTTGCTTGACGATACAGGAATGGATTTTCAAAATAAGGATAGGGATTCAATTTTGATAGAAATCAAATCAAAGAGAATTTTTTTTTTTTTGATTCGAAGATAAGTCCGAAACAGAAGTTAAGATGATTTAAATAACAAATAAGAAGATAGATGAGTTTATATAAATCGCGGGCAACCTTAACCGGGTCAACCGTGACTTTATGAATAAGATCGTTGTAGAATTTCGAGGTAAATTCGACATTCGATCTCAAAAAATAAAATTCAGGTATAGCAGGAGATAGATAGCATCGTAAACCGAGGATACAGAAATCTCCTGTAAATCAATGCCTATTGTAAAGGAGTTTCACCCCTTTACAAATCATTCGAAGATTGGCGAGGCCGCCGATCTATTATAGGTAACATTCAAAATGTAGATATGGGATGCTCCAGGATTGAAAGGAGACGAACAGTGAGGGACACGAATGAAATTTGGAACCGAGGGGAACGTTCCAAAATTCAAAGAAATTGAGTCAAGGGAAGAGATTGAAACTCGAATGAGAGTGATTCTGTAAATACATTTACCCTACATGTTAAGTTTTGCCTAGAGCTACCAAAGCTCTGATACCAACTGTAACGACCCGATATTTTGGACCATTCGCATCCATTATAAGTGTATAGGTAGACACTCATGCCGGAATTGAATTGCTCAAAATACCGCGTTGTTATTTTAAATTTGGCAAAACTGAGCATATACAGTAAATAAATAATCACAGATCACAGACACAGAGTAGTAAAATGCAGCGGAATTAAAAGAGATAGTAGTTCATGAAGCTACTATATGAATATATAAAATACATCAGAGTTTACAACAGAAGAGTAATACGATACATCAGAGTTAAACTAGATACAACGGAAGAGTAACAGATACAAATCAGAATACATCACTGGAATCATCGAATATCTGAAAGCTGGATAGATAGCTGGATCTCCAAGCGATGCTCCAACTCCAAAGGTGAGTCTCGTAAGCTGAACTACTCAGTCTGACCCGAGCGTAAAGCAAAAACACAAAACACTCGAGTCAGGATTAACATTCTTATATTAATAAATCCAACTCAAGAGAAATAGCAATTGAAATACAAGTAACTCAAAGGATGTTTGGAATAACCATCCTTTAAGGATCCGTCAAACTATCTACTATGTAGTAATGTACGATAAGTAGATAATGTCTATCAGTAATATAAAGATATCAAAATAGCGTTAAGTCATGGCCCATTCCACCCTTAACACATTTTTATTCCCACAAGCATATACAAGACCGTAGTTTTCCCCAAAACCGGAAGTCACCAGAGGGCAATCCATATACTCAAGGTACAAATCAAATTCGTAGTGGTCGCGCATAAATGGAATACAAGTATGACAAGGCACATGAGGCTATACCCAAGGTAGTGATACTACCGTTCGCCTGATCCGGGCTGGTGAGAACGCAACGCCGCAGCGCCCGCAACACCGTGAGACAACACTCCCAAATCAAGGGTGCACCAATCGACAATAAGTATAAGTAGTTCGAAGAAGTGTGTCCACTTGAGGTATCAATCCTCCATTGGCCCGGCACAGCTCCTGTTTTAGTCATTTCCAATTTGACACAAGTGTCAAGGCTATCCATTATCGTTCTCTTTCTTTAGTCAACACGATCACCATTCCAACCACTTCATTCTGGATCATCACTCCGCGCATAGTTATTAAAGTGGTTTTCGGTTTAGATAGAGAGTATACCCATAACCGAATTCCGGTCTCTTTAATAACTTTCGTAATTATTACACCGATTGGTCGTTTATATATTTCAAAAATCAAATCAATTTCAATTTCAATTAGGATTCGTAAATCAACATTTCATTTGTCTTTCGAAAACTAATTTCCATACTTTACGTTTCAAACTTTCAAATTATCATTTCAAAATCTTAAAATTCAATTTCAACCTTTATTTAAAACAATTCAAACATTGATTCAAGTTTGTATATAAGTTTCATTTCGAAATCATTTAAATCAATTTAGTTTTAACACTCAAATCAATTTACATTCACTTATCGATTTCATTCAATATTCGTTAAGTTACTATGCCATTCAAAACAATTTCCATTAAATTTCCAATTCATTAAATCCATTATTTGAATTCGACTTCATTATATCAAAACTTACAAATTTAATTAAATTAAATTCATCAAATCAAATTCTTTACATTTCAAGTCTTACATTAATTCCAAAATATCACATTTTCATTTCTTGTTAAAGAAATTCAATTTCACTTATTTACTTAAATAATTTTCCAAAACTTAATTAATAAAGAAAACTCAATTTCAATTATTTACGAAGTAAAATTTACTTATTCAAAAGTTCAATTTCACTTATTAAAGAATTCAATTCAATTAAATCATTAAATAATTCAACCTTATTTAATTATAAAATAATTCAAAACTTAATTATTAAATAATTTCAAAGTTTAATAATTTCAAACTTAATTGTAATTTCAAACTTAATTATTAAATCATTTCAAACTTAATTCAATCATTTCTCAAATTAAACAACATTCTTTCATCAATTACATTGTTAATATTTTGTTTCAGATTATTAAATATTAACATTTTCCTTTCATTAAAAATTCAAATTTCAACTTCATTTCAAAACCATATTATTTATTCAAATAAAATCTTCGTTTTATTTTCAAATCAAATTATTGACCAATCGGGTTTTATTTAATTTCCTATCCTAGGTCAAAATTCAATTTGGGTATTTATCATTTCAACCCGATTCCAATTCAATTCAAAATCAAAAATATAACAAAGGGAACTTGCAGTGTGATAACTGGGATGGTGTCAAAGTAAATAAACAAGCAATAACAACAATCAATATCAATCCAATAATCAATTCAAATAATCCCGAAATAACCGTATTAATTTGCATTGTTATTTGTACGAATTAATATAATTATTTCTAGAATCTACACTATCATTTCATGTAGATTAAAGATTATTACATTACAGTTTTTCACTTGTCATCTATTTCGATTCCATACATCATCGGTTTAAACAACATACAATTCAATGGTTCAAGGTATAATTAACACTATTCTACGTGTCAATTTATTTAACAGTTAAAGGGGCCATATTATACAAATGTCATTTAATCAAATTTAACACATATATCAAATCTAACTATCCTTCGTCAATTTCAATTTCAAATTATTTATCACTTACATCATTAACAATTTAACGTCCAATATAAACATCAAACAATCATTCATTTAACAACCAAACTGGATTATCATTGCATATATAACAGATAATGATGTCAGATGTCACAGGTGAACTGATACAGGTAATAACAGTATAAATATCTAACAGCAGCATATTTCAATTGTCGTTTCAATTGACATCAAATCTAATAAATAAAAGAACGTTAATCGTGAGTGATTGCTCACCTTTCGAGGCTAGAGAGAACAGGAGATAACACAGATACGGACACAGAAATAAGCCACGAATCTAGAACAAAGTGAGATGGGCACGAATCCGATGATCGAAGCTGATAACAAGGAATAGATAGAACAAATCAGCATCATCTTGATATATCTAAAATATTTATCACTATTTTATAAAATTAATATTTAACTTCGCCACCTATAAAAAATATTTATAGAAAATTCAAAATCATTATTTCTTAAACACCCCAAATCAAAATATCTACATATATTTTATATCTCAAAATCTATATACATTTAAAATCAATCAATAATCTATATATAGTATTTTAAAATCAAATATCATAGTATATAATGAAGCACATATATGTATAGGCAAATATATTTTCTAGCAAATATATATAAGCATACAACTCAAGATACTTATCCCCCACTTACCTTAAACCCAAGAAAAGAGTAATAGTCAACAACTATAAAGTACGAGATATATATCCAACATTATTTCTCTGTATACACATGACAACATAAATCATATAGGTGAAATACAACTATATATATATACCCTTAATATATACAGGAATCATATATATTACATATAGAACTCATATAATATAGTACTTAAATAGACCAACAAATGGACGCAGTTGCAAGTATATGTATATACTGTAGGTTTATAAAAATATATGTGTAACCATTTGTATTATAATATCAAGTGTGAATTAAAATATATACATAGGTTAGATATAGACATACTTATACACACGTGCTACAGGCTGTAAGCAAACATATTCAAGATTTTAAAACATGTATAAACAACATATATTATAGATTTAAACTTTGAATAGCTAAAGTCTTGTAACTGACAAATTTCCAAACTACAAACTACCGAAAGGAAAGCTATACTTATAGTAAACATATATTTGATACCCACTTATACATATATTCAGAAAATTAACATAAACTATTATGCATGTGATACTAAATAAAGTGCAAGATACTTACACGCGGATCTATACATAATGTCCAGATCAACATACCCATTTATAATACATACATTAAAACCTATACACATACCTTATATAACAAACCTTATATCATATAATAACTGCATATACTCAGACTCATTTTTATATACATACAGGATAACAGCCTCCATATTTAAAGTATAATATATTTATATAGATATAATACTTTAAAATAAACTATACTCTACTCGAATATATATGTCCTCCTAATCTTCTATATATAAAATTTCAAAACCAATGTAAGATAATTATACAGATACTTAAAACATTATTCTAATACAAGTATATATATATATTACCTTCATACAAGCAAAGAAATGATAGGGATGGCTGCGGTGAAAGTGGAAGCGGTCACGACTTGGCTACAGAGAGGCGGGGTGCAGTGGTTGCTCGCGTTTGCGAAGTCAAAGTCGTTAGAGGGCAAAGGGAAGACGCGGTTTGGTGATTGGGATCTAGTCGTTCAATGGCGAAGCACGTCGTCAGGTGGTGGATGGTGTGCGGAGGTGGCTTCTGGCGATGAGGGGATGCTTGAAGGAGCTGACGTGAGAGGGATGGATTGGACTATGGGAAGGCGCGGAGGAGGGTCGGAGCAGTTCGACAAGATGGTTGTGGGTTCGGTTGTCGATTCAGGTGCGTTGGAGGCGGTCAGGAAGGAGGCTACGGATGATGTGGGGAACGAGGCCGAAGGTGATGGTTTGAGCAGAGGTGTATGGGTGAGGTTCAGGTGGTGGGTCTGGCTGTCTATGCTGTGGCAAAAACTGCTAATGCATGGAGAGGGATCTGAGGCAGGCTCAAGGTGGCATATGGAGTTGGCATGGGTTGGATGATGGGGTCTTGGAAGTTGTTCAGGTAGAGGACAGGGGAGGAGATAATGTGCATGAAAGCTGAAGGGAAGAAGATGATGCCAAATACGTTTGAGAAGTAGGTACGTGCATAAGGCAAATAAAATGCACAAAACAAATAGATGAGCTGGCTTTATAAATTCTTTCCCAAAGCAACGGCAAGATGAATTATGCATTGGTTCCGGAAAAATTTACTAAGGCAATAAATTTTATTGGACTGCACGACTATCAGTAAAATACTGTGGGAATCGAAAAGACAATGGGAACCAAAAGACTTTTGAACCCGTACCGATACGAAATCGTTTCGTGGATTCTACTGCGTACCGGACTTCAAAACATAGCATTGAATATACCGTGGAGATCATCATGATGGGACGATCTAAATGGTAAAAAAATATCAGTGGTACGATTGAATTGTAAAAATTCGAATTTTTCTACTATGGAAAATGCAAGAAAAACGCTGAAAAATAAGATCGACGGAGCCAAAGATGTCCGAATTTGGAAAAACGACAAACTGAAATCTTGCTCAGAAGATGGTTTAGAATTTTCCTATGTAAAAATATTTTGGTTTTGAAAACGTTTTATTTTCACTGCTTTTTAACTGATTAAATTGAAGTGAATTTTACGCGCGAAATAAACTTTCGTATTTTCGGACGAAAATTTACCAGTTGCTATGTTTAACTAGACGTATTCCAAATATTAAATTTTTATTTCAAAATTTTATCGTTTAAAATTTCACAAAATTTCAACTAATTTCATTATTAAAACAGTTGAAATTTTACGGGTCGTTACATTATCAAACTTAATTTATTGTTGTTTTTATTATCGTTATCGTTATTATTGTAAACTTGTTAATTTTTAAAAAACTTGTTAATTTACCTTTCAAACCGTGCAAATATCCCTCTACCTTTACCTTGCTACCTAGCATAAGTGTATATTTTCTTATTTACAGCAGTTTGCACATCGCAAATGACATAGTGCTGACTATACATACATGTATCGAATAAGAATTGCTGCCTAGTCTCACTGCCGCCTCAATTCAGATCATGTTGTTAATCAGTTTTCTGCATAAGGTTAAATGAGCACACCTTGTTCTTGTGGCATTTGTAAGTTTCAAGGCCTAATAACTGCATAAGGTTAAATGAGCATAGCAATGATCAGATATTTTGTTCATATGGGACCAAGTAATGAAAAGGATTGTGCAAAGAGATTTTATTGACATGGGATCCACTCACAGGATAAATGAGACATAAAAATATAACAGATTGATAATCTTATTGCGACTGTTTAATATAGCACCAATGTAGATTTATGTATATACTTGTTACCGACGATGCCGTGCAACTGAATTATAGATTTTTGCTCGTCTTGTGTAAATGGACCTCTCTTTATATCAGGTCGCAAATAGTTGGTCCATCTTAGCCTACAGCTCTTGCCACACCTCTTCAATCCTGCACTTGTTATTCATATTTACAAGTTCAAGTAATTCTACTTTTTGAAAGTTAGTTTAACTAAGTACCGAAGACTGATTTTTGACCCACATAAACCTACAAATTATCCAAATTATGAGAACTAAATCAAATTTACAACCCTATTAGATTGAAAACTCTGTAAATGAATTACTGCTAACCTGGTTGGTTCATTAAAGTTGAATGCGTGTTAAGTATTTTCAGCATTAATGAAGCAAATTAATTTAAAAAAGCAAAGAAGAACCTAATCACATGCACATGTGCGATACCGACTGTCAAAGAGTCTTCATTACCAAATCTGTTTACTTCCCTTATTTATTTTGCTGAAGCCAGCAAGTTTTCAAAGAAAATTTTAAGAAAAAAAAAACTACAAAAAACCAAAAAGAAAAAAGAAAAAAAAAGTTCCTCATAATGCCAATAACATTTCTATTTTCTTTTTTTCCTAAAAGGCTATGTGTTGGTTGTTTTGTACATTTATGCTTTTGCACTTTTCTCAATCTACCAGTATACAGCAAGAGAGAAACTAGTTAGCTAGGAACTTGGAATTTAATTGTATATTTACAAAATGCAAATAATGTAGGAATAAGAAAACTTTGTTTTTATTAGATAACGAAACATCAAAAATATACAATCCTAACTACGGTAACTAAGGTGCACATAATATATAAGATAATGAAGAATGATAAAAGAAAGCATATGCTAAAAATAGTGAGACGAACAAAGAAAATTTTGCATGATGTTCATGCAAAACAAAAACTTTTAATTGAGTGAAAAAAGAAGAAGAAAAGGACCTGCTAATTTAGGAAGCAATCTCCAGCTGCCATGGCCATTAGCTTGAATAAAATCAACAAGTAATCCAACTGCAACATGATTACATCGTCTATAATCAACTATATGTCATATGCCACACTTCCTTGCACCTTCTACCATTAAAATGATACTATTCGAAATTTTGTAATGCATATAAACTTCTGCAAGCCTACAAGCTTCCAGCATATGAAATTTTTCCACTACCCTAGACATTAACTTTGTCCCCTTTGAATGCCATCACATCACCACCAGCATTTTGTCCCCTTTGAATGCTATAAATTCTTCCACTACCCAAGACATTAACTTTGTATCATGCGTTGATGCTCCATGTTAGCCCACCACTACTTCTAGAACTATGCATAACTTCTAATGCATGCACCCCAAAGAAATATACTATAGGAATTTAGCACTAGAAAAAATTCCATATGCTTACACTACTCTCTCAAGATCAAAATAACATGACCACAACCTCAACACTTGAGCTACCTGCCTTCTCAACCCACCCGATAATGGCCAACAACTTTTACTTAACCCAAATTGCTGAGAACAACAACAAGATTAATGGAGTGAACTGGCAATGATTCAAGAATCTGGGAAATATCCAAATTCTAATAATCAAGCATCATCCAATTCATCACCAAGTGCCCTCTCCACTCTTCACTCATTTGCAAAACAAGCAACATGCATTTAAGACCACACTAATGAAAGAGTACACTTGTCTACTTCAATCATAGATTCAACTGACATTTCCATGCAAGCTATCCTTTCATCAAATCATGAAGTCATCATCCATTATTCCCACACTCATACAAAATTAAATTCCTCTCCACATACTCAGCTTCTTATCACATCCATGCAAACTAACACATCAATGAACAACCATCCTCCCTCAAACTTTTCGGAAGCTTCACTTCACAACCATTCAGATCTTCATCAGCAGACCTTCAATATTTACTCTGAGGAACATCTTAACTAACCTAACCATCTCCAAAAAGGAACTTATGAATCATAATGTGACATGTACTTCCACTTTTCCCTACCAACTTTTCTAACCCGCTAAAAAATACACAAAAAATTATAGGCACTGATCAAATTAGAAAAATAAAAGAGACTCATTTACTTACATGAAAGACCAGTGCGTAGTCAAGATTGTCATCCTTGAACTAATTTCTGAACTCATCCTTGTAAACTGAAAGTAAAATTATATGCATTATAATTATCATCCTAGCATATAAAATGTATACAGTAGAATCATTATCACCAAAAAATTATACTTGATATTGAACCAAGTTTTTATAGAGCTTCCTGTAAGTCGTTGCTGTTGTTTATTGCCGGAATCTTATGGACTCCTTCACCAACAAGAAGAATGTGATCTTGAAACATATCAGAACCTATAATTTTCTTATTATCATAGAACAGTTATCTAGTTTAGATTCAATCATAACAATAATAAAAAATAATGTGGACGAATCTGATTACAAATAAAAATTGTGCAATTTGAATGTATTATATTTTTTAGCATAACAACATCATATTTAGGCGTGAAGTGCAAATATAAATATTCCATAATTTGACTGTTGTTTGAAATACTAACAAGTAACCATTCATCCAATGCATATTAACTAACCAGAGCTCACAAGTAACCATTCACAAAGGTTCCTTACATATGAATATGCAACTAGCGTTGTACATTTTTGAACATATTTCTCCTTTTCAGACATCTAATAACATTCGAAACCGCCAGCACTGTACATTTTTTTAACACCGGGCATTTGCATAAACAAGTTCTTAAATCTTAATCTTTTGGTATCAATTTAATATCCCTCAACTTCCCCACACACCTCCTAACACTTTTCAAAGTATTAACAGTATTGCGAAACCCAAACTCCATACTTTTATTCACGCTACAAACATGTTGAAACTTGAAGTTAAGCACAAGCATAAACGCCCTCAAATGTAGTAATTTCTTTCCAATTTGTTCCCACTAAACCATTCTCCTCCACAATTATATCCCATATCAGTTTTCTTGTACCATTCAGTTTACCACCAAAAGCAACGGCTGAACGTGAAATCATAACGTTCTAGGTAAATGTTCCTTTTCTATAGTACACTAAGATTTTATAGTCACAGTCTGACTCAGGCTTGTATATCTATAAATAACATTGTTGGAATCTAGAAAGGTACATAACAGAGAAAGATTCACCTACAAATGTGGATGCACCAAGAGGAGTTCAACATATATGCAGAGTGTAACCAATACATCCAGACCAGATCCTCAGCCAATCCTCGCCGCAAAACCATCCTCATCACTTAGCCGCCTGGGCATGTGTTTTCTCCTTTTCCAGCAGCGCTAACATTTTCCCCTACACGAAATTATCAGTTTTTCTCTTCGTTAATCAATTTAGGTAAATCCAAAGACGAGGTGATTTTGGAAGATAAAGATGAGGGAGAAATAAAATCCGAAGAATAATTTTTTAAGGGGTTTCATCCTTCTTTTGAAAGGAGGAATTTTGGTGGATAATTGTTAAAAAGAATGAGAGGAGGATAAGCGTTAGAAGGATGTATGAGCGGCCCGGTAAATTTTAGCAAAATTTCACTGAATTGTTGGTGGGATTCATTTAGCCGCGTTTATTTCTTAATTTTTATACTTTTAACTGGACAATGATTGCATATACCTTGAAACACCACCAATTATTGCAACTAAAGGCAAATTTTCTTGTAGTGAACGATAAAATAATGCAAAAGCAACTGATTAAACATATTGAATTAGGCAAAACAAGAATGGGAAAATAGTTTAGCTCGGCTAGGGTTTGCTTCGATGGAAAAGGGAGATGTTAGGGTTTCTTGATCAAGTTCAATCGATAATTTGGAGGGTGAATAGGGGAAGATTTGTTGTTGTTAGGGTTTCTTGGGTGAGGAAGGAAAAGGGGTTTCGGAAGTGAAACGTAGGATAAGGGAAGTGAGAGGGAAGGAAATTTTTTACCGCCTTTTTTCCCCTTTTATCGTTGAGGGAGTGGGTCCCATCATGTAAACGCTATTTTATTGAACCTTAGCTATCAAAGATAGCAAGAAGCATTAGAAAGCTGTCCCATATTGCCATGGAAGGTGTATTTTCTTGTAGTGTTCGGAAGTGAAAACATGATGAAGACGATATTTTTGAAGATGGGGTTCTTCATGATGAAGGGCTACTTGCCACTAGTCCCTCGGGGTGAAATTTACCATATCATATATTTATGGTGGCAGTAGTGCTCTGTTATGAAATTTTTTGATTACAAGTAATAATCGCTACTAATCCTAGGGATGATTCCTGACACGATGTAGTAGGAGGAGTGCCTTCGGTTTCATTTAGTCCCAGAACGAAGTTGTAAGGACGAATGTCTGACGTTCCATTTATGAGATCGCAATGTTGACTTTTACAAACATATATCTGTTTGGTGGCAAAGAAGGCAACTTCTCTTAGTTTAACATCCTTCTTTGAGATGTACGAGCTCAGAGGTTGTATGTTCATGAAAGTCAAATAATGATCGAAGGAATGGCAATGTGGCATTCAAAGTGCAACCTGATATAATCAAAGCGTGGCTTTGCGAAAATCAAAATGTGGCTTTGCAAAAAGCTAAACGTGGCTTTGCGAAAAGAAAAATGTGGCTTCGAGGAATGTAACCTCACGAGCCTCACATCCTAGGAATGATACAGGATACTATGCGGTCTGAAGGACAAATTTTGAGCTATCATTAGGGGAAGATGTCCCCTCAGGCACTTGTTTCCATATTGTATGGATGGAAAGGTATGGAGGCTGACGAAGATCGTGTAAAGCCACTGAGTAATACTTTGTTCCATGGTAGTATAGTAGTATATTTCGGAGGCTGATGGAGATCGAGTAAAGCCACTGGAGTGAACTAGTACCATTATACGTGGATTTTCGGGTCTAAATTGTCACTAGTTCCCTATCATGTGGGAAATAAAATTTCAAATACGAGCTTTACGGCTTTGATTGTAGTCCCAAAATAGCTGTAATGCTCTGCAAACATTCAGCTACCCCTTTCTGGAATTCAATAATGGTGACAATTTAGGCTATGTTTATATATATTTACTTGGAAAGGATTTTAAAATTACTGTTATTAGAAATAATATCAAATGGTTTAAGTATAAAGTATTTTTTATCATAAGGTAAAAAATCGTCCGTATTTATGTGTGACCGTGGTCTTATGAGTTACCCTTCTTTCCAAAGGTTTTTGATTTATATCAATCGGATCTATACATTTAAAAATTTCGAGTATGTCACACTGCTTTATCAAGCCTGATCTGGGTATTTTTAATACTCGGGTCAGATCTGAGTAGTTTTAGGTTTAGTTGAAGAAGCTTGGAGTTTCTAGAGGAGAGCTGGAGATCTTCATCTACGTATGGACGTATTGCATTATCTGTTGTATATATTGCATTTGTTTTTACATTTATAAGGACAAAGGGTTTATAACTGTTTAGGTTGAATCCAGGTTAGACTCTGATATAGTATTTAAATTTTTTCCATTGTAAAGATTATTGTTGAAATAATATAAGTTATTCCATTCGTGTGAGATTCTGTTCTATCTTTATTTTCTTTTTTCCTTAACAGTCGGGCTTTCCTGCACTTAGATTTGCGGCACATGGTGTATTAGTGCCGATTTTCGAGGGTCGAAAACCCTCGATCTTTACAAGTAGTGCATTGCGAGATCCCATGCACCGTCGATGAAAATCCTACAAAGTGAATAATTTAACACTCATCAATTCACGAACCATCATATTCCACTTTCATATCATAATAATCCTTCCTAAAATCTATAATCTCCATTCTCAAATTAATATACTATAAATGTTATCTCCAACCACCGTCCTTACCATCGTAACCCCAACTTTAACGGTCCAGAATTTTGAACACTTCGTATTTAAATATCTGAATTATTTACATATTTGAATCTTGGATTAAATATAATTAAATTGATTTAATAACCTTGTTAACCCCTTTTAAATAATAATTAATGATGGTAAAATTGTTATTGGAAAATGTTTACAAAAATAAATACTTTGAAGAAATATCAATAATATGACCGAAAATTGTTTTATCGATAAGCTTTTTACTCATAAGAAGTTGTTCAAACTTTTTTTACATCCACTAAAACACTTAGGAAATCATTAATATGAAATAAAAATATTTTGAACTAAGCCACTTTTGGAAAGCTTCTAGAAGGGAAGGGTAATATGTTAATTTGCTATGGAAAGAAGAGATATTTTCCTAAGGAAATGAGGTGTAAAGGTGGCATGTGAGGGGAGGCTCCTTTGTGTTCTTTCATGAAAGATAAGAGGTTATTGTGACCTCTTTTACAAGTCTACGAATACACCTTAAAGATTAAGACTAATCACTTTTTAGGAAATTAAGAATATGGTAGAAACTAATTAGTGTAATCCATTTCTATCTCTACTAATCTTTCTCAAATCTATAAAAATCAACTCCAAATCAAGCCAAACATGACCAAGGACCTTAGAACAACAATGCAACAACTATCTTCTATTTGGATCTTAAAGGAGTGAAGCAAATAAGCCCATGCATCCTCGGGTTGTGAGCAAATAGAGTGGTTTTGTGCATGGTCATGAGCTAAAACAGAAGAGGTAGGGAGTTTTGGGTGGTTGCGAGGTTCAAGTAGGAAGTTAGATCTTGGACTTGCTTGATTACTTGTTAAGGGTGAGCTAACTTACCATTTGATATGAATGAAGTGTATACACTGCTTGCTTATATTATAGTATATGTTTCTTGAAGTTATATTCATTGGATGTTGTTATATTGGTTTTGATTCTTGCTTTGAAAAGAAATAGCATATTATTCCATATGTATGGACTTGAATGGACTTGAATGACTTGTTATAGCTTGTTGTTTAACATTGAAACAAAGCACATAAACTTAAGAGAGGATTGACTTTAATCGGACTTGATTTGAAAGTGGTTTTATAGTAATACTCGCTATAAACGCACTTAGGAATTGCCTTGTGTTTGGAAATTTTTATAGAAGTTTGTAAAGAGACCCTTAGAGGTTTCTCGCCATTGTTGTGATGTATTATGTGTCTTCTAACTACAATAAAAAGATTGGATGATAAAAGGATTGTTTGCATATTGAAAATCGATCAAACTTTTCATTATACAAAATTAGCCCAAGTCGCACCCTTTACTAGCGCTAGGCCTTAGCACTTAAAAAATGATGTCTTTGCCTTTGTACCAAATTTTACACCATTCTGGAAATGCTATCCTTTCTACTTGGTAGTTTAAATTGCTTTGAAATAACTTTTAATTTAATATTTCACTTCAATCTTTTTAGAGATGTTTTCTAACTTATAATAAAGCATTTCAAAAGCGGTTTGCAATTTTTATGAATTTTTAATAATTTATTATGAATTATTAAAGTAAGTGGTTTATTTTTAAATAAAGGAAAAACATATGTTTTTGAAGTTTTAAATAATTTATAAAGTAAGTATTTTACGTAAGATTTTAAATAAATGTTTTAAACCATATTATAAGTATATTAAAGTATAATTAAAGTATATTTAGTTTTTAGAAAATTAGTTATTTATTTTATTTATATTAAATGCCTATGTTATATAACATCTATTTAAATTGTTTTATTATTAAAAATATTTTATCTTATAAATTAGTTTAACGTGTGTGTGTATCATTCTTAAAAGGTTTTTAGACTATTTGAAAATGTTTTACAAAGAGGTTTAAGAGTGAGTAGTTGCTTAAGCATGTTTATTTGTTTACACTGATGAAAAGTAATTAACTACGCTTAACACTAAAGTCGACAAAGTAGACTTATATATTTGTGAGAGTTAAGATTATTATTCGAGTAGGGTTTCGAAGTAATAGTGCTCTAACCTACCGGCTTCATTCCTGACTGAGGAATAGTTAAGTCGAGAATGTCAGAAAAGTGTTAATCATGTTGTTTACTTGCTCATTAATGCAAAATATTTAGTAATGAACTTAGCACAAAAAGCAGACTAAGTAGACTTGTCTATCTATGAGTGTTTAAAATGACTTGTCTAGGCAAGGCTTTGATATGCAACTAGTGCTCTAACTTACCTAGCTTTACTCTTGACCGAGGGATAGTATAAGTTGAGAAGTTCGGAAACATAATAAGTATACAAGCCTTGATTTTCATATGTGATCGTCTTTAGAACTGGATAGTTGACTAGTCAAATACCTAACATAACCAAATATTAACTTAGATCCATAATTGAATGTTTTGAAAGATAGTAACAAGTATAAAATTTGTTCTGAATTTGTTGCGACAATGTGTTAATAACATTGGTCTTTAACCCCTTTTTATTATACTCGGTTGAGCAATTAGATCTTTTGAAAGAAAGTTTTAAAGATAATTATAAATGGAATGGTTTTGGGTTTATAGTAATGATGTTTTAATAAACTTTATTTTAACCCATCAAAGTATACTTGTGAAAAAGTGAAATCTTGTTTACGATTTGTGAATATTCATATACCACTTGGGATAAGAATATGAATACATTTCTAAATATTGAAAAGAGTAGAAATGAATACTGAATAGTAGTGTACATGTATATATCTTTTGTAAAGGTATTTTAAATATATGTGCATGTATTTTCGTATGGGTTTTTAATTAATAGAAGGATTAGTTAAATAGAAGGGGTTAGGAGTTGCTTAAATAGCTGAATCATACTTTGTGTGACTTAATTGTGCTTTATTTGTTTGCTTGTTTATGAAATGTATTTAGTCATATACCTAGCAGTAAAAGCCGATGGAGTAGGTTAGTCTATCTGTGAGAGTTAACAACGAGTTTGAGTAGAATGTAGAAACAAGAATGCTCTAACCTACTGGCATCACTCTTAATCGAGGGATAGTGTGAGTTGATAAGATCGAAAACATGATAAGTATAAGAGACTTGGTTTCCATTTATGACCACCTATCGTGTACTTGATAGTCGATTAGCCAACTGTCTAGTTGACCAAGTTAACTTGGGAAGCATCTAAAAGCTTCCTGGTTTCATACGATTTGAGAACCTCTATGGAGGAGCATTGGTAAGTAACGTTTCAAGCTTTATGAACTTATATATACGAGAGCCCTGAGGACTCCTCTGTATACATTCTTCGCTTACATCTAAAAGAACCCGAATTGAGTTAACTAGAAATTCATCGTTTTAGTTTTGAATAGACCAGGATCAGTAAGTTTTTTACTTATCAAATACCACTTCAAAACTTATATATGGGTTCTATGTTTTGTAAGCAGTTGTGAAATGGAATGATATAGAGTTGTATTGTCTATCCTAAAGTTAAGTCCAAAGGAAAGGTCAGCATTAGCGTTTGTTGGAGGACTTATGTTGGAATCCATGTAGAGATTCGTGATCTGTTCATGATGATGAAATCCATTTGGGGATTCATGTTCTGTTTGAATGATGAAGACTCGTGTGAGAGATGCCGAACGTGATCTCGACATCGAAATGGCTAAAGACATAATATGTTGCACAACCCGGGTTTCGCTAACTCGCGATTGGTTATATCAACTCCATATCTAGAATATGCTTATCGATATGCGCACGGGATTTGATGATACTTGGTTCCATGTTGTTCATATTATGTTCATGCATGGGCCAGTAGTGTTTTCCTTATGCTTTATTTTATGTAAAGATATACGACGCTCGGAAGGTAACTTCTAATCCTTGTGCATGGAGATCCACTTTAGTTTACTGGAGGCATCTCCGTAGAAAATCCATTATGTGAATGTACCTTAGCGGTTTTGTTTATATACTTATAGAATATTGTTGTGGTGTGATTAATATAAGGATCACAGCTATTTGTTCTGATTTATATTCTACACCTTAGACGGTATCTGTTATATCAACTTATGTACTTATTAGATGAGTGGTTGTTTTGAAGGGAAAACCATTTTCGAACAGTCTCAAAAGTACTGTTATATGTTGTACACATATTTTTTGAGTTTTAAAGGGAAAACCATTTCCGTAGGTGCTCTTTCGAGTAGTCTAAGAAAGGTAGGTTTGAGTTGGATTTTTATTGGAGCTTTAGTGGACAAGCTGGATGTTTCACCTACCTTAGTATTCTTATTTCCGCTACAATACTATATTGTATATATCAGCAAATATGAGGACAAAGTATTATAACTTTTCAGACTGATGATAGTATTTTGAATTATAACTCTACAAATATTGTGTATCTTAGAGTGATAGTTTTGTACTGTCTTTTGATATTAAATATTATCGTTCCACTATGAGATTCTGATATCGTGTTGACGCAGAGGATATTACAAAAACAATGTAGATCGTTGAATGTAGCAATAGATGGATTGAAGAATACTGCAATGCCCGAATTCGTTGATCCGAAGATACCGAACTCTAGCTATCAAACTGACGCAGCGGATATTACAAAAACAATGTAGATCGTTGAATGTAGCAATAGATGGATTGAAGAATACTGGAATGCCCGAATTCGTTGATCCGAAGATACCGAACTCTAGCTATCTCGAACTCGTTGATCGCGCACGATACCGGGTTCAAAGATCTTCAATTCTTCAAGCGTTGATCAAGCGCACTTGATTCCGCAAATCGGCTTCTACAATCGTTGAATCGAGCGCACTCGATTATCCGAAAGAGGAGATAGGAGATTACACTCAACTACCAATTTGAATGAAAGCACAAAGCAATCAAAAGAGAATTTTATTCAATATTCAACAACCTTTTACAAATGAGAATCTCGGCCTATTTATAGGCATTTTACAATTCACTTGAAAAAAAACAACAAAAAATTACATCTCCTAGGTCGGTTCCGACTTAACAGTATCGACCTACCATTCCAGGCGCCTTACGACTTAAGCTCAACAGTTACAACTCAACACACAAAAACTTCAAAGAAAATACAAGTACTTAGGTCGAGAGCGACCTACGACCTATAATGATTCGTCCTAAGAATATACGTGACTTAGCATAGGTCGGTAGCAACCTAACAACAGTTTCTTCATAGCTTAAAGAATCCACGGTTCAGATGGACGCGGCATCAAGATCTTCGGCTACAAGTTTCTGCGACTTAAAACATTAGCGGTATTCCAAATCAACGTTTAAAGGGAATCAAGGGCAGAGGATAACTCGGTAGACACATCAACGGCATCCCGTGCTTCGCGACTTAAAACATGCGCATCCCATATCAACGACCTAAGAACAACGGTAGAGATTAACTCGGCAGTCGAATCAATAGCATCCAGTGTTTCGCGACTTAAAACATGACTCGTTAGGTCGTTCAGATGACTCAAAGGACTTGTTAACTCGCAGATATCTTCCTTAAGTCGTTGCCGAGTCACACTAGGTCGTTGATACGACTTTAAGACTTCGTTAGGTCGTGAACTCAACGTACTCTCTTTCTCTGGCTTCCAACTAAGTCGTGGACGACTTATAATCTTCCCTTTAGGTCGTAACCGACCTAGGCCTTTGTTATCTCGTGGCGCTCCCTTAAGTCGTAGGCGACCTTTGTCAGTTTCCTTAAGTCGTGACCGACTTATGCCTTCTCCTCTGGGCTGAGCTGCATCATCCTCCCTAGGTTGAGAAAAATTCGACCGCGAATTTGTAAATTCTTCATCCACAACAAATCCATCCCCATGATATGGTACGAGATGTTTGACATTGAATACGTCAGACGTATACACATCATCTGGCAGTTTCAACTTGTAAGCATTTTCATTAATTCGTTTCACAACTTCCACCGGACCAATTTTCCTGGCTTTCAACTTGTTGTACGCGCCTACTGGAAAACGATCTTTTGTTAACACTGCATAAACCATATCTCCTTCATTAAACTCAACATTTCGTCGTTTCAAATCTGCAGACTGTTTATACTTCTCATTTGCTTTCTCTAATCGTTCTTGAACAATTTTATGACACTCCGTCAGCCCTTCAACAAAATCAACGGCTTTCTTAATTGTCCCCTTTGAATGTGGTATCGCAGTTAAATCCAACGGTCCTTTCGGTAAGCTCGAATAGACAATCTGGAATGGACTGAACCCCGTACTTCGATTCACCGCATGATTATGAGCAAATTCTGCCTGGCATAGCTTCACATCCCAACTCTTCAGATTATCTTGAACAAGACACCTCAACAAGTTTCCCAATGATCTATTAACCACCTCTGTTTGTCCATCAGTTTGCGGGTGATAAGCACTACTAAACTTCAGCTTCGTTCCCACCATTTTCCACAAACTCAGCCAAAAGTGACTCAGAAATCGAGTATCTCTATCCGACACAATAGATTCTGGCAATCCATGAAGTCGATAGATCTCCCTGAAAAACAACTGGGCAACATGAACAGCATCCGCCGTCTTCTTACAAGCAATAAAATGTGCCATTTTCGAAAATCTGTCCACCACCACATATATGGAATCGTTACCACGCTGTGTCCTCGGTAATCCCAACACGAAGTCCATACTCACATCAACCCATGGTTTATTTGGTACAGGTAATGGCATATATAAACCAGCATTAGTCGCAGTTCCTTTCGAAACCTGACAAATATGACAACGCTCCACAAACCTTTCCACCTCTTTCCTCATTGATGGCCAAAAGTAGGACTGTGAAATCAACTGCAAGGTACGGTCTCTCCCAACATGTCCCTCTTCGTGTAACTCCTTGATAATCTTCATTCTCAGACTACCCTCCGGTATGCACAATCGATTTCCTTTGAACAGAAAACCATCTACCATCACGAAATCATCCGTCTCTCCATTCTTGACTTTATCAACAAATTTTGCAAAGTAAGGATCATCAGTGAATAATTCTGGCAATATTTCAAACCCCGTCACTTCAACCTTTAGTGTAGTCAACAAATGACTCCTCCTACTCAAAGCATCAGCCACACGATTTGTCACCCCTGACTTGTGTTTAACAACAAAAGTAAACTGTTGCAGATATGCAATCCACGATGCATGTCTCGCTGAAATCTTGTCTTGCCCTTGCAAATGCTTCAATGCTTCATGATCAGTGTAAAGAACAAACTCCTTCTGAAATAGATAGTGTCTCCAGTGTTTAATAGATTGCACAACAGCATAAAACTCCACATCATATGTACTGTATCGCATCTTTGCTCCTGACAACTTCTCACTGAAATAGGCAATTGGACGTCCCTTCTGACTCAACACCCCTCCAATCCCAACCTTGGTGCATCAGTGTGCAGTTCAAACACTAGCTGAAAATCAGGTAGCACTAGAATTGGTGCAGACGTCAGCAATTCCTTGATCTTCCCAAAAGCACTCCCTGCTTCCTCTGTCCATGCAAACTGTTTACCTTTCAAGCAATCTGTAACAGGTGCCATCACACTACTAAAGTGTGGTATAAACCTTCGATAGAATGAAGCCAACCCGTGAAAACTACGAACTTCCGTTATCGTCTTGGGCTGCGGCCAATCTCTGATAGCTTCGATTTTACTTTGGTCAACCTGTATTCCTTCTTTTGACACAACATACCCCAGAAATAAAACGCTATGCGTCATGAACACGCATTTCTTCGTTGCAGCATAAAACTGTTCTTGTCGTAGTACCATCAGCACTTCCCTCAGATGATTCAAATGTTCCTCTGGACTTCCACTATATATCAGAATATCATCGAAATATACCACCACAAATTTCCCAATGAATGGTCTAAAAATTTGATTCATCACCCTCATGAAAGTACTCGGTGCATTCGATAGACCAAACGGCATTACCAGCCATTCATACAATCCTTCCCTCGTCTTGAATGCTGTCTTCCATTCATCCCCTGGTCTAATGCGAATCTGATGATAACCGCTCTTCAAGTCAATCTTAGAAAAGATAGTAGCTCCGCTTATCTGATCCAACAAGTCATCCAACCTCGGCATTGGAAATCTATATCTCACGGTAATCTTATTCAATGCTCGACTGTCAGTGCACATCCTCCATGTCCCATCCTTCTTGAGTACCAATAAAGCTGGTACAGCACAAGGACTCAGACTCTCCTGCACACGTCCTTGCTCAAGCAATTCCTCTACCTGCCTTCGCAACTCTTCATGTTCCTTCGGACTCATTCGATAATGTGGTCTGTGTGGCAACACAGCACCTGGAACAAGATCTATCTGATGTTGTATATCTCTCAACGGTGGCAACTCCGTTGGTAACTCTTATGGAAATACATCGTCAAATTCTTTCAAAATTGGTTTTACTTCTTCTGGAATCTCAACCTCTTCACTGCTCTCTCGCCCAATTAACAAAAACACTTCAGGTTCCTCCTCTACTTCCTTCACAAACTCCTTCAACGATAACAAAGTTTTGAGCTCTTCAATCTCCTCCCACTTGTTTTCCTCCTGTTGTCTCTTCTTTGAAACTAGAGTAATCTTTGTGCCTTCAAACATGAAACTGTAACTGTTGGTACGCCCATCATGTTGCACAGCTCGATCATACTGCCACGGTCTCCCTAGCAACAAATGACAAACGTCCATATCTACGACATCACACCAGATTTCATCTTTGTATTTCTTCCCGATTGAAAACTTCACACAAGCTCTACGTCCAACTTTCACTTCACCACCCTTCCTCAACCAAGCTAACTTGTACGGTTTAGGATGTTTCTCAGTTTTCAACTCCAACTTCTTCACCGCTTCTGTAGAGATAATGTTATCACAACTCCCAGCATCAATAACAAATTTACAAACTCTTCCCAGAATAGTGCATGTAGATTGAAAGATATTGTTTCTCAACCAACTACTTTCCTCTTCTTGCTTCGGTGTTAAACAACTTCTCCTCATCATCAATGCGTACCCATCATCTCCTGACAGTAAGTCTTCCTCCTCAATTGGTAAAGAATTAGAGCATTCAGCTTCTTCATCCTCATCCTCAACTTCTGCAATCATGGTTCTCTTCTTTGGCTTTGGACACTCACTGCTTTTATGACCCAATTCCTGACAATTGTAACATTTGAAACCATTGTTAACCCTTGTATTCTCAACCTCCTTCACCACTGGTCTACTGATAGGTTTAGAAACATTAGAACTTCCACCAACACCCTTCGCTTGATTGTTAGAATTAGTAAACACACCACTTCCTCGTCGTCCCTGTTTCTCCCAAGCCAACGCTTTCTGATGTGCTTCTGCTACAGATCTTGGATCGAACATATTAACCATATCCTGGATCTGCATTCTCAATCCCCCAATGAATCTAGATGTCAGCTGCTCTTCTGTTTCCATAATATCATTCCTTGCAATAAGTTGATAGAATTCATCAGCATAGTCATTAACTGTCTTTGTGCCCTGCCTCAAGTTTTGCAAACGTTGATACATCAAAGATTGATAATTGTAAGGTAAGAACGTTGCTTTCATCAATTTCTTCATCTTCTCCCAAGATTCAACTTTTGACTTTCCCATCCGATCACGTGTAAGTTTGGTCTGCTGCCACCATGCCAAAGCTCTACCCCTCAGCCTTGTAGCAACCAACTTCACTCTACGATGTTCTGGAACTTCTTTGAAGTCAAAAATCTCCTCAACATTAGCCATCCAATCTAGAAACTCCTCCGCTTGCATACCACCTTTGAATTCAGGAATTTCAGTCTTCATCCCTGACTCCCACTTGTGATCATACTCAGAGTAATTTCTTCCTTGTCCTCGTCCTTGTCCTCTAACACTACCACCTTCATACTCCTCTTCAACATCAGATGTATATCGTTGTCTATCTCATCCACCCACATCTCTACTACCTTCTCGTCTACCACCATCATCCCTTCTATCTACATTCCTCCGTTCACGATCATTCACGTTCCTCCCACGCCCTTGATCATTTTCAACACTTCGGTCTCGATTGGAATGTGGCGAGACTCTACTACCCCCATGGTTAGATTCAGGTGAAACCCTTCCCCGATTTTGATTCATTTCTGTCATAAGCTTCTCTAACCGACCAATTCCTTCGTTAAGCTTTTCACTAAAATTCTCATTGATTCTTTGCTCCATCTCATCAGCTTCTTCTCTTCGATACAAAGCTTCTACGTTTTGGTGGCGATTAGCTCTCCTTGGCGGCATACTTGAAAACTTCACAATTTCTTCAATACTTCAAAATTCAAACACTTTTCGGACTTTGATCCAAAATGAAACGGATCGAAAACTTCCACTTTGTAGCAAATCGCGATGAACACGATGGACAAAGTTTCGGCCTCCACTTCAAATCCGATCAAACAACTTCGAACAATGATGAACACTTCTTCCTCTCGGCCACGGCTCAAACTTCAAACTTCTTGGCCAAACAACTTCAAACTTCAAAATGATTAGGCTCCAAGTCTCGATCTAGCTATGATTGGCTAGAACAAGCTCTGATACCAAACTGACGCAGCGGATATTACAAAAACAATGTAGATCGTTGAATGTAGCAATAGAAGGATTGAAGAATACCGGAATGCCCGAATTCGTTGATCCGAAGATACCGAACTCTAGCTATCTCGAACTCGTTGATCGTGCACGATACCGGGTTCAAAGATCTTCAATTCTTCAAGCGTTGATCAAGCGCACTTGATTCCACGAATCGGCTTCTACAATCGTTGAATCGAGCGCACTCGATTATCCGAAAGAGGAGATAGGAGATTACACTCAACTACCAATTTGAATGAAAGCACAAAGCAATCAAAAGAGAATTTTATTCAATATTCAACAACCTTTTACAAATGAGAATCTCGGCCTATTTATAGGCATTTTACAATTCACTTGAAAAAAAACAACAAAAAATTACATCTCCTAGGTCGGTTCCGACTTAACAGTCTCGACCTACCATTCCAGGCGCCTTACGACTTAAGCTCAACAGTTACAACTCAACACACCAAAACTTCAAAGAAAATACAAGTACTTAGGTCGAGAGCGACCTACGACCTATAATGATTCGTCCTAAGAATATACGTGACTTAGCATAGGTCGGCAGCGACCTAACAACAGTTTCTTCACAGCTTAAAGAATCCACGGTTCAGATGGACGCGGCATCAAGATCTTCGGCTACAAGTTTCTGCGACTTAAAACATTAGCGGTATTCCAAATCAACGTTTAAAGGGAATCAAGGGCAGAGGTTAACTCGGTAGACACATCAACGGCATCCCGTGCTTTGCGACTTAAAACATGCGCATCCCATATCAACGACCTAAGAACAACGGTAGAGATTAACTCGGCAGTCGAATCAACAGCATCCAGTGTTTCACGACTTAAAACATGACTCGTTAGGTCGTTCAGACGACTCAAAGGACTTGTTAACTCGCAGATATCTTCCTTAAGTCGTTGCCGAGTCACACTAGGTCATTGATACGACTTTAAGACTTCGTTAGGTCGTGAACTCAACGTACTCTCTTTCTCTGGCTTCCAACTAAGTCGTGGACGACTTATAATCTTCCCTTTAGGTCGTAACCGACCTAGGCCTTTGTTATCTCGTGGCGCTCCCTTAAGTCGTAGGCGACCTTTGTCAGTTTCCTTAAGTCGTGACCGACTTATGCCTTCTCCTCTGGGCTGAGCTGCATCACGTGTTCTCTTCTTTCTTATTCTATTTTCTTTTATTTTACCCTAACAATTCGTCTTTTCTGCACTTGAGTGCTCAACATGTGAATACCGTGATGTATTAGTGCAACATTTGGGGGTTGAAAAGGCGAGTCGTTACATGTGGTATAAGAGCCGAAGGTTTAAGCGAGAACCTTGGCTTTGGTTGGATATGACTCATTAGAGATAAGGTAAGTGATAACCTAGAATGAGTTGGGTGTATTACACTTATGAGAGCGTATATGTAATTGTTGCATATTAGTTAAATATATAAGTAAGTTGATAGTGTAGTCTAGTGTGTGTAGGGATTAATGATGTTTATCTATTATCCCTCATTCATTAGCTTAGCCATGCTCGGCCATTATATAAGCGTTGCTATCCTTTGTAGAATGATTTGACATGATCGGCTAGTTTATGAGCATTATTATCATTTGTAGAAATTAGCTTAGTATTGCTCAACCCGTTTACAAGCATTGTTATCATGTGTTGATTGATTAGTTATGCTTGGTCGGTTTATGGTTATTGACTATTGTTTGTTGATTATTGGTTAGTGCTTGACCAGTTTAACCTTACTACATCATGTGTTAGGTTGACGATAATTATGGGTACACTAAAATGAACACCTTGTGAATTGAGTTTCACAGTCTGATATAAGGCATTTGGTTACAATGTTTGCTTAAAAGTTAACTTTAATAAAAGATGTTTATTATAATCTGAGGAAAGATAAGATATTTTGTAATTAAACATTTGTGAAAAGATTTTATATAAGAGGAGACTTTATATAAGTATGGTTTATGAAATATGGTTTATAAACCAAGAGGATTTAAACTGAGAATTTTAGAACTTAAATCCCGGTGTCTTTGAAAATGAATTCAAGATTTTGGAAGAATAACAGTAGTATTATTTGAAAGAAATATTTGGGAAAATGGTTTATGAAATCGATATCATGGTACCTAGTAATATTTACGAAGTATTTGATACCGCTATGGAAATGATTTTTGGTTAAGTTTGAATGGCATGATTTGGATGTATTAAACTCACTTCTGCTGCTTGAAAATAATTCCGGTGGTGACTTCAACATCATCAGTGTTCATTTTTGGGTTTCTAAGTGGGGGATGCTAAAGAGTTGTTTTAGTAAATCAGATTTTGTATGATTTGATATACAAAAAAGTATATGTATATACTATTCTTTCAAATGATTTGAAATAAAACCCGAGCATTTAGTACTAAAGTTTTTCTGTAAAATAAATTTGATATGAACTATTTGTGTAGAATATTTTTATATGTATACTATGTAGGGTGCCCGAGTGGTAGTGGCATAGCTCGGAATAAATGATCTGAAACCATTTCTTGTTATCTCTTTGTAGCAAAAGCGTGTTTAATAAATAATTTGAATTTTATTAAGTTATTTTATGGACAAATGTATTCTATGCATTAGGACGGTATGGTATGTGCATCATGTTATGAGAAGTTGTTTGGTAGTTTTCATTTGTTAGAATGAAATAGGATTTTCGATGATTTTGAACAGTCGGAAACATTCAAATCGTTATAGAACCTGAAGCTAAGTGTTTTTTTGAAAATATAAAAGTTGAGTTTTTGTAACTCTAGAATGAAAAATGTAGTAAGTTAAAACAAGTTTTTAAATGATTAATGTAATGACCCTGAAATCGGCCTTCGAAAATCGGCACCCGTACTTCACTTGTACTCAAAATGACGTAGATTCAAACGCCGAATCTGGTTCACCGGAGCTTATAACACCATTAAGTACAACAACACAGCGGAAGAAAGAAAACAATGATATTCATATACAACTCCAATGAATACAATATCCAGAATGATATACAACAATGATATCAATATGATACAACAATATCAGAGATAAATAATGATACAGCGGAAATAACAACAAATGGAATAGATCTCCAAATGATCTACAAAAGAGAATAACTCCAACTACTCCAACATCAAGGTCGAACCACCATCACGATGCACAAAGATAAGCAAGTGCAGTCGTCCACTCCGATGAAGTGAACCAGCTCCAGATAATCTACTAAACCTGAATATCTGAGAAACCCAACTCTAGACTGCCCGTGTGGAAAATGATGGGCACCCAGAGTTTAGGAAGGGAACAATAAACTCCGGATCAGTCATGGGACAGGTATGAGCAAACAAAAACAGTTTATCTTTAAACAAACAACAAAAGAAGTTTAACATTGAAAGCCGCAATGCTTTTGGAAAATGAAACTACCATAAGACCTCCCGCCACACACACAATGCAATCCCAGACTTGGAGGAGATTTCTTCTTATGTTAGTCAAAGATGCTTACTACGCAAAATCAAATCAAATCGTTTTTGATATTATTATTAGTGCATAGTGGAAAACATTTCGAAAGTAGAATATAAATCTTAGCCAGCATACAACATTTCATCGTATGCCTATTATAGCTACCATGTTCAATAACAGGTTGCCGCCACATTCCATGGCAGGTTATACAACTAAAACCGTACAGGGCGCGTATTGTTTCTTTGGATTTCCAACAAATGATCAGGCTAAGGAACTTCCTTACACCGAAATAGAAACGCCTCTGGAAAGACGCCCCGAGAACCTAACCGGATCTCTGCAAACACAAGGCCGACGCTACCTCACGCTTTAACCAAGCTGTAACTAGGTAACTAACACACGAGTCATGTCATCCCCGGTCGTTACCGACCTTTATCCGGGATCCCGATCATAAAGCAACAACCACAAAGTATAATAATTGTGCAGCATCAACATAGGTAAAATATTTGGGCTCTATACCATGATATCACCTTTTATCCAGAAGGAAATGACATACCCTAGGGGCGCTACCCCTACAAACCTTTGTCGCAACATTCCTGTTTCGACCATTACCGGGTTGTGAGGCTCGACGAAGCCTCGTCCACAAAGCTACGCTTTTTCACAAAGCCACGCTTTTACCCAAAGCCACGCTTTTTCACAAAGCCACGCTTTGATCAACAATGATCAACAGCACTTCTTATGCCACATTACCAAATTGGGAATGTATCACTAGTAACCATCAACTACATAACCTCTGAGCTCGTACGTCTCAGAGAAGGGTGTTAAGCTAAGAGAATAAATTCTCCGCCACCAACATAAATGTATTTGATAGAAACCAGCTTTACATCTCAAAGTGTAATGTTAGACACACATCCATACAAGTCCGTTCCGGGATCGAACGGAACCGAAGGCACTTCCAAAGAAGCCCTTGCAAATCCGGATAATTTCTAATCACGTCCGGACTTCCCATCACAAAGGGTGCTAAAATCTCTATATCGGGGCCAGTCGATGCAGAGACATTCGACGAGTTGTCCTTTCGTTTTCGAAAATATCCGGTCTTCACCACCGGTCTTCAAATGCTATCCATTTACGTCGTATCACTATTCGGATTGGGTTATATGACTCAAAGGTCCTCACCCGGCTAAACCGAATAACGAGCGCAATAAAAAAATCATATGGATACTGGGGTCTCGGTTAAATCACAGCTTAAAGCCCAAACTTATCATTCGAATGGTTAAAACAAATTACCATTTCCAATCTTTTAAACAAAAAGATTCAATTCACAAACCTTCAATGGTTTAAACAATTTCCACACTTTTAATCTTTTAAACACAAAATATTCAATTCACAAAGTTCACCCCGTTCACAAAGATCCATTCATGGATTTCAAAACAATTTCCATTTCAATTGAATTAACTCGTTAAATCTTTAAGTCAAGATTTAACTTATAGCTTTCAAAACTAGTTTCCAAAGATTCATTCATAGTCTTTCAAAACAATTCTAATTCAAGTTAGATTAACTCATCCGGTCTTTGAAATCAAAGACTCATTTCATAGTTTTCAAAACATTTCAATTCCATTTCAAACTTGAAACCTTTCAACACAATTTGGAAATCCTTTCTTAAAATGAAAGCTATTATTATTTGAAAACAAGTAGTTTTCGTCTTCGGAAAAATCCAGTTATATTTACACGAGTTAAAACCCTTGAATTAAATTCCAATTCCCAAATCAATACCTTTAAAATGGTTTAACCCATATATAACTTGTACAGCATCTTTAATCCCTAGTTTCAAATCATAGAATTCAATTTCAAACTTGAATTCAAATTTAAATCAAATTATATGAATTTTCAAAACTCGATTAAGTTATTCAAAATAACTATTATCTTTGAAATTCCATTTCAAAAACTTTTCATATTAAACCCCAATTTCCAATTTCAAAATCAATTGAAATTAAAATTTCAATTCAAAAAACATTAAATTTACATCATCCGTGACTTAACCGATTTCCACGTGAAATCCATATTTGTGCGTGTAAAGGTGTAGTCCAGGGGTTTTCACACATAATAGTGCAACAACATCAATTATCACAGATATATCGATAAGCGGTATAACCCATAACGCTTATCTTCATTCATAGATTCATAGATAAAGTAAATTTATCAGTCACAAAGATTCACTATTACGATTCGATGTGGGTTTCGGATTAGCAAATGGAATCCGACTCCCTATCGCATCGAAATTCAAATGTCGTTTACGGGTCAAGGGTTTTCATATTCATATAACAGTATATTCATCACAGATATAACAGCGCAATACCAAGCAATTTATATCACAAAGCATCATATCACAAAGCATTATATCACAAAGCATTCGATAATAATCAATCATCTACAATTAAGATGAATTAATTGTGTAATTATAACTAATTAATCACATTAATAAATTAACACTTTAATTAATTTCATTAAGTAATTATCTATTTACTACTTCCATTAATTGATTTTCCCTTAATTGCTCACATTAAGTAATTAACCTTTAATTAATAAATTTTAAAATCTTAACTATTTATTTATTTATCCTTAATCATTGATTAATTAAACTAATTAATTATTCCCTAATTACTTTTATAAACTTAATTAACTCAATTACTATAAGATAAACCATTATCTTTTATTAATTCCTTAACCATTATTAACATAAACTTTAAACATTTTGTCCTTTTACTCATCACTTAAATGCATTTCCAAATTAAGTTTAAATTAACTTAAGAGTTCATTTCAATAAGTTAAGTAACATAAAATATACAACTCATAAATCAGTTATTAAAACATTCATTATATAAAGACTTGTTTTTATTTAAATAAAAAGGAACTTATATTTATGTTTAAGTTAAAACTGGAAAGTTAACGTTCACGTCCCCGAAGGTATACTCGAGAAAACTGCTGAATTCCCCGAGTCTTCCCTCGAGCCACTTCTTCTTCCTCAGATTTCCTCCTTTTTTTTCTTTTTGTTAAAGTTTAAAACTGTCGTTCATTCCCACTCACTCAAACTCCACTTCGAGTCAACAGCATCTCCTACTCGAGAGCTACCCCGAGTCACCCACGAAACCAACACTCTGATACTAATTCGTCGCTAGGTCGAACAAGTCACCGACCACCTCAGCTTCGCTCGCAGCCTTCCAACTCCGACCAGTTCAACTCGAACACGAATTCGAGTGGAATTCGAAACCTGGAATTCGAACCCAAACTCCACCCCAAACCTATCAACATCAAATGCTCGGTACTCCGACCACCGTTCGCCACCAAACTCCGGCCGCAACTTCGTCAATCTCCCCTCTACCTCCCCACAAAACCACGTAGAACTCGATGCACTGTCGACGTCGTGCGAGAAGAAATCAATGGCCATCCCAAAATTAGGTCACCCTAGTTCCATCGCCACCCGCCGCCACTGTGGTCATCGATTGACCACCGCTACATTTTTCCTGTGACCCCCGAACATTCCTCCATCTCCAGACCATGTCTCATCTTTCCCGATCAACTCGATCGCCGGCAATCCTCCAAAACCCATTCTCCAGACATCACTATATAACACTTTCAATGTTACATTAAAAATTGTAAATTTGATTTTAAAAATGCTACCTTTCATATACGATTCCAGTTATATAATTATATCAACAAATTTCAATGTTTGGTTTTTAACATATTTCAAGTTTCTCTGTGTATTCACTTTTTCCAGACAATGTTTTCTATCTAAAATTCTTGCAAATATTTTCAAAGCTTAGTTAAGTTTAAAACAACAAACTTGGTTTTACATACTTAAGCCTAAAGAAGATTAGAGTGAGAAGAATTTGAAGTTAGATCTAAGTTTAAATCCCTGTAGTTTTAAAACATAGATGAACACTGTGATTATCTAGACATACTCACCTGTTTTTAGAGTCTCTAAACCAACATACAAACACATTTTCAAGCATACATCACAAGTTTACTTAGACCATAAGTCACATGCATCAAAACTAAAGATGTCTCAGGTTAACAATTTAAAGGCAGAGTCTTAACCAAGATCAGAGGTATTTAAAACAACAGATATACACACTTATATAAATACACAAAGCTGGCATAAACACATACATATAAACAACCATTAACACAGAATTCACAGGTTATTTAATTTTAGTTTAAAAGTTTACTCACCTGACTTTTTAAAACAGAAAGCATGTTCTTTTGTTTGAAAACAGGAATACTTGAAACTGGAATGTGAGAACTTGCATATTTTTGTTGACTTGATTCTTGAAAACTTTGAACTGGCTTTGAAACATTAAAACTAAAATGTTTGAACTGGAAATTTGAAAGCTTGGATCTTTATATTGCTTAGTTGATTCTAGGTTTCATTTGTTTAAATGAAAAAAAATGAGAAGAAACTTGCTAGGTCTTTTGTATACGAAATGAAATGAGGTAAGTTGATAAATAAAACAAGTATAAATAGAATTGTTTATTGTTCAAGTACACAACAATTCAGAGATTTTTATTTTCTTTGGGGGCTGAAAGCATTTTCGAACAGGCTTTGTTTTGTGCTAGGATGGAAAGCATTAAATGCTAATGTACCTTATGTATCATACTTTCCTTCTTTGTACATAGATGTATTATATTTTTACTTTGTTTATACACTTGGATTCTTACCTGCATACTTATTTACATGCTTATTTTACTTGCCTACCTATGCTATTGTACTTATGTACATAGATATTTTATTTTCTTACTTACCCAGTCATATTCGAATGCACTGATATGATTTTACTTGCCCTTCTTATTACCAGGTACTTAAGTGATTATCTTGCCTGCAACATATGTTTTGCTATAGTGTATAATATTTTACTTAAGTTTTTAGTTTGTAATTGTTATGGTTATTGTTATTGTGTTAGCTTGTTATTTATTCCTATCTCTAACATAAGTGTGTTTATTTTTATTTTAAAAACTCAAACTATCTAATATAAAATTTCCTATTATTATTTTATTTTAATACTTATCGTCTTGTATTTATTTCATAAATTCAAATCATTATTAATCATTTACTTGAAATTTAAATCGAAATCACATATATACAATATTTTAGATTTTAATTGATTTAACATAGAATTTATTTGAATGCGGGGAAACTCATAATCAATTAATCGATAAATTTCACAGTTTTATTCAAAAATAAATTTAATTATCGATTTAAAATTAATATAAAATCCGGGGTCGTTACAGACTTCCCCCCTTAAAAAAATTTCGTCCTCGAAATTTGCCAGGAAGACACAAAGATAGATGAAGAATATTTCATCAACTCAAATTGAATATCTATTTTGCCTTTGGCTTACCAAATCAGAATATCAATAATAGATATAAGAACGAATCTATTTAATGTTTTTCACAAGATACTCGGGTTATCCAGATCTACGAAATGTGCAGGGGCATCGGTTAGTTCGAAGGGATAACTAACCATTCGTAGAATATATTGGGACTCAAAGATAGATAGATATATATATATATACAATTTTCAATACTTTCAGTTTAGAAACTAAAGTATACCTATCAACCATAGCAATCAAAGCAAACAATACATCAAACAACAATTTTGGTCTATCCGGAGTTTACGTCCCATATTGATATATCGAATCTTCTTCCTGGATCTACTAGAAACTATCGAAAAATTAAGGAAAGAGGCTGAACAAAAGAGATTGATAGAGAAAAGATTGCTTCCTTGTTGTTACAGGATATTGACCATTTATAGTCGTACTCCCCTGTCCCCTATCTCATCCTCTTCTTGCACTCATACTCACTATCAGTGGATAGTAAGAGAATTTACTGAGGCATACGGACGGATATCTGAAGAATACTCATTCTAGGGTATACTTCACCCTATCTCTAATGAGCTACTTAATGTGTTATACTCTTGAGCTAAAGTTCAACCTTCAGCTCTGATACCAAATGTAATGACCCTGAAATCGGCCTTCGAAAATCGGCACCCGTACTTCACTTGTACTCAAAATGCCGTAGATTCAAACGCCGAATCTGGTTCACCGGAGCTTATAACACCATTAAGTACAACAACACAGCGGAAGAAAGAAAACAATGATATTCATATACAACTCCAATGAATACAATATCCAGAATGATATACAACAATGATATCAATATGATACAACAATATCAGAGATAAATAATGATACAGTGGAAATAACAACAAATGGAATAGATCTCCAAATGATCTACAAAAGAGAATAACTCCAACTACTCCAACATCAAGCTCGAACCACCATCACGATGCACAAAGATAAGCAAGTGCATTCGTCCACTCCGATGAAGTGAACCAACTCCAAATAATCTACTAAACCTGAATATATGAGAAACCCAACTCTAGACTGCCCGTGTGGAAAATGGTGGGCACCCAGAGTTTAGGAACGGAACAATAAACTCCGGATCAGTCATGGGACAGGTATGAGCAAACAAAAACAGTTTATCTTTAAACAAACAACAAAAGAAGTTTAACATTGAAAGCCGCAATGCTTTTGGAAAATGAAACTACCATAATACCTCCCGCCACACACACAATGCAATCGCAGACTTGGAGGAGATTTCTTCTTATGTTAGTCAAAGATGCTTACTACGCAAAATCAAATCAAATCGTTTTTGATATTATTATTAGTGCATAGTGGAAAACATTTCGAAAGTAGAATATAAATCTTAGCCAGCATACAACATTTCATTGTATGCCTATTATAGCTACCATGTTCAATAACAGGTTGCCGCCACATTCCATGGCAGGTTATACAACTAAAACCGTACAGGACGCGTATTGTTTCTTTGGATTTCCAACAAATGATCAGGCTAAGGAACTTCCTTACACCGAAATAGAAATGCCTCTGGAAAGACGCCGCGAGAACCTAACCGGATCTCTGCAAACACAAGGCCGACGCTACCTCACGCTTTAACAAGCTGTAACTAGGTAACTAACACACGAGTCATGTCATCCCCCGGTCATTACCGACCTTTATCCGGGATCCCGATCATAAAGCAACAACCACAAAGTATAATAACTGTGCAGCATCAACATAGGTAAAATATCTGTGCTCCATACCATGATATCACCTTTTATCCAGAAGGAAATGACATACCCTAGGGGCGCTACCCCTACAAACCTTTGTCGCAACATTCCTGTTTCGACCATTACCGGGTTATGAGGCTTGACGAAGTCTCGTCCACAAAGCTACGCTTTTTCATAAAGCCACGCTTTTTCACAAAGCCACGCTTTGATCAACAATGATCAACAGCACTTCGTATGCCACATTACCAAATTAGGAATGTATCACTAGTAACCATCAACTATATAACCTCTGAGCTCGTACGTCTCAGAGAAGGGTGTTAAGCTAAGAGAATAAATTCTCTGCCACCAACAGAAATGTATTTGATAGAAACCAGCTTTACATCTCAAAGTGTAACGTCAGACACACATCCATACAAGTCCGTTCCGGGGTCGAACGGAACCGAAGGCACTTCCAAAGAAGCCCTTGCAAATCCAGATAATTTCTAATCACGTCTGGACTTCCCATCACAAAGGGTGCTAAAATCTCTATATCGGGGCCAGTCGATGCAGAGACATTCGACGAGTTGTCCTTTCGTTTTCGAAAATATCCGGTCTTCACCACCGATGTTCAAATGCTATCCATTTACGTCGTATCACTATTCGGAATGGGTTATATGACTCAAAGGTCCTCACCCGGCTAAACCGAATAACGAGCGCAATAAAAAAATCATATGGATACTGGGGTCTCAGTTAAATCACAGCTTAAAGCCCAAACTTATCATTCGAATGGTTAAAACAAATTACCATTTCCAATCTTTTAAACAAAAAGATTCAATTCACAAACCTTCAATGGTTTAAACAATTTCCACACTTTTAATCTTTTAAACACAAAAGATTCAATTCACAAAGTTCACCCCGTTCACAAAGATCCATTCATGGATTTCAAAACAATTTCCATTTCAATTGAATTAACTCGTTAAATCTTTAAGTCAAGATTTAACTTATAGCTTTCAAAACTAGTTTCCAAAGATTCATTCATAGTCTTTCAAAACAATTCTATTTCAAGTTAGATTAACTCATCCGGTCTTTGAAATCAAAGACTCATTTCATAGTTTTCAAAACATTTCAATTCCATTTCAAACTTGAAACCTTTCAACACAATTTGGAAATCCTTTCTTAAAATGAAAGCTATTATTTTTTGAAAACAAGTAGTTTTCGTCTTCGGAAAAATCCAGTTATATTTACACGAGTTAAAACCCTTGAATTAAATTCCAATTCCCAAATCAATACCTTTAAAATGGTTTAACCCATATATAACTTGTACAGCATCTTTAATCCCTAGTTTCAAATCATAGAATTCAATTTCAAACTTGAATTCAAATTTGAATCAAATTATTTAAATTTTCAAAACTCGATTAAGTTATTCAAAATAACTATTATCTTTGAAATTCCATTTCAAAAACTTTTCATATTAAACCCCAATTTCCAATTTCAAAAGCAATTGAAATTAAAATTTCAATTCAAAAAACATTAAATTTACATCATCTGTGACTTAACCGTTTTCCACGTGAAATCCATATTTGTGCGTGTAAAGGTGTAGTCCAGGGGTTTTCACACACAATAGTGCAACAACATCAATTATCACAGATATATCGATAAGCGGTATAACCCATAACGCTTATCTTCATTCATAGATTCATAGATAAAGTAAATTTATCAGTCACAAAGATTCACTATTATGATTCGATGTGGGTTTCGGATAACCAAATGGAATTCGACTCCCTGTCGCATCGAAATTCAAATGTCGTTTACGGGTCAAGGGTTTTCATATTCATATAACAGTATATTCATCACAGATATAACATCGCAATACCAAGCAATTTATATCACAAAGCATCATATCACAAAGCATTATATCACAAAGCATTCGATAATAATCAATCATCTACAATTAAGATGAATTAATTGTGTAATTATAACTAATTAATCACATTAATAAATTAACCCTTTAATTAATTTCATTAAGTAATTATCTATTTACTACTTCCATTAATTGATTTTCCCTTAATTGCTCACATTAAGTAATTAACCTTTAATTAATAAATTTTAAAATCTTAACTATTTATTTATTTATCCTTAATCATTGATTAATTAAACTAATTAATTATTCCCTAATTACTTTTATAAACTTAATTAACTCAATTACTATAAGATAAACCATTATCTTTTATTAATTCCTTAACCATTATTAACATAAACTTTAAACATTTTGTCCTTTTACTCATCACTTAAATACATTTCCAAATTAAGTTTAAATTAACTTAAGAGTTCATTTCAATAAGTTAAGTAACATAAAACATACAACTCATAAATCAGTTATTAAAACATTCATTATATAAAGACTTGTTATTATTTAAATAAAAAGGAACTTATATTTATGTTTAAGTTAAAACTGGAAAGTTAACGTTCACGTCCCCGAAGGTATACTCGAGAAAACTGCTGAATTCCCCAAGTCTTCCCTCGAGCCACTTCTTCTTCCTCAGATTTCCTCCTTTTTTTTCTTTTTGTTAAAGTTTAAAACTGTCGTTCATTCCCACTCACTCGAACTCCACTTCGAGTCAACAACATCTCCTACTCGAGAGCTACCCCGAGTCACCCACGAAACCAACACTCTGATACTAATTCGTCGCTAGGTCGAACAAGTCACCGACCACCTCAGCTCCACTCGCAGCCTTCCAACTCCGACCAGTTCAACTCGAACACGAATTCGAGTGGAATTCGAAACCTGGAATTCGAACCCAAACTCCACCCCAAACCTGTCAACATCAAATGCTCGGTGCTCCGACCACCGTTCGCCACCAAACTCCGGCCGCAACTTCGTCAATCTCCCCTCTACCTCCCCATAAAACCACGTCGAACTCGATGCACTGTCGACGTCGCGCGAGAAGAAATCAATGGCCATCCCAAAATTAGGTCACCCTAGTTCCATCGCCACCCGCCGCCACTGTGGTCATCGATTGACCACCGCTACATTTTTCCTATGACCTCCGAACATTCCTCCATCTCCAGACCACGTCTCATCTTTCCCGATCAACTCGATCGCCGGCAATCCTCCAAAACCCATTCTCCAGACATCACTATATAACACTTTCAATGTTACATTAAAAATTGTAAATTTGATTTTAAAAATCCTACATTTCATAATGATTCTAGTTATATAATTATATCAACAAATTTCAATGTTTGGTTTTTAACATATTCAAGTTTCTCTGTGTATTCACTTTTTCCAGACAATGTTTTCTATCTAAAATTCTTGCAAATATTTTCAAAGCTTAGTTAAGTTTAAAACAACAAACTTTGTTTTACATACTTAAGCCTAAAGAAGATTAGAGTGAGAAGAATTTGAAGTTAGATCTAAGTTTAAATCCCTGTAGTTTTAAAACATAGATGAACACTTTGATTATCTAGACATACTCACCTGTTTTTAGAGTCTCTAAACCAACATACAAACACATTTTCAAGCATACATCACAAGTTTACTTAGACCATAAGTCACATGCATCAAAACTAAAGATGTCTCAGGTTAACAATTTAAAGGCAGAGTCTTAACCAAGATAAGAGGTATTTAAAACAACAGATATACACACTTATATAAATACACAAAGGCTGGCATAAACACATACATATAAACAACCATTAACACAGAATTCACAGGTTATTTAAGTTTAGTTTAAAAGTTTACTCACCTGACTTTTTAAAACAGAAAGCTTGTTCTTTTGTTTGAAAACAGGAATACTTGAAACTGGAATGTGAGAACTTGCATATTTTTGTTGACTTGATTCTTGAAAACTTTGAACTGGCTTTGAAACATTAAAACTGAAATGTTTGAACTGGAAATTTGAAAGCTTGGATCTTTATATTGCTTAGTTGATTCCAGGTTTCATTTGTTTAAATGAAAAAAAATGAGAAGAAACTTGCTAGGTCTTTTATATACGAAATGAAATGAGGTAAGTTGATAAATAAAACAAGTATAAAGAGAATTGTTTATTGTTCAAGTACACAACAATTCAGAGATTTTTATTTTCTTTGGGGGCTGAAAGCATTTTCGAACAGGCTTTGTTTTATGCTAGGATGGAAAGCATTAAATGCTAATGTACCTTATGTATCATACTTTCCTTCTTTGTACATAGATGTATTATATTTTTACTTTGTTTATACACTTGGATTCTTACCTGCATACTTATTTACATGCTTATTTTACTTGCCTACCTATGCTATTGTACTTATGTACATAGATATTTTATTTTCTTACTTACCCCAGTCATATTCGAATGCACTGATATGATTTTACTTGCCCTTCTTATTACCAGGTACTTAAGTGATTATCTTGCCTGCAACATATGTTTTGCTATAGTGTATAATATTTTACTTAAGTTTTTAGTTTGTAATTGTTATGGTTATTGTTATTGTGTTAGCTTGTTATTTATTCCTATCTCTAACATAAGTGTGTTTATTTTTATTTTAAAAACTCAAACTATCTAATATAAAATTTCCTATTATTATTTTATTTTAATACTTATCGTCTTGTATTTATTTCATAAATTCAAATCATTATTAATCATTTACTTGAAATTTAAATCTAAATCACATATATACAATATTTTAGATTTTAATTGATTTAACATAGAGTTTATTTGAATGCGGGGAAACTCGTAATCAATTAATCGATAAATTTCACAGTTTTATTCAAAAATAAATTTAATTATCGATTTAAAATTAATATAAAATCCGGGGTCGTTACAGTTAAACATACATGTCAAGTAAAAAAAATGATGTTTGGTAGATACTCTTAGGTTGTAATGGAGTACTATACGAATATGAACTTAAGTTATAAAATGTTCATAAACATGAAATTATCTTTCTATGACACGCTTCATAAATTACTTAGGTTTTGAATGACATGCTATTTGGATAAATCAAAGTGATTTAATGGATATTGGTGCAGTTAAGAAACAAATAAGATAAATGCATAAGTTGTACGTAGACCATTTTATTCGCATAATAATTGGTCTACGATTCGAGTACATGGTATTGAGGTGATTTTTACCGATCTATACAAGGATTTTTCACTCGATTCTTGATGGCGAACACCTGATATGGATTCTTAATATGATCTCAAAGTTTTCTATCATAGTATATGGATATGTAAGAAGATTTTGAGTCAAGGAACCTAATCAGAGTCTGCACCAGAGCGGTGTAGAGATCTATACTAGATTGAAAGTGAAATTTATGTAATCGAGCGAATGAACATATTTAATATTGCGTAAGGACCATTCATGTACATCAAATGGGCTTTAGTATATACATACTATGTGTTTTTCGCTTATGGAGAGTTTAGGTGATGACCCTTCGATTTGTTACGAGGTAGCATGAATAATCGACTAAATCATAACCTAAGGATATTGAGCGTAAGGTGTTCTTAGTAGATTATTTATTGTCCTTGTGCGATAATATGATTTTTGAACTTAATCAAAACATGGGCTTTAGTTTCTAGTAATTTTAAGTTCTATTAAGTATTGCTATGTCATTGTTTCCATTTGTTCCTCGTGTTGGAATTTTGAGGATGAAATGTTCGAAGTGGGGGAGAATGTAACGACTCGAAATTTCAAACATTTCATACTGAAATATCTGAATTATTTAAATATTTGAATCTTGAATTAAATATGATTAAATCGATTTAATAACCTTGCTAACCCCCTTTTAAATAATAACTAATAATGGTTAACTTGTTTTAGAGAAATGTTTATAAAAATAAATACTTTGAAGAAATATCAATAATGTGGTAGAAAAAATCGTTTTATAGATAAACAGGTTTTACTCATCAAAAGTTATTCAAACTATTTTTGCATACACTAAAACACTTATGTAACAACCCTACTTTCTACACCCTATAAACTAAATTAATTAAAATAAAATTGTTTGAATTCGATATTGGATAATTGTTATTTTTGAAAGTAAATTTTATTTAATTAAAATTTATTAATAAAGGATTTCTTGTCTTAATAAATTGAAGTAAACTAATAAATTCTTTTCGAATAATTTATGGAAGTTGAATAATTGTTCTAATTGAATCTAAATATTTTGAAATGTAAACATTTTTTATGTGTTTGAAATAGTTGAAATAAACAAATATTAAATTAAAGGAAATTATGCAGCTATCGATATATATTTTGAATGATGAAGTATAAATCAATTTAATTTACTTGGAATTTATTTCCAAATAAATGAAAATAAAATTGTTTAAAAGAATAAGAAAGGCTAATTAAATTAATAAAGGTCCAAATTGGAATCAAGCCCATGTCCATTTCTCCATTTCTCTGCAAATCTCCTTCAACCTACACCCTATCAAAAACCATACCCATATCCCCTTCTTACCCTAAGCAAGAAAAAAAATTGAAATCGAAATTCTAAAAAAAAGTAAATCGCGAGGACGCGAATTAGGGCAAGCGAAGTTAACGATGACCAAAGGGAGAGCCATGACGTGGAGGCAACCTAGATGAGAGCGATGCTTGTGGTTGGAAACAAAAGTCGACCGTGTTTTGTGCAATAGTGAGTAGAGGCCACGACCTAGAGTGACGCGAGCAATTCAGGTTGTGTGCATGCGAATAGAGGTAAGGTCACGATGGGGCAGACCATTTAGTAGGAAGCATGGTCGTGGGTTGTGCAACCTTAGTGAGTGAATTGTGGTTGGTGGTTGCATGGATGAAGGCGGCTTGAGTTGCATGGATGTGTAGTCAATCCAAAGTGGCGTTGGCCGTTGTAGGATGGTGTGGGATTGGTAGCAACGATTGGGCTACAACGGTGAATATGATTCAACCTAACAAGTAGTGATCGATGAGTAAATTTTTGTTTAATCACAACTATAGTCTATGTGTAAGGATTTGCCTTTCTTACTTTGAAAGATGAGCCATTTGGGGGTAAAAAGAAAGAAGAAAGAAAAGAAGAGAAACTAATTAACACAGATTCTCACAACGCAACTGGATAATGTATAACAAATAACATAAGATCATATAGAGTCATCACCAAAATAATATTACATCAGAGTCATAATAGTACAATTTCCATGCAGGGACAGTTATATCTGTCTGCCCCTACATCACTAATACAAACTACATACATGCACAGCGGAATAGAATACATAACTAAAAACGACCCGTATTTTTATCCATTTTTAAATTATTAATTTTAATGTTTATTAAATAAAAATGGTTAAAAATATAAATTTAATGATTTTGAATGTAAGTTATTGGATATGAACTTGAATGAAATTTTGAAATAGACTAATTTTTAAGATTTAAGTAATAACACGTATTGAAAGGAAATGCTATGTATTGAATGTGATTACAATCAATAGTTGAATTAAATTATAAATGTTGAATTCGTTAGATGTAAATAGAGTAATTGATTTTTAACTAAAGTTCAAGTGAAATCTAGTATTGAAATTTGTTGAATATTGAATAATTTAATTGTTTAAAGTCAATATTGGAAATTATTTGAATAATTGAATTCTGAAATTGATATGATTGAAAATGATATCGAAAGTTGATGTAAAATTTATTTAAACAACAATGAAGATTGTTAACATTTAAAATTGAATTTAAAAGTGAATAATTAGAAATTGAAAATATTATATTTTAATTGAAATATAAAAATAGCGATCCGGGGTACAGTCTCGGATTTCGACAAAACTAGTTCCATTGGATCCGTAATAGTGTATTATTATCGGATTTCAAATTTCGTAACGTTTGGAGTTTTCGTTTAGTCGTACGGGATAATAACGCGTTGAACTAAATATCGAAAATTTAATATTTTAATTGGGTTTAAGAAGCTATCTTCCACATACGATCGAATTAGGCTCCGAAACATGTTCCATTGTGTTCGGAATGGGGGTAAAACATTATAAACGCCAGGCGGCACGCTTCTTTTGGAGTTCGTCCGGAAAATATGAGAAAAGTTGAAAATAATAATAAAATAATGTGTATGCACGTGTGTGTATATATATATATATATATATATATATATATATATATATATAAGCTGCACAGCAAAACCCTAGCTCATATTAGAGCCGCGCCTCCACCATATTATCAATGGGAAAAAACTTCTGTAACAACCCGCATATTTATCGATTTCATATTTAAATATTTTATTTAAATATTTCGTCGTTCGTCGGATTTTGGTCCGAAAAGCTACTTTTTGCAAACAGTCGAATTGGGACTCGAGACCACCTCCATTGAGTTCAAAATGTCGTTTGCGATCTTTTTGAGTGTAAGCTTCGATATGTTTGGAGTTAGGAGAATTTTGCCACTTTTCACTTTGGGCTTTGGTTTGGGCTGAACCCATTAATCACTTACTAACTCAGTTCCAACCCCCTCTCCTCTTCATTACTTCACTTCTTATTCCTAATACTCAAGCTTCATCAAAAATGGGGGAAAAGATTGGGAATGGAAATTCCTAAGCCCTAGTTCATTTGCAAATCCTTCTTCTAGCTCCAAATTCAAAGAGAACCCATTGGTAAGCTTTCTCTTCATCTTCTCCAACCCGTTCTCCTTTCAATTTCTGAAAATTCCCTAAACCTAATTTAGGAAATGTTTCTCTTTTGAGCATAGATTCAAGCTCATTTGGGTTGTGTTGAAGAGTGGTTGATTCTCCCTTTGCTTTCAAGCTTCTTCTTCATTTGTTTGGGTTCAAAGGTGAGATTTTTATCTCACATCTAAGTCAATAATTATCTTCGATTGTTAGGTATGAATTCCTAACACTTATCCTTGTGCAATTCCTGAGTCGTTGTGGCTCGACCGATCGTTATCGATGTCGTTTGGCCATTTTTTGGCCTAGGTTCAGGGAATGCCCTGAATAACAGTTTCAGCCGTCTGAACGTATGGTTCAGACGTCTGAATGGAATACTGGGAATTTTCTTCTCCCAGCATTCAGACGTCTGAATCAAAATTTCAGACGTCTTAATTGGTTCGTTTTGAACCAGAAAAGGAATAGGCTAAAAAGTGCCTATTTCAGACGTCTGAAATCTAGGATTCAAACGTCTGAATTCTGTTCTGGAAAATAGTTTATTTTCCAGATTCAGACGTCTGAATTCTTGATCTCAGACGTCTGAATCTGCTGTGTTTTGCCTATTTGCCTTTTTAGCTTGAATATCCAACTCTAATCAAGTCGGGTTGATTCCCTTTTTGTTGTTATCATTTATTATCGGCCACTTTGTTAAGTCGTCCACCTTTTTAAACTTAGGTCGCTTGTCTTCACTAAGTCGTACCGTTTTGACGGGGCGCTGCCCCGCACCCCGCCGTGGGCGCTGCCCCTTGGACCCCCGAGACCTGACCGGGCAGGTCGAACCCCGTATAACTCTGCGTAGGCAATCTTATCCGAAAATCATTCAACGGAACTTCTTACTTTGATGGTTTTGGGAATTGATTTATTTGGATTTTATTCACGTCTTCAAATGTGAACTTTTATAATTGATTGTTTCTACAATCACTTCTATGGCTTGTCACTTTAAAAATATAAAGGTTTCAATACTAGTAGTAAATATCAAAACTCTATCATCAAAACGATTTCAACCCTATTTTCAATATCAAACTCGTTTATAAAACTGTTTTCCAATCTACTAGTATATACAAACCTTTACCTCATTCGTATGAGAAAATATAATTAAACGGCTTAGCAAAACAAGTGGTATGAAACGCTTGCGTTTACTTCGTCGGTTAATTTATGGACTTGTTCGATTGAATCTCTTGTGACAATTTTCTAGTGCAGATCTACAATTTGTTCGTAAATATTTGAGTTAAGCAAGTGGTTATGGGACATGAAGCTAAACTCTTATATTTACTAGCTTAGTGTAATCGACACTTCCTTATGATCATGATGATCATTCTTGTGATTTAGACTAGCGATTGAGCGATGTCTCTTTGTTTGCGAGGTTAGACTAGACACCATTTGTGTGATTTCGATTCACACATATCTCTTTATCTTCAAGGTTAGTCTATACCTCATTGGTGTGATTTCGATTCACACATATTGAAACTCTTGTGACAATTTCCTAGTGCAGATCTACAATCTGTTCGTAAATATTTGAGTTAAGCAAGTGGTTATGGGACATGAAGCTAAACTCTTATATTTACTAGCTTAGTGTAATCGACACTTCTTTATGACCGATGACGATCATTTTTATGATTTAGACTAGCAATGTGCGACCTTTCTCGTCCGTGTGTTCGGACTTGCCTTTCTCGTCCGTGTGTTCGGACTTGCCTTTCTCGTCCGTGTGTTCGGACTTGCCTTTCTCGTTCGTGTGTTCGGACTTGCCTTTCTCGTCCGTGTGTTCGGACTTGCCTTTCTCGTCCGTGTGTTCGGACTTGCCTTTCTCGTCCGTGTGTTCGGACTTGCCTTTCTCGTCCGTGTGTTCGGACTTGCCTTTCTCGTCCGTGTGTTCGGACTTGCCTTTCTCGTCCGTGTGTTCGGACTTGCCTTTCTCGTCCGTGTGTTCGGAAAATTAAATGGATAGCTTCCATGAGATAGCTTCTCGTCCGTGTGCTCGGACTTCCCCCTTTTTGTGATTTCTAGATTTCGTGTGTTGATTTCTGAATTTAATGTTTCACCAACTTTTACAATTGGCATTAATATGTATGTCATTTATTGTGGCTTGGTGAATTAAATAAAGAGTATGACATTATTTTTAATCTTTGAGAAGATTCTTGTGGTATTGATTAATCTCTTATTGATTTTCAATTACGTACTTATCACAGTACGCTATTATGGTTATGATACGTTTTTGTCATATCTCTTATTCTATATCACTTTATCTGATATTTATAGCTAGACTGATCCGTTTATTATTTTCTTATAAATAATACTCGGGTCAGACCGAGATGTTGCAGGTGCTTCTGCTTGACTTCTCTTCAGGACTATTCTGACTTTTGGCTAACTACATAGATTGTAGTTTTTAGATGTACACATTTGAGATATAGACTCTATGTTGTGTACTTATTCTTTTGTATAGCACGTGATGCTATTCTTTTGTATTATCGTGGATTTTTCTGACCACTACTCTGATGTACACTTTCATGTGTTGTATATTTATTCATATCTATTTCCGCCTCTGTGATATGAATTGTCTGTGACTGATTTATGTTACGTTTATTTCTATATTTGTTTCCGAAGATTATATATAGCCACCGTGTGATAGCTTTGTGTTTTTATCGGTATGTCGGATTTCCTCCTTAAAAGATATGCATTCTATTCTATCTGACATATCGGTGCTCGCACAAAGAAGTTACATGGATGGTCGCTCCTCAACAGCCTTATTCTCCGTGCTAATTGACAGCACTACATCGTAGTGTTCTTGGTTAGCGTGGGTATAGAGGTGGGGCGTCACAACTTCTATTATTTGCCCCTCGATCTCTCCTCATCCAAGCGATATTAGGCCGAAGCTTCAACTAGAGAACTGTCAAGCTCGTTGAGCTCTTGCATTTCAATGGTGATGGTGGGTTTTCAAGCAATGAGGTGGCGGAAATTCCAGTTAGAAGCGCAAGCGTTCGTGCACGTTTTTCCAGAGCTATGGGCGGGCGAGCTCGCCGTGCTTACGGTCGATGGTGGAGCTCAGTTAGGGCTTTATGCCGGTGGTCTCTGATCGACTTCCGGTCGAGTGTGGTAATCGCGGCGTGAAGGTGTTGGAAGCGGCCGATGGGTTCGAATGCATCTCGTTTGTTCCTGTAGGCGCGATGAAGAAGATGATGTGCGGCCAGATCTAGTTGGTATAAAAAAAGTGTATAAATTATATTATATTAATTTGTATAAACTTGTAAAAATCATAACTCTCATATGCGAGCTTGGAATTGGACGAAACAAGAGGTGTTGGAATCGTGGCGACGAGCACTACGTCATATAGTTGATTTGGTCTTGTTAGGAGCTAATTAAAATTTTAGATTAAATCGAACGTCGTTCGATTTGGTTTAAAATTGAAAACACAAGGTGAGTGTTTCATAATGCTCACAACATACTAAAATTTTCTGATGTTCGTAAATTGATATCATGAAGTTATTTATTTATTGACTATCATTTGGTAGTTAAATTTACGTATAAATTGATATCCGTATTAACTGTAGAAATTAAAATTGACAGTTAAAGTTGAATTTGGATTTTAAATTGCTAGTAAAATACCCGATATTAATAGCTATGAAATTGTTATGACTTATTGATTGTTTGGATGGTTGTTTGCGATGAATGCAAATGGTTGATATTTGATGGTTGGATGTTTATTTATTCTGATATATCCTATTATCACCCTGGTAAATTATTTATAGTATATAAAACTGTAAATTGAATTATGTCGGGTAAATTAAGAAAAAGGTTGAGATGATATATACCTATGACATTTTGATTTGGATTGAAATGATATATATCCATCCCTGAAATTAAATTGAAATAACTGATCACTAGGCCATAGGATAGAAAATTATATACAGACACCAGATTGGTTAAATGAAATGATTTTAAAAAATTTCCATTTGAAATTTATTTAAGTGATTTTTATTTAAATGAAATAAAAATAAGTTTTATAGAAATCAAATTATTTTCGAACTTTGAATATTACTAAGTAAAAGTGATATTTAAACGATGTTTCAAAATTGAACTCAAAATTGAATTTTATTTGAAGATTGGGATTTTAAACTGAATATGGAAGGTTAATTTGATTTAAGTGTTTTAAATCAATATTTTGAAAACCGAACTTGGAATTGATAAATAGAGACGGTTTAAATTGAGAATTGAATTGAAATTTGTTCAAATTGGAATTGAATTGAATTAATTGGAATTGAGACCGAAATTTAATTAATTGGAAATGGAATAGGAAATGACTTTAAAATAAACTGGAATTGCAGTTAATTCGAATTGAAATCGGAATTGAATCGATATAAATGGAAATGGAAATTGGATTGATTTGAATTGAGAAGATTTGGAGATTGAATCAGTTTGACTTTGAAACAATTTTCCAAATAAATTATTTAGTATAAACTATTTGAAATCTATATTCTTTAAATATTCAAATTATTTTGGTTTTCCAAATTATTTACTATATAAACCATTTTAAATATTTGACCTATTTTATATTAAACTATTTTAACCATTTAAACTATTTTTATCTATTTTAACCATTTTAAATATTTTTAACTATTTTAATCATTTACACTATTTCTAACTATTTTAATTATTTAAACTATTTTAAAACTATTTATACTATTTTTCTAAAGTTCAAACTGGTGAAAGGTGGGAATGCTTATTTTTTTAAATCATGGATTTAAATACGAATTGAGTTAAATGAAGTTGTAACCTAAATTGAAATTTGAATCAATTTTGGAATCGACATCGAAATATTAAGACGAACATGATTTTGAATTGAAATAGTAAATTTTGAGTAAATATGATGATTTCAAAATAGATTTGATTTCAAAGCGGATATGATATTTTGATATCAAGTATGAACTGTTTTCGAAATGTAAAAGTACCAACCGGTTTGTAAAATGACGTTTAGTTGTTAAAGGGACTGGGGCTGGATATGGGCATACTCTCTGTCGATACTGGAAGCACTTTAAAAACTGTGTACGTGGGGAAGACTCCAGAACGAAGTGGTTGGATTTGAAGGCGATTGCTGGATTAAAGAAAGAGAACGATGATGGATAGACCTCGGCACTTGTGCCAATTTGAAATGACTAAAACAAGATGGCTTGACAAGGCCAAGTGGGCTAATTACCCCGAGCGGACATCCATTCTTCGATTTTCTTGGACACGGTCCATTTCATTACTCTTGTTGTTGGTTTTGATAGGTGCATCTTGATTTAGGGTAGCCTCCCTTTGACTCGATATGGGATGGATATACGCGGTGGGTGGTCATGGCTATGATGAGTTACCACCAGCCCTACGATCCGAATTGGTAGTATCCTACCTTGGGCATTTCTTTACGTGCCTTGTCATACTTTTATCCCTATATGAGACCCATACGATTTTGGTTTAGTGTTGTCATCTCACGGCCCATCCCTATCCACCGACCGTTTAACTGGTGTTTTATATGCAAACTGTACGACAATGCTTAAAAACGCGTTAAGAGGGACTAATGTAATGCCTTAACACTAAGAAACATATTTATTTTATTTATTAGACATTATATATGTAGCTTATTCTAATACATATAAATATTTTGACGGATCCTTAAGAGATGAAAAATCCTGTAACATCTCTTGAGTTATCGCACGCACGTTATACACTGTATAGGAGATGTGAAAACCCGTAAGCATCTCTGACGCCATGACACTCATATTTTATATGCAATATTGATTTGACTCACATAAGAATATTTTAGTCCTGACTCGAGTGTTTTGTCTTTTCATTATGCTCGGGTCAGTCCTAATTTTTCAGCTTATTGAAGATTTATTCTGGAGGACGAAGGCGAAGATTTGGTACATTACTACTATTAATATTCCTGCGTCACATTGTCTGCTGCATTATTTATTTATCTCTGATGTATATAACTCTGGTAAATGTTGTATAGATTATAATCAAATGTATTGTATAAACAACTTCATGAACTTTTTATTTGATTATTATATTTTGTCACTCCGCTGCAAGATTCTGTGTTTGCTTTCTTCTTCTATTCTTATTTTTCTTAATTAACCCCATTGATTATCTATATTTCGGATTGTTTAAGTTGGACATGTGTAGATTATTGTTGATTTAGATCTTTCGAAATGTGGGTCATCACAGTTAGTATCAGAGCTTTTGTTTAGCGATAACCTCAACTTTGTGGAGTAACTCATTAGAGATAGGTTCAGTAGCACTCTAGAATGAGTTTGAGGGTATTAATAGATATGAGAGCGCGTATTTGTTATTGAATATAAAATTGTTTTATATTGTGTTGGTTTATCTATTGAGTGGCTTATGGATTCTGGTCAATACGAGTAATTAATGTTATTGATAGAGATCTCTAAACACTTAAACAAAACAATTCGACATAACATTGTTTTGAAATTGGGTAAATGAAATAATTTTACCCTGATTATATTTTATATATAAAGGAATAATTTTTAGAAATTATTATGGTTTATATAGCTTGTTTGGTCATTAGGAATGATAATATTGATTATTATCATTAATTGGTTATTGTGTCTTAATAAAAGATTTTTATTATAAAAATAAGCAATGATAAAACATTTGTGAATTGTTTAAAGTAAGTGAACTTTTGTAACTATAATTTATAAATGTGACTTATAAGTTAAAATGGATTTAAGTTGAGAAGTTTGAATCTAAGACCCGGAAATTTTGAAAATGGTTTTCAAAGTTTTGGGAAAAAAATATAGTGATATTAGTTGAAAATTATTTTTGAAAGGATGTTAAAAGGAATGAATTTATTACTCCCCTCTTCTGTCGCTGGAAAAAAATTTCGGTAATGACTACGCAGCATCATCGACATTCATTGTAACAACCCTGAATTTTATATAAATTTAAATTGATAATTTAAAGAATATTTGAATAAAATTTGTGAAATAAATCGATTTAAGTGATGCGAGTTTCCCCGATCGTTGAATAAATTTTGGATAAATCATTTAAATTAAAAATATTGTATATATATTGAATTTGAGTTTAAATTTAAAATAAATGGTTTAAATTTGAATTCATAAAATAAATATAGAGATATATATGTATATACATTGGATACAAGATAGTTAGTAGTAAAGTAAAATAATCTAACAACATAATAAAATAGAAGTTATTCATACTATAAAGTAATAAGACAAGACAAAAGGAAAGATATCTATATATACATATAGGAATGCAAGTGTAAGTAAGACAACAATATATATTCAAGTGCAAACAAATAAGAATATATATATCTATCACTAAGCTTGCTGAAGAAGACAATATCATGTATACAAGTTGGATAAATATATATACAGGCTGATTCAACATTTTATATGAAAACAGAGAAGTATGTAGGCTGGGAAAAAAAAAATATATATGAGAAAGAAGACATAAAGGACTTGAGCAATTAATGCATGAATCCTTAGTACACAACATAGATTTATACAAGCCACATTTAAACTATTTCATTTTTCTTTTACAGCCGAGTTGGAAGGAGGGATACTATATAAATATAAATGTGGTACAAACTAATTAATGCATCAGCCACCAAAGGAAAATATCAGCAAGCAAAAGAAGAAAATATCCCTGCTAAACATTGTACAAACCACATTATCACTTAAACAAAAATACATATCACCCTGTAACCTCTTCCTTATCTCATTTCGTCCACCAGAGACTAAGGAAATCTGAAGCAAGCATTTTTTTTTCAAAACTCAAACAAAACTACAATACAAATCAATACAAACAAAAAGATTTCAACTTGAATTTCAAAGCTTGGTTCATAAGGAAAAAATCTGTTTTTCTCCTCCTGGAAAACAATTTCAAAGCTTGTTCCAACATGAAGTGCTCTGTTTCATTTCTCTGGAAAATATGTGAGTAAACTTCTTTCTAAAAAGCTTAAACTTGTTTTTATCTGTGATACCTGTGATCTTCTTTGAAATTATGATGTGAATGATGTTTGCATGTATGAAATGAATGGGATGTATGTATATAGGTAGTACTTGTCTGTGCATGTCTGATATACAGGCAAATTCACTTCTATTCCAGATTTTAGGTTCCAAACCTGTTCAAAATTCAAGATCTCACCCCACAATTCTTTTTAGGCTTGGAAGCTTAAACAAAACATGTTCAAGTTAGCAAGATCTTAAATATTAAAAATAATATTAAGTGAAATCATTTTTGATTATTGAAAAAAAAATGAAAGATATGGTAAGAATTAAACCTTTTAAAAAATTCAACCACCATGATTTCTTGGTTTATTTATATAGTCTTGTTCGAAATTGAAAACTATGATTTTTAACGATAAAATCAATATTTTTAGGATGGTAGTTTGAGAGAAATAATGGGATGATCAGATTTGGGGTTTTTACCAATTGCCGACGATTGGTGAAATAATATCGGTCGAGATTGGGTCTGAGGGAAGCTTGGGGATTAGGGAATGAAGGAAAAATGGCGTTTGAATTTATAAATCGCCATGGCAATAGAAATTGATCGAGGTAGGGTTTAACACCCAGTTTTGGTCAGGGTAGTAGTTTAGGCTACTGTGGCGGTTCCAGTGTTTCGAGTTGATCGAGACTTTGGGCATTGATAGCATGGAAGTCTGGCAAAGCTTGGGAGTGGGGTGCTCGATCTCTGGTGGCCGGCAACGTGAGTTCAGGGCAGTTTCTGGTGATGTCACTTGCGCTAGTTTGATCGAGATAGCTCGATCTAGTTTTTGAGTTAGATTGGGATGTCTAGGTGGTCATACTAATGGACGAGGTCATCAGTGACATGTTGGAGGTTGGAGCGATGATGAGAATGTCGACGATGATCTGTGCACGTGCACGGCTGGGCTGCCGTGTCTGGTGATAGTTCGCGTGGAATTGACTCGAGTTGGAACTCGAGCACAGGAAGTTTTCGCACGGGTCACACTCGGGTGCATGCTCGAGTATGCTTTTGAGTGATATTATGATTAGCAAGTTTTCAGATTTTAAACTGAAGCAAAGAAAAAAAAGGGAAGAGAAGAAAAAAGCTCGGGGTTTGAGTGTTTTTGTTCGGGTAAATCAGGTGTTGGGCTCGGGTTGGGTTGTTTTGAACAGGTTTAAAATTTTTAAAGAAAAAGAAAGAAAGTATTTCAAGTTTTAAACAAAGAACTCAAGTTTTGCAAAAAGTTCAAAGTTTAAAAGTAAAGTTAAAAACAAGTGATTTTGAAATATATGATGATGTAATTAAGGAAGGTAAAGTGTTTTAATCCTTAATTAACTTAAAGATTTAAAGTTAATTGGTTAATTATTTAAAGTGACTAATTAAAAGGATTAATTATGTAATTAATTAAAGATTAATTTACCAAGGTAATTAATTTAATTAGGTGATTAATTAAAGGCTTATTAATTAATAATTGAGATTCATTAATTAATGATTAAGGAATGAATTAAGGGTAATTAATTTATTTTTAAAAGTTAATTAATAAATGATTAAAGGATAATTAATCAGAATGATTTGTAATTAATTAATATTAATTAACCAAGATTTGTAGTTTATTCATAAGTAATTAACCTGGTATAAATTAATTTTAATCAGCTATTAACTAACCTTACTTATGAATGTTTGGATTCTATTGAATGTGAATTGTTGGATATCCCTGATTGTGATGCTTTGTGATACATCCTGATTTATGTTGTGATCTGTAATTTACTTATCTTTGATATATTACTATGTGAATATGAAACCCTTGACCCGTAAACGACATTTGAATTTCGATGCGACAGGGAGTCGGATTCCGATTGGTTATCCGAAACCCACATCGAATCGTAATAGTGAATCTTTGTGACTGATAAATTTATTTTATCTATGAATCTGTGAATAAAGATAAGCGTTATCGATTATACCGCTTATCGATACATCTGTAATGATTGATGTTGCACTATTGTGTGAAACCCCTGGACTACACCATACACACACAAATATGGATTTCACGTGGAAATCGGTTAAGTCACAGATAATTTAAATTCAATGTTTTTGAAGTTGAGATTTTATTTTCAATTGATTTTGAAATTGGAAATTGGGGTTTAATATGAAAAACTTTTGAAAGGAGTTTTTAAGATATTTTGGATATCTCGAAATTTAAATAATTTGATTTAAATTTTGAATTCAAGTTTGAAATTGAATTCTATGATTAGAAACTAGGGATTAAAGATGTTGTACAAGTTATATATGGGTTAAACCATTTTAAAGGTAATGATTTGGGAATTTGAATTTAATTCAAGGGTTTTAACTCGTGTAAATATAACTGGATTTTTCTGAAAACGAAACTATTTGTTTTCAAATAGTAAAAGCTTTCACATAAGAAAGGATTTCCAAATTGTGTTGAATGGTTTCAAGTTGAAATAGAATTGAAATGTTTTGAAATTTATGAAATGAGTCTTTGATTCAAAGACCGAACGAGTTAATCCAACTTGAAATGGAATTGCTTTGAAAGCTATAAGTTAAATCTTGATTAAAGATTTAACGAGTTAATCAAATTGAAATGGAAATCGATTTGAAAATCTATGAATGAATCTTTGTGAACGGGGTAAACTTTTTGAATTGAATCTTTTTTGTTTAAAAGATTAAAAGTGTGGAAATTGTTTAAACCATTGAAGGTTTTTGAAATGAATCTTTTTGTTTAAAAGATTGGAAATGGTAATTTGTTTTAACCATTCGAATGAAATTTTTTTTGGCTTTAAGCTGTGATTTAACTAAGACCCAGTATCCATATGATTTTTAATTGCGCTCGTTATTCGGTTTAGCCGGGAGAGGACCTTTGAGTCATATAACCCATTCCGAATAGTGATACGACGATATGGATAGCATTTGAAGACCGGTGGTGAAGACCGGGTATTTGCGAGAGCGATAGGATGACCTATCGATTTTCTCTACATCATGGCTCCGGTATAGAGATTCCCTAAGTGATGGGAAGTCCGATCGAGTTTGTGAATACCTGGATTTGCAAGGGCTTCTTTGGAAGTGCCTTCGGTTCTGTTCGAACCCGGAACAGACTTGTATGGATGTGTGTCTGACATTACACTTTGAGATGTAAAGATGGTTTCTATCAAATACATTTCTGTTGGTGGCGGAGAATTTATTCTCTTAGCTTAACACCCTTCTCTAAGACGTACGAGCTCAGAGGTTATGTAGTTGATGGTTACTAGTGATACATTCCCAATTTGGTAATGTGGCATACGAAGTGCTGATGATCAGTTGCTTTGTGAAAAAGCGTGGCTTTGTGGAAAAAGCGTGGCTTTGTGAAAAAGCTTAGCTTTGTGGACGAGACTTCGTCGAGCCTCACAACCCAGTAATGGTCGAAACAGGAATGTTGCGACAAAGGTTCGTAGGGGTAGCGCCCCTAGGGTATGTCATTTCCTTTTGGATAAAAGGTGATATCATGGTATGGAGCCCAGATATTTTACCTATGTTGATTATATTTTGTGGCTGTTGCTTTGTGATCGAGGGCCCTCGGATAAAGGTCGGTAACGACCGGGGGATGACATGACTCGTGTGTTAGTTACCTAGTTACAGCTCGGTTAGAGCGTGAGGTAGCGTCAGCCTTTTGTTTGCGGAGATCCGGTTAGGTTCTCGGGGCGTCTTTCCAGAGGCGTTTCTATTTCGGTACGGAAGTTCCTTTGCCTGATCATTTGTTGGAAATCCAAAGAAACAATACGAACCCTGTACGGTTTTAGTTGTATTACCTGCTATGGAATGTGGTGGTAACCTGCTATTGAATGTAGTAGCTATAGTAGGCATACAACAATGGTTGTATGCTGGCTAAGTTTAATATTATATTTTCAAAATGGTTTTCGACACTATGCACTAATGATAATAATATCAAAAGAATTTCTTTTGCGTAGTAAGCATGTCTGACTATCATAAGGAGAAATCTCCTCCAAGTCTGCGATTGCATTGTGTGTGTGGCGGGAGGCCTTATGGTAGTTTCATTTTCGAAAAGCATTGCGGATTTCAATGTTTAAAAGCCTTTTGTGTTTGTTTAAAGATAAACTGTTTTTGTCGCTCACACCAGTCCCATGACTGACCCGGAGTTTATTGTTCCATTCCTAAACTCTGGGTGCCTACTATTTTCCACACGGGCAGTCTAGAGTTAGGTTTCTCATATATTCAGGTTGAGTAGATTATCTGGAGCTGGTTCAGTTCTTGGAGTTTAGGACTGCACTTGCCTCTCTTTGTGGTTCGAGCTTGACGTTGGAGTGGTTGGAGTCAGTCTCTCTGAAGATCATTTTGGAGTTATCACTTCTATTGATATTGTTCCATTGCTGATATTATCAGTTCTGTTTTCCGATGTATCATTATTTATCTCTGATATTGTTGTATCATATTGATATCATTGTTGTATATCATTCTGGATATTGTATTCATTGGAGTTGTATATGATATCATTGTTTTCTTTTCTTCTGCCGTGTTGTTGTACTTAATGGTGTTATAAGCTCCGGAGAACCAGATTTGGCGTTTGAATCTACGGCATTTTGAGTACAAGAGAAGTACGGATGCCGATTTTCGAACGCGAAAAATCCGTATCGTTACATGTGGTATCAGAGCTAAGGTAGAACTTTAGCTCAGGAGTATAACACATTAAGTAGCTCATTAGAGATAGGGTGAAGTATACCCTAGAATGAGTATTCCTCAGATATCCGTTCGAATGCCTCAGAAAATTCTCTTACTATCCACTAATAGTGAGTATAAGTGCAAGAAGAGGATGAGATAGGGGACAGGGGAATGCGACTATAAATGGTCGATACTCTGTAACAACAAGGAAACAATCTTTTCTCTATCAATCTCTTTTGTTCAGCATCTCTTCTCAATTCTTCAATAGTTTCTGGTAGATCCAGAAAGAAGATTCGATATATTAATATGGGATATAAACTCCAAATAGGCCAAAATTGTTTGTTGGATGTATTGGTTGATTTGGTTGCTATGGTTGATAGGTATACTTTGGTTTTAAACTAAAATTCTGAAAGTGTATCCATATATCTATCTATTCTTTGGGTCCCAGTATATTCTACGAATGGTTAGTTATCATTTCGAACTAACCGATGCCCCTGCATAATTTCGTAGATCTAGATAACCCGAGTATCTTATGGAAAAATGAAACATATTCGTTCATGTATCTGTTATTGATATTCTGATTTGGTAAGCCAAATGCAGAATAGATGTTCAATTTGGTTTAATGAAATATTCTTCACCTATCTTTGTGTCTCCCTGGCAAATTTCGAGGACGAAATTCTTTTAAGGGGGAAGTCTGTAACGACCCCGAATTTTATATAAATTTAAATTGATAATTTAAAGAATATTTGAATAAAATTTGTGAAATAAATCGATTTAAGTGATGCGAGTTTCCCCGATCGTCGAATAAATTTTGGATAAATCATTTAAATTAAAAATATTGTATATATATTGAATTTGAGTTTAAATTTAAAATAAATGGTTTAAATTTGAATTCATAAAATAAATATAGAGATATATATATGTATATACTTTGGATACAAGATAGTTAGTAGTAAAGTAAAATAATCTAACAACATAATAAAATAGAAGTTATTCATACTATAAAGTAATAAGACAAGACAAAAGGAAAGATATCTATATATACATATAGGAATGCAAGTGTAAGTAAGACAACAATATATATTCAAGTGCAAACAAATAATAATATATATCTACCACTAAGCTTGCTGAAGAAGACAATATCATGTATACAAGTTGGATAAATATATATATAGGCTGATTCAACATTTTATATGAAAACAGAGAAGTATGTAGGCTGGGAAAAAAATAAATATATATGAGAAAGAAGACATAAAGGACTTGAGCAATTAATGCATGAATCCTTAGTACACAACATAGATTTATACAAGCCACATTTAAACTATTTCATTTTCTTTTACAGCCGAGATGGAAGGAGGGATACTATATAAATATAAATGTGGTACAAACTAATTAATGCATCAGCCACCAAAGGAAAATATCAGCAAGCAAAAGAAGAAAATATCCCTACTAAACATTGTACAAACCACATTATCACTTGTACAAAAATACATATCACCCTGTAACCTCTTCCTTATCTCATTTCGTCCACCAGAGACTAAGGAAATCTGAAGCAAGCATTTTTTTTCAAAACTCAAACAAAACTACAATACAAATCAATACAAACAAAAAGATTTCAACTTGAATTTCAAAGCTTGGTTCATAAGGAAAAACTCAGTTTTTCTCCTCCTGGAAAACAATTTCAAAGCTTGTTCCAACATGAAGTGCTATGTTTCATTTCTCTGGAAAATATGTGAGTAAACTTCTTTCTAAAAAGCTTAAACTTGTTTTTATCTGTGATACCTGTGATCTTCTTTGAAATTATGATGTGAATGATGTTTGCATTGATGAAATGAATGGGATGTATGTATATAGGTAGTACTTGTCTGTGCATGTCTGATATACAGGCAAATTCACTTCTGTTCCAGATTTCAGGTTCCAAACCTGTTCAAAATTCAAGATCTCACCCCACAATTCTTTTTAGACTTGGAAGCTTAAACAAAACATGTTCAATTTAGCAAGATCTTAAATATTAAAAATAATATTAAGTGAAATCATTTTTGATTATTGAGAAAAATGAAAGATATGGTAAGAATTAAACCTTCTTAAAAATTCAACCACCATGATTTCTTGGTTTATTTATATAGTCTTGTTCGGAATTGAAAACTATGATTTTTAACGATAAAATCAAGATTTTTAGGATGGTAGTTTGAGAGAAATAATGGGATGATCAGATTTGGGGTTTTTACCAATTGCCGACGATTGGTGAAAAAATATCGGTCGAGATTGGGTCTGAGGGAAGCTTGGGGATTAGGGAATGAAGGAAAAATGGCGTTTGAATTCATAAATTGCCATGGCAATAGAAATTGATCGAGGTAGGGTTTAACACCCAGTTTTGGTCATGGTAGTAGTTTAGGCTACTGTGGCGGATCCAGTGTTTCGAGTTGATCGAGACTTTGGGCATTGATAGCATGGAAGTCTGGTGAAGCTTGGGAGTGGGGTGCTCGATCTCTGGTGGCCGGCAACGTGAGTTCAGGGCAGCTTTCTGCTGATGTCGCTTGCGCTAGTTTGATCGAGATAGCTCGATCTAGTTTTTGAGTTAGATTGGGATGTCTGGGTGGTCATACTGATGGACGAGGTCATCAGTGACATGTTGGAGGTTGGAGCGATGATGAGAATGTCGACGATGATCTGTGCACGTGCACGGCTGGGCTGCCGTGTCTGGTGATAGTTCGCGTGGAAGTGACTCGAGTTGGAACTCGAGCACATGAAGTTTTCGCACGGCTCACACTCGGGTGCATGCTCGAGTATGCTTTTGAGTGATATTATGATTAGCAATTTTTCAGATTTTAAACTGAAGCAAAGAAAAAAAAAGGGAAGAGAAGAAGAAAGCTCGGGGTTTGAGTGTTTTTGTTCGGGTAAATCAGGTGTTGGGCTCAGGTTGGGTTGTTTTGAACAGGTTTAAAATTTTTAAAGAAAAAGAAAGAAAGTATTTCAAGTTTTAAACAAAGAACTCAAGTTTTGCAAAAAGTTCAAAGTTTAAAAGTAAAGTTAAAAACAAGTGATTTTGAAATATATGATGATGTAATTAAGGAAGGTAAAGTGTTTTAATCCTTAATTAACTTAAAGATTTAAAGTTAATTGGTTAATTAATTAAAGTGACTAATTAAAGGGATTAATTATGTAATTAATTAAAGATTAATTTACCAAGGTAATTAATATAATTAGGTGATTAATTAAAGGCTTATTAATTAATAATTGAGATTCATTAATTAATGATTAAGGAATGAATTAAGGGTAATTTATTTATTTCTAAAAGTTAATTAATAAATGATTAAAGGATAATTAATAAGAATGATTTGTAATTAATTAATATTAATTAACCAAGATTTGTAGTTTATTCATAAGTAATTAACCTGGTATAAATTAATTTTAATCAGATATTAACTGACCTTACTTATGAATGTTTGGATTCTATTGAATGTGAATTGTTGGATATCCCTGATTGTGATGCTTTGTGATACATCCTGATTAATGTTGTGATCTGTAATTTACTTATCTGTGATATATTACTATGTGAATATGAAACCCTTGACCCGTAAACGACATTTGAATTTCGATGCGACATGGAGTCGAATTCCGATTGGTTATCCGAAACCCACATCGAATTGTAATAGTGAATCTTTGTGACTGATAAATTTATTTTATCTATGAATCTGTGAATAAAGATAAGCGTTATCGATTATACCGCTTATCGATACATCTGTAATGATTGATGTTGCACTATTGTGTGAAACCCCTGGACTACACCATACACACACAAATATGGATTTCACGTGGAAATCGGTTAAGTCACAGATAATTTAAATTCAATGTTTTTGAAGTTGAGATTTTATTTTCAATTGATTTTGAAATTGGAAATTGGGGTTTAATATGAAAAACTTTTGAAAGGAGTTTTTAAGATATTTTGGATATCTTGAAATTTAAATAATTTGGTTTAAATTTTGAATTCAAGTTTGAAATTGAATTCTATGATTTGAAACTAGGGATTAAAGATGTTGTACAAGTTATATATGGGTTAAACCATTTTAAAGGTAATGATTTGGGAATTTGAATTTAATTCAAGGGTTTTAACTCGTGTAAATATAACTGGATTTTTCTGAAAACGAAACTATTTGTTTTCAAATAGTAAAAGCTTTCACATAAGAAAGGATTTCCAAATTGTGTTGAATGGTTTCAAGTTGAAATAGAATTGAAATGTTTTGAAATTTATGAAATGAGTCTTTGATTCAAAGACCGAACGAGTTAATCCAAATTGAAATGGAATTGTTTTGAAAGCTATAAGTTAAATCTTGATTAATGATTTAACGAGTTAATCAAATTGAAATGGAAATCGATTTGAAAATCTATGAATGAATCTTTGTGAACGGGGTAAACTTTTTGAATTGAATCTTTTTTGTTTAAAAGATTAAAAGTGTGGAAATTGTTTAAACCATTGAAGGTTTTTGAAATGAATCTTTTTGTTTAAAAGATTGGAAATGGTAATTTGTTTTAACCATTCGAATGAAAAGTTTTTGGGCTTTAAGCTGTGATTTAACTGAGACCCCAGTATCCATATGATTTTTAATTGCGCTCGTTATTCGGTTTAGCCGAGAGAGGACCTTTGAGTCATATAACTCATTCCGAATAGTGATACGATGATATGGATAGCATTTGAAGACCGGTGGTAAAGACCGGGTATTTGCGAGAGCGATAGGATGACCTATCGATTTTCTCTGCATCATGGCTCCGGTATAGAGATTCCCTAAGTGATGGGAAGTCCGATCGAGATTGTGAATACCCGGATTTGCAAGGGCTTCTTTGGAAGTGCCTTCGGTTCTGTTCGAACCCGGAACAGACTTGTATGGATGTGTGTCTGACATTACACTTTGAGATGTAAAGCTGGTTTCTATCAAATACATTTCTGTTGGTGGCGGAGAATTTATTCTCTTAGCTTAACACCCTTCTCTGAGACGTACGAGCTCAGAGGTTATGTAGTTGATGGTTACTAGTGATACATTCCCAATTTGGTAATGTGGCATACGAAGTGCTGATGATCAGTTGCTTTGTGAAAAAGCGTGGCTTTGTGAAAAAGCGTGGCTTTGTGGAAAAAGCGTGGCTTTGTGAAAAAGCGTGGCTTTGTGAAAAAGCGTGGCTTTGTGAAAAAGCGTAGCTTTGTGGACGAGACTTCATCGAGCCTCACAACCCGGTAATGGTCGAAACAGGAATGTTGCGGCAAAGGTTCGTAGGGGTAGCGCCCCTAGGGTATGTCATTTCCTTATGGAGAAAAGGTGATATCATGGTATGGAGCCCAGATATTTTACCTATGTTGATTATATTTTGGGGCTGTTGCTTTGTGATCGAGGGCCCTCGGATAAAGGTCAGTAACGACCGGGGGATGACATGACTCGTGTGTTAGTTACCTAGTTACAGCTCGGTTAGAGCGTGAGGTAGCGTCGGCCTTTTGTTTGCGGAGATCCGGTTAGGTTCTCGGGGCATCTTTCCAGAGGTGTTTCTATTTCGGTAAGGAAGTTCCTTTGCCTGATCATTTGTTGGAAATACAAAGAAACAATACGAACCCTGTACGGTTTTAGTTGTATTACCTGCTATGGAATGTGGCGGTAACCTGCTATTGAACGTAGTAGCTATAGTAGGCATACAACAATGGTTGTATGCTGGCTAAGATTAATATTATATTTTCGAAATTATTTTTGACACTATGCACTAATGATAATAATATCAAAAGAATTTCTATTGCGTAGTAAGCATGTCTGACTATCATAAGGAGAAATCTCCTCCAAGTCTGCGATTGCATTGTGTGTGTGGCGGGAGGCCTTATGATAGTTTCATTTTCGAAAAGCATTGCAGATTTCAATGTTTAAAAGCCTTTTGTGTTTGTTTAAAGATAAACTGTTTTTGTCGCTCACACCAGGCCCATCACTGACCCGGAGTTTATTGTTCCCTTCCTAAACTCTGGGTGCCCACTATTTTCCACACGGGCAGTCTAGAGTTGGGTTTCTTAGATATTCAGGTTGAGTAGATTATCTGGAGCTGGTTCAGTTCTTGGAGTTCAGGACTGCACTTGCTTCTCTTTGTGGTTCGAGCTTGACGTTGGAGTGGTTGGAGTCAATCTCTTTGAAGATCATTTTGGAGTTATCACTTCTATTGATATTGTTCCGTTGCTGATATTATCAGTTCTGTTTTCCGCTGTATCATTATTTATCTCTGATATTGTTGTATCATATTGATATCATTGTTGTATATCATTCTGGATATTGTATTCATTGGAGTTGTATATGATATCATTGTTTTCTTTTCTTCTGCTGTGTTGTTGTACTTAATGGTGTTATAAGCTCCGGAGAACCAGATTCGGCGTTTGAATCTACGGCATTTTGAGTACAAGCAAAGTACGGATGCCGATTTTCGAAGGTCGACTTTTGGGTCTTTACATTCATTTTCGAGTCTCTAAGTGGGGGAGACTTCTGAGAATCTTTGCTTCGAAATTGTTTTGATAAATGGATTTTGGTTTAAACTCCAAAAGATTGATTTGATATATAAAAGATATAAGTATACATACTTATTTCAAATGATTTGAAATGAACCGGGTATTTAAAATTTTTAAGTTCTGTTAAATAATATTCTTCAAATTATTTGAATAAAATGAAATATTGGAATAACCACAGCTTATAAAATAAGAGAATTAAGAAATCCAAGCTATAAATGTTTTGAGAAGCTGTTAACTCCTTTATTTCAGCGACCTAAAACTCTACGACCTAAGAATGATGCGACCTAAGAATGTTGCGACCTAAGGAAAAGCTACGACCTAAGAAAGCTACGACCTAAGAATGTTGCGACCTAAGGAAAAGCTACGACCTAAGAAAGCTACGACCTAAGAATGTTGCGACCCAAGGAAAGGCTACGACTTAAGAGGCTCTGCGACCTAACGGAGCTTGCGACCTAAGAAAAACCTACGACCTAACTACATAGCGATCTAACTGAGAAAGTCCACGACTTATCAAGGTAAGAAGTTAGCGACCTAACTTCTTCGCGACCTAAGATCCAGAAGGGTTTGCGACCTAAGGCTGCAGAAGACCTCGCGACCTAAGGAGGCAGGAAAGCTTCGCGACCTAAGATCCAGAAGGCCTTGCGACCTTGCAGCAGAAAGGATTGCGACCTATGGAACTCAACGACCTAAGGTAGCTAGCGACCTAAAGGACTTAACAACCTAAGGTAGTTAGCGACCTAAGGGACTTGACGACTTAAATAGGTTAGCGACCTAACTATTAAAGCAGGTTCAGCGCCCTACGACCTAGAGCTCCCACAGCTATTCTGTAACTCGCGTGCGACCTATTACTTAATCAAATGAAGCCAAGTACAATTTGACTAGCTAACTCCTGAAGCCGCAAGGGGATAGCGACCTAGCTTAGGTCGCTCGCGACCTACGACCTAACTAAGGTCGTGCACGACCTAAGACTTAGGTAAATTTCCTGCCCAGAAATCAGCTTCTATAAATAGGACATCACTTCCAACATGAAGGGGACTTTTGGCAAATCATTTCTACAGCGCTGTTACTCCGTCGAACTCTTCATTCATTCAGTAATCAAGGATCCTTCAAGCATTCACGACACTACAACAAACTTCGAGAGAAATTCCTTACATCCGAGATGGATTCATCGAGTTTCACCGTCGAAGATTGAGCTAGTAGTCTAGATTGTTTCTTGTGATCGAATTGTACTGTTTTTTGAAGAGATTTGTACCAAATTGTAACCGAATCAGCAATAAGAAGCTATAAAGTGGACGTAGGCCCGATTTTTGGCCGAACCACTATAAATCTGTTGTTCATTTACTGCATTTCTGCTATCTTCCTGCTTAATTTCTGTTCCCGTCACACGGGTGGTGCTTTCACGATCTTATTACACACACCGGGTGTTATCGTTCATATTCTAGCGTTAACATTTTGGTGCTTTCACTGAGAATCGAACTCAGGCTACCACTCACCATTGCTTCTCATAAGTTTGCTGAAAGAATTTCCCACAAAACCAGAAGTTTATCAGACATAATGGCTCCTGGAAGGAAACGAAAGTCTGTCAGAACTGACGATGACCGTGACAATACTGCCACTTCTCTCTCTCCAAATCAGGCAGCTCCAAGCGTCGGTGTTACGCGACAGGAGTTAGATGCTGATGTATCCGGACTGTACCAGCAGATTGAAACTCAGAATAACCTGATGATGGAAAGGCTGAATGCTCTATTTGGTACGAGTCAAAGACCAGTAAATAATGAGGGAAACTTTGCTAATGTTGCTCCCAATTCCGAGGGAAGAAATATTCCTCACGGGGGATCAGGTGCTGCCGAAGGGGCACCCCTCCAGGCCGAAGGATCTAGGCCGTCACCAGTTCTTCATGAGCATTTACCTGGACAAACTCCCGAAAAGATGGCTGAGGTCTACTCTGCGAAATCTTTGAACAATGAGGAATATCTCTTTGGTATGATCAAGCAAATAATGAAAGAGAGCATGCAAAGAGATGAAGACGAAAGCGAATGGGGATTCGCACCAAGTAGAACTCCGTTTACCGAGAAGATTCTGAAAGCTGAATTTCCTAGAAAGTTTGTTCCCCCCACTATTCCTGCTTATCGGGGGACAAGTGATCCAAATCAGTTCTTGTATAAATACGACTGGCATATGACCGGCGCAAGGGCGACCGACGAGATAAAGTGCCGGTATTTCCCAGTTTATTTAGAAGGAGTGGCGCTTCTTTGGTTTACCAAGCTTCCAGTCCGATCTGTAGATCAATTTTCCGATCTCACCCGAAAATTCAAAGAGCAATTCAGGCTATACGCTTCAAAGGCAAAAGATATAATGTCACTGTCCAGTCTTGAAAAGAATCCGGGAGAGCCTATTAAGTCATTCTTGAACCGCTTCAACTTAGCTCTGGCAGAAGTCGATAATGCAGAGCCACGAATGATCTTGACCTATTTGATGCGTGCTATTGACAAATCGAGCGAATTTGGAAAATGGCTGAAAATGAAGGAACCGAATTCGATTGAGAAATTCTACAAAAAGGCTGACGAATTTATACGCTTAGAGAATCTTTCCGCACCAGCTAAAGTTGTGACAACGGTGGCGGAAAATAATACTACTACTCAAAGCAAGAAAGAACCGGCAGATCAGAAAAGGGAAAGTAATGGTGGGAAAAGGCAGAAAGACTTCAAAAAGCCCCGCTTCCTTAAACCATCAGACTTTACTCCTATGACCGATACCCCGGAAAATATCTTCATCGCCACTAAGGATGCTGTTGAATTTCCAAAACCACCGGCCGTGAAAGTTGGGAAGAATGCTGTTCAAAGCGGAAGATTTTGCAAGTTTCACAACCAACCAGGGCATGATACCAATGAGTGCCGCCATTTGAAAAGTCTGATCGAAGAATTGCTAAGAGAGAATAAGTTGCAGCAATACGTCAAGAGGAATAGAAAGGACCCATCTTCATCCAGCCAAGGGCAGTTACCTCCAACTAATTCATCTGATTCAGGAGAGAGGCCTGCTGGAAAGGAAAGACCTGTTATTAATGTGATCACAGGTGGACCTCACCCGGCTGGCAGGAGTTGGGGTGAAATGGAAAGGTATGCAAAAGCTTTGAAGTATGCACCAACCGAAGAAAGTGTCTTAATCCTGGAAGATGCTTCACCTCTAAAGCAACAAAAGACTTTTCATGATGATATTATGTTCAGAGCCAGGGATTCTGTTAATGTGGAAGCTCCTACTGAGGACCCTTTGGTTGTCTCTGTCGGTATTGGGCCGGCTATTGTCAGAAGAGTGTTAGTTGATAGTGGTGCCTCATGCAACATCCTCTTTAAAAGGACATTTGACCAAATGAAAATTCCGATGACTGATGTACATGCTTCTTCACACAAGATTGCCGGATTTACAGGAGAGCTGAAACAGCCGATTGGAACAGTGGACTTGTTTGTTGAAATGGGCGAAGGACACAAGAAATTGGTTCGGAAGCAAACTTTTGTAATTGTAGATGGATTCTCCACCTATAACGCTTTCTTGGGCCGGCCTACTCTTGCTGCTTTCAGGGCCGTCCTCGCTCCTTGGTGCTTAACAATGAAATTTCCTACTGATAATGGGATTGCTGTTATTAAAGGAGATCAAAACGCAGGACGAGAATGTTATCTTGTAGAACTCCGAGAGGCCAGGAGAAAAGAAATGGGGAAAGATGCGGCAGCTCCGCTCCGCATCAAGGAACCGACCCTGTAGCAACTACGGAGCGGCCCCTATACTGGTGAACACAGCAATGCAAGAAAAGAAATGGATCCCAGGAAAGCCAGTACAGGGGAGAATAGAGTGGTACCCGTGGAGGTAACGGTACCAGTATCTGTAGACCCGAAAGACCCAAATAAAGTGCTCAATGTGGGTTCACAGCTAAGTATAACAGTTCAAAACACACTGATATCATTCTTAAAAGCCAATCTAGATGTGTTCGCCTGGTGTCATGCTGATATGTGCGGAATCTCTCCAACAATTGCTGTTCACACCCTGAATGTCGATCCGAAATTCACACCAGTAAAACAGAAAAGAAGAACTCAAGGTCCAGAAAGGTCAGCAGCTTTAAAAGAAGAGGTAGATCGTCTCCTAGAGAATAATTTCATCAAAGAATCCACTTATCCAAATTGGGTTTCAAATCCAGTACTGGTTAAGAAGGCAAATGGAAAGTGGAGAGTATGCATTGATTTCTCAGATCTGAACAAAGCTTGCCCCAAAGACTGCTTCCCGTTGCCTAGAATCGATCAACTAGTAGATGGGACGGCTGGACATGAGTTGTTATCTTTTATGGATGCCTATTCTGGATACAATCAGATTATGATGAATGAACCAGATCAGGAGGACACAAGCTTTATTACAGATGTGGGACTCTACTGTTACAAAGTCATGCCATTCGGTTTAAAGAATGCTGGGGCAACATACCAAAGACTTGTCAACGCTATTTTCAAGCCTCAGATTGGCAAAACGATGGAAGTCTATGTTGATGATATGTTAGTAAAGTCAAAGAAAGCAGTAGACCACATGGATCACCTGGCAGAAATGTTCTCAATTCTTCGGAAGTATGGAATGAAGCTCAATCCATTGAAATGTTCATTCGAAGTAGAGTTTGGAAAATTCCTGGGTTTCATCGTAAGCGCTAGGGGCATCGAGGCAAATCCTGCTCAAATCACAGCTCTAAGAGAAGTTAAAGCTCCTAGAACAAAGAAAGAACTACAAAGTCTCAATGGAAAGGTTGCCGCTCTTAGTCGCTTCATTTCCAAGGCCACAGACAAATGCATTCCCTTCTTTGATGCTCTAAAGAAAGGAAAGAAAAATTTCGAATGGACTCCTGAATGTCAGAATGCTTTCGATCAACTGATTCATCATATGAGAACTCCTCCGGTCCTCTCCAAGCCTAGTGATGGTAAAGACCTCTTCATCTATTTGGCAATTTCATCCCATGCCTTAAGTGCAGCACTCGTACGAGAAGATATGAAAATACAACGTCCAGTTTATTACATCAGCAAACGGTTCGCTGGGGCTGAAATGAATTATTCAAAGATAGAAAAACTTGCTTATTGTCTGCTAATCGCTTCCAGGAAGTTGAGACCCTATTTTCAATCTCATCCTATCAAGGTCCTGACTGATCAGCCTTTGAAGCAAGTCCTGTATCGTCCTGAAACTTCGGGTCGTCTCTTGAAGTGGAACATAGAACTCAGCTAATATGACATCACTTACCATCCCCGAAGAGCAATTAACGGACAAGCTTTAGTAGATTTCATTGCAGAATCCACTGACAAAGGTGACAGTAAGGAAGAAACCACTGATTGCATTCTGATACAATGGAAGTTGTATGTTGATGGCTCGAGAAATGATTATTGTTCTGGGGCAGGAGTTGTGCTCGAAACTCCCGAAGGACGATCGCTATGTTATGCATTAAGACTGGAATTTCCTTCGACAAACAATGAAGCAGAATATGAAGCCCTTATTGCCGGATTGAAAATCGCCAAGGAATTGAATATCAAAGTGATACAGATTTTCAGTGATTCTCAGCTTATTATCTGCCAGGTGAAGAAGGAATTTCAAGCCAAAGGAGGGAATTTGCCTGCATATTTGACAAAAACTTCCGAACTCCTCAATGATTTAGATCACTACTCAATAAGCCACATACCCCGAGAGGAAAATATGAAGGCGGATTCTTTAGCAAAGTACTCAAGTTCCGGAGAAGCTCAATTACTAGGATTAGTTCCTGTAGAAGTTCTGTCAGCTCCAAGCATTGATGAAATGGATGTTGATTGGATTATGACTATGTCTCAAGAGCATGAATCATGGATGACTCCAATCAAAGAATACTTACTCAGTGGTTCCCTGCCAGAGAGTTCTAAGGAACGTCGAAAATTATTAAGAAAAGCATCGAGGTATATAATTCAAGATGGCCGATTATACAGGCGGGGATTTTCAACCCCACTACTCCGATGTGTAACTAAGGAAGAAGCCAAGACAATCTTAACAGAGGTGCACGGAGGAGAATGTGGAGACCATTCAGGTGGTCAAACACTTGCAAAGAAAATTCTCCGATATGGATACTTCTGGCCGGATATCAATCGAGATGCTGCAACTTTTTCCAGGAAATGTGACAGATGCCAACGATTTGCAAAAATCCCAAGAGCGCCCTCCACTGAACTCACACAAATGGTCAGTCCATGGCCATTTGCCATTTGGGGGATAGACCTAATTGGACCATTACCGATCGCCAAATCAGGAATTAAATATGCTATTGTTGCCGTTGATTATTTCACCAAGTGGGCTGAAGCTGAACCTTTGGCCACCATCACTTCTAAAAAGATGATAAATTTTGTAACGAAGAATATCATTTGCAGATATGGTGTGCCACAGAAGATAATCACCGACAATGGCACTCAATTTGAAAGTGAAGAATTCCAGGATTTTTGCAAACGGTTCAGAATTCGAAAAAGCTTCTCAGCAGTGGCTCATCCGCAGGCAAATGGGCAAGTGGAAGCAGTCAACAAGATCATCAAGTCAACTATCAAAAAGCAACTTGAAAAAGCAAAAGGTGGTTGGGTTGATAAGCTTCCATTAGCACTATGGGCGTACAGAACTACTCACAAAACTGCGACTGGGCACACTCCATTTTCACTGGCATACGGATCTGAGGCAATGATTCCAGTAGAAGTAGATGTTCCTTCACATAGAAGAGTTCATTTCAATGAAACCGAAAATGAAAAACTGCAACTTGAAGCGCTTGATTTTCTTGATGAGAAAAGAGAGGAAGCTAGGCTCAGAGTTTCAGCTCATCAGCAGAGAATAGCCAGGCATTTCAACTCCAAAGTTCGCCAACGCAGCTTTGAAATCGGAGACTTGGTTCTGAAAAGGATCATGACAGCAACTGGTGTGTTTGGGCCAAACTGGGAAGGGCCATATGTCATAGGCACTAAACTTCTTGATGGCACTTTCAAACTCATAACTGTTGAAGGAGATCCAATTCCAAGGGCCTGGAACAACAACCATTTGCGTCCTTACTTTACTTGAAAAGAGCTCTGCTCAAAATTGTAAAATGATGATGAATGTATCAGTTGTATTGTGAAACATTGTAAATCAGTGTAAATGAATGAAAGCTATAAAGTGGACGTAGGCCCGATTTTTGGCCGAACCACTATAAATCTTGTGTTCTTTACTATTTCATGATGCCTGTTTTATTTTGATATGTAAATACTTTAAATGTATCGCTAAAATATCAATTCAAAATTGCAGGACATTATAACAAGGCTTGCTCATCACAAAGCTAAGCAACTTCCATAAATCAGCTATTACACGAAAACCAAGCCACAAAATTTTTTTTCCAAACTCAAATCCCAAGCAAGGAAAACCTCACATAAAAAGTTGGCGACTCCATTGTGACAAACCTTCGTTCACTAGTCGAGATTGTCGCTATATATAGACATCCAACTAGATAACTTGCGTTTGTCTCATAGAGTCATTCAACAGTGAAGTCCACTCCTTCGGATAAAGCAATTTACTTGTAAGAGGAAAAGAAGAAGATGTGCTTGGGAACGATAATAAGAGAGCGCTAACAGGCAGATGATGAGAGAAAGTTGCCAAGCAAACAAAGGAGCAGACAATGGGAGGTATGCATCTCAACAGGAAGGCCAGAAGATCCACTAAAGGGACGCCTTCCCAAGCGGAAGTAACAGGACCCTCGCTAACTGGTCGTGATGCATCCGATCAGATAGCTTACGTCCGTCCCATGGATCCACTCGCCCCTGAGACGCAACCTACCCGGCACACCAACCAACCAAAGCCCTCTAACGAGGCACACCAATAAATGGGAGTGCTTTCCTCAACCAAAAAGATCGGTGGGACCACCGAAGGGGCATCTTGTTAATTGATTGCGGTCGTTTGTACAAACAAACATCCAATCAAGCAACTTACGCCTGCCCCGCGAACCCATCCGACCATGAGAAAGTAACTCCCAGGCACTCAAAAGCCCTCTTCGGAGGCACAAGCCCTCTTCGGAGGCACATGACCTCTTCGAAGGCAAAAGCCCTTTCCCAAGGCACCGCAAGCCCTCTTCGGAGGCACAAGCCCTCCTCGGAGGCACAAGCCCTTTTCAAAGGCACAAGACCTCTTCGGAGGCACAACTCTTTAAGAGGAGCCCTCTCCGGAGGCATGTCCCAAAATAAAATGCTTGAACAAAAAGCATCGTCCAGAAGCACAGTTCAACTCTCAAAGGAAGGACTAACTTGTTCATCTCGAAAAGTTCCTCCTAAAAAAGTTGAAAAATGCTACAAAATTCTTTCAGAAAAGCTCATTTCACTTCATAGGGAAATTCACTTCTTAATAAATAAAAGTGATTATCCCCGAAAGTTGAAGCGTTCTTCAGAAAGAGAAAATAAATATTCTTCTAAAGACTGGATATACTCTATTAAGAGCAGAATAATTCTCCCCTTAAAAGCGGAATAATTGTCCTCTGAAGTAAGAGTATTAGTCTTAAAAAAGCTAGGAATATTGCAATGCACTTACGGCATGGGGGCAATACTATACAATTCAATTATATTAATAAAAGCAACATGCCACAAGTTCGTTGCAATATTACGGAAAACAGATGTGGAATAAATGCATTCTCAAACGCAGACAAAAAGTTTGCACAAGTAAGAAGAATCGTTTGTTCTACACTAAAAATAAAAGATAGATCATTCTCACATACACAAGAGTTTGTACAAGTAAAATAATTGTTTTATTTAGTACTATGAAAATTCTTTACATGTGCAGATATCTCAAAAAGCAAAAGCGGGAACCGGTACCCGCACAATCCCCGGTCAATACATGCAAAGAGCAAAAATAATAAGTAGAAAATCCAGCTTGATTATTCCTTCTTCTCACCACCTTTGGAGCCCTTTCCCGGCCTAATGACTAGCTTTTGAAGTCGTTGTGAACGGGCAGGGGCTGAAGGAGAAAGCGGTGCGGCCAGATCAACTACTGCTTCATCTTCGGTGGAAGTCTTTTTCTTCTTCCTTACAGCACGTTTCCCCTTCCTCTTTGAAGAAGACTCGCTCCCCGGAGTAGCAAGCAATGTTGAAAGCTTCGTGTCGTCATCAAGAGACCGCTCCGGGGTCTTCTCAATGTCTTCAAAATCCTCCGCCTTTTGTTCCTGAGAAGCAGCCGGATCATCCAAGCCTTGAAGAGCTTCGATTTTCTCTGCCTGTGATCCCGGTTGGGAAGCGGAAGGAGGAGTAATTTGGGAAGACGGAGGAACGGCAATCGAAGGAGTGAAAGCTTGTGTAGTGCTTGGTGCCTCCGCTGTAGAAGAAAAGAAGTTAAAATCAGCATCCCCCGAAAATAAAGAAGGCATCGGTTCATCAAAGTTTAAGTAACAAGTAAGAAGGTCATCGAATTCGGCTAAGTCAAATGACTGGTTCATTAGACCCGAGACGACACCAAGAGTACCTGGAGGAGTTGGCTTTGCAAGATCCACCTCAAACTTCTCGGCTTCAATATCATCCAGTGCCTCATCTTCAGTAGGAGTAGTTGCAGTTTCCTGGGCAACTTTAGCTAGTTGTAAAGAATGAAAGCTGGAATCTATAATATTAACGTCGGCTGAAGTAGAAGTTTGAACGGGGGCAGTTAAAGGAGCTTCTTCTTTTGGAAGCTCTTCTCCCATTGTTTCAGCTCGTACTTTGGCAAGTTGCTCCTTCCCCTTAACAAGAGCGGCACGATCCTCATCATTGAGATAGCGCTCCTCAAGTTCCAGCTCATTATAGCCGGCCCCGCCAAGCATATCCATCGCGACTTCCCACACTTCAGCCAATGTAATTTCATAATCGGGACCAAGAAAAGAGAGGCTCCCACGACCCAGAACGCTGTGTAAATAAAAGTAGAATAAGGTAGAGCTGATGTCTGCTTTCGTCGCCTCATGTGATTGCTCAGCCGCTTCCTTTTCGGCAACGGCAGCAACCCGGCCAGCGGTAGCCTCATCACGCTCTGCCTCAACTTTAGCAAGTCGAGACTTTAGTAATTCAATCTCTACGTTCTGAGAGGTGACCTTTTCCCGCAAATCGGTGTTTTCTGTGCGGTATTTCTCAGTAATATGCTGTTCAGCGGCAAGCTTCATTTCAACATCTCTCTGTGCAGCATGGGCATCCCGCACTTGTTTTTGAAAGACTTCTTCTTTTTGAATATGAGATGCAGAAGAAGAGGCAAGATCTTCCTTAAGTTTTTTAACCTCGGACTCAAGTTTTGCATAACCATCAGCAATATTTGTCATCTCGAGATTATGCTGTTTGCAAATTTTGTCCCACTCCGCCTTGTCGTTTTCCATAGTCAGCATTGCCTCAAGGTTTGCACGATTAACCCTTTGGAGTTCATCGACAAGCTTCTGCCACTGCGACATCCTCTCGATATTAAGCCTGACTGCGTCAAGACTGCTAAGCATGTCTGATTTATCAATCGGAACTATGTCCAAGTCAAAGCGCACCCCTTTTAGGCACCAATTCGGAAAACGGCTCTGAAGTGTTGGGGGGCCGTCCTTGACTTGATATTGCGGTCTGTTAATGATAGTCTGAATGTCAGATTTCTTCAGAGGAGGAGAGCTAGCCAGAATATCAGAAGGAATGGGAGCGTCAGTCTTTTCAGAAATTTCAGACGCGTCAATCGGTTTAGATCGTTTGCTCGGTTCATCGGCAATCTGAGTTTTTCCCTTATCATCATAAGACTTCCGCTTATGAGAGTAATCACTCCTATGCGAAGAGTCATATCGCTCGGCATCTTTCCTTCTTTGCCACTGATCATAATCCCGCTTCTCCTGGGCTTTCCTTCGAGCCCTCTCTTCATCTGTTTCTTTTGGGGTATCAAGGTACTTCCTAAAGTCATAGGTGCCGCGGCCTCCACGGTACTTGAATGAGTCATAATATGAACCTGTACGTCCCATTGAAGAACCTGAAAGCAAAAAAGGAGTAAAGTTTAGAAATTTCCAGGAAAAAGAGGATGAATGTTTATAAGTGCTGGAAAATCCTAAGTGTGTGTGACGTGCAAGCTACATGCGTCAAACTACAAACCACGCTTTAATGTGGAAACAGAGACGACTGGCGTAGTAGGCGTCCGGGTTTGTTCAAAGGTGGAAGTCGCCTCGACAACGGGAGAAGTTGCTTTTGGATTGTTATCCCCAAAAAGCTCTTGAGAAGTTATCATGATATCGCTCAAGCCATCAAAGGTGTCATCACCCAGGAGTTCAGCAGACTTCTCTTTTTCAACCTCTGTATCAATGGATTCCTCAGGAACTCGAGGATTCTCTTCCTCCTCAGTAATTGGGGTAAGCGCCGACTTGCTGACTAACCCTACGACATCGATGGATGCAGAACATTTTACCAAAGCAGCCTCCATGATGGGTGCTTCTGATGCAGTTTCTTCTACAGAAGCTGGGGCATTCGAGGCCTCTACTTGGGAATCTGAAGCAACTAACGTTTCCGCATCAGAACTAGAAATTTCATGAATCTGAGTCGATCTAGAAGAATGTAAAAGGCCAAACTGGTGCAGGAATTCATCTTTCAGCAAGAATTTGGCGCTCCTCTCTTCAGCGTCAACAGCACTCAAAGTATCTAAAATCGACTTACGGCTGGTATCTCGAAGAAGAGAAGGAAGTGCTGCACGAAGAAAGAATGGAATTAAGCATTTGATGGTTCGAATCATGAAAAATTTAGAAAAATGAATCGGTAAGAGGTAATCTTACTTCCGACTCTCCAAACAGCATAAAATCCCGGAGCACAGCGAACATAAAAGAATTGAGTCAAGAATCCGTGGGCACTTTCAGGCAAGTCCAGAATTAGTTTGCGATTCCTAGCACTCCTCACAAGTATGATGGAAGGATGGTCCTTGTTCTTTGCGAATGTGCACAAGAAGCGAATTTCATCAAAAGAGGGAAAACGGTCCAACGTTCTCCTGAAAAGCACACACAATCCCAGCAGGATGGAGTATCCGTTAGGGTGTAGTTGAAAGGGAGAAATAGTTAGCCGAAGGAGGAGTTCCCGAAGACAATCATTAAATGGAGGATGGCTCCACTTGAACACATCTGCCGATTCACAGCAACGAAGCCAAAAGGCGGCCTGTCAGCAGTGTCGCTTGGCCCAGGAAGTAAAGCATCTGCTTCGGCAATGCCAAATTGGATGCACAGTTGTCGGAAGACTTTATGACTTAAAGTAGTAGGAGTCCTTTCCGGAGGATCGTTTAGTGGAGTAGCAATTGGAAAAGCTTCTCCGGCTATTTCCAAGTCTTCCTGTTGAGATTCCATTCTACACAAGGAACTGGACGATCAAATATTAAGGTGCACGTTTCCTAAAAAGAGTGAAGTGTTGTGCAAAACTAATACAATAACGAGCAAATGTAAATGAAACTGAACTAATTGATACTTGTCAATTATAAAGTTTCAGGGCTTAATATTTTAAGTCCAGGAATAGTGTTGCGTTAATGCAAATAAATCAGCTTTAGTTGATCACTTCAATTTTGCTTTAATGCTTCACTTAGATTTATTAGTTCACAGCATTTCATTCACGAAGTTCATTTAAGTTTGATTTTCTTTGACAACTAATCTGTTGTTTGATGTGGGCAATCAATAGCAGTATATTCGTCCCATTTTTCTGTGAATGTTGCTTCTAAACAGGTTATTAACATTAAAAGTTGAGGCAATCCGAGAAGAAGTGCAAAACTCAAAATAATTCAAGTTCAGAAAATCAGTCAAAAGCTGTTCAAAGTTCTAAGTGTTAGGTCGCTTACGACCTAACACAGGTTGCAATGTTCTTATGCTATGTTGTTCTGATTGAAAGTTCAAGACTGTGAAAAATTGCCTAAGTATTAGGTCGTTCAGCGACCTATCATGAGTCAGGATTTCTGTAGGTCGCATGTTGCAACTGAGTGGATTAAGGTGGGGCAATTCTCTTAAGTCCTAGGTCGAGCACAATTGTTTTTAGGTTGGAGATACTCTAGGTCGCAAATGTCGTCAGGTCGCAAAGGCTAAGGTCGTTAAGCGTTCCCAAGCGACCTAACTCTTAGGGCGTTCGAATCTGATAGGTAGTTGACTTCTTCTCCAAGCAACATCATATTGGGTCCAATAACCCAATACCACCAGTTCAAAAAAGGATTCATCATCCCCTTCGTCCTACCTCAACATATCACCGATTAACTAGAGAATCAATGGCAAACCCTACAGATCCGTAGCAAAACCTTTCGTATGATCGCAAATCATCCCAACACGTCAAATGACGAACGAAAGTCGATTGAGACTACCGTACAAAAAAGCATGATGCATGGAATTGGGCTTAGGTCGAGCGACAACGATTCATGTTCAAAGCAATGACTATGGGCAAGTATAAGCTGATCCACTTACGAATTATGATCGGCGAGGAAGAATCGTTGGCTGATTGAGTCAAATTTGTCTCTAGAAGCTCGAAAAAACTGTTAATGGCGATGGAGGCTCAGGACAGTAGGGTAAGGAAGAAGGTGCGACCTAACTAATTTATATGGGACTGAAGGAGGGACGTGAACAGGCGTGCAAGTTTTAAGTCGATTCGCGACCTAGCAAAGTTGAGTCGAAGCATACGACCTAGAGTATAGTCATATACTTCGAGGGGCAAATGTTAACTCCTTTATTTCAGCGACCTAAAACTCTACGACCTAAGAATGATGCGACCTAAGAATGTTGCGACCTAAGGAAAAGCTACGACCTAAGAAAGCTACGACCTAAGAATGTTGCGACCTAAGGAAAAGCTACGACCTAAGAAAGCTACGACCTAAGAATGTTGCGACCCAAGGAAAGGCTACGACTTAAGAGGCTCTGCGACCTAACGGAGCTTGCGACCTAAGAAAAACCTACGACCTAACTACATAGCGATCTAACTGAGAAAGTCCACGACTTATCAAGGTAAGAAGTTAGCGACCTAACTTCTTCGCGACCTAAGATCCAGAAGGGTTTGCGACCTAAGGCTGCAGAAGACCTCGCGACCTAAGGAGGCAGGAAAGCTTCGCGACCTAAGATCCAGAAGGCCTTGCGACCTTGCAGCAGAAAGGATTGCGACCTATGGAACTCAACGACCTAAGGTAGCTAGCGACCTAAAGGACTTAACAACCTAAGGTAGTTAGCGACCTAAGGGACTTGACGACTTAAATAGGTTAGCGACCTAACTATTAAAGCAGGTTCAGCGCCCTACGACCTAGAGCTCCCACAGCTATTCTGTAACTCGCGTGCGACCTATTACTTAATCAAATGAAGCCAAGTACAATTTGACTAGCTAACTCCTGAAGCCTCAAGGGGATAGCGACCTAGCTTAGGTCGCTCGCGACCTACGACCTAACTAAGGTCGTGCGCGACCTAAGACTTAGGCAAATTTCCTGCCTAGAAATCAGCTTCTATAAATAGGACATCACTTCCAACATGAAGGGGACTTTTGGCAAATCATTTCTACAGCACTGTTACTCCGTCGAACTCTTCATTCATTCAGTAATCAAGGATCCTTCAAGCATTCACGACACTACAACAAACTTCGAGAGAAATTCCTTACATCCGAGATGGATTCATCGAGTTTCACCGTCGAAGATTGAGCTAGTAGTCTAGATTGTTTCTTGTGATCGAATTGTACTGTTTTTTGAAGAGATTTGTACCAAATTGTAACCGAATCAGCAATAAGAAGCTATAAAGTGGACGTAGGCCCGATTTTTGGCCGAACCACTATAAATCTGTTGTTCATTTACTGCATTTCTGCTATCTTCCTGCTTAATTTCTGTTCCCGTCACACGGGTGGTGCTTTCACGATCTTATTACACACACCGGGTGTTATCGTTCATATTCTAACGTTAACAGAAGCTTTAGAGTTGAAGTTTGCAACTCTTAAATTAAAAGTATAGAAAATTTAAACAAGATAAAAGTTGTGAACATTCTAATTAAGTAAAATATATCAGATTAATTTGTATAATACCAAGTTGCATTCTAATTACATATAATAAGACTTACCAAATGTTAAAAAGTTAAAATAATGATTTCAATATGTAATGGAATATTATACAAGTAAACAAACTTAAAAGTAATTAAAATGTATATAAATGGAAATTTGGTTGTAATAATAAATGTTGTATACTTAAATATATTATGAAATGATTAATGACTAAATGAAATAAGTATGTGAGCTTAAGAAAGTTGACAAATGAATAAATAATATCTTTGTAAATTGGTTATATAATATAAATTTACAAAGGAATTGTGAAATTGAATTTGTAACTTTTGAGATAATTATAAACTTAGAAAAGTCATATATAAGAAGTTGGACTTTATAGAAAGATTATATACTAAAGTGATGATTAATAAAAAGTTTCACAAATAAATCTGTTATTGAAGGAAATTATGAAAAATGAATGTGAATGAAAAGGATTTGGTGTAACTAAGAATCAATTGGAAAATGAAATTGAATTTAATTAAATTGTATAGAATATTAAAATGAACTTAAGTAAGCAAATTATATGGAATGATGTTTAAGAAATGACAGTATTAAAGAATATGCTATGTAAAGAAATGGATATACTAAATAAATAAGGGATATGAATAATGGATTGTGAATAATTGATTGTAAATGAAATGAAGGTAAGTAAAAGAAATTTAATATAGATGAATTGGATAGAAATCTATTGAAAGGTAATACATAAGTTGTACGTATATTATTTTATTCGCATAACAATTTGACCCAGATTCGAGCACAGAATTTTGACATAATTTATATCGATCCGAGTTAGGATTTTTCACTCGATCCTCGACGGCAAACCCTGGATATGGATTTTTGATTGATTATGGAATTCTCTATCATAGTATATGGCTATGCAAGTAGAATGACAGTTTCTAATCAAGGAACCAAATCTGAGTCTGCGCTAGAGAGTCGTGTGAATGATACTAGTTCAGAAGTGAAATTGTGTGATCGAGTGAGCGATCAGATTTGATATTGCATACGAATGATATATGTACATCGTACGGGCTTAAGTAAAGCTAATATTGGAAATTGAAAATGCAAAATATAAAATGATTTTAAATTATATGATTGGATATCATTGGTAAATAAGATGCAGGTATTTAAAATCAAGAAAAATTTGGATTGCCCAACAAAAAGGTATATATTTATTTTGTCATTTGATTTGATGATTTTATGATGGAGCCACTTGGCTTTTTTTTCTTTTGTTGGTTTGGGGCCCGAAGTGGCGTTTTGTGGTTGTTCCGATCGAGCCGCGCAAAGGAGACTCTGCCGAAATTTTCCACAAATCCGGGTGTTAGAAAAAATTTAAAATTTTAAAATTTTATAACTTGTTTTGATAACTAACTTGTAAAATTCCATAAGCCGATCGGAGTAGCGTGGTAGAAAAGCGATAATGGTTTTATAAAATGAGATCTTATTGTTTTATATGTTGATTATTTTGAACAAAATATATCTAATGTTAAATTCTTTACTTAACGTTTTTTCGAGGACGAAATTTTTTGAGTGGGGGAGATTGTAACGACTCGTATTTTTATCTATTTTTAAATTATTAAATTTAATGTAATTATTAAATAAAAATGGTTAAAATATAAATTTAATGATTTTGAATGTAAGTTATTGGATATGAACTTGAGTGAAATTTTGAAATAAACTAATTTTTAAGATTTAAATAATAACAAGTATTGAAAGGAAATGCTATGTGTTGAATGTGATTACAATCAATAGTTGAATTAAATGATAAATGTTGAATTCGTTGGATGTAAATAGAGTAATTGATTGTTAACTAAAATTCAAGTGAAATCTAATATTGAATTTTTTTGAATATTGAATAATTAAATTGTTTAAAGTCAATATTGGAAATTATTTGAATAATTGAACTCTGAATTTGATATGATTGAAAATGATATCAGAAGTTGATGTAAAATTTATTTAAAGAACAATGAAGATTGTTAACATTTAAAATTGAATTTAAAAGTGAATAATTAGAAATTGAAAATATTATATTTCAATTGACAAATAAAAATAGCGATCCGGGGCACAGTCTCGGATTTCAATGAATCCAGTTCCATTGGATCTGTAATAGTGTATTATTATCGGATTTTAAATTTTGTAACGTTTGGAGTTATCATTTGATCGTACAGGATAATAACGCGTTGAACTAAATATCGAAAATTTAATAATTTAATTGGGTTCAAAAAGCTATCTTCCACATACGATCAAATTATACCCGAAACATGTTCCATTGTGTTCGGAATGGGGGTAAAACACTATAAATGCCTGGCGGCACGCTTCGTTTGGAGTTCGTCCGGAAAATTTGAGAAAAGTTGAAAATAATAATAAAATAATGTTTATGCACGTATATATATATATAAGCTGCACAGTAAAATCCTAGCTCATATTAGAGCCGCGCCTCCACCATATTATCAATGGCCGAAAACTTCCATTCTTTGCCCCTCGATCTCTCCTCATCCAAGTGATATTAGGCCGAAGCTTCAACTAGAGAACTGTCGAGCTGTCGAGCTCTTTCATTTCAACGATGATGATTGGTTTTCAAACAATGAGGTAGTGGAAATTCCAGTTAGAAGCGCACGCGTTCTTGCATGTTTTTCCAGAACTGTTGGTGGCCGAGTTCGCCGTGCTTACGGCCGATGGTGGAGCTCAGTTAGGGCTTTGTGTCGGTGGTCTCTGATCGACTTCCAGTCGAGTGTGGTGGTCGCGACGTGAAGATGTTGGAAGCGGCCGATGGGTTTGAATGCGTCTTATTTGATCTTGTAGGTGCGATGAAGAAGATGATGTGTGGCCAGATCTAGTTTGGTATAAAAAAAATAAAAAGTGTATAAATTATATTATATTAAATCGTATAAACTTGTAAAAATCATAACTCTCATATGCGAGGCCGGAATTGGACGAAACAAGAGGCATTGGAATCGTGGCGATGAGCACTACGTCATGGAGTCGATTTGGAGTTGATTTGGAGTCATTTGGAGCTAATTAAAATTTTAGAATCGAACGTCGTTTGATTTGGTTTAAAATTGAAAATGCAAGGTGAGTGTTTCATAATACTCACAACGTACTAAAATTTTCTGATGTTCGTAAATTGAAATCATGAAGTTATTTATTTATTGACTATCATTTGGTAGTTAAATTTACGTATAAATTGATATCCGAATTAACTGTAGAAATTAAAATTGACAGTTAAAGTTGAATTTGGAATTTAAATTGATAGTAAAATATCCGATATAAATAGCTATGAAATTGTTGTGACTTATTGGTTGTTTGGATGGTTGTTTGCGATGAATGCAGATTGGTTGAAATTTGATGGTTGGATGTTTATTTATTCTGATATATCCTATTATCACCCTAGTAAATTATTACAGTATATAAAACTGTAAATTGAATATGTCGAGTAAATTAAGATATAGGTTGAAATGATATATACCTATGACATTGTGATTTGGAATGAAATGATATATATTCATTCCTGAAATTAAATTGAAATAACTGATCACTTGGCCATAGGATAGAAAATATATACAGACACCGGATTGGTTAAATAAAATGATTTTAAAAAATTTCCATTTGAAATTTATTTAAGTGATTTTGATTTAAAAGAAATAAAAATAAATTTTATATAAATCAAATTATTTTCAAACTTTGAATATTACTAAGTAAAAGTGATATTAAATTTATATTTCAAAATTGAATTTTATTTGAAGATTGGGATTTTAAACTGAATATGGAAGGTTAATTTGATTTAAGTGTTTTAAATCAATATTTTGAAAACCGAACTTGGAATAAATCGAGAAGGTTTAAATTGAGAATTGAATTGAATTAATTGGAATTGAGATCGAAATTGAATTAATTGGAACGGAATAGGAATTGACTTGAATATAAACTGGAATTGAAGTTGATTCGAATTGAAATCAGAATTGAATCGATATAAATAGAAATGGAAATTGGATTGATTTGAATTGTGAAGATTTGGAGATTGAATCAGTTTGACTTTGAAACTATTTTTCAAATAAATTATTTAGTATAAACTGTTTGAAATCTATATCTTTAAATATTCAAATTATTTTGGTTTTCCAAATTATTTACCGTATAAACCATTTTAAATATTTGAACTATTTTATATTAAATATTTTAAACACTTAAACTATTTTTAACTATTTTAACCATTTTTAATATTTTTTGCTATTTTAATCATTTACACTATTTCTAACTATTTTAATTATTTAAACTATTTTAAAAATATTTTAACTATTTTTCTAATGTTCAAACTGGTCAAAGGTGGGAATGCATTTTTTTTTAAAAATCATGGATTTAAATACGAATTGGGTTAAATGAAGTTATAACCTAAATTGAAATTCGAACCAATTTTGGAATCGAAATCGAAATATTAAGACGAACATGATTTTGAATTGAAATTGTATATTTTGAGTAAATATGATGACTTCGAAATAGATTTGATTTCAAACCGAATATGATATTTTGATATCAAGTATGAACTGTTTTGGAAATGTAAAAGTACCAGCCGGTGTGTAAAACGACGTTTGGTTGTTAAAGAGATCGGAGCCAGATACGGGCATACTCTCTGTCGATACCGGAACCACATTAACAACTGTGTACGCGGAGATGACTACAGACCGAAGAGGTTGGATTTGACGGCAATGGCTGGATTTGAAGAAAGATAACGATGATGGATAGACCCCGGCACTTGTGCCAATTTGAAATGACTAAAACAGGACGGCTTGACAGGGCCAAGTGGGCTAATTACCCCAAGTGGACATCCATTCTTCAATTTTCTTGGACTCGGTCCATATCATTACTCTTGTTGTTGGTTTCGATTGGTGCACCTTGATTTGGGATAGCCTCCCTTTGACTCGATATGGGATGGATGGACGCGGTGGGCGGACATGGCTATGATGCGTTACCATCAGCCTTGCGATCCGAATTGGTAGTATCCAACCTTGGGCATTGCCTCACGTGCCTTGTCAAACTTTTATCCCTATACAAGACCCATATGATTTTGGTTTAGTGAAGTCGTATCATGACGCATCCCTATCCACCGACTGTTTAACTGGTCTTTTATATGCAAACTGTACGACAATGCTTAAAAAGGCGTTAATGGGGATTAATGTAAAGTCTTAACGCTAAGAAAAATATTTATTTTATTGATTAAATATTATATATGTAGCGTATTCTACTACATATAAATATTTTGACGGATCCTTAAGAGATGGAAAATCCCGTAACATCTCTTGAGTTATTGCACGCACGTTATACACTGGATAAGAGATGTGAAAACCCGTAAGCATCTCTGACGCCATAACACTCATGTTTTATATGCGATATTGATTTGACTCACATAAGAATATTTTAGTCCTAACTCGAATGTTTTGTCTTTTCATTACGCTCGGGTCAGTCTTGAGTTTTTCAGCTTATTGAAGATTTATCTAGAGGACGAAGACGAAGATTTGGTATATTACTACTATTATTATTCCTGCATCACATTGTCTGCTACATTATTTATTTATCTCTGATGTATTTATAGCTTTCATAATGTTGTATAAATTATAATCAAATGTATTGTATAAACAGCTTCATGAACTGTTTATTTGATTATTATATTTTGTCGTTCTACTGCGAGATTCTGTGTTTATTTTCTTCTTCTGTTCTTATTTTTCTTAATTAACCCCATTAGTTATCTATATTCCGGATTGATTAAGTTGGACATGTTTAGATTATTGTCGATTTAAACCTTCCGAAATGTGGGTCATCACATAACTAGCTAACCATGAAGCCACATGCTCCAAGCTTCTCCAAAAGCATCGTGAGAAACCTAGTTCACTTGGCTACTCATATAAATTTGAGTACACAAGAGTTTTAGGTAAAGAAAATAAAACAACCGGTCAAACATGGGTCTGGTGTGAGTAAACTCAAACAACTGAATTATTGTTTTAAAAATTCTTTTAAAATCAAAGGTATCTTGTAAGACCACATTGCACATAAACACGAACGGGTGTTTACCTTACAATAACCAAAACACTTTTCCATATAAAATCACATGACATTATCATAATGTCTACGGTTTTTAGGTAAATATATAACATAGCCGAAATTGTTACATTAAATAAATTCCAGCATAATAGATATAAAACTAAAACCGAAGGCACTTATTGGAAGTTGGGATTCCATCAATGACAAGGCTACTTGGGTACCGCCTACCACAGTACACCTTTAGATAAAGCATACCGAGGGTCTCACCTGGACCCTCTGCTAACACAAAATCAACATACTCCTTACTGGATAGTACCGAATATGATCATCCATCGGTTGTGATAACAACCGCACTTTGCCCTAAAGCATACATGAGTATATAGTAATCGATCTAGATCAGGGATTACCATATCCTAATGGGAGCGACCCACTTAGCCCTGCTGCATCTCCCCTGTTTTAGTCAATCCCGGTTGATGAGGCCTGAGGCTACAACTACCTTTCTTTAGCACTTCCCGCTTGGAAAATTAACACTGCCTTCCAGGCGGCAATGCAATGTTAGCATTCTCCATTTAATTCGTTCAAGAGATGAACAGAAGGCACTACTTCCACTACACCCATTTTGGAATCACCCCAGGGTTAGTAGCAAGTAGCGCTTGCACTTCAAAGATCTTCATCTTTGATTCTAGTTGTTTTCAAATCGAACGCTAATGTTGGTTCGAAGTGGTCTTCGAATAATGCACGCTATCCGATCCCGGTCTCTCCGAACCAACATTCGATAATTTTGAAAGGGTACAGTTATCGATAGTGGACAACACCACTATGGGGGTGTAAAGATTTGCATATGGAAATATCATCCATATACTTAAGTTATAATGACTCGCTTATCGAAATTAACTCCCTTGTTATTATTACGTTTTCGACATTCGGCGTTTGTGCTAAATACAAGACGACTTACTTCCAATAAAATGTGTCAACTATTTATTATAACTACTCTTATTTTTTTGGCTACTCAATGGCATAGACAAGAGATCCCTTGTTAAAAGTCAATTTACTTATAAAAGAGAGTTGGCTAAAAATATCCGATTTAGTCTAAAATTAAACCTTTATCAAATAATATTAAAATCTTAATTTATTTACTTATTAAATCATTATTTAATTACTAATTATACCCTAATTAACTCTTATTAAAATGTTAATTAAACTTAGTTAATCCTTATTTATATCTTAATTAAACCTAATTAGATTAATTAATTAAGCCCCACATAATTGGTAATTAATTATTAATTAACCCAAATTAAATAGTAATTAATTTAATAATTACACTTAATTATTAAAATTATATCTTAATTAACTTTTTACTTAATTAATCATTATTTCAAAACTTCCTTAGTTAATTAACTTTAGTTCATAATTAAACCCTAATTACTTAACTTAATTACAATTAACTAATAATATATTTAATCAAATAATTAATTTATAATATATTTCATTAGTTAATTAATTAATTATTAAACTCGTAATTGTTATCAAAATAATTAACTTTTGAACCTAATTAATATTTGAAAAAGATTTTCAAAATTATTTTCAAAATGAATCATTTTAAAAATCTAAACACTAACTTTTTCCAAACTTCATTCATAGCGACTATTGCTATGAATGCAACTCCTTAAAATTAGATCTAGTTTAGATCTTACTTCAAACTCAACTTCTAACTTTACTTTTCACTTAACTTCTTTTGAAAAACATATGGAAAAGTTTTTAATTTTGATAAACTAAACAAAGTTTAAATCTTTGAATCTTTTAGTAACTTGAAACTAAAAACAAGTTTTGATTCTTTCAAAGAGATCTCAAATCTCATTAGCATAGAAAGATGCTAACTTTCATAAGACATGTCCAAACAACCAAGTTCACATATCCAAATATATATAAACTTCACATGTATATGCAAGATGACAACTTTAACAAACAAACCAAACTTTTAGGCTACATTCAACACATCTAATTCAACCATAACCAATACAATACATATACAACCAAACATTATAGATCTACCACTAAACTAACATCATATTATACATATAAACAATAGAGGACATAAAGGTAAAGTCTTTACAAAAAATAAACGTTTACTCACCAAACTCCTTTCAAATCCTATTTAAACTTTGAAATAGATTAGCTCTTTAAAAATCCTTTAGCAAAAATGATTTTTTTCCACTTTAAACGTGCAAATGGGCTCGGCCTAGGCATCATTAGGCTCGGTCACTATGGAAATGAGCTCGGCCAACATGGTAAAGGGTGAATATGGACTTGAAATTAAAAAAGAAGATGAAGTAGGAAGGAAATAAGTAATTTAAACAAGATTTAAAAGGGTTTAAATTAAAAAGATTTGATTTTTAACTTGAGAATGAAAAATGAAAGCCGTTAAAGATATTTTCAAGCTTTTTAAAAAGAAAATAATATTTTGAAAAGTTTTGGAAATTGAGAATGGAAGAAGAGAGAGAAAGAGAGATTTGTTTTAATAAAAAAGAATGAAGTGAAATTACCTTTCTACCCCAAGTACACCCGTCCTCTATTAAAATGATGCCCCATCACTAACCTTATCTCCCCTACATGTTTTACATGTGTAAAACAAAATCCCCCCTCTTTTAACCAACATGTATTAACCAATTTGTACTTAGGATAAGAAATGAGGTGATGTTTCATGTTTTATTTTATTTAATTTGGTTTTTTTACCGACAAATGGTCACAGCATCTTACATAAGTACTCTTATGTTATAGATCCTTACTTGATTTTCTAATCCATACTTAAGTCATTTAAAATGTGTAAATATATTAAATAGAGTGTTTACAACATTTTAAACAACTTATTAATGGTGAAAGATTGAAAATTTTGAAAAAGCATTTCGATCACAATTTCTAATTTCCTTTGAAAAAAATATTTTTGTAAACACAATTTAAAAATCTTTCCACCATCACTAGTTATGATTTAAAAAGGGTATTTTGAGTTTTAAAATTCATATATTGGTTATTTGATAATATGTAAAATATCCATATTTAAAGTGATTAAATTTCGGATCGTTACATTCTCCCCACTTAAAAGAATTTCGTCCTCGAAATTGGCACACAAGAATCTAACTAAACTAACACAAAGGCATAAATTCATATAATAAACCCATACAAAAGCATACACTAAGCAATCACAACACAGCAGTTCATACATAAGCCATACAACCAAGTGAATAACTATTCTAGAATCAATTCGGGATAGGATTCCTTCATACGATCTTCTGCCTCCCAAGTACAATCCCTAGGGTCTTCACTCCACTGGACCTTAACTAACCGCACCACCTAATTTCGCTGCCTCTTCATATCCCAATCCACCACACAAAATGGATGCCTAACAATCGTCAAATCTTGTTCCACCTCCAAATTCTCCTACTCAGACGGCTCCACAATCAATGTTGGGTCATGCACAAACTTCCGCATATGCGACACATGGAAAACAATATGAGCACCTGCCAACCTCTCCCGCAACTCAGCATGGTAGCCAAATGGTCCAATCCTCTCCAGAACACGGAACGGTCCAATATACCTAGGTGCTAGCTTCCCAGCCTTTACAAATCTAATAGCTCCTCTAATAGGTGAAATCTTAACGAATAAAAAATCTCCAATAGCAAACTAAAATCTCTCTACCTCTTAACCGCATACCTCTTCTGACGATCTTGGGCCTCCTTCATTCTCTTCTTGATTATCGCTACTTTCTCTATCGCCTCTCGAATCATATCCAGACCTAGCATTAGATGATTTCCAGTCTCCACCCAACATGCTGGTGATTTGTAAGGCGTTCCATAAAGAGCTTCATAGGGTGCCATATCAAGCTATCTTGATAGCTGTTGCTATAGGAGAATTCCACCAAGTGCAGATGATCCTCCCATGAACCTCCGAAGTCCAAAATACAAGCTCTCAGCAGATTCTCCAAGATGCGATTAACACTCATAGTTTGACCATCCGTCTGAGGGTGACATGTAGTGCTAAGACTTAGCTTTGTTCCCAAATCTACCTGTAATGTTTTCCAAAACTAACTAGTAAAGATAGGATCTCGATCACTCTCTATGCTTACTGGGACACCATGCAGACAAACAATCTCACTTATATAAATCTTTTGTAACGATTCTGCAGTCCTCGTTAGCTTAAACGGTATAAAATGAGCACTCTTAGTCAGCCGATCCACTATGACCCACACTCCTTCATTTCCTTTTCTCGATGTAGGCAATCCATCAACGAAATCCATAGATACTTGCTCCCATTTCCGGCTTGGAATCTCCTATGGTTGAAGAAGTCCAATAGTTCTTTGGTGGTTACCCTTTACATGCTGACAGTTCGTACATCTTCTAACAAAGACAGAGATATCCCTTTTCATCCCCTTCCACCAAAATGCATGTTTTATATCTCGATGCATTTTAGAAACCCAAAAGTGGATACTCAACTTAGAAAGATGACATTTAGTAAGAACCTCCAACGTAGGACCGTCGACATTCAGTACATATACCCTTCAATTCAACTTCAAAACCCCACGACTATGAATCTCGAAACTCGAACACCGACCCCCCTCAACACTCTTAATGATCTCCATAAGCAGTTGTCTTCTCTTTGCTTGCTTGTTATCCTTTCCAAAAGAGTTAGGGTAAGCTCTAAAAGAGTCAATACAACATTCCTGTTCAAAGCGTTTGCCACCACATTTCACTTCTCTAGCATGTAAAGGATATCCAAATCGTACACCACTAGAAACTCTAACCACAACTATTGCCTTACATTTAGATCCTTTTGAATAAAAAGATATTTCAGGGACTTGTGGTGTGTGAAGAGTTCAAACTTCTCACCCAGCAGGAAATGCCTTTACATCTTTAGTGCAAACACAACCGCAACAATTCCAGATCATGAGTAACAGAATTCTTCTCATGCGGCTTCAACTACCTGCTAGTATACGCAATCACCCTTCCATGTTCCATCAGAACTGCACCTAATCCCACTCCACAAGCATTAGTATACACTGTAAACCCTCAATACTATCCAGAACGGCTAAAACTTGAGTGCTGGTCAATCTTTTCTTTAGTTCCACAAACGCTTCCTCACACTTTGGATTCCATACAAACTTCTCATCATTCTTTGTCAGCTTAGTCAAATGTAAGGAAATCTTAGAATAATCCTGAATAAACCTCCTATAGTATCTTGCTAGGTCTAAGAAACTGTGAGCTTTAGTAGGAGTCTGCGGTTGCTTCCATTCTTGAGCAGTTGCCACTTTCGCTGGGTCCACTGAAATGCCATCTCCCGGCATAATATATATGTCCTAAGAACCATACCTCTGATTTCCAAAAAATGGCACTTAGGAAACTTTTCCTCAGAACATGCCTCCTCAATGTTTCTAACACCACTTCCAAATGATATTTATGCTCTTCCTCATACTTGGAGTAGATAAGAATGTCGTCGATAAAGACTAACACGAAGTTAATGAGAACATCCCTGAAATCGTGATTTATAAGGTCTACAAAATACGTGGGAGCATTGGATTGCCCAAAAGTCATTGCCAACCACTAAAAGAAAATGTATAGCCCCCTAAACGCAGTTAAGGTTATACTATCTTCTGCAGCCCTCAGTTGGTGGAATCTGATAGCTATGTCCATCTAAGAGAATACTTTCGCCCCATGAAGTTGATCAAAAAGGTCATCAATGCGGGGTAAGGGGTACTTATTTCAGATGGTCATCTTATTCAACTCTCGATAATCTACACATAGTCTTAAAGACCCATCAGACTTAACCATAAAAACCATAGCTGATCCAAAACTCAAATGACTCGGTCTAATCAATCCTCTCCTCAACAAATCATTTGTTTGATTCACTAACTCTTCCCTTTCTTACGGGGCAATCCTTCACTTAGGTTGAATCACAGGTCTTGCACCGGGAACTAAATAAATGTAAAACTCTATCTCATGGTGTGGGGTTAGACTATTAACCTCTTTAAACACGTCGGGAAAATCCTTAACAACTTCTATAGACTCTAGCTCCTCTTGGGATGCCTCAAGAGCATAAAATAAACTACACATATGAATATTGGGGTTCTCATATGAAACTTTAGCAATTCTTCCCATATTGGTTACTAATGATACGGTCCTCTCATTACATTTAAGGCAGCTACATACTTCGATAACAATCCATACCAAGAAGAATATCAATCCCGTTAAAATCTAGGACGTATGGGTCACAAGAAAAATGGTGGGAAAGGTAGGTAATTTGCACATCCTTACAAATCATACTTAAATGGGTAACACTACCTATGGGGTTCGATACACATACAGGGTTCTCTATAATACTTGGAACAAGATGAAATTCATCTACTTATTCTACAAAGATAAAGCTATAGGAGACACTAGTATCAAATAATACTCTAACAAAAATACCATTAATCAATACTGTACCTTCAAGGACACCCTTTACCTTCATATCTAAAGAAGACGGTGGCTTATCCTTAATTGCATACACCTTGACCTACTGTATCTTCTTCATAATTGGCAGTCCTTTACCATATGACTCATTGATGACAATTGAAACAGTGTGTCTTCTGAACCATTGGAGAGATGGGTCCTACTTGCTAGGGAGCTTCAAAATTTGGACTAAATCTTGCAATGTGACCTTTCTGCTTGTAAATAAAACAACCCATATTCTTAAACTTGTCCTCTTGGTTTCCTCTCGATTTTCCCTTCCCCATCTTCTTCTAATTCGGGTTGAACTTCCTCTTGTTTATATTGCCACTACTAGCATTTCCATTGGATGCTGCAGATGTTGGTTTCTTCTTTTCCAAAACTTCATATCTCAGAGCCATGTCCATAAAGTTCACAAAAGAACCGTTAAGATGAGCTGTCATCATTTCCTGGAAATCCACTCTCATTCCGGTAACAAACATCTCATTCTTCTTCAATGGGGTATTGATCAACTTGGGTCCAAAATGAGATAGTTCATTAAATTTCATACCAAACTCCACTACTAATAAGTTTCCCTACTTCAAGTCCATGATATTTCTGTACATTCTAGTTTTCCCAACTTCAAGCAAAAACTGATCCTCGAATGCTTCCTTAAATCGGGCCCACGAGAAATCCGCTTCTTGAACACTAGTAGTAAGGGAGTCCCACCAAGCTACTGCTATCTATTGCAATTGCCATAATGCTAAGAACCTTTTCTACTCATCCGATAGGTCAAGTACTTTAAAATCTTCTCAAATGATCGAAACCAAGCCTAAACTTCCATGATAGATTCAATTCCCTTAAATGGTTTCCCTTCAAGATTTGTGCAATCCTTGCACATGGCTGCAAAATTCATCCTTGGCTACACGGGTGGTGCCTCTTCTATAATTCCAACTCTGCTAGAATTTTGAGCTTGACCATTGGTGGTCATTGTGTTGTTAGCTCCCTTACCTCGTCTAGTCCTGTTGCTTATTTCTTACTACCTGGACATGGTAAGGTAATTCTTAGAATACTTTAGATGAGATAAGTCTTTTAAGAAATGCACTACGCAAACCTATCAAAGCTGATCTAACCAACAAGCATATATATATATATATGAACAAATATTTTACAAGCATGCACGCTTGAAAGTTGACCCCAAGCCAAAGCCTAGGTGTTCGTCGAACCTAAGCTCTGATACCACGTAAATGATTAGCCTTTCTTACTTCAAAAAATGAGCCATTTAGGGTAAAAAGAAAGATAAGAAAAAAACTAATCAACATAGAATCTCACAATGCAACTGGATAATATATAATAGATAACATAAGATCATACAAAGTCATCACCATAATATTATTACTTAAGAGTAATAATAGTACAAGTTCCAAATGGGGACAATTATATCTGCCTGCCCTTACATGACTAATGGAAAATACATACATGCACAACGGAATAAAATACATAACTAGCTAATGATGAAGCCACCTGCTCCAAGCTTCTCGAAAAGCATCCGTGAGAAACCTGGTTCAATTAGCTACTCCTAAAAATTTGAATACCCAAGAATTTTAGGGCAAGTAAATAAAACTCCAGGTCAAACATCGATCTGGTGTGAGTAAACTCAAAAAATGAATTATTATTTTAAAAATTCTTTTAAACTCAAAGGGATCTTGTAAGATCACGCCGCACATAAACACGAATGGGTTTTTACCTTACAATAACCAAAATGATATTCTATATAAAAATCCAGTGATATTATCATAATATCTAGGGTTTTCAAGTAAATATATAAAATACAGAAATTGTTACATTAATTAAATCCCAACATAATAGGTACATCACTAAAACTGAAGACACTTATTGGAAGTTAGGTTTAAATCAATGACAAGGCTACTGGGGTAACGCCTGCTACAGTACACCTCTAGATAAAGAAAACTGAGGGCCTCGCTTAGACCCTACGAACATAGAACCGGCCTACCCCTTATAGGATAGTACCGAATATGATCATCCCTTGGTTGTGATCAACAACGGCACTGGGCCCCAAAGTATACATGAGTATATTGTAATTGATCTAGATTAAGGATAACCATACTCTAATGGGAGTGAACCACTTAGCCCTACTAAATCTCCCTTGTCTTAGTCATTCCTGGTTGACGAGGCCCAAGGCTACATTTAAATTTCTTTAGCAATTCCCACTTAGAACGCTAACAATGCCTTCCAAGCGACAATACAATGTTAGCATTCGTCCATTCAAGTCATTCAGCAGATGAACAAACCGAAAGAACTACTTCCACTACAACCATTTTGGAATCACCCATGGAGTTAGTAGTAAGTACCTCTAGCACCTTAAAGATCTTCGTCTTCGATTCTAGTTATATCCAAATTGAATGCTTACATTGGTTCGAAGTGGTTTTTAGATATTGCATGCTATCTGTAACACCCTGTAATTTAGCGTTAGTTAATTAGATAGTTGGTTAATTAATTAGGCTTCGAAAATGGAATTTGTTTAAACAATGGAATTTGACTACGAAACTTGCACCATTGCGTTCGTGGAAATTTTTTGAGCAACTTCATATTTAGAGTTTTGCGATCTGAGTCCAAACAAAGAAGTTACGGATGAAAAACGAATTCAAAACGAAAATAATTAAATAAGGAATAATTAACATTTTTATATTAATTAACCGGGCCTGTAAGCCGACCCATCATAGGAGACGGTGGACCCTTAGCGGTCGACCGATCACCCAAGGGCGGTCGACCGGTGGCGACCTGGCGGCTCCAGTATACCTAGGCCGCAACGGCCTGAATTTAATATATTTCGATCGAATGGTTCTGGTTGATTCTAGCACCTATAAATTCAGGCTTAACCCTCCCTTCTCTTCTCATATTTTTATGGAGGCGGTAGCAAAGCTCTGCCATTTCTTCTTCTCCACATTCTTTCTAAATTAAAAAGATAAGGTATTTGTATCTATATTCAATAAATCGGAGAAGAGTAGAAATCTAATAAAAAGGTGAAGAGAATCAACCATATGCGTATTTGAGGTAATTTAAATATTTAAATATTTGTTTCTATTTTCTCTCCCAATCCCAAATCTCTTCTCAGATCTGTAATTCTAATGTATGTATATACTTTTTATACATATCTCTTGGGGTAATAAGGATTTGGAGATGAATCAAAGGTTCTACTTCAGATCTTGTAACGACCCGGATTTTTAGCCAATGGATATCGGGGTAATTAACTGATTCTAATTATTAAAATATTGATTTTTATAAGTCAAAAAGATAAATTTTCTGATAGTTAAAATATATGTATCTATAAATTGATTAAAAACTATATTAAATATTGAATTATAAAATCTCTGGATATGATAGATTTTATAGAAATATAAATAATACTCCACCAATAAAATTCAAGGTAGAATATATTTGTATATAAATATAAATACATACAAGTTAATGATGTTCATATATATGTATATATATAAGCATATAAGAGTGTGTGTGTGTGTATATATATATATATATCTGTGTGTGTGTGCCATATAAAGTAATGTATATGGAAATTTGCATAAATGTATATACATATATATGTGTGTGATGACAAGATATACATAAGTATATGCATATATATATATATAATAGTGAATGTGAAGAATGTTAATACATGTGTAAATAAATGTATACATATCTACAAGGAAGCACACCTTATGATAACTGTTTGTACCAAAATTGGGCACAACACTCTTTGGATGTGTTTGAAGAGATAAAATGAAGAAATTAAATGGAAAACGAGGAAGATCTAACAAACACACTAGTCGATAAACAGGAATAACGGATAGAAACACACAAATTTAGAGTGGTTTGGCATATGGCCTACGTCTACTATGAAATGGCTGACTTTTATTGATTCTTGCTTGCTGGTTATAATGAGTTACAATAGTAGAATTCAAGCACAATAGTAATTTTGGCAGAGTCTGGACGTAGAAGAGCTAAAAAAAGTCCCTTTTTTGTAGGCCCCGAGCTGCTATTTATAGGCGGAGGTGGCAAATATCTCACCCAGATCTCGGAAGCCCTCTTCTCTCATGTGGGTGGCCCATGCAATTGATCCCCGGTTATTTGGACTCGATCCGTGATCGATACGAATGAAATTCGTATCGATCAATATTTACCCCAATCGAGTCTAGATCGATCATGAACATTTCTAAGGTTGCACGCAAGCTCCTGTGAAAATTTGGTAGCATTTGGACTTGTAGATTTTGTGTTATGATCGATGCAAGTTCGAGTTTGTTGAAGGCTGCCGAGTTCGCATCGCTTCCGTTCGCATCGCTTCTGTTCGCATCGCTTATGGGCACGTTCTTGCTAGGTGATGTGGCGCTAACTTTTATGATTGATCCACATTTCATGCCGAATGACCGAGTCTTCCACTTTTACATGCTTTGTTCGTATCGATCTGGAGTATTCTTTTCGTATCAATGGTTATTAACCGCTTCGTATCAATACAAATCTGTGTATTTCATATCGATAACCTAGATGATATTTCGTATCGATCATTCCACACATCTTTCGTATCAATGTCTTTAGTGGCATGTTTCATATCGATCGTTGGCTGATCGATACGAATTGAGTTGATGATGAGACCGGTACGGAATACATATGGACGAGATCGATACGAAAGTGTTGCTTATTGATGGATACGAACCGATGGATACGAAATGATGTTTAACCGAGGGATACAAACCGATGCTTACCTGATGGATACGAAATGCTGCTCACCTAATGGATTCGAACTAACGGATGTTTGGTGGATACGACTGAGGTTCCCTAGATGGATTCGAATGAAAGCGATGCAAAGGAGGCGTAATGATGGATACGAATGAGTTGATTTCCTTGGTTTGCATCGATCATACTTTGAGCATACGAACTATGGTTGACTTGAAATTTGGAATGTTGGTTTTCATAGCTTTGATTGTCGTGTCATGTTAATTATAGCTCGATCCAGAGTCGGTCAAAATTTACCAGCTTCCACATCGAACCTGTGTATAACCGTTTTTCGGGATGAACTATCTTTGATTTTCAGTCAATTTCTTGGTGTCACAGCCATGCCAAAAGGCGGGATAACATTTGCCTCCCAAAGTACGTCAAGTGAGGACATGACGTGCTTTGAAAAGCTGCAATCTTCATTCTGAAAAGTTCTATCTGACTTGTTGAACGGTTGTCGTTTTCTTGTACAAAGATGTAACCTTTGATTGGTCTTCGGTAACACAAATAATAGATGGTTGACTACCAATTGTAGTACTGTACACTGTTGTAACTGAGTGTCGAATGATAGCAAATTGTTTTTCATTGTCGTAATTGCCACTAGGTGAGCATTCAACTCGTATGAATTTTGAAAATTTAATGTTATTTCAACATACATGCACGTATGTTAACCTGACTCATGTTCACGTTTGTACGTTCACGGGTCGTTGTCAAGTTCTTTAGTTTTCTTGCATCGAATTCCATATCGATCCTCTCCTGAATCGATGTGAATTTCGAGTTGTAACAACGCTTGATGGTTGCTTTGGAGTGTCTCTTCGTATCGATCCTCTCCTGGATCGATGTGAAAGGTTAAAAAGTTTCTCTTCACATCGATGGCAATCAGTTGGCTCTTTAAATCATTTTGTATTAATGGATATGAATTCAGGTGGTCTTCAAAGTGATGGACACGAAGTTGTCACTTCATATCGATGGACTTATGATGGGTATGAACAGCCCAACTGGTCCTTCGAGTATTATTCGTATCAATGGAGACGAACTCCTGAGGACCTTGAAATGATGGATATGAAATTTTCAACTCGTATCGGTGAATCATTGATGGATTTGAACGGCTTCGAACAAAGCTTCACATCGATGGCATGAGAGAACGCTTTTGACCGGTTGACATAACTGGGAGACGAATCATTTTCCTTCTTGGCTTCGTATCCATATAAATAAGTTTTATACTTAGCCAATTTTTCATCTGCTCTTATTTCCCTTTCAGCCTTCGTATCGATAGAGAACTGTCTTCGTCTCCAAATCGAATAGCTCATTAATCCTTCGATCTGATTGTTTAAGCTAGGTAATTAACCAATCAAAACCACTCTAAAATGATGAGACTCAAGTTTTAATGCCAACTCTCCAAATACGTTGCCGATTCCGACATCGTTGATGCCGGAATTTGGTTGGAGTGAAGTCGAGAGGGAGCAATAGTGTGTTAGCTGCTTGGGGAAGAAGGAGTGAGGAGGGATACGAAGGAATTGGTGAAAGGTTGTTCGGCATCAATTTCGCATCGATGAAGGGTTAGAGAGACTTGGTTTCGCATTGAAACTCCACCGGGAACTTCGCATCGGTCACCTGCCTTGAACTTCATATCGATTGTTGATTCTTGGATTCTGTTTTTATCACTTCGAATCGATATGGATACGAAGCATATTTGTGATGGATACGAACTCCGTTGTAACCTGACCGATGCGAAGTCAATGCGAACTGATCGATACAAAGCCAGTGAATTTCGATCGATACGAAGTTGGGGCTTCCCTGATCGATACAAAGTGACTGTTTTGGACCGATATGAAATGAAAGTTCCTTAATCGATACAAAGTTAGAGCCTTTGCAAGGAACGATCAAAGTTTGGACTTCGATGGATACGCAACTTCACACATACATGAACACTTATCACCGACGACCTTCTGGCTTGTATAATTAGAATTAACTGTTTCACCGAATATTTGACTGCCTTTCGAAGCTCGTCGATGGAACTGTAACTTAACCAAATTTGACGAACTTTAACTTGGATCGGTCTCTTAAGTCTGAATGGTACGGGTGGGATGGTCAGCGATGTCGGTCGCTCTTGTCGAATCTCGAAGTCTTATCATTTGAACATTTCTCCAATTCTGTAGAATTTTTAAGTATTATGTAGCACTGCACTGCGCAACACATTCATGCACTTCACATTGGGGGAACACATGGGCTTATTATCATCTAATGATGGTTTTTGATGAGCTGATTAGTTATGGAACCTAGAAGTTTGCAGCAACAGGAGGTTCAGAGTCCACCTCCTTTGATAATAGAGATGCCGGCCATCGCGGTCGAAGTCATAATTCCAGCTACAGATGAGCTGCCAGGAGCAATCTTTGTTGGGAATCCACAAGATTCCATACCATCTAACGTCTCCGAAGATATGTTGGGGAGGATTTGTTTGAGGCATGGGCTATCGCTGGATGATGTCCTGTTACTGGGGCAAAATGACAGGCCACATATTCCTCCAGAAGGATACACAACCTTTAATCAACACTCGTGCACAGCTGAAAGACTTCCTCCATTTAAAAAATGTATTCGAGAAGTGTTAGCTTTCTTTGGGATCGCTCCATCACAGTTGCACCCGAATGGGTATGCATTGCTGAACAGCTTATTCATTGTTTTTATGGAGCAACTCTTACGGCCCCCGACTCCGGAGGAAGTCAGGTTCTTGTTCATTGTCAAGAGTCATGGGGATAACCCCTCATTCACATTCCTAAAGTCAATCAGGAATTGCCAAGTGGTGACTGGATCCTGGACCAGGCTTAGCTACTTCAAAATGGAGTGGTTCTATGTTTGATGCCCGTCAGGATTTGCTTGAATGTGGTTAGTTAGACGTAAGTGTCGCAATTTCTCTAGTGGCCTACAAGATAGTTGTAATTAACATTAAATCTAATATTTCCTTTCCTCTGCAGCCACAATTCCATGACTCGAAGGTGCCCAATTTAAAGAAATAGTGTGGATCCTTCAAGAGGTGCCTGGTGAGATGTGAGAGATTGACTCGATGCTGAAAGGTGAAAATTTGAGGGTCGTTGGGCTAATTGATCAAGACTAGTGCATAAGACATGAGCGACCGCTTAGGACAGCCCCGGCGATACGGGCGAAGCGTAGGGCGCTCGGGATTGTAATTGCTGAGGAGGGCGATGAAGAAGATACGCCCAACGAAGACGAACCCGTAGCCGGGCCCCAAAATAGTTCTCGGCATTTAGAGGGAAGGAGGAAAGGCAAGGCAGTTGCTCATAAGCTTCATAAGTCTTTAAGATGGAAATCCGTAGTCGTGTCCCTGCCAACCGCCGGTGTTAGATCTTCGGAAACTCCTTCAGCACAAATGGAGAATCCTTTCAAAGGAATCGCCGACATTCCAATTTCGGACTATGTGTCGCTTCAACAAACACCAGATTGGAAGGGCTTCAAAGCGCTTTAGATTTAGGCGAGTCACTTCCTACGAGTATGGCCAACACAACCGGTTGGTCGGGGGGTTTTGCACATGCATACATACACTTTCACGGCACTACACGATTTCCAATCATAAGTTATTCATTTCTAGAGATTACCAAATCTGCTTCTCTTTCTATTTTACAGATATGATGACAAGGCGGAATCCATGATCGGTAGCCTTCGCTCGGCACGCTAGTCGTCTAGTTCATACTATGAGTCCCGTAGAAGGGAGGCTGATAAAGACCGCGATCGTGGATATTCTAGCCAAGAGCATTATAAAAGGGAGAGGGGTAGAGAGGGAGAGAGAGAGAGAATATAGGCTTCGCTCCCAGTCGCGTTCTCCGCCACCTCGAGCCCCAACACAACCTTCCGGTCATAGTAAACAACCCTTGGAACCATCATGCCAAAGACCACCTACTCAAGTACCAAGGTCTGATTCACAGTGCCAGAGGACGGAAACCGAAACTCCAACTATCACCGAGCATACTGTTATAGAGCCCACCGGGGAGGGAGCGATCAAAATCGCCCAGCTGAAAAAAGATTTTCCAAACATCTATTTTGATGGCTTCATCTTCCCTCTGCATTTAAAGAAAATTCTAGTCGAGGCAGAACAAACAATGCATGACTATATTCATGACGTTTACAACCAGTACTAGGAATGGATGAAGACCACGGAAAAAGCATCGGTGGTGGCCTTTGAGCGGGCGAAAATAATTGAGAAATTAGAAACTGATCTCTCTCAAAAGGACCGCATAATTTAGGTGCTACATGATGAGAATGAGTGAACGAGAAACTCAAAGATAGAGGCAAACACAAGGGCTGATGATGCCACTCAACGAATGGAAGAGATGAGGCGGACGCACTTAGACCTAGTCGAGGAGATGGGGCACCAGACCACCACAGTCATGGCCGAACGTGATGGGGCGCTTAAAGAGCTTGAAGAGCTTAAGGTCAAATTTGTCGAAATCGTCAAAGAGAAAGACGATGCAAACAAAGATTCCCAGGAAGCGTGTGAACAGGCTGTGGCACTTAGGGATGAGAGGGACGTGGCAAAGCTTAAAATTCAGGAAGCCCAGGCCAGGGTTGAGAATGAAGTAAAAGCGGCGGAGGCCAGGTTAGAGACTGACATCGAAGATCTTCTTATCAAATACAATGCTAAAGTTTTGAAGCACCGAAACCTAACCTGGCTCGATAACTATCCATCACACTTGTATAATGCTTGGGGCCACTTGGTGGAAGACAAGAAAGCTGACCATCAAGCCGAATCTGTAGATGAATTTGAATTGGGGAATCGGGTATTGAGTGAAGATGAGAGAACGGTTCTCCACGACATCACTATCACATATGAAAAGGATAAACTCGCTACTCAGCATTCAGAAGCTGGAGAAGGTTTTGTTGTTGAGCATCATGATGCGGGTTCCGAAACTCTTGTGCCAACCCTGTCCGAACCTACGTCTGCGGTTAATCCTTCGTCTGTTCGTGCATACAATCCTGATCAACCACAGTTATCTCCAGCTCGCGAGCATGTTTCCGAAGCTGCTCCACCACCTGCGAACCAATCTGAGGAAGGTATTCTAAAGATTGCTTGTGCTCATTCAAAGCCGTAAACATTGATTAAAATAATCACTAACTCTTTTTCTTTGTCTCTATTCAGTGATAGGAGCTACATCAATTGTGCCCCCATAACCCAAGAGCCGCATTACGTACAGGAGGCCCTTATTACAAAAGCGACTGTTACAACAGCTACTACATCAACAGACGGAGCATAGGGGAGCACATTTACTTTTGATGAGAAGATGATGGAGGAGCTTCTCGCCACCAAAGCGACCCTTTTGCTGATCTACCATTTGTCATGGGTGGAGGCGCACATGATCAGCTCCTCGGACCAAACTGCTAGCATCCCCGGCGATGCCCAAACAATCCACGAAGAGAAGATAATAGCTGAAATTAACGCCAAGATGGAAGCAGCTGCGTGAGCCAGTGGCTTTGAAGGTGGAATGGAGGGACCTGGTCCAGCCCCTTTGCGAATGATTTCTCCTGGAAGCACGGTCGTTGACACCAGTGTGCCCCTTCCGTCTTCTAACATTGATCATGTCCCTCCGACTCCGCCTTCAGGAAGTATTCCAATCCATGTGAGTTCGAAGGAGGAAGTTACCATAATGCCCCGGACTGGAGATCAACTGCCAAAAGGCAAGGGTTCAAAGAGGAATCCAAGTGGTAGCTCCAACGGGTCAACGCCGAAGGGGAAGAAGAAGAAAGTGAAAGAATAGGCATGTCTTTTCATCTCATTTTTGGTAGATAGATAGGAATTCCTTTTTGCTTTTTGTAGGCCGTGTATAGATGCGGGTTCGGCCCCTGCTAGTAGAATTTTTTGGAATAATTTTGTACTTATCCTTTTCTTCCAAAGAATAGCTGAAATAAAATCTCATTTTGTCTTCAGCACAGTTTGCGTTTATTTCGCTTAAGTATTTCAGCGTTCGAACTTCCATTCAATGTACTTGTGGAGTTTTAGTCTTTGAATCGGACCCGGGTTCAGTTGCTAAGTTCTGGAGTCACGGCTTCGGGTCACGATCATATCGTTAAGTCAAATTCCAATACCGCACTGTCTCAATCAGTGGCTGATACGTAAGTTCTGCCCCTAATTTCGGGGACAAATTGAAAAGATCGGTAGGCCATCATTTTTCGCCTTTAATACATCAAACCCAATTCTATTGAATCGAGGATAAAATTAGACGAGTTCGGGTGGTCGAATCACACCTACTCATCCATTGGTAATTGCATCCACGCTCTGGGGATTGTACTTGCACACTGGCGGTCGGTCACGCCCGTTTGATATTTAGGACTTCGTCCGCACTCTGGGGACTTAGATTGATTCGTGGGTGGCCAGTCACACCCACTTTGCATTTATACTTCGGCCCGCACTCCTGGGGATCGGAGTGGTCCTACGGGTTGTCAATTCACACCCTATTTTTGTTTAAACTCCAATTCGCACTCTGGAGATTTAGAGTTAGTCAATATTTATACTCCAGTCCATGCTCTGGGGACTTAGAGTTAGTTGATGTTTATACTCCAGTTCACACTTTGAGAATCTAGAGTTAGTTAACACACGGTCAATCACATCTGTTATGAGTTTCAGAATTTCGTTCGCACTACGGGAACGACCGGTGTATTAGGATCGTGGATGGTCGGATCACATCCACCCTGAGTTAACAAGTGAGGTCGTTAGATGGATGGGTCCATCCTCCTCGAACTTGGTTTAAACACGAGCGAAGTCGTTAGGTGGACGGATCCACCCTCTTCGAGCCCACATGTGCAAGTTTATACCCCAGTTCGCACTCTTGGAATCTGTAGTTAGTTAGAGGATTGTCGTGTATCAATCCTTTTTTGGCTTCAGTGTGATGACTTCCCCCGATCTTGTGTTTCACTTAGCGAGTGACCAGTTATATCATAGTCACTCCCTATTTGAATAAGTCCTACCCTAGGATGGAACTTAGCTCTCCGTGCATTGTGATGGTTGTATGACGCATTTAGAAATCACTGCTCTGGCTCGAAGAGATTGCATTTTATTGCCGAAATAAGAAAATATGGCAAAGTCAGTTGCCTTATTACAAATTAAGATTTCGAAATGCATTGACAAATTGCAAATGAAAAGTAGACCGAATAAATAAATAGAGCCTGTTATGTGTAGTAGCAACGAAGACTCTCGCTGTTCCTGACTTTCGGTAGAGTAAGACCATCAACGGTCGATAATTTGAATGTGCCGTCTCCGACCTTTCGTTCGATGACATACGGCCCTTCCAATGTTGGCTTCATATGTGAAGGAACTAGGTAAATTCTCTTAAGGGGATGATCGACGAGTTCGAAGGTTCGAGCTCGGACCTTGGCATTGTATAATCGGGTGACTCGACTTCGATATGCAGCTGCCCTAAAATCTTCCTCTTCGTGCTTCTTATCCAATAAGTCAAGGGATTCATCAAGTTATATAGCATTTGTCTTTGGATCATAATATGTCACATGATGAGAAGATACTTCCATCTCGATTGGAATAATGGCTTTTGAGCCGTAGGAAAGAGAGAATGGAGTGTGGCCGGTCATGGATTTATGGGTTGTCTGATAAGCCCATAAAGCCATAGGAAGTTCATCGACCCATTTGCCTCCGGCCTTTTCCAGTCGTTTCTTCAGAATGGACTTTATAACTTTATTAACAGCTTCAACCTGTCCACTCGCTTGAGGGTGCGCAACTGCAAAGAACTTCTTCTGGACGTGGAATCATTGACAGAAATTCTTAAATTCAACACTGTGGAATTGTGCTCCGTTGTCAGTGATGATGGTATGTGGGAGGCCAAATCGATAGATAATGTTGCGTACAACAAAGTTGATAACTTTCTTCGTTGTGATAGTAGCAAGGGACTCAGCTTCTGCCCATTTGGTGAAGTAATCAACCGAAAGATGGAGTACTTCGCACCACCTTTAGCTAGAGGTAGAGAACTGATAATGTCGATGCCCCATACTGCGAACGGCCATGGACTAACCATCTAAGTTATTTCGATAGGCGGGGCTCTTGGAAACCGAGCGTGTTTTTGACATCTGTCACATTTTCTGGTGTAATCTGATGCATCGCGATTTACAGTCGGCCAATAATATCCATATCGAAGCACTTTCCTGGCAAGAGCTTGCCCCCCGATGTGATCGCCTCATTCTCCTTCATGTACATCATTCAATACTCGTTTGATTTCATCATAGGCGATACACCGGAGTAAAGGAACAGAGTACCCTCTTCTATACATGACTCCATTTTGAATAGTGAACCGTGAAGCCTTTCGAAACTTGCCTTTTTTCACTCCTACGCTCCAGTAGGGTCCCATGCTCGAGAGTTTCCGAACGGAGTCATCCATGAGTCCTTATCGGGAATGACTTCAAATACCCAGTCTGTTTCCATCGGATCAATGCTAGGGGAAGATAATGTCTCTACGGGAACAATTCCCATTTTTTGTGCCTCACCTGTATTGGCTAACTTTGCTAAGGAATCGGTCTTTTGATTGCTTTCTCGGGGTATGCAATAAATGGCATAATAATCGAACTGATCTAATATTTCCTAAACCCGAGCAAGATAAGCAGCCAGTCTTTGGTCTTTTGCCTGATACTTCCCCCGAACTTGACACACGACCAATTGTGAATCAGAGTAAATCTCCACAACAATAATTCTTAAATCCCTGGCAAGTCTCAATCCGGCGAGCAAGGCTTCATATTCGGCCTCGTTGTTAGTCGCACAGAAATCGAACTTTAAGGCATAGCATATGGATCGACCTTCAGGAGTCTCAAGTACAACTCCGCCGCCTGAACAGCGGTCATTTGATGCACCATCAGTATGTAGCTTCCAGACATATTTTGGAGATTCACTGTTTTCAGGCAAGTCCTCTGGGATAGTGAATTCAGCTATGAAATTTGCTAGAACTTGTCCTTGAATGGCTCGCCTTGGTGTGTAAGTGATGTCAAACTGACTCAGCTCGATATTCAACTTGAGTAGCCTACCAGACGTCTCAGGTCGCGTAAGGACCTATCGAAACGGCTGATCGGTGTAGACGGTGATAGGACGAGCCTGGAAATACGGGCGAAGCTTCTTTGAAGCAATGACAAGACAATAAGCTAGCTTTTCCAACTTCGGATAATTTCTCTCTACTCCGGTCAGTCGTTTACTAATGTAATATACTAGCCATTGTATCTGGTCTTCCTCCCTAATTAAGGCAGCACTGATTGCATTTTCTGACACCGCCAAGTAGACGTACAATCTCTCGTGATCAATAGGCTTTGACAGAATGGGTGGCATGGACAGGTGTTGAACCATTGCTTGGAATGCGCCCTCGCATTCTGTAGTCCATTCAAAATTTTGTTTCCCTTTCCTGATCAGATCGAAAACGGGAATGCATTTGTCGTTGGATTTTGAGATGAACCTGCTCGGTGCTGCCACTTTTCTGTTGAGGCTCTGAACCTGCTTTATCTTCCTTGGAGTCTCAAGATTTCTGATTGCCCAGATCTTCTCGGGATTGGCTTCAATTCCTCGGGCATTAACGATAAATCCAAGGTATTTTCCAGATGCGACCCCAAAGTGATATTTCAACGGGTTGAGTTTCATTCTGTACTCTCGGAGGATGTTGAACATCGATTCCAGGTCTTTGATATGATCAGTGGAGAATCGCAACTTCATAAGCATGTCATCCACATATACTTCCATGGTTTTTCTTATCTGGTTAGCGAACATTCAATTAACTAGCCGTTGGTAGGTTGCTCCAGCATTCTTGAGTCCAAATGGCATGACTTTGTAGCAGTAAAGTCCCAGATCGGTGACGAAGCCGGTATGCTTCTGATCGGGCAAGTGCATGGGTATCTGATTGTAGCCAGAATACGCATCCATGAAGGATAAGAGTTCATGTCTAGCTATTGAGTCTACGAGTAGATCGATTCGGGGAAGTGGAAAACTGTCTTTGGGGCAAGCTTTATTCAAGTCTGAGTAGTCAATGCACGTTCTCCATTTTTCGTTAGGCTTTCTGACAATTACAGGATTGGACACTCATTACGAATATAATGCATCTCAGATAAACCAGTTCGGCTTGAGTTTATCTACCTCTTCCTTAAGGGTGGGAAATCTCTCTGGATCCATAATATGCCTTTTTTGCTTGACCGGGACATGCCGTAGGTCAATATTCAATGTGTGGCTCGCGATGTCCGAGGAGATTCCATACATGTCAAAATGCATCCAGGCAAATACGTCGAGGTTTGCCTGGAGAAATTCAACCAATTCCTCCTGCATTTGTTGCCTTAGCTGAGATCTAATCTTTATCATTTTAGAATCGTCATTACCGTCGATCGGAACATCGATCATCAGCTCGATCGGGGAAGCTTGACTGTCTTTACACTCGTCTTCACTTTCGGTATCTCTCGGGTCAAGATCCCTTGGGAATTGGTTGGGGTGCCCGGGCCTAGGCCCAGGCGTTAGCTGTCAATTTTCCGCAAAGCGAAAGCAGAGAGATTCCTCTATGCTCTTTTCATTTTCTTTTCGCTACGCCTCCCGCAGCTTGGCAACATAACAGGCTCGTCCAGCAGCCTGGTCTCCCTGAACGACTCCAACTTCGCTGTAAGTAGGGAATTTTAAAGTCAGACACCAAGGGGCAATGACAGCCCTGAACTCGGCTAGGGCCGGTCGGCCCAAAAAAGCATTGTATGGCGAGTCTATGTCCAATACAACAAACTATGATATTCAAACTCTCCAGCGTTCTCTAATTCCCAATTCCACTGGTAGCTCCACCATCCCAGTGGGTATAGTCGCACTTCCATTAAAGCCATGAATGCGAGACTAACAAGGCTTCAAATCCTTTACTTCCATCTTTATCTAATCATAAGCTTGCTTAAACAATATGTTCACTGAGCTTCCACTGTCCACTAGGATCTTCTTCATCCAAGCAGGACCTATCTGAGCTGAAATGACAAGTGGATCAATGGTTGGGGCTTCAACTCGGTCGGCATCCCTGTCTCGAAATACGATGTCGTCTGTCATCTTTCTCAGTTGCTTGTCCGAAGCACCGTCTTCCAAATTACTACAACATTCGAAGCTCGCATGCCTAATGGAACTGGCATACGACTCCATTTCCTTCCAGCTCCGATCTACTGGATGAGGACCACCAGTGACAGTATTAATCACCAACCTCCCGCCGGTACGAGCGGGTTCCTCCGGTCTCGCCTGATTTGGTATTTGGTTCTGATTCGATGAGCCCACTCCTCCAGACTGTGGAACCCGCACAAACTGCTCCAACTTTCTCTCTCGTATCAACTTCTCAATAATATCCTGTAAATGATGGCACTCGTTTGTGTTATTGATGTGCATGTAAATGTGCATATTTTTACCACCATATTTAATCTATTTAAATTAAATAAATGATCATATTAGGTGTTTTAACTTGTTTAAATCAAAATTCAAATCATTTTCAAATTATCACATATTCATCTTCATATAGGGGCAAAATGGTCCTCTTTGTGCATTTATTAATTTGTGAAAATTTTAATTGAAAATTTCTATGTTATTTTGTAGGAATTTAAATTCAAATACAAGTGACTTCATGAAGATATATGCATGTACAAGAGTGAATACAAAGGAATGGAGATGGAAATAATTCAAAGTGATTATCATGGAGGGCCCCACTTACCCACCTACCTTAATGTACACTTAGGAGCCAATGCACATGCTAAAAAGTCTATTAAATCTTCATGCACACTTAATGGATGATTATTTGAAGTTAATGATAACTTGGTCACCACACTTCCTAAGGGGTAGTTTTTGCATTCCCCAAAAATATGGATTAGGGTTTCTAACTTGTATAAATACCCCTTATGCTTTATGTAAACTCTCTTCCTCTTAGTTAGTTTTTAGCTTAGAAATATAAGAAAGCTTCTCTTTTCTTTTCCTGGCTACTTAGCCATTTCTTTCATGTAATTTATTTTTTTGCAACTTTAATATATTGCTCTTTTCTTTTCTTCTTTACTTCCTTTCATGCAAGTAGTGTAGTTTGATTTTAATGCAAGTAGATTAGTTTTTCTTCTCATTTTGCTCTCTTTTTCTTCTTGTTTATTCCATGTTGCAACCTACATTTGTTGATTTGATAACAAATATGAGAGCCTAATCCTTTCAATTTAGGGGTAATGAAGCTCTCTAGTATGTAGATGCAACATTTTGATATTATGTTCTCTTTTTGTACTTCATGGAAAAATGATATTTATGTAATTTTTTTGTTTATTATTGAGTTTGATAGCCTATGTTGCTCAAAACAAATAGGCTATGCTTAATCATATGAATCACAAATTTCCTCTTCATCTATATATGATTATGGCAAAGAAGTGAATGTTGAAATTAAAATTTGATGGTATGTATTTCTAAATAATAGTTAATAGGTCATGCTTAAAATAGATTTCATTTTCAACTTTGTTGTCATTTTCATGAGAGTTAGTAAGTGGTTTAAGGGGTGTGTTATAGTTTGATGGCTTAAGTTGAGATAATTAATATCACAAATAAGCCATACTTATGATAAACACATCATTTAAATTCACTAATGACCAAAAAAGAGAGATCATAACTTCATTTTTGTTGAACTATGTGATCTAGAGAGTGAATTTATCTCTAAATTGTTTTTTTCTACTCTCATATTTTTATCACTTTCTTTTTGTCATTTTTCTTACATTTTCTAGCTAATCACTTTCAACTTTGGTTAATTTGATTGAGTAGAGATTTAAAATCAACAATTCCATACGGATCGATCCATACTCACCACGTACTAGAATTGTACGCCGTGCGCTTGCGGTATAAATTTTAATTCAAAATTTATCGGTGGTTTTCTAACTTAATAGAAAATTAGCCGTTAGACAGTTATGGCCATAACTATCGTGAAATCTACAAAACTTCCCCATTTGAATCAGTTTTTCTGATGATTGCTTCATAGCAGGTTTCTTATATTGAATAGTATTGCAAGTCTGCAAGTACACATTTTCCAACAACGTATTCAAAAGAGTATAATTGTCAAACATAGGAGCCCTATGTCGTAGCCCACGATTCTGATCCTATTTTCTATTTTGATTCCCATTGCCTTTCTGTTGATTCTGTTTGTTCTGTATTTTCAATTGCACCTTTCCGAAACTCTCCCCGGTTTATTTAACAGCGACATTGCTTTAGATTCCTTCCACATTGGGTCCTACGTCATCCTTTTTCCCAAACTGTTTTGCATCCTCCCTTCTCAAAAACTGGGCTGCCTTGGAATAGAAATGGTCCAATGACATAGGTGGTTTTTCGGCCAACCAGTTGCCAAATTCAGAATCGGGGTCAATTCCCTTAGTTAGTGCCATCAGAATTGAGTTGTCATTGGGATTGCTAATCTCGGCGCACGCAGCGTGAAACCACTCCAAATAACGTCTAAGTGTCGCTCCGGGAGCTTAAGTGACGCTAGATAAGGTATTAACATCATTTTGTCTGGTGACATGCATGAGAAACTGTTCAACAAACTTCGTTGCCAACTGGTCAAAACATGAGATAGACCGAGGTGGTAGACGAGTAAACCCCATAGTCGCTATGCCCCGTAGAGAGATCGGGAAACATCAGCACTTGACCGCATCATCGGCTCGTGCGGCATTCATTAACCATTCGTACTTTAAGATGTGCTGGTTAGGATCAGAGCTCCCTTCATAAATGGGCAGAGTTGGCATTCTGAATCGTCGGGGTGGTTCAGTGTAGAATATATCACCAGTGAAGGAGGTATGACTCCGGGAGATTCCCCGGTCGTCATTGGTAAGTCCTTGACTTTTGCGGATCATCTGACGGATCATTATCGGGATATCCGGCATTTGGACGTTCTGGGCATGCTGAGAAAAGGTGTGGTCGGGTTCCACAACACGAGGATAGGCCGGTCGCGGTCGACGGTCCATATCTCGCCTCCTTGGTTCTAAGTCTTCAGGAACATAAGGCTCAGGAGTATAATTGCGTTGATGGTGGGTCGGATCCATTCGGTTCCGAGCGTTAGCTTCTAACTTAGTAACAGTGGTGGTAGTTCGGTTGTCGGTAATATGATAAGGAACTTTACCTCCTCGGGAGGAGGGTCCAGTTTGATGGCTTGTTGACGGGCCAACTCTCGGTTGCCCAATATTCAAGGTGCGCTAATGTCCAGTAGCCTGTGTATAGCTTCCATCTAGCCGTAGGCACGTGGATCTGAGATTAAAGTCAGAAGAGGCTGAACTTTCAGTGGATGAATAGGAAGCCTGATCCCTTCTGGATCTCCTTCATCTTTGACGATTCAGTTGATTGGTCAATTTTGCGTTGGCACAGAGTTACTGAGTAAGCTGCTGGCGGCTTTGAGTCGGCTCTTGCATTAACAGTTGGAACTCATCCTTGGTGATAGGGCCTTGCGGATCTGATGGTCTGGTAGCATTCTGATCGGTAGATGGAAGTTGTGCGGGGTTCTGTCTGTCCCGTCCTTCTGGATCTGCAGCTGTTGAAGTAGTCCTAGTGTTGACTATGGTGGATAGTGAAGCTCTCTCCTAGATTTGGTACAAATCTGAATAGGATGGAAGAACGTCTGAATTTGAAATCTGGATCTTCTCCTTAGATTCTTGCAATCCGATATCGATAGTAGATCCAATGAGCAGGAGAAACACTGGGTTTTCTCAACGAAAGCACCAAAGTGTTTGTACCAAAATTGGGCACAACACTCTTCGGATGTGTTTGAAGAGATAAAATGAAGAAATTAAATGTAAAACGAGGAAGATCTAACAAACACACCAGTCGATCAACAAGAATAACGCACAGAAACACACTGATTTAGAGTGGTTCGACGTATGGCCTACGTCCACTATGAAATGGCTGACTTTTATTGATTCTTGCTTGCTGGTTACAATGAGTTACAACTGTAGAATTCAAGCACAATAGTAATTTCGGTAGAGTCTGGACGTAGAAGAGTGAAAAAAGTCCCTTTTTGTAGGTTCCGGGCTGCTATTTATAGGCGTAGGCCATAAATATCTCTCCCAGATCTCGGAAGACCTCTTCTCTCACGTGGGTGGCCCACGCGATCGATCCCCGGTTGTTTGGACTCGATCCGTGATCATTCGTATCGATCAAGATTTAGCCCAATCGAGTCGAGATCGATCATGAACATTCCTAAGGTTGCACACAAGCTCCTGTGAAAATTTGGTAGCATTTGGACTTGTAGATTTTGAGTTATGATCGATGCAAGTTCGAGTTTGTTGAAGGCTACCGAGTTCGCATCGCTTCCGTTCGCATCGCTTCTGGGCACGTGCTTGCTAGGTGACGTGGCACTAACTTTTAGGATCGATCCACTTTTCATGCCGAATGACCGAGTCTTCCATTTTTACATGCTTTATTCGTATCGATCTGGAGTATTCTTTTCGTATCAATGGTTACTAACCGCTTCGTATCGATACAAATCTGTGTATTTCGCATCGATAACCTAGATGCTATTTCGTATTGATCATTCCACACATCTTTCGTATCAATGTCTTTAGTGGCATGTTTCGTATCGATCGTTGGCTGATAGATACGAATTGAGTTGATGATGAGACCGGTACGAAATACATATGAATGAGATCGATACGAAACTGTTGCTTATTGATGAGTACGAACTGATGGATACGAAAACGATGCTTAACCGAGGGATACGAACTGATGCTTACCTGATGGATACAAAACGTTGTTCACCTGATGGATTCGAACTAAAAGTTGTTTGGTGGATACGATTGAGGTACCCTGGATGAATTCGAAGAAAACCAATGCGAAGGAGGAGTAATGATGGATACAAATGAGTTGATTTCCTTGGTTTATATCGATCATACCTTAAGCATACGAACTTCGATTGACTTGAAATATGGAACATTGGTTTTCATAGCTTTGATTGTCGTGTCATGTTAATTGTAGCTCGATCAGGACTAGAGCAAAATTTACCAGCATCCACAACGAACCTGTGTATAACCGTTTTTCAAGATGTACTGTCTTTGATTTCCATTCAATTTCTTGGTGTCACGGCCTTGCAAAAAGGCGGGATAACAATAACAATTAAATGTATATATGTAGAGATATAAATGTATATATGTATATATATACATTATTATAAAAATGGAAAGGGCAAACATATACCCATGGTTAAGAGTAGGTGGATCTACACATAAGGATATATATATACATTAATTCATATAAATGTATATGTAAACACATAAGGGAACATAACATTTAATGCACATCCTCTCAAGCATATAATACATCAAATCCTCTTTTAAAATAATCAAATCAAGTCAATCTAATTTTTTTTAAATCAGGTCATAAATCTCAAATCAAAGAAAATATAAAAACAAAGAAAAAAAATGAAAAGAAAACTTACTGTACCGGATAAGAAGCTACAACCCATTCTCTCTATAAATAACATTGTCTTCCTTAAAAAAAATTCATTCGAACAAGAAAAAAATAATACAAGTTGCCATCTAAAAACTCTGTAGAATCAAGGTACTAGGAGATCAAAAACAGAAAGAAAGCAGTATTCTTTTTCCAAAGAAGTGTCTCTGTTTCAAAGAAAAGGGCGAGTAAAACATTCTTTTATACTATAAACTATGTTTGGATGTGTACATAGAAGTTTTGGTTGATATGTATGCTTGAACAGGAATGTATATATAAACTTATACATGAATATATATGTTAAGTGTTATGACCAGGAAAACAAACTCACAGGCCTGTACAGCCTTTTATTTATTTCTGTTCTGTTGATTGAAAAAAAATGTGTTATACCCAGCTTCAAAAATCTCTATCTCGCAACTTAATTGGTTTTAGGCTACGGTTTAAAAAGAAAAGTTATTTGTTTTCGATTGTACTTTATTTTAAAATTGCTGCTATTGAATATCATGAAGCATAGAGGTTGAAAATGATATTTTACAATAGGTAACCCAAAATTTGCAAGAAAATCGAACATCATGTTTAGAGCTTTTGTTTATGTGAACATGATTTCCATGGAAAATGATGAATTTTGATGGTTGTTTCATGATTATTAATCACGTATGTGATGAGATAAAAGAAGATGACCAGTTTTTGGTCTTTGAGCAAATTCCAGCAAGGCAGTCAATGGTGGAGATCGGGGTTTGGTCAGAAGGAAGCTCGGAGGAGGGGGAAATCGGGAAAAATGGCGTTGGATTTTTTGAATGGCATGGTGGCCGGTCGGAGGGAATGTAGGGTTTCAAGGTGGAGTTTGGTCGTGGTCAGACTTGAGTCAACAGCGGCGCCGAGGAGGAGATAGTGGGCTGCGATATGGGGGGGAAAGACTGAGGAGATGGCAGCGGTTCTGCTAGTGAAGTTTGGCGTTGGCAGGTGGTCGGAGGTAGCTGGATGAGGTGGGAAAAGGTGGTCGATTTCGTTCCTGGTTTTGGATTCGAGTTCGATTTTTCGAACTAGGGCTGCGTCGTGGAAAACTGGGTGACCAGTGGTTTGCGGAGGTTGGAGGTGACCTGGGGCGAAGGCCAGTGGTGGATGGCGAGGAGTCGCCGTGGTGTGCACGTGCACGATGGGGTTTGTGTGCAGGTCAAAAGCAAAGAAAAGATGAAGAATGAAAGAGCGGTAGTTTAAAAGAGAAGAGAAGAAGAAGGGGTTTCTCTCGTGTTTGGGCAGTTTGGGACGGTCTTGTTTTTTAAAAATAAAAATATAAGAATTTCGAGTGTTTTCTTTTCTTTTTTTTCTTTTTTTAAACCATATTAACATTTAAACCCTTATTTTTCTTTAATTTAAAACAATATAGGAATTTGAAATCATTCTATCACCTAAACCCTTTTTCCTAAACCACTTGGTTAAGTTATTATTATGGAATTGAATTAATTTTTAATAATTAAAGTAAATAACCAATTTAAACTTTAAATTGATTAAATCCCAAGTTCATTTATATAAGATAGTTGGTAATAAATTTCTAAATTATTTAAATTAAGAATAAATAGTTTTTATAATTAAAATTAATTATAAGTAAGCAAGATTTTGAAGATAATTAAATTTGTTTTTTAAATTAAATAGATGATGGTTTGTGATATAAAATAGTCAGGATATGTGTTTTGACTTGATTTCTCTTGAGCATTTATTTCAAACTATTCTATGCCTGTGATACTGAGTAACCAAATGAATTAAATGACTGAAATAGAAATGTTGAGACGTTTTATTGGAAATAGATATCCGTAATAAATTTCCATATGTGAATATTGTCACCCTAGATATAAATTTTTATTTTAAAACAATTTACCCTTTTAAAATATATTTCTTGGATTCGAAGAGACCGGAATTGGATATCAGTGGCATCCGAAACCACTTCGATTTCACTATGAACCTTTACGTGTTTGATTTTAGAGTTTAATATGCTGGAATTGGATTAATTTAACAAATTCAACTGTTTTAAATAAGTAACTATACTTAGACATTATTATTATATCGATGGATTTCAGAAAAAGTAGTTTGGTTATAATCAGATAAGACTCGTCGTGTTGTACGAGTTACCTCTGTTTCAAAGATTTTTATAACTTAAGCATTTCAGATTTAGTTGCTTTTACTCACACTGGTTTCCAGCCTGACTCAGGTGTTACTTTATTGTAATGCTCGGGTCAGACCGAGCATTTCAGAATTTCAGGTTAGGACGCTTTGGGAGTTTAGGAGACGAGCTGGATGGCAGAGACGTATTGTACATATTTGACTATATTCCGCTGTATTGTGGGCTGTATTTCAGCAGTTAAGGACAAGTTATTATAACTGTCCAGATTTTTATATTTATGATTGTACTCTAATAACCTGTATGTATAATAACAGTTATTGCTTTCTTTTGTATAAATGTTGTTATTGTATATTATATTTTGTTCCGCTGCGTATGTGAGATTCTGTGTTGTTATTTCTGTTTGCTTCTTCTATCTCTTTTTCTTCTCAACCCTAACAACCTAGTATTTCCGGCACTCGATTGCTCGGCCCTTTATATAATGAAAGTATTAGTTTCGATTTTCGGGGGTCGAAAATCTCCCAGTCGTTACACGTGGTAACAAAGCTGAAGGTTAAGCGAGAAACTTGGCTCTGTTGGGAATTACTCATTAGAGATAGGGTCAGTAGTACCCTATATAGGGTTGAGTGTAGTATATATGAGGGCGTACTTGTTAGTTTTCTTGTATGATGATTTTAAAAAAGATTTTTTAATAATTTTTATATAAGATTTTATTTTGATATAAAAGGAAAATAATTTTTTTGCATTATGGTAGTATATTAAGGTGATTGGTTTTTTATTATTATAATCAAATAAGATTATAAAATTTAAAGGTAATATGTATATAACCAAATAGAAATTTGGATAAGAACAAATTATGTAAATGAGTTAAGCTAAATACCAGAAGTTTATGTAGACTCAAACCAAAATCTAAAATTTCAAAAATTTCGGAAGTGTTTTTCAAAGTGTTTAAAATAAGTTTACCCTTATTGTATTTTTCTGGAAATTATTATAGAATATATGATGTGTTTGGTTTCTAGATATGATAATATTGATTATTATCATAAATTGGTTATTGTGTCTTAATAAAGGTGTTTATTATAGAATAAACAATGGTAAAACGGTGTGAAATGTTTTAGGTAAGTGAAATTATAACCATGGCTTATAAATTAAAAATGGGTCTAAACTGTGAGGTTTTGAGTCTAAGTCCTAAAAATTTTGAAATGTGTTTCAAAGTGTTTGAGGAAATAATAAATAATATTATTTAGAATATTTTTGAATATGGAAATTTTTGTTTTAAAACAAGAGTTGTTTTGGAAAAATTCCAAAGGAATTTGTTTTGGATAGAAACCAAGGGTGGTTTAAAATTTAAAGTGTGAATTGATATGTAAATGGGATATATATATAAGTGATTTCAAAGTTGATTGGAAATAAATAACTGTGTGTTTGAATTCTAAAATCCCCCTTAAAATGAGGAGTATAACCCAAAAGAAAAGTAAGTTTTGAACTTATAAGTGGGAAGTGATATTGATAAGAAATTTAAATTTGGGAGGTAAAGATTTAAGTGGATTGAACGGATTGGAAATTTACTCAGGGCAAGTTAAATAAGTTTTGAGCTTATAACTAAAATTGGAAATCTCAGGGTGAAGTTAAAATTTAACTTATGGAAGTTAAAGAGGTTAAATTGTAAAAGGAAATTAAGAATTTGATAAGAGGTGCAAAAGGAGTTATGTTTGTATGAATGATTTCAAAACAATTTTTGAAATAAAAACGAGTTTCGAATTCTGGGAAAAGATTGTGATGTATGTTATTGGTTGATGTCTTAGATAATTTGGATGTTTATCTATTTTATATATCCTGTTATCATTCTGTATGTTAATTATCGTATAGAGAACTGTAAATCGAATTATTTATATTAAATTAAGAAGTATGTTGAAATGATATATATCCAACCCTGAAATTGAATAGAAATGAAATCGAATTTATGGAAATGGAATCATTTCGAACTTAAGTTTGAAATGTTAAAACAAACTTGTCAACCGAAATTGTTTAAAGAATCGGGTTCAAAATTTTGCCGTTATGATTGGGAAATCAATTGAATTCCGAAAAAATTGATTTGTTCTAAAAAGATTTGAACTCTCACACTCGAACCTTGAAATAAGTTTAAGTAGAGGTAATTTATATGAATATTTGAAATTTGGGCTCAGAATTGAATTATTTTAAAGATTTAGATGGTTAATTAAATATTAAAGGTTAATTTGATTTAAGTGATTAAATCGGTATTTTGAAAACCGAACTCGAATTTATATGAATCGAGATGGCTTAGAATTGAGAATGGAATTGAAATTAATTTAAATTGGATTTGAATTAAATTAATTTGAAATCGAAATAGGAATTGATTTGAATAAAAAAGGGGAATCGAAGTTAATTCGAATTGGAATCGGGATTGAATCAATTTAAATGGAAATGGAAATTGAAATTGATTTAAATTGGAGATTGGGAATTGGATCAGTTTGGCTTTGAAAACTATTTTCAAATAAACTATTTTAATATAAACTATCTAAAATCTATCTTCTTAAATATTCAAATTTATTTTGATTTTCCAAGCTATTTACTATACAAACCATTCTTTTTAAAAATCAAAACCATCTTATATTAGCCATTTAACTATTTTAAAACTATTCAATCTATTTACTAATTCAAACTGATCAGAGTGGAAAATATTTATATTTAAATCATGGATTTAAATACGAATTGGGATAAATTGAAGTTATAACTCAAAACGAGACTCGAAGCAAATTTTGAATTGGAGCCGAAATCAAGATATTAAGGAAAAAATGATTTTGGAGTGAAATAGTATATTTTTGGTAAGCATGATGATTTAAAAGTGAAGATTTAGTAGTTACTATAACTGAAAATTTACTTTATAAGAAGTAAGAAATGTTAGAAATAACTTTGAAAGGTAATTGAACATGAAAATTTGATTTGGCATTATGTAATTGTTAGTTATATATTCAAACTCCCTTGTTGAATTTATAACCAGAAAGAAACGATCTTTGAAAGATATTTGAAATGCTAAATAAAGTTTATATAAGTATGAAGTGGACTTGGAGATTATTAATCCGAAAGTTATTCAAGTGGGAAAGAATAATTTTATATGTATATGAGAATGAAACTGAAAACGTTTTGGAACCCATTGATTTTAAAAGGGTTTTTGATTTTGGCAAATAGTCAATTTTGGAAATTTGGTAAACCAAATTAGAAAATTATCGATTTTGAAGATATCGATTTTGTATAAATGAAGTTTATATGTGATATATACAAAGAGTATGATTTGAAAGGTACTATATATGTATATATTATGGTATGTTTTGAGACAAAAGTATGGAAATGCACCCTCATGAGAGTCGAAACTTATAGTAGGAGATCCACTGGATGGTTCTGCCTAAGAATCCAAAGGGTGGGTTCAGTGTGAATTGGAATCCCAGAGGACGTCTGGACAAAACTCATGAGTTCCTGATGATCATTTGTTGGGTAGTGTAAGTCGAGTGGTGTTGTTGCCTACAGTTACATTGGGTTTTGCTGTGATGGCAACGTAACCTTTGTGTAACTGCGATCTATTGCAGATCCATAGCATAAGTCAGGTGGTAGTGATTGCCTACAATCTACGTTTGATTTTGCTGGGATAGCGACGTAACATCGGTAGATTGCGATCTATGTGGTTTGGTTCCATAGCGTAATTCGAGTGGCAGCGAGTGCCTACAGTCTACATTGGGTTCCACTGGAACAGTGACACAACTTTGTGTAGCCTGCGATCTATGTGGTATAGTTTTGTTTGACAGCATAATTCGAGGGGCAGTGATTGCCTACAGACTACTTGCGGTTTTGCTGTGATAGCAACGCAACCTTGTTGTAGCTGCGATCTGTGGTGTTCCCATAGCATAAGTCGAGAGGTGCGGATGCCTACGGTTTTCTTATGATTTCGCTGGGATGGCGATGCAATCATCGTGTTAACTGCGATCCATGGTGGTTAAGGGAGGGGTGATACTTTCCATAGAATTTTCAAAAAAGAAGTTTTTCGAGTATTTTCACTGGGTGTTGAAAACGGGTCTACTAAGTACTTATAGATTTTCAGTCCTACGCCTGATCAACGTATGACTGAATTTCTGTAAGAACAAGGATGGCCTTGTATGGACATTGAGTTATGAAAAATATTTTTATAAAAATAGTTTGTAATACTATGGGATTTAAAGTGTTTTAAAATGTATAGTTAAAGCGTAAGGAGTTAAAATGTTGAAAGAATAATTTAATTAATAATACACATCAAAATTCAGATTCTCGTTTCGTTCCTTTTCGAGGACGGAAAGTTCTAAGGCGGGAGGAATGTAACGACCCGGATTTTTAGCCACCGGATATCGGGGTAATTAACTGATTCTAATTATTAAAATATTGATTTTTATAAGTCAAAAAGATAAATTTTCTGATAGATAAAATATCTGTATCTATAAATTGATTAAAAACTATATTAGATATTGAATTATAAAATCTCTGGATATGATAGATTTTATAGAAATATAAATCAAACTCCACCATTAAAATTCAAGGTAGAATATATTTGTATATAAATATAAATACATACAAGTTAATGATGTTTATATATATGTATGTATGTATGTATGTATGTATGTATATATAAGCATATAAGAGTGTGTGTGTGTGTATATATATATGTGCGCGCGTGCGCGCGTGCGCGCGTGCGCCATATAAAGTAATGTATATGGAAATTTGCATAAATGTATATACATATATATGTGTGTGATGACAAGATGTACACAAGTATATGTATATATATATATATAATAGTGAATGTGAAGAAGGTAAATACATGTGTAAATAAATGTATACATATCTACAAGGAAGCATAAATTTTATGATAACAATTAAATGTATTTATGTAGAGATGTAAATGTATATATGTATATATATACATTATTATAAAAATGGAAAGGGAAAACATATACCCATGGTCAAGAGTACAGGAGGAACTACACATAAGGATATATATACACACATCAATTCATATAAAGGTATATGTAAACACATAAGGGAACATAGCATTTAATGCACATCCTCTCAAGCATATAATACATCAAATCCTCTTTTAAAATAATCAAATCAAGTCAATCTAATTTTTTTTAAATCAGGTCATTAATCTCAAATCAAAATAAATATACAAACAAAGAAAAATAAAAAAATAAAAAAAGCTTACTGTACCGGATAAGAAGCTACATCCCATTCTCTCTATAAATAACACTGTCTTGCTTACATTTTTTCATTCGAACAAGAAAAAAATAATACAAGCTGCCATCTAAAAATTCTGTAGAATCAAGGTACTAGGAGATCAAAAACAGAAAGCAAGCGGTATTCTTTTTTCCAAAGCAGTGTCTCTGTTTCAAAGAAAAGGGTGAGTAAAACATTCTTTTATACTGTAAACTATGTTTGGATGTGTACATAGAAGTGTTGTTTGATATGTATGCTTGAAAAGGAATGTATATATACACTTATACATGAATATATATGTCAAGTGTTATGACCAGGAAAACAAACTCACAGGCCTGTACATCCTTTTATTTATTTCTGTTCTGTAAATTGGAAAAAAAATGTGTTATACCCAGCTTCAAAAATCTCTATCTCACAACTTAATTAGTTTTAGGCTACATTTTAAAAAGAAAAGTTATTTGTTTTCGATTGTACTTTATTTTAAAATTGGTGCAATTGAATATCATGAAGCATAGAGGTTGAAAAGGATATTTTACGGTAGGCAACCCAAAATTTGTAAGAAAATCGAACATCATGTTTAGGGCTTTTGTTTATGTGAACATGATCTCCATTGAAAATGATGAATTTTGATGGTTGTTTCATGATTTTTAATCACGTATGTGATGAGATAAAAGAAGATGACCAGTTTTTGGTCTTTGATCAAATTCCGGCAAGGCAGTCAATGGTGGAGATCAGGGTTGGGTTAGAAGGAAGCTCGGAGGAGGGGGAACTAGGGAAAAATGGCGTTGGATTTTTTTGAATGGCGTGGTGGTCGGTCGGAGGGGATGTAGGGTCTCAAGGTGGAGTTTGGTCGCGGTCGGAGGGAATGTAGGGTCTCAAGATGGAGTTTGGTCACGGTCGGATTTCAGTCAACAGCGCCAAGGAGGAGATATGGGGCTACGGTATGGGGGGAAAAGAATAAGGAGATGGTGGCGGTCCTGCTGGTGAAGTTTGGAGTTGGCAGGTGGTCGGAGGTGGCTGGATGAGGCGGGTAAAGGTGGTCGAGTTCGTTCCTGGTTTTGGACTCGAGTTCGATTTTTCGAACTAGGGTTGCATCACGGAAAACTGGGTGACCAGTGGTTTGCGTAGGCCAGAGGTGACCTGGGGCGATGGCCAGTGGTGGATGGCGAGGAGTTGCCGTGGTGTGCACGTGCACGGCGGGGTTTGTGTGCAGGTCGAAAGCAAAGAAAAGATGAAGAAGGAAAGAGCAGTAATTTAAAAGAGAAGAGAAGAAGAGGGGGTTTGTCTCGTGTTTGGGCCGGTCTTGTTTTTTAAAATAAAAATTAAAAAATTTCGAGTGTTCTCTTTTCTTTTTTCTTTTTTTAAACCATATTAACCTTTAAACCTTTTTTTTCTTTAAATTAAAACAATATAGGAACTTGAAATCATTCTATCACCTAAACCCTTTTTCCTAATCCACTTGGTTAAGTTATTATTATGGAACTGAATTAATTTTTAATAACTAAAGTAAATAAACAATTTAAACTTTAAATTGATTAAATCCCAAGTTAATTTATATAAGATAGTTGGTAATAAATTTCTAAATTATTTAAATTAAGAATAATTAATTTTTTTAACTAAAATTAATTATAAGTAAGCAGGATTTGGAAGATAATTAAATTTGTTTTTTTTAAATTAAATAGATGATGGTTTGTGATATAAAATAGTCAGGGTATGTGTTTTGACTTGATTTCTCTTGAGCATTTATTTCAAATTATTTTGTGCCTGTGATACTAAGTAACTAAATGAATTGAATGACTGAAATAGAAATATTGAGACGTTTTATTGGAAATAGATATTTGTAATAAATTTCCATATATGAATATTGTTACCCTAAATATAAATTGTTATTTTAATACAATTTACCCTTTTAAAATTTATTTCTTGGATTCGAAGAGACCGAAATCGGATATCAGTGAAATTCAAAACCACTTCGATTTGAAAAATCACTACGAACCTTTACGGGTTTGATTTTAGAGTTTAATATGCAGGAATTGGATTAATTTAACACATTCAACTGTTTAAATAAGTAACTGTACTTAGACATTATTATAATATCAATGGATTTCAGAAAAAGTGGTTTTGTTATAATCAGATAAGACTCGTCGTATTGTACAAGTTACCTCTGTTTCAAAGATTTTTATAACTTAAGCATTTCAGATTGTACGTATTTGACTATATTACGCTGTATTGTGGGCTATATTTCAGCAGTTAGGGACAAGTTATTATAACTAACCAGATTTTTATATTGATGATTGTACTCTAATAACATGTATGTATAATAACAGTTATAGCTTTCTTTTGTATAAATGTTGTTATTGTATATTATATTTTGTTTCGTTGCGTATGTGAGATTTTGTGTTATTATTTCTGTTTGCTTCTTCTATCTCGTTTTCTTCTCAACCCTAACAACCTGGTATTTTCGGGGGTAGAAAATCGTCCGGTCGTTACAGATCTGGAGATTTAGATCGCTTTTAAAAGGTGAGTGGGAATTTTTACAGATTGTTATAATATGAAAATTATCCCGTTGGTTTTTATTTGATTTTTTTGCCTAATTGGATAATTGTATATGAGTTGTAGACAACAAATTGAATGTAATCCGTATATATAATAAATATCGCCTATATATTCTTGTTTATGAATTGATTTAGCATTATATACAACCTAATTTGGAAATCAGTCCCAAAAGTATGAATTTAGAATATTAATTTGAATGAAATATATTCCAGATCTAAAACAGGTTGTATAATAATGTTATAAATTTGGATATTACAATAATCTTGTTAGAATATAAACTTTTCTATATCTGGAATTGCTGGAATTTAGATCCGTTCAATATTTGTAAATTAATTTGGTTTCTTTCCCTTTAGAAAGATACAGCGTTTGATCTAACAAGGAATAGATGCAAATAGAAAAGGAAAGAGATGTGTAAAGTATGAATTCATTGTAGTTTACACTGTCTATTTCAATAATAAAAAGAAATGATTATTCCTTGTAATTTCAAACAATGCAAACTTTTATATCTTAAAGTAAAATCTTTTGTTTTGGACTAATTTATGAAAATTATAGCGGATAATCTTTTAGATATGGTTCCAACAATTTAGTGTGGAAAAGTATTTTCTAATAAAGGTATATGACTAGAACATATTTAATAAAGGCAAATATTTTTATGTAATTACTTCGCTTATAATAATTAAACAGAAAGCTAATAATACACTTGTTCATAATATTCGCGTTTAGGATAATTATGTAATGAGAGAAAAAATTAAAAGATTGTAACTCCAATAAATGGTAATAGATGTAGGAGTTGTAATAAATTAATAGGGTAAATGGATTAACGGGACTGATAAAAATTGAATAGATATCAAAGGTTACTAATTTGAATTTAGTAATCATACATAAATGTTTTAGAAAATGTCTGTTAGGATTTTATGGACAAATTGACATTTATGAGCATTAAACTGGGATTTATGGGTAGATAAATATTTAATGTGAATCTTATTTCCTTAATTAAAAAGGGAATTAGTAAGCTAAGTCCAATGCCTACCTAAGATAATATAAATAAAGATTTAGGATGGTTAATTGGACTTAATGGGTTAGTGATGCGAGGTCAGTAAAGTCACTCGATGGAAGGCTACCCTTAACTTTGAGGCTACTAGTAGTTAGGTGTACTTACTACTGATGTGAGATATCATTAATCCAACGACCCGTGACGGCGTGAGAGATTGGGCTTGCTTTCTTAGTTGGAAATTATTTAATGGTCCAAATTTGGAATTAGGAGCAGCGAGGGATATCTCCATAGGGGTTCGCTTCTGGTTTGAGGTCTGAAGTGGAGAAGGGTCCGCCCTTCTCCTAAATGGAAGTATTATGTAACCTAGTGAGATTCTAAATAAATAAATAAGGATGCCTCTAAAAAGGATTTACTTTAGTGTTGAGGCTTAAGTGGCTGAAGGGTCCGCATCCCTATCTAAAGAAGTAACCTAATGAGATGTCATATTTAAAATAAAGAGTCGGGTGGATATCTCGAGAAGGATTCGCTTCAGATTTGGTGTTTTAAGTGACTATAAAGTCTTCTGTTTTCCTATAAAAGAAGTATTAAGTAGCCCAATGAGATTTCCAAGCAATGATAGCCAGATAGCACCGTTGAGGACCACGCTTCTGGAAGTAGGTCTTAAATGACGTGGTCTACCTATTTTCCACTAGGAAGTATTAAGTGGCCTGGGTACAGTCTCTTACATTGCTAAAGCCGAAATAATAAAAGTATCATTTAGGAGCACGCCTTGGGGATAGGTCTTAAATGATGGGGTATGCCTTAGTTTAGGTCTTAAATGACCAGAGTCTGCCTATTTTCTAATAAAAAGGTATTAAGTGGCTCGGGTACTGTTTATTACATGACTACGATTTTATCGGCGATAGATGTTGTAATAGTTGGACATTAATTGTAATGACCCATGATTTTCGATAATTAAAATATTGAATTCAATAAGATTTTGTAATTTAATATTGGAAGAAATTAAAATTTATGGTTTATTAATAAGAAATGACTAGAATTTAATGTTAAAAATGTTAATTCAAGACAATTGATAACTACTTTAATGTATGTCCAATTAATTGAAATGGTTGTAAAGTTAAAATTGGTTATAGGTTGTACATAAAGAAATAGGGTTTAATAATGTAAATTTAATATAATAAATGACTAATTGAATGAAATCTCAAATAATTGTAATAAATTGTAAAGTTACATTGGTTAGAAATTGTAAATAAGAAGATAAAATCAATGTGAAGTAATTGTTTTGTTAGTTAACAATAAACTTGGAAATGTGTTTGAATTGGCAAATTGTAACAATGGTTAATTAATCCATTGAAATTTAATTAGTTATAATTGGTAAATAAGGGAATAAATTAAATGTTATAATTAATTGGTGAAATAATATGTGATTCATTGTAATTGGGAAAAATCAGGGTGGTGTAAGTAGTTATAACATTTATTTGAAGATAATAAACTTATAAGTGTGATTAAAGTAAGTAAAGGTGACAATTGTTATATGTTACCTATTTAATCAATCTGTTTAATTTAAGTTGGAAGAAATTGCGACTAAATGTAATTAAATATTACGTTAATGTAAATTAGGATGAAATTGGAGAATATTAATGTAATAAGATTTAAACCAATGCTAACTATGCTTATAAGGTAATGATTGGTTGTATTAATAGATGTTAATATAAGAATGGAATAGTTTAAGAAATAAATGTTGGAATATGAAATGAACAGTAAATTGTTGTGGTGTAGAAATCTAATATTGAATATACACTTGAATAATAATTGTTGGAAGGGGTTTTGGACCAAAGGTCCCTATTCTCAAAGCTCATACACAAAAAGTCCCTGCTGATAAATCCATGTAAATTAAGTCCCTATTTTGTTATTTTTTACCAAACTGTCCCCTCCCATAAAATCATCCCAGCATTGAAATCAAGGGCAAAAGTAGCATAAATTAACAAAAAACTAAAAATAGGGACCTAATTTTCACAACTTTATTGGGAGGGACTTTTCTTCCATCATCTTTCAATTCTGGGGACTTAGCCGCCATTCCTTGTTGTGTTGGAATCCATTAATTGAAAATAAAAGACAAGTGCATTGTAATTAATGAGTTCAACATAAGAACTTACATTTAAAATTAAATTAAGATAAAGATTTTAATGAAATTTAAGCTTTGACTTGAAAAGAGTAAATTGTATGTTTGCTTCTAACCAGCATAACAAATGTTCAATTTGAATAAAGGATGGAGTGAATGTTTTAATGACTAAATAACATAATTTGTTATTTGAAATGCATCTTGGAGAAGTTGATTTTCAATAAAATAAAAACATTTACTTTGTAAATAGTGTATAAATTTTGTTGTATATGAAATTTTATAAAATTGTTTAAATTGGTATAAATGAAAAGAAAACAGTGTTTATAATTAGAATTTGTTGAAATTAGTAATGAAATGAATTGGAATTTGATTAATTGAAATGTTTCAATTAAAATGAAACATAAGTGAAATTGTAATGAGTGAGTTAATATAGAAACTTGTATTTTGTGTCAATATGGGATGAACATTTTAATTAAGATAATTGCATGTTTTGAGATGTATAAAAATAAAAGTTTCATTTTTAATAAGTACGATTTTGGAAAAAAAAATTGAATTTTAGGATAATATACACACACACACATTTGTATCCAAATTTTTAAATATATCAGAGGATTCATGGTTGTGTCAATGTTGTGGAATCAATTAGAATTACCTTTAATTAACAATTGTACATTAATTACACATGTTCACGTATATTTATTTTTCTATTTCATATGTGGTTAAAGCTTGTAAATTTGTTTCATTAATGTGACCATTACAATAATTAAAAAAAATAAAGTAAATCATTTTATAATGCATATATAGATATATATTCATTAATTAATAAAATTGGTTTGAGTAACATAAATAAATGAATAGATTGATTGGTTGATTAATTGATTGATTGATTGTTAATTGATTGATTATGCTAATGGAGTGTGCACATATATTAACGTAAAATGAATGTTTTAATAAAGATTAAATGATGAATATGTGTATATTTGGGTTTGTTGAAGTGAATTAATAGGAGTATGTTTTGGAATTTGGATCCCACAGGTTTGTTTATAGTATATAAGTGGTCCCTTCATTTACTTTGCATTTATTATCACATCCACATTCTCTTTCTTTTCATTTTCAAATTCTCCATGTAGGTTTCATTTGAGCATCCATTTAATTGTTAGACTACTCAATTGTTTCTTATTAATTAATAATTGCCTCATTCTTTACATTTGTTTCTTATTTGTTCGTTTGCTCCTTTCAAGTGCTTTACCTGAAGTTCTTTTTCCTTTTTCTTTTTCCATTTTTAATATGAACATCCAAATTAATTTTCATGCCATCTAATTAGCATTTACTATTCTCCGTTTCTGAATTTTATTTTGTTTATGCGTTATTAGTTCTTGTAGTTTCCTTTCATTAGCAATTCTTTCTTCTAAAGCTTCATATTAAAGAACGGAAGATTTATTTTTATCTTTATTCATATATTTATTCCATTACTTTACCTCTTTCAATACTACCATTTTAAGGCTGTTCATATTCTTACTTTATTTCAATTACTAGTTTGTTTACATATACTTTATTAGTTTTTCATTTGTTTCCATCTTCATCCCTGTAGCCTCATTTTATTTTTCAAATCTCATCTTCTGTAGCTTCATTCCTCCAAGCAAACTTCCATCTCATTTTTCTCTCTCTCCCTTCATTTTCCTCCTCCATTTTTTTTTCTTCCTCAAATCTACTTCTTCCTTTTCTTCTTCAAAGTTTCCCATTTCTTATTCGTATTCTTCAAATCTTCTTCTTCTTTTTTAAATCTTCTTTTTCTTTTTCAATTCTTCATCTTCTTTAAATTTTCTTTTTCTTTTCCAAACATTCTTCTTTTTCCAAATCATTTTCTTCAAATCCAGATCTATACAAACTTCTCCGTCTCTTCCAAAGCTTTCTATAAAAAAAAAGATCAAGATATCAAGGAAACAAATCAAAAGGAGGAAGTAGTAGCGGATCCAAATCCGACTAGAAAAGGGAAATCCATAAAGTGAGTGTTTTAACCCACTCACAGTTACTAAATTATATTATGTTAGTTAAATTAAATTTATGATATGATTAGAAATTGATTGGTTGATGTTTGGTGTGTTTAAATTGTCATTCCAATTAAATATGACCTTTGTTGCATTTAACATCGTTTAATTTAATATTGAATTTAATTGTCAATTTAATACCTGTTAATGATAATCAGTTGTCTATTGATGTTTATTGGTTGATTTAGATGATAGTTGTTTGATTATTGATGCTGGATGACTGGATGTTATATTTTATATTGTTATAACACCGCAAGTTCCCTATGGGTTGAAATGATACATACCCAAACGATCTGGTAGATTAAGGGAAATCGTTATGGGTTGAAATGATAGACTCAAGCGATTTCATGCATCTGAAGTTAATTTGGGATTGCGGGTTGAAATGATATATACCCTTAAATTTAAAAATAATTGCAGATTGAAATGATAAATATCTGTATCACTTGACCATAGGTAGAAAGTTATATACGGACACCGGATTGGTTAAATTAATTGATTTTAAATCTTTAAATTTTGAATTCGGTTAAATGATATTTTGAAATAGAATTTGATTTATATAAACTAAATTATTTTCAAAAATCCAAGCGTTAAGTTGAAATTGGAATTGATTTAATGAATTGTTAAAGAATTTAAATTGGAATTTCAAAGTTGATTTGTCTAATATAAATGAATTTTATCGGAATTGAGTTATTGAGAATGTTCGAATATAACTTTGAAATCTATCTAATCTATTTTAAAATTTATTTAATCTATTTCTAATCTATTTAGTCTACTTTAAAATTTATTTAATCTATTTTTAATCTATTTAATCTATTTTACAATTTATTTAATCTGTTTAATCTATTTAAAAGCTATTTAATCTATGTAATCTATTTTAAATTAAATTTAAACTATCTTAAATCCACCTAAACTACGTTAATCTATTTTTAAAATATTTTAAATTATTTTAACTGTAACGACCCGTAAATTTCAACTGTTTTAATAACGTAATTTGTTGAAATTTTGTGAAATTTTAAACGATAAAATTTGAAATATAAATTTGATATTTGGAATGCGTCTAGTTAATCATAACAACTGGTAAATTTAGTCCGAAAATATGAAAGTTTATTTCGCGCGTAAATTTACTTCAATTTTAATCAGTTAAAAAGCGTTGAAATAAAATGTTTCTGAAACCTAAATATTTTTACATAGAAAAATTCTAAACCATCTTCTGAGCAAGATGTCAGTTTGTCGTTTTTTCAAATTCGGACATCTTTGGCTCCGTCGATCTTATTTTTCAGCGTTTTTCTTGCATTTTCCGTAGTAGGAAAATTCGAATTTTTATAATCAAATCTTATCACTGATATCCATATGCCATTTTGATCATCTCGTCATGCTGATTTTCACAATATATTCATTTTGCGTGTTTTCGATATCCGGTGTGCGGTGCAATTTGCGAACGTCAAACGTATGGGTTCCGCAACTAACACTTTTCGTTCTCTGTCCTTCCATTTCCACCCTGCAAATTTGTCAATAGAGATTTATTATTTCATGAGTTCCAAGTTTGTCTCTCAATATTCTTGGTTCAAATATTTATGGTCACTGTTCCTTTTATATTCCAAATATTTATATCCTCGGAATTAGTTTGACGTTTGGCTGCCCAAAAATCTTTTGTTTTATTTTTGAAAAAATGAGGAACAGTTTACATTTAAGAAAAAAAAACAAGGCAATCATAATTTTTCGTCCATGCCTTCATTCGCTTCTTCCCTTCCACCTATCCCCATAACTCACGTCTCCAGTTTTCCCCCGTACGCAGCTTGCATCCCTCCTTCCGCATGATTGCTACCCTACAACCGATGCCATTTAAACCCAAGTCAGCTCCGGGTTGCTCTATTTCCGACCACTCCTCGACAAGCCATAACCGACCTCCACGCTATCACGTCCTCCAACCAACACACCTCCGCCTCTTCACGTTTCCCACTCGCCCCTGCCGCCCTCCACGACCAATCAGAGCTTCCCCTCCAACGCCCGACCACCCACAAGCCTCCATCACGTCTCTGCCGCCCCGAGCTTCCTCCTCCACCACTGCTTTCTGCCTCACTTCCCTCTCTCCTCCTTCGTGCTTTGTTGCAGGTGAGTTAGTATATATGCATTAGTTATATAGATAACATTATAAAGTATGTACAAAGATTTATAAAGTTTGTTTATATATGTTATGTTGTTATTTGTATAGTTTACATATATAACCTAGTACACATATATACACTTTCGCATGTAACCTGTTTGCTATTTATATACTATAGTATGTTCTTATGTATATAGGTTTATAATAATGTCTATATATGGGTGGTCAGTTGAGTTTTGTGTATAAATTTATAACAGTTATATATTTTTTTATATACGAGATGTTATATATAATCTATAGTCTATTATGTGTTTGCTCTTTTATATACAAATTTTATATATACACAATATTTGTATATTTTATTTAAGCCTATGTTAATAGATCTGAATCGGTTTTGAAAGAAAAAAAAATTTGTTTTAATTATAAACGTTTATATTATATATGGTACTTGAAAGGCTGGGGTTGATAATTGGTTGGTCTGCAGATTCCTCTGGGATATTTTTCGAATGCTTGCTTTCATATATAATATGCATATGTATAAGTTGTACGGTTTCATACATGATTTTACAAATATATATAATTTATATACCATCCTGTATTTAATATGTCTGTATATAGATATGATAAAGTTATATAAGAATCTTATATATGTACATTCTGTTGCATTGAATTTATATGCGTATTTAGTTGTAGGTGTTAATTATATGTAAGCTATGTTTTATACGATTTCAAATCTGTTATGAAGTATATTATGTATAATATATTTATCCATAGGTCGGCAATAGTTTTGTTTGAAAAGGTAATTCATATCTCATGCATATGTATATTTTATTTGGGGTGGTTATATATATGTGAACTTGGTTTTTCAAAATTTATATGCATATAGTATGCTTTGGGATTTAACTATTGATTTGAAATAAAAGCATATATATTGTTTTAACTAAATACATATACGTACATTTAATTCAACTCATATCAAGCTGATCCTTATTATTCCATCAATTCCAAACTTTCAGCTCTGCTGTCAAATTCGTGCCAATCCTACCTCGCTGTAGAATGCGTCCTTGGATTTGTAACTCATCTTCAATTGTCTACCGCTCTAGCCTCGAAAGGTGAGCACTCACTCACGATTAACATTCTTTTATTTATTAAATTTGATTTCAATTGAAACGACAATTGAAATATGCTGATGTTAGTTGATTACACTGTTATATATGCTATCACCTATATCAGTTCACCTGTGACATCTGACACCATTATCTGTTAATTATTTATGCGATGATAATATAGTTTGGCTGATAATTGATTGATTGTTGATGTTTATATTGGACGTTAAATTGTTAATGTTAAAATGATAAATAGTATGAAATTGAACTTGATAAAGGATAATTAAATGTTAAATTTGATTAACTGACATTTGTATAATATGACCCCTTTTAACTGTTGAACTTATTGACACGTAGGATTTGTTTAATTACATTTTGAACCACTGAATGTATGTTGTTAAATTGATGATGTATGAACTTGTAAATTGAATGACAAGTGAAAACCGTAATGTAATAATCTTTAATCTACATGAAATGATAGTGTAGATTCTAGGAATAATTATATTAATTCATACAAATAACAATGCGAATTAATACGGTTATTTCGGGATTATTTGAATTGATTATTGGATTGTTATTGTTCGTTGTTATTGCTTGTTTATTTACTTTGACACCATCCCAGTTATCACACTGCAAGTTCCCTTTGTTATGTTTTGGTTTTGAATTGAATTGGAATCGGGTTGAAATGATAAATACCCAAATTGAACTTTGACCTAGGATAGAAAATTAAATAAAACCCGATTGGTCAATAATTTGATTTAAAATAAAACGAAGATTTTATTTGAATAAATAATATGGTTTTGAAATGAAGTTGAAATTTGAATTTTTAATGGAAGGAAAATGTTAATATTTAATAATCTGAAACAGAATATTAACAATGTAATTGATGAATGAATATTGTTTAAATTTGAGAAATGATTGAATTAAGTTTGAAATTATAATTAAGTTTGAAATTATTAAACTTTGAAATGATTTAATAATTAAGTTTGAGATTATAATTAAGATGGAAACTATAATTTAGTTTGAAATTATTAAACTTTGAAATGATTTAATAATTAAGTTTGAGATTATAATTAAGATGGAATTTATAATTTAGTTTGAAATTATTAAACTTTGAAATGATTTAATAATTAAGTTTGAAATTATAATTAAGTTTGAAATTATTAAACTTTGAAATTATTTAATAATTAAGTTTTGAATTATTTAATAATTAATAAGATTGAATCATTTAATGATTAAATTGAATTGAATTCTTTAATAAGAGAAAATTGAACTTTTGAATAAGTGAATTTTACTTTGTAAATAATTGAAATTGAGTTTTATTGTTTAAGAAGTTTTGGAAAATTATTTAAGGAAGTAAATAAGTGAAACTGAATTTCTTTAAGAAGAAATAAAATGTGATTTATTGAAATTAATGTAAGACTTGAAAGTTGAAGAATTGATTTGACGAATTTAACTTAATTAAATTTGTAAGTTTTGATATAATGAAGTTGAATTTGAATAATGGATTTAATGAATTGGAAGTTTAATAGAAATTGATTTGAATGACAAATTAATTTAACGATATTGAATGAAATCGATAAATGAATTTAAATTGATTTGAATGTTAAATTAAATTAATTTAAATGTTTTCGAAATGAAACTTATTTACGAACTTGAATCAATATTTGAATTGTTTTAAATAGAAATTGAAATTGAATTATAAGATTTTGAAATGGTAATTTGGAAGTTTTGAAACGTAAATTATGGAAATTGATTTTAAAGACAAATGAAATGTTGGATTATGAATTGAAATTGAAATTGAATTTGATTTGGTTTTTGAAGTATATAAACGACCAATCGGTGTAATAATTACGGAAGTTACTAAAGAGACCGGAATTCGGTTATGGATATACTCTCTATCTAAACCGAAAACCACTTTAATAACTATACGCGGAGTGATGATCCAGAATGAAGTGGTTGGAATGATGTACGTGATGACTGAAGAAAGAGAACGATGATGGATAGCCTTGACACTTGTGTCAAATTGGAAATGACTAAAACAGGAGCTGTGCCGGGCCAATGGTGGATTAGCTACCTCAAGTGGACACACTTCTTCGAACTACTTATACTTGTTGTCGATTGGTGCACCCTTGATTTTGGGAGTGTTGTTTCACGGTGTTGCGGGCGCTGCGGCGTTGCGTTCTCACCAGTCTGGATCAGGCGAACGGTAGTATCACTACCTTGGGTATTGCCTCATGTGCCTTGTCATACTTGTATTCCATTTATGCGCGACCACTACACTTTTGATTTGTACCTTTAGTATATGGATTGCCCTCTGGTGACTTCCGGTTTTGGGGAAACTACGGTCTTGTATATGCTTTTGGGAATAAAAATGTGTTAAGGGTGGAATGGGCCATGACTTAATGCTATTTTGATATCTTCTTATATTACTGATAGACATTATCTACTTATCGTACACTACTACATAGTAGATAGTTTAACGGATCCTTAAAGGATGGTTATTCCAAACATCCTTTGAGTTACTTGTATTTCAATTGCTATTTCACTTGAGTTGGATTTATTAATATAAGAATGTTAATCCTGACTCGAGTGTCTTGTGTTTTGCTTTACGCTCGGGTCAGACTGAGTGTACCAGTATTCGAGACTCACCTTTGGAGTTGGAGCTTTGCTTGAAGATCCAGCCATCTATTCTGCTTTCAGTATTCGATGATTCCAGTGATGTATTCTGAGTTGTATCTGATGTATCTTATTACTCTTCCGCTGTATCTGGTTTAACTCTGATGTATCGTATTACTCTTCTGTTGTAAACTCTGATGTATTTTATATATTCATATAGTAGCTTCATGAACTACTATCTCTTTTATTTCCGCTGCATTTATTACTCTGTGTCTGTGATCTGTGATTATTATTTACTGTATATGTTCAGTTTTGCCAAATTTAAATTAACAACGCGGTATTTTGAGCAATTCAACTCCGGCATGAGTGTCTACCTATACACTTATAATGGATGCGAATGGTCCAAAATTCTGGGTCGTTACAGTTGGTATCAGAGCTTTGGTAGCTCTAGGCAAAACTTAACATATAGGGTAAATGTATTTACAGAATCACTCTCATTCGAGTTTCAATCTCTTCCTTTTGACTCGATTCCTTTGAATTTTGGAACGTCCCCTGCGGTTTCAAAATTCATTCGTGTCCCTCACTATTCATCTTCTTTCAATTCTGGAGCACCCCATAACTCCATTTTGAATGATATCTATAATAGATCGGCGGTCTCGCCAATCTTTGAATGATTCGTAAAGGAGTAAACTCCTTTATAATAGGCATCGATTTACCGGAGATTTCTGTATCCTCGGTTTACGATGCTATATATTACCTGCTATACCTGAATTCCATCTCTTAAAATCGAGTGTTGATTTACCTCGGAATTCCACATCGATCTTATTCTTGAAGTTACGGATGACCCGGTTAAGGTTGCCCGTGAATTAAATAAACTCATCCATCTCCCGATTGTGGTAATTGAATTATCTTATCTTCTATTTCAAACTTATTTTCCAATCAAAATTCTCTTTGATTTGAGTCCATCAAATTTGAATCTCTATCCTTGCTTTGAAATTCATTCTTGTATAGTCGAGCGAGGAAGTGTATTTGTAAATTAATATTAAAATATTATTTTCAAATTTGGTAAATGAAATAAATTTGTTTGATTATATTGTGAAAATATAAGTAAAAATTTTCTGGAATTTAATAGGTAAACTAAATTGTTGTTTGAAATGATAATATTTGATTATCATTCATTGTTCTAAATAAATTTATAAATACGGTTTATAAATTGATTTGGAATTTGAAATGAATTTAATTCAGAAATTTGAGAATTTAGTTTCCGGTGATTTCGAACATTGGTTTTAAAATTTTAAAGTATATATTATTGGAAGTATTTTCGAATAGAAATCGTTTTCAAAGAATTTTAAAATGTTGAAATCAGTGCTCTTCTCTTTGTCGCTGGAAAATAATTTCGGTGATGGCGGCCGCATCATCGACATTCATTTTCGAGTTTCGAAGTGGAGAAACCATTCTGTAGCTTTGCTACGGTTTTGTTTTGAAAAATATTTTGATTTGAATTTCTTCAGTATATTTTGATTTATCTATATATAGGTACCTTATTTTAAAATTTAATTTGATTTGATAAATAATATTAGATATATCTCTAAATTGTTTAAAGATAATCGGAAATCTAATTCTTAAATTTTGTTAAAGGATGATTTTAATTATAAATAAAACCAAAATTTGGAATAAATATTTAAAACTTGAATAATTGAATTTATAAATAAAATTTGAGTGGTTATAATAAATGTTATACACTTAAATTTTAATTATAAAATGTTAATAGAGATAAATAGAATAATAAGATAATTGAAAAATAAATTTTGTTTTGAAGGAATTAATAAAATTGAAATTTGATCAACATATGAAAATACCTTGAATTTAAAGAAATTAATAGATGTAAATTAATTTAAATCGAAACTTTTATGGTTTAAATTAATTTATACAGGTTAAATATATGTAATAAGATATATTAAGTGAAATAAACTTAACAATAATTTGGAATAAAGAAGAATTTAAATTGTTGGAAAAATATGATTATAATAAAAGACTATTCAAATTTATGATTTTAAAACTGTTAATTAAAGATGATTGGATAATAAGAAAATCAATTTAGAAATAGTTAAAGCTTGATTTAACTTAAGAAAAATCAAATGGATCAAATCAAATTATTGAATATAAATTAATTTAAAAATTTGAAACTGTATGGTTTAAATTAATTATTTTATTTGTTTTCCAATCTATTTTCTTTCTGGTTGTTTCTATTCTCCTACCTCATTCCTTTTCGGGGACGAAAAGTTTTGAGTGGGGGAGAGTGTAACGACCCGTAAATTTCAACTGTTTTAATAACGCAATTTGTTGAAATTCTGTGAAATTTTAAACGATAAAATTTGAAATATAAATTTGATATTTAGAATGCGTCTAGTTAATCATAGCAACTGGTAAATTTTAGTCCGAAAATTTGAAAGTTTATTTCGCGCGTAAATTTACTTCAATTTTAATCAGTTAAAAAGCGTTGAAATAAAATGTTTCCGAAACCTAAATATTTTTACATAGAAAAATTCTAAACCATCTTTTGAGCAAGATGTTAGTTTGTCGTTTTTCCAAATTCGAACATCTTTGGCTCCGTCGATCTTATTTTTCAGCGTTTTTCTTGCATTTTCCGTAGTAGGAAAATTCGAATTTTTATAATCAAATCTTATCACTGATATCCATATGCCATTTTGATCATCTCGTCATGCTGATTTTCACAATATATTCATTTGCGTGTTTTCGATATCTGGTGTGCGGTGCAATTTGCGAACGTCAAACGTATGGGTTCTGCAACTAACTCTTTTCGTTCTCTGTCCTTCCATTTCCACCCTGCAAATTTGTCAATAGAGATTTATTATTTCATGAGTTCCAAGTTTGTCTCTCAATATTCTTGGTTCAAATATTTATGGTCACTGTTCCTTTTATATTCCAAATATTTATATCCTCGGAATTAGTTTGACGTTTGGCTGTCCAAAAATCTTTCGTTTTATTTTTGAAAAAATGAGGAACAGTTTACATTTAAGAAAAAAAAACAAGGCAAACATAATTTTTCGTCCATGCCTTCATTCGCTTCTTCCCTTCCACCTATCCCCATAACTCACGTCTCCAGTTTTCCGCCGTACGCAGCTTGCCTCCCTCCTTCCGCATGATTGCTACCCTACAACCGATGCCATTTAAACCCAAGTCAGCTCCGGGTTGCTCTATTTCCGACCACTCCTCGACAAGCCATAACCGACCTCCACGCTATCACGTCCTCCAACCAACACACCTCCGCCTCTTCACGTTTCCCACTCGCCTCTGCCGCCCTCCACGACCAATCAGAGCTTCCCCTCCAACGCCCGACCACCCACAAGCCTCCATCACGTCTCTACCGCCCCGAGCTTCCTCCTCCACCACTGCTTTCCGCCTCACTTCCCTCTCTCCTCCTTCGTGCTTTGTTGCAGGTGAGTTAGTATATATGCATTAGTTATATAGATAACATTATAAAGTATGTACAAAGATTTATAAAGTTTGTTTATATATGTTATGTTGTTATTTGTATAGTTTACATATATAACCTAGTACACATATATACACTTTCGCATGTAACCTGTTTGCTATTTATATACTATAGTATGTTCTTATATATATAGGTTTATAATAATGTCTATATATGGGTGGTCGGTTGAGTTTTGTGTATAAATTTATAACAATTATATTTTTTATATATACGAGATGTTATATATAATCTATAGTCTATTATGTGTTTGCTCTTTTATATACAAATTTTATATATACACAATATTTGTATATTTTATTTAAGCCTATGTTAATAGATCTGAATCGGTTTTGAAAGAAAAAAAAATTGTTTTAATTATAAACGTTTATATTATATATGGTACTTGAAAGGCTGGGGTTGATAATTGGTTGGTCTGCAGATTCCTCTGGGATATTTTTCGAATGCTTGCTTTCATATATAATATGCATATGTATAAGTTGTACGGTTTCATACATGATTTTACAAATATATATAATTTATATACCATCCTGTATATAATATGTCTGTATATAGATATGATAAAGTTATATAAGAATCTTATATATGTACATTCTGTTGCATTGAATTTATATGCGTATTTAGTTGTAGGTGTTAATTATATGTAAGCTATGTTTTATATGATTTCAAATCTGTTATGAAGTATATTATGTATAATATATTTATCCATAGGTCGGCAATAGTTTTGTTTGAAAAGGTAATTCATATCTCATGCGTATGTATATTTTATTTGGGGTGGTTATATATATGTGAACTTGGTTTTTCAAAATTTATATGCATATAGTATGCTTTGGGATTTAACTATTGATTTGAAATAAAAGCATATATATTGTTTTAACTAAATACATATACGTACATTTAATTCAACTCATATCAAGCCGATCCTTATTATTCCATCAATTCCAAACTTTCAGCTCTGCTGTCAAATTCGTGCCAATCCTACCTCGCTGTAGAATGCGTCCTTGGATTTGTAACTCATCTTCAATTGTCTACCACTCTAGCCTCGAAAGGTGAGCACTCACTCACGATTAACGTTCTTTTATTTATTAAATTTGATTTCAATTGAAACGACAATTGAAATATGCTGATGTTAGTTGATTACACTGTTATATATGCTATCACCTATATCAGTTCACCTGTGACATCTGACACCATTATCTGTTAATTATTTATGCGATGATAATATAGTTTGGCTGATAATTGATTGATTGTTGATGTTTATATTGGACGTTAAATTGTTAATGTTAAAATGATAAATAGTATGAAATTGAACTTGATATAGGATAATTAAATGTTAAATTTGATTAACTGACATTTGTATAATATGACCCCTTTTAACTGTTGAACTTATTGACACGTAGGATTTGTTTAATTACATTTTGAACCACTGAATGTATGTTGTTAAATTGATGATGTATGAACTTGTAAATTGAATGAAAAGTGAAAACCGTAATGTAATAATCTTTAATCTACATGAAATGATAGTGTAGATTCTAGGAATAATTATATTAATTCGTACAAATAACAATGCGAATTAATACGGTTATTTCAGGATTATTTGAATTGATTATTGGATTGTTATTGTTCGTTGTTATTGTTTGTTTATTTACTTTGACACCATCCCAGTTATCACACTGCAAGTTCCCTTTGTTATGTTTTGGTTTTGAATTGAATTGGAATCGTGTTGAAATGATAAATACCCAAATTGAACTTTGACCTAGGATAGAAAATTAAATAAAACCCGATTGGTCAATAATTTGATTTAAAATAAAACAAAGATTTTATTTGAATAAATAATATGGTTTTGAAATGAAGTTGAAATTTGAATTTTTAATGGAAGGAAAATGTTAATATTTAATAATCTGAAACAGAATATTAATAATGTAATTGATGAATGAATATTGTTTAAATTTGAGAAATGATTGAATTAAGTTTGAAATTATAATTAAGTTTGAAATTATTAAACTTTGAAATGATTTAATAATTAAGTTTGAGATTATAATTAAGATGGAAACTATAATTTAGTTTGAAATTATTAAACTTTGAAATGATTTAATAATTAAGTTTGAGATTATAATTAAGATGGAATTTATAATTTAGTTTGAAATTATTAAACTTTGAAATGATTTAATAATTAAGTTTGAAATTATAATTAAGTTTGAAATTATTAAACTTTGAAATTATTTAATAATTAAGTTTTGAATTATTTAATAATTAATAAGATTGAATCATTTAGTGATTAAATTGAATTGAATTCTTTAATAAGAGAAAATTGAACTTTTGAATAAGTGAATTTTACTTTGTAAATAATTGAAATTGAGTTTTATTGTTTAAGAAGTTTTGGAAAATTATTTAAGGAAGTAAATAAGTGAAACTGAATTTCTTTAAGAAGAAATAAAATGTGATTTATTGAAATTAATGTAAGACTTGAAAGTTGAAGAATTGATTTGACGAATTTAACTTAATTAAATTTGTAAGTTTTGATATAATGAAGTTGAATTTGAATAATGGATTTAATGAATTGGAAGTTTAATAGAAATTGCTTTGAATGATAAATTAATTTAACGATATTGAATGAAATCGATAAATGAATTTAAATTGATTTGAATGTTAAATTAAATTAATTTAAATGTTTTCGAAATGAAACTTATTTACGAACTTGAATCAATATTTGAATTGTTTTAAATAGAAATTGAAATTGAATTATAAGATTTTGAAATGGTAATTTGGAAGTTTTGAAACGTAAATTATGGAAATTGATTTGAAAGACAAATGAAATGTTGGATTATGAATTGAAATTGAAATTGATTTGGTTTTTGAAGTATATAAACGACCAATCGGTGTAATAATTACGGAAGTTATTAAAGAGACCGGAATTCGGTTATGGATATACTCTCTATCTAAACCGAAAACCACTTTAATAACTATACGCGGAGTGATGATCCAGAATGAAGTGGTTGGAATGATGTACGTGATGACTGAAGAAAGAGAACGATGATGGATAGCCTTGACACTTGTGTCAAATTGGAAATGACTAAAACAGGAGCTGTGCTGGGCCAATGAAGGATTAGCTACCTCAAGTGGACACACTTCTTCGAACTACTTATACTTGTTGTCGATTGGTGCACCCTTGATTTTGGGAGTGTTGTTTCACGGTGTTGCGGGCGCTGCGGCATTGCGTTCTCACCAGTCCGGATCAGGCGAACGGTAGTATCACTACCTTAGGTATTGCCTCATGTGCCTTGTCATACTTGTATTCCATTTATGCGCGACCACTACGATTTTGATTTGTACCTTTAGTATATGGATTGCCCTCTAGTGACTTCCGGTTTTGGGGAAACTACGGTCTTGTATATGCTTTTGGGAATAAAAATGTGTTAAGGGTGGAATGGGCCATGACTTAACGCTATTTTGATATCTTCTTATATTACTGATAGACATTATCTACTTATCGTACACTACTACATAGTAGATAGTTTAACGGATCCTTAAAGGATGGTTATTCCAAACATCCTTTGAGTTACTTGTATTTCAATTGCTATTTCACTTGAGTTGGATTTATTAATATAAGAATGTTAATCCTGACTCGAGTGTCTTGTGTTTTGCTTTACGCTCGGGTCAAACTGAGTGTACCAGTATTTGAGACTCACCTTTGGAGTTGGAGCTTTGCTTGAAGATCCAGCCATCTATTCTGCTTTCAGTATTCGATGATTCCAGTGATGTATTCTGAGTTGTATCTGATGTATCATATTACTCTTCCGATGTATCTGGTTTAACTCTGATGTATCGTATTACTCTTCTGTTGTAAACTCTGATGTATTTTATATATTCATATAGTAGCTTCATGAACTGCTATCTCTTTTATTTCCGCTGCATTTATTACTCTGTGTTTGTGATCTGTGATTATTATTTACTGTATATGTTCAGTTTTGCAAAATTTAAATTAACAACGCGGTATTTTGAGCAATTCAACTCCAGCATGAGTGTCTACCTATACACTTATAATGGATGCGAATGGTCCAAAATTCTAGGTCGTTACATTAACTATTTTAAACTATTAAACCTTTTATACTATTTATAACTATCTAAACTATTTTCAAAAATTCAGATTGTAAGAAGTGTAAGTGTTTAAATTTAAATCCTTGATTTCAAAGTGAATATGGTTAAATGATGTTATAACTTAAGTTGGGATTTGAAATAATATTTGCTAGTGAAATGACATATTTGAGTAAATATTATGATTTTGAAATGAGAGTTAACCAATTTTGTGAAAATGGTTTCGAAAGTAATATGATTTCAAAAGTGATATGATTTCGAAAGTGAACATGATTTCAAAAGCGACATGGTTTTGAGAATATGATATTTTGGTATCAATTATGAATTGATTTTTAAAATGTAAAAGAACCATTCGGTGTGAAATAAGCGTTTGGTTGTTAAAGAGACCGGGATCAGATATTGTCATACCTGCCAATACCGAAAACCACTTTAACAAGTATGTATGTGGTGGAGATTCCAGAATGAAGTAGGATGGTTTGGCGAAAAATTCTATATGAGGTATTTATGTAGCTCTGACTCCGATGAGTCAGCATAGATGTGACTAAAATAGGAGCTATACCTAGGCCAAGTGAGGTCATTCCTCTGATCGGACATGCTTCTTCGATACCATATTTATTACTTTGTGATTGATTTGGTGGCCACCCCTTGATTTTGATTATGGGAGTGTGTTCCGAGGTGGGCGGTAGTAGCTGCTATACATTACCACCAGCCCAGTTCTGCAAAACGGTAGAGTCCTACCCTGGCATTGCCTCGAGTCTCGTGTTCACATGCCGTATCACGCCTTCTATGAGTTTGGTTTGTACCATACCTATGGAGTGCCCTCTGATAGCCCTCTAGTTTATGGAGGAATTACGATACTGTATAGACTACGGGAATATATAAAATGTGTTAAAGGGGATATGGGTAATGCCTTAACGCTATTTTAATACTTTACTATACCGTAGACACTATTATAATAGCGTATCGTACTATGTATGTAGATAGTTTAACGGATCCTTAGGAGATGGAAATCCCAAACATCTTTTAAGTTATTGCACTCACGTTAGACACTAGATAAGAGATGTCAAAACCAATAAACATCTTTGACGCCGTTACTGTAATGCCCCAGAAATTCATGGAATCTTATTTTGGTTGGATTTTGAAAATATATGAATTTATTTATATAGGAATATATGGAATTAATTGTGTGCAAGTGAGTGTGCATGTGTGCACGTGCACACTGATAGGGCACAAGGAAGAACTCCAAATCTCCTGAAATTAAAACAAGAATTAAAAAGCATTACAAACATGATTTTGTAATGAAAATTATTAAACCAAATATGGATATTTGATTTCTGGAATTATATGAATTATCCCAGAAAATAAGAAAAAGTATGTTTTGTTTTGAATCAGTAAACAGATCTTACTTAAAACCCAGAAAAAAAATGTTATAAGGATTTGAAACCTGTATGCACATATATTTGCATGTCTTTCTGAAATTAAGGAGGAGTTAAATAAGCCTAGATAAGATATGTATGCATATGTACATTTCTATAAGTACTGAAAATATTAAAAAGAAATAAGCAAGGAAAAGTGTAACACTAAAATAGCAAGAGACATATTGCAAGCAAAACAATTGTTTTAGGCAGAAAATAGAAAGAGGGATTTTTAGAAAATAAACAAGTGACAATGTCACACAATTATCATGACCTAAGAAGAATATAATATATATTCTGGAAAAGAAAATGGGGAAGTAAGCATCACATATGGCCGGGGTATTAAGGGTGAAAAATAAGCAAATCTGAAATGCAAAATGCATGAGTTTTGGCCAGGGTAGGAATGGGATTTTACAATGATAAAACCCTAGAAATACCTCTCTTATAAATCCAATTATAAACCAGAAAAATCATTTGCTACCCAAGACATTTAAGAAAACAAAGAAGAAAAATATTTGCAAGCAGAAAGGCAAGTTTTAAAAGGTTTCTTTTCTGGATTAAGCAAGAGAAGAATTTTTCTGTGAGTAATCTCACTAAACCAATGGCATTAAGTCCTATTATGAGGCAGCCAAGTTCATGTTATTTTTCTACATATTTCTGATTTTATTACTATGGTTTTAATGGATGCTTTAATGGGTGTTTATGAATGCTTTTGATTGCTTTGATGGTTGAGTATTTTTCTCTGTTTGGTTACACCCAGAAATGTTAAAGTATGAAATCATGAAAGTAAATAGAGAATACTTGTAACTGGTTCAGATATGGCATGAAAAATATAGAAATCAAAATGTATATGAGTTGCATTACACTTGTGTAAGTGCTGAGGCTCAAATGAAAGGTTCAAGGGTGCAATGGAAATATCCAAAAGTGTTGAACTCTTGATCAAATAGAAAACCCATGAGCCAGAAATCTTGTTTAAGCTAGATCTTGAGTTTAGATCAAACATGGTTGCTTATGAAACAATAATAACCCACATGCCTAGTCTTTATTCCCAGTTGTAAATATTCTTGTATTTTCTTTAAGCCAGAATATTTGAAAATATGATTTCCCCTGGATATGAATGTTAGCTTGTTCTTGAATTATGCTTGTAAGCTCTATGTAATGTTTCATGTATACTGTGATTCAATCACCTAGCTATCTCATGATAGGATCAAACATGAACACTTAGTAAATAAACTAAGGATTGTGAGCCAAGAAGACTGCTGGAATGCTTGTTGTATTTAAAGTATGCAAGTTGGCACATGGCTTGTTTAAGCCCTGAGATCTTTGTGCAATATTGTGAATTATTTTATTGCAATGTGTCCCCGTGATTCCTTTATGGCAGATGAGGCTAGGAAGAAATTTGGTAAATTCAATCTTAAATTAATTAAGTAGGAACTTGAGTTATTCCTAGGATGGTTGGACTGGAGTTATGATAGTTCCTGAGTATCTCTGTTTGACATGTATGTTTGCATTGTTGAAAGTGTGTACATAATTAGTTTTAATACTGATCACATATGCACAATATTTCAGAAACAAGTCAGGCAAATTAATTAAAGAAATTATGCCATCCCATACAAAATGCTTATGTCTCACTTATCTACTTAATATCATGGAATTTTTGATATTGCTCATACCAGATCTTGTGTTTGACCCTTGTTTGCTTATGGCATCTGGGGTGTCTCAATTAAAATGGGGCAGCCTCTAATGCTCTTTCAGGGAATGCTGGTTCTAAATAGGAAGCTGCTATGGCTAAGGAGAATGATTGGATAAGCATGCTAAATTAGAATTAAATAAGAACTTAGAATGAATTATTTGCATGTAATCTTGGAGGTTTTTATAGTTCTGCTTTAGTTGTTATGTAATGATCTTGAATGTTTGGATTTTATTTAGTTGTTTCAATTGAATCTGGTAATGAATTAAGGTTGGGAAAAACCAAAGACTTAGTTGAATCTATGCAAGAAAATATATTTGAGTATTATGGTGGAAATCTATAAATGATATATGCCTGTATTTGAGAAATGGATATATATACATATATTGTATTAGTTAATTTTGAGTTAGTTAAAAACTTTTAGTTCGAAGGTTAAAAATCTGAATTTTAGCTAGAAGTAATATTTCAAGAATTTAGTAATATTATGCGGAAGTGTTTTGATAAAAGAAATATATATATATATATATATATATATATATATATATATATATTTGTGCATTATATAAAGAGGAGTACATGTTCTAAGAGATTTTTCAAGTGTCTTGTATCTAAATTCACATTGCAATAGCCATGCACTAATGTTTTGATGATCCAGTCATAAGGTTAACCCACTTCAAAAATAGTGAGGTCTGGGTTGATCAAGATGACCAGAGTTTCTGGGTCTAAAGAAAGAAAATGCATTTGTAAAATCTGAAGCTTTCTTTGCAAATGCATGTACAAAGACATTTTCAAATACTTGAGAAATTCACTTTTATTTTTGAGTAGCTTTCTTAGTCCAGTAAGCACAATACATCGGATATGCACACATATTACTTAATTATTACTTTTGTTAAATGACCATAAAATCTGGATTTTCTAAATCAAGTAAAGCAACCTGTAAATTAGGATGCAAGCTGAGGTAACTCAAGGATTAGGGAATGAATTGGTTCAGAGAAATACAACTATATAGATTGTGAAAGAATTACTCAACTGACTTGGTTATAAGTAAAGGAATTTGTGATAAAATCACTTATGGTGAAAATGATAAATGATTATATCATTTTTCCTTTCTGGCTTTGATCAAATATCAAATAATTAAACAAAAATCATGATGGCTTGCTACATTCTGAGATCACTTTGTTAAGACAAACTATCAGACAATCACCACAAGACTGATCAAAAATTAATAGGTATAAATTATATATATGATCATGGGAATTCACTCCCATGATTTATATATCAAACAAAGGAAAGTGAGCTATGTACTAGTTGACTAGAAATTCAAATTCAATCAGGATGCACTCTTGCTTACCAATACTCTAATCCAGGCAATAGGGTCACATACATCTTCACATGTGTGTGAATATATTTATCAATGAAATGATATAAATATATTAGTAGAAAAATTAGGATCCTGGATAATTTAGTAAAAAGGCTAATGACTTTAGGAAACTTATTAAAAAAAATCCTAGTAAAATTAGGTAAAATAAATAGGGTCATTTCAATTTGGTATCAGAGCTATGTTAAAACTATATGTTAACGCTGAAAAGTGAACGCTAACACCCGGTGTGTGTAGTAGAATTGTGAAAGCACCACCCGTGTGACGGGAACATGAATTAAGCAGTAAAATAGCGAAAAAGCGATAAAAGACAGCAGTTTATAGTGGTTCGGCTTGAGGTCGAGCCTACGTCCACTTTGAATCTCTTTATTACTGAATCTGGTTACAAGACGATACAATACTCTTATGAAAACAATACAGTTTGATCACAAAGACAATCTCGACTACTAGCTCAAACTTCGACGACGAAACTTGATGAATCCATGTTGGATGTAGGAAATTCCTCTCGAAGCTTGTTGTAGTGTCTCGAATATCTGAAGATCTTCAATTGTTGAATGAGTTGAGAGCTCGACAGAGTAACGACGCTTGAAGAAATGATCGGCCAAAAGTCCCCCCGATGTTGGAGTTAGGGTGGTATTTATAGGATTGGTCCTGGGTGAATTTTCTGCCTCTAAGTCTTAGGTCGCGTACGACCTTAGTTAGGTCTTAGGTCGCGAGCGACCTAAGTTAGGTCATGGCCCACTTCTCGACTTAAGCAGTTAGCCTGATGGGGCTGCTCTCGGTCTTATCTGAACAAGGAGGCATGTAGTAGGTCGCGAACGACCTAAGGAATAGTCCCATAAGGAGTTGCCTGAACTTGTTTAAACTGGGCAAGCTTTAGGTCGCGAGCGACCTAAAGTAGGTCGTGAGCGACCTATGGAATAGTTGCTGAAGCCTTTGGGTCGCTGGAATGCTTTATGAAGCTAAGTCGTGATACTTCATAGGTCGCTAGGACTCTTAGGTCGCAAGGTTCTTATGTCGTGAAGTCTGGAGCCACTAGGTCGCTTTCTTACTGAAAGCGTTAGGTCGTTGAATTTCTTCAGCAGTTAGGTCGAATGGTCTCTTTGATAGTTAGGTCGCAGAGTCTTTTCCGAAGTTAGGTCGCAGGCTTTCTTAGTTAGGTCGCAAGCTTCCTTTAGCAGTTAGGTCGCTAAGTCCTTAACTTGCAGTCACTTTAGGTCGTAGAGTCTGCTAACCCGTGAAGCTTGTTAGGTCGTTAAGTCATTCTGTTCTTTAAGCCGTTAAGTTCCTTAAGTCGTAGAGTTCCTTAGGTCGTAGAGTTCCTGAGGTCGTAAGGTTTTTAGGTCGCGAAGCTCTTAAGTCGTATGGTTTTTGGTCGTCGGAAAAATATGAGTTAACATTTGCCCCTCGAAGTGCAGGCTTATGTCATAGGTCGTGCGCTTCGACTTAACTTCGCTAGGTCGTGAGCGACCTAAAACGCTGGCTAACTTTCGCGCCTGTTCGCCTTCCGTTCTCAGTTCCATATAAATTAGTTAGGTCGCTTCCTTCTCCCCACTTTACTGTTCTGAGCTTCCATCGCCATTGACGATTTTCCAAGCTTTCGAAGACAAATTCAATCCATTCAGTTGTCGATTATTCCTTACCAACATTATTCGTAAGTAAATCCGATCTCCATTCCACCCTAATCACTGTTGAATTACGGATCCCTATTTTTCCGACCTTAACCCAATTCCTTGTATCGTGCTACATTTTGAATTGTTGCAATAGACTTTCGATCGCCATTTGAGTAGGCATGGAAATGTATTGAATGTACGATGGATTGGAAATGCTTTGATTCGCTTTTCAAGTGATTCAGTGATGTATGGAGATGATGAACTTCACAAAGAGGTTGATGGACTTCTGTGCAGTTCATAGCGAGTTATCAGGTCTGGTGAAGTATTGCGTGGAGAGGAAGTTAGCAACCTAGTGGATTTGAGCATCTTAAGATAACTCGCGATCTAAGGACCTTTGCGACCTAAGGAATAGTTTCGACCTACACTAGGTCGCTGAACGACCTAAAACTTGCGCGACCTAAGACTTTGCATGAGCTAAGAGTTACTCGAGCTAAAAACTGCACGACCTAACTTTCTTGTGACATAGGCTGTAGGTCGCGGTCGAGCTAACACTTGGACGAATTTGAAATGCCTTATCCTTTACTTTGCACAGCGCGACCTAAGAAGGTTCTGACCTATGCTAGGTCGCTGGACGACCTAGGACTTGTGAAATCCTGAGACAACTTTGACTGAACTGCTTGGACTAGAATTTTGTTGTATTTCTTTGCAGATTATCTCTAATGCTAATAACCTGTTAAACACAATATTTGCAGAAAAATAGGACGAATATACTGCCATTGACTGCCCACATCGAATGACAGATTAGTCGATAAAAAATAATCAACTTAAATGAACTGAATGATTGAAATGCTGTGGAACAACATTTTCAAGTGAAGGATCAAAGAAAAACTACAATAATCAACCAAAGCTGATTTGTTTGCCATAACACTGTACTTGTATTTACAATAACAAACATTGAAACTCAATAATTGACAAGCATTAACTAATTCGTTTATAGTTGTTTGTTATTTATTCTAGTTTCGCACAACACTTCACACTTTTTAGGAAACGCGCACCTTCATATTTAAATATCCAGTTGATTGTGTAGAATGACATCTCAACCAGAAGATTCAGGACCAATCGGAGAAGCTTTCCCGATAGCCAACCCACTGATCGATCCTCCGGAGAGAACTCCGACTACTCTGAGCCACAAAGTTTTTAGACAACTATGTTCCCAATTCGGTATTGCCGAATCGGATGCTATATTCCCTGGAGCAAGCGACACAGCTGACAGGCCACCCCTCGGTTTTATTGCAGTGAACCGCCAGATGTGTTTAATCGGAGCTATTCCGCCTTTCAACGAATTTCTTCGTGAACTCTTTCTTCGATTAGCTATCTCGCCCTTCCAGCTACACCCCAACGGTTACATTGTTCTGATAGGGTTATGTGTTCTGTTTAGGAGGACGCTTGGCCGTCTCCCGAGCTTTGATGAAATTTGCTACTTATGCACTTTCTCAAAGAACAAAGACCATCCTTCAATCGTGCTTGTAAGAGATGCCAGAAACCGGAAATTGATTTTGGAATTGCCCAAAAGTGCTCACGGATTTCTGAGTCAATTTTTCTTTGTCCGATGTCCTCCAGGATTCTACGCTGTCTGGAGAATCGGAAGTAAGATTATCTTTTTCCGTTCATCTCATGAGCTTTTTGAAACCCGAATTATCAAATGCTTAACTTCATTCTTTTTCTTTTTCCAGCACTTCCTCCCCCGCTTAGAAATCCCAGCCTCAAGTCAACCCTTGAAACCTTAAATGCTGTGGCGGCGGAAGAAAGAAGCGCCAAATTTCTATTGAAAGATGAATTTTTGCATCAGTATGGACTTTTACACTCTTCCCGATCTACCCAGCCTTATGAAGTCCCTAATTCTCCAGAAAAAACACCGGATGCCCCAGTCCATGTTGGAGAACTTTCACCGAAAGGACTTACCATTGAGACTTCATTGGTCAAGTGTTCTACTCCCACTGACATTGTGGAGTCGTCCAACAAATTGAAGCTTTCTCCAGTTATTGAAGAGGAGGAAAATCCTCACATTTCTGAAAAGACGGCTAACATGGACATTGAAAAAGAGAGTTCTGCTGGGCATCACGGTGATGATACCTTTGATGATTTGAGCGATATAATGATAACTTCTCAGGAACTTTTCAAAGATGATATTTCAAAAGCGATCTCTCCCGTTGTTGAAGCGACTTCTACCTTTAAACAAGCTTCGACACCTTCTACACCTGTCGTCTTCGTTCCCACATTAAAGCGTGGTTTGTAGTTTGACGCACGAAGTTCGCACGTCGCACACACTTAGGATTTCTCAGCACTTATAAGCACTTATCCTCTTTTTCTGGAAATTTCTAAACTTTACTTCTTTTCCGTTTTCAGATTCTCTGATGGGTCGTACTGGCTCATACTATGACTCATTTCAGCGCCGTGGAGGCCGTGGATCTTATGACTTTAGGAAATACCTCGATGCCCCGAGAGAGACAGATGAAGAAAGGGCTGGAAGGAAGGCTCAAGAAAGGCGGGATTATGAGCAGTGGCAGAGAAGAAAAGACGCTGAGCGATATGATTCTTCTCACAGAAGTGACGATTCCCATAAGCGAAAGTCTTATGATGACAAGGGGAAGACTCATATTGCTGACGAATCGAGCAAGCGGTCCAAGCCAAGTGACGCATCTGCAATTTCTGAGAAGGCTGATGCTCCCATTTTTCCTAATATCCCGTCTGGCTCTCCTCCTTTAAAGAAGTCTGATATCCAAGCGATCATCAACAGACCCCAGTATCAGGTTAAAGATGGCCCTCCAACGCTTCAAAGCCGATTTCCGAATTGGTGCTTAAAAGGGGTGCGCTTTGACCTAGATTTGGTCCCGATCGATAAGCAAGACATGCTTAAAAGTCTTGATACAGTTAGGCTTAACATTGAGAGGATGTCGCAATGGCAGAAACTCGTTGATGAACTCCAAAGAGTCAATCATATGAATCTTGAAAACATGCTAACTATGGAGAATGATAAGACTGAATGGGCTAAAATTTGCAAACAGCATGATGCCGAGATGACAAGCATTGCTGATGATAATGCGAGACTTGAGTCCGAGGTTAAAAAACTCAAGGAAGATCTCGCCGCTTCTTCTGCTTCACAAACTCAAAAAGAAGAAGTGTTTCAGAAACAAGTGCGGGATGCGCACGCTGCTCAGAGGGATGCTGAGATGAAATTTGCGGCTGAGCAGTTCGTTGTTGAAGAATACCGCAAAAATAACACTCGGTTGCGGGAAACAGTTAATTCCTAGAACGTGGAGATTGAATTGCTAAAGTCCCAACTTGCTAACGCTGAGAAAGAGCGTGATGAGGCTGTTGCTGGTTGAGCTGCAGCTGTCGCCGAAAAAGAGGCGGCTGAGCAATCGCATGAGACAACAAAAGCTAACATCAGCTCCACCTTATTTGACTTTTATCTGCACAACGTTCTGGGTCATGGGAGCCTCTCTTTTCTGGGTCCTGACTATGAGGTTACCCTGGCTAAAGTATGGGAAGCAGCAGTTGACATGCTTGGCGGGGCCGGCTATGATGAGGCGGAACTTGAGGCACGCTATCTTGACGAAGAAGCTCATGCTCCTCTTGCCAAGGGAAAAGAGAAACTTGCTGAAGCTAGAGCTGGAATAGTGGCAGAAGAACATCCAGAGAAGAAAATATCTTTAACTGCCCCTGTCCACACTTCGACTTTGACTGACGTCGATATCGTTGGTTCCAGCTCTCACTTTTCTTCTCCTGCAAAAAACGTCGAGGCTAAGCCCGTCACAACCGAGTCTCCCCTTACTCAAATCGAGGAGCAGAGCCAAGAAGACACTGAGGCTGATAAATTTGAAATTGTCTTGTCAAAACTGACTTCTCTAGGTAATTTTGGCATCGACCCGGGTCCAGTGAATCATTTATTTGATTTAAACGAGTTTGATGACCTTCTTACTTATTACTTAAACTTTGGTGAACCGATACCTTCTCTTTTCTTGGAGAATACCGATTTTAACTTCTTTTCTTCTACAGCGGAGGTACCGAATACTGCACAAACTTCCACTCCTTTAGTTGCCGCTCCTCCATCTTCGCAAATTACTCCTCCTTCTGCTTCCCAACCGGGATCACAGGCAGAGAAAATTGAAGCTCTTCAGGGCCTGGATGATCCGGCCGCTTTGCAAGAGCAGAAGGCGGAGGATCTTGATGACACTAAGAAGACCCCAGAGCAGTCTCTTGACGATGACACAAAGCTTTCTACACTGCTTGCTACTCCGGGGAGCGAATCTTCTTCGAAGAGGAAGGGGAAGCGTGCCATAAAGAAGAAGAAGAATATTTCCGCTGGAGAGGAAGCAGAAGTTGATCCAGCCGTGCCTCTTTCTCCTTCCCCCCCGACCCGCTCACAACGGCTTCAGAAACTAATCATTAGGCCGGGTAAAGGCTCCAAAGGTGGCGGGAAGAAGGAATAACAAGCTGGATTTTCTACTTCTTATTTTTTGCTTTTTGCATGTATCGACCGGAGATTGTGCGGGTACTGGTCCCCGCTTCTTTTTGTGATCTGCACAATGTAAAAAGTTTTCATAGTATTGAATAAAATAGCTATTTTACTTGTACAAATTCTTGTGTATGTGAGAATGCATCTGTTTCTCATTTTAGTGTAGAATAAACGATTCTTTTTACTTGTACAAACTTTCTGGTCTGTGTTTGAGAATGCATTTATTCCACATCTATTTTTCATGATATTGCAATGAACTTGCGGTATGTTGCTTGCATATTCCTTTTATTAATGTAACTGAATTGTGTAGTGTTGCCCCCATACCACAAGTGCATTGCAACATTTCTAACTTTTACAAGACTGATACTCTTATTTCAGAGAATAACTATTCCACTTTTAAGGGAAGAATTATTCTGCTTTTAATAGATCATATCTCGTTTTTGGAGAAATTTTTACTTTCTCTTTCTTTCTGAAGAACACTTCAACTTTCGGGGATGATCACTTTCATTTGTCAAAGAAAGTAGATTTCCCTATGCAGTGAAATGAACTTTCAGAAAAAATTTTGTAGCATTTCAACTTTTTTAGGAGGAACTTTTTTGAGATGAACAAGTTAACCTTCCTTTGAGAGTTGAACTGTGCTTCCGGAGAAGGCTTTTTGTTTGAGTATTCTATTTTGGGACATGCCTCCGGAGAGGGCTCCTCTTAAAGAGTTGTGCCTCTGAAGAGGTCTTGTGCCTCCGAAAAGGGCTTGTGGTGCCTCGGGAGAGGGCTTTTTTCCTCCGAAGAGGGCATGTGCCTCCGAAGAGGGCTTGTGGTGCCTCGGGAGAGGGCTTTTGCCTCCGAAGAGGTCATGTGCCTCCGAAGAGGGCTTGTGCCTCCGAAGAGGGCTTGTGCCTCCGAAGAGGGCTTGTGCCTCCGTAGAGGGCTTTTTGATTGTCTGGAAGTTACTTTCTCATGGTTGAATGGATCCACGGGGCGGACGCAAGTTGCTTGGTTGGATGTTCGTTTGCACGAACGATCGCAACCAATTAACAAGGGCCCTGTTCCTTCAACTTGGGAAGGTGCCCCTCCGGTGGTTCCACCAACCTTTTTGTTGAGAGAAGCATTTCCATTTATTGTCGTGCCCCCAAAGAGGTCTTTATCCTCCGAAGAGTTGTGCCTACGAAGAGGTCTTGTGCCTCCGAAAAGGGCTTGTGCCTCCGAAGAGGGCTTTTGTTGATCAGCTAGTCCATTTGTCTTTTTTGCTTGCTCATAGATGATCCCCTGTTGTTGTTTCTGAGCCCACATTCCTTTCATTTGCAAGTAGTTTGCTTTATCCAATTAAGTGTACTTTACTGTTGATTGATTTCACGGGACAGGCGCAAGTTAGTTAATCAGATGTTTGTTTATACAAACGATCGAAATTAGTTAACAAGCGTCTAGTTTTCTTTGGAAAAGTATCCCTTTGGTGAAATCATCAACTTTTGATGCAAAGTTCATCTTATGCTGGATTTGAATTCGGAATTTTGTATGGCTTGAAATTTGTTTATTGAGTGATTTACGGGGTTCACTTTGCATTGCAATGGGTAAGCTTTGTTTTAATGACCTGCAATTGCAAATCGATATTTTAGCAATACGTTTAGAGTATTTTTACATCGAAATAAAACAGGCATTATAAAATAGTAAAGAACACAAGATTTATAGTGGTTCGGCCGAGAATCGGGCCTACATCCACTTTATAGCTTTTATTCACTTGCACTGATTTACAATGTCTTACAATACAACTGATACATTCATCATTATTTTACAATTTTGAGCAGAGCTTTTTTTAAGTAAAATAAGGACGTAAGTGGTTGCTGTTCCAGGCTCTTGGAATTGGATCTCCTTCAACAGTTATGAGTTTGAAAGTGCCATCAAGAAGTTTACTGCCTATGACATATGGCCCTTCCCAGTTTGGCCCAAACACCCCAGTTGCTGTCATGATCCTTTTCAAGACTAAGTCTCCGATCTCAAAGCTGAGTTGGCGAACTTTAGAGTTGAAATGCCTGGCAATCCTTTGCTGATAAGCTGAAACTCTGAGTCTAGCTTCTTCTCTTTTTTCATCAAGAAAATCAAGTGCTTCAAGTTGCAGCTTTTCGTTTTCAGCTTCATTGAAGTGAATTCTTCTGTGTGAAGGAACTTCTACTTCCACTGGAATCATTGCTTCTGACCCGTATGCCAGTGAAAACGGAGTGTGCCCAGTCGCAGTTTTGTGAGTAGTTCTGTATGCCCATAGTGCTAATGGAAGCTTATCGACCCAACCACTTTTTGCTTTTTCGAGTTGCTTTTTGATGGTTGACTTGATAATTTTGTTCACTGCTTCCACTTGCCCGTTTGCCTACGGATGAGCCACTACTGAGAAGCTTTTTCGAATTCTGAATCGTTTGCAAAAATCCTAGAATTCTTCACTTTCAAACTGAGTGTCATTGTCTGTGATTATCTTCTACGGCACACCATACCTACAAATGATATTTTTAGTTACGAAATTTATCATCTTTTTAGAGGTAATGGTGGCCAAAGGTTCTGCTTCAACCCACTTAGTGAAATAATCAACGGCAACAATAGCATATTTGATTCCTGATTTAGCGATCGGTAATGGTCCAATCAAGTCTATTCCCCAAATGGCGAACGGCCATGGGCTGACCATTTGTGTGAGTTCGGTGGAAGGCGCTTTTGGGATTTTTGCGAATCTTTGGCATTTGTCGCACTTTCTAGAGTAAGTAGCGGCATCTCGGTTAATATCCGGCCAGAAATACCCATATCGGAGAACCTTCTTGGCTAGAGTTTGGCCACCTGAATGATCCCTGCATTCTCCTCCGTGTACCTCAGCTAGAATTGTCTTGGCTTCTTCTTTAGTTACACATCGGAGCAATGGCATTGAGAATCCCCGTTTGTATAATCGGCCATCTTGAATTATATATCTTGATGCTTTCCTCAATAGTTTTCGGTGTTCTTTAGAACTTTCTGGCAGGGAACCATTGAGTAGGTATTCTTTGATTGGAGTCATCCATGATTCGTGCTCTTGAGACGCAGCCATAATCCAATCAACATCCATTTCATCAATGCTTGGAGCTGACAGAACTTCCACAGGAACTAATCCCAGTAACTGAGCTTCTCCAGAACTTGAGTACTTTGCTAGAGAATCCGCTTTCATGTTTTCTACCCGAGGAATATGACTTATCGTATAATGATAGAAATCTTCGAGAAGTTCACATGCCTTTGACAAGTATGCGGGCAGATTTCCACCTTTAGCTTGAAACTCTTTCTTTACCTGGCAAACAATAAGTTGAGAATCGCTGAAGATCTGTAACACTTTGATGTTTAGTTCCTTGGAAATTTTTAAACCGGCAATGAGAGCTTCATACTCTGCTTCATTATTTGTTGAGGAAATTCCAGTCTCAATGCATAACACAATGATCGTCCTTGGGGGTTTCGAGCACAACCCCTGCCCCAGAACAGTAATCATTTCTTGATCCGTCAACATACAACTTCCACTGGATTGGAATGCCATCAGTTGTTTCATTCTCACTATCACCTTTGTCAGTAGATTCTGCGATGAAATCTGCTAAAGCTTGTCCGTTGATTGCTCTTCGGGGATGGTAAGTGATGCCATACTGGCTGAGTTCAATGTTCCATTTCAAAAGACGGCCCGAAGTTTCAGGATGAAACAGGACTTGCTTTAGAGGTTGATCAGTAAGAACCTTGATAGGATGAGCTTGAAAGTATGGTCTCAATTTCCTGGAAGCAATCAGCAAACAATAGGCGAGCTTTTCTATCTTCGAATAATTCATCTCTGCCCCAGTGAACCGTTTACTGATGTAATAGACTGGATGCTGTACTTTCATATCTTCCCGTACAAGTGCTGCGCTGAGAGCATGAGATGAAATTGCTAAATAGATGAAAAGATCTTCACCATCACTAGGCTTGGAAAGAACTGGAGGCGTTTCCATATGATGAATTAGTTCATCGAAAGCATTCTGGCATTCGGGAGTCCATTCGAAATTTTTCTTTCCTTTCTTTAGAGCGTCAAAGAAGGGAATGCATTTTTCTGTGGCCTTGGAAATGAAGCGACTCAGAGCAGCGACTTTTCCATTGAGACTTTGCATTTCTTTCTTTGTTTTAGGGGCTTTGACCTCCCTTAGAGCTGTGATTTGAGTAGGATTGTCTTCGATGCCCCTGGCGCTCACAATGAAACCCAAGAATTTCCCGGACTCTACTCCGAACGAACATTTCAATGGATTGAGCTTCATTCCGTACTTTCGAAGAACTGCAAACATTTCCTCCAAGTGACCCATGTGGTCTACAACTTTCTTTGACTTTACCGACATATCGTCAACATAAACTTCCATGGTTTTACCAATCTGAGGTTTGAACATCGCATTGACGAGCCTTTGGTAGGTTGCCCCAGCATTCTTCAATCCTAAAGGCATAACTTTGTAGCAGTAGAGACCCACATCTGTGATAAAGCTTGTGTCTTCCTGATCCGGCTCATGCATCATAATCTGATTGTACCCGGAATAAGCGTCCATAAATGATAACAACTCATGCCTAGCTGTTTCCATCCACCAATTGATCGATTCTGGGCAGTGGGAAGCAATCTTTGGGGCAAGCTTTGTTTAGGTCCGAAAAATCGATGCAAACTCTCCACTTCCCATTTGCCTTCTTAACCAGTACTGGATTTGAAACCCAATTTGGATAAGTGGAGTTTCTGATGAAGCCGTTTTCCATGAGCTGATCGACTTCTTCCTTTAGTGCCGTCGACCTTTCTGGGCATTGAGTTCTTCTTTTCTGTTTCACTGGTGTGAATTTTGGATCGATATTAAGAGTATGTACAGCAATTTCCGGGGAGATCCCACACATATCGGCATGACACCAAGCGAACACATCCAGATTGGTTTTTAAGAATGATATCAGCGTGTTCCGAACTGCTATGCTTAGTTGTGAACCCACATTGAGTACTTTGTTTGGGTCTTTTGAGTCAACAGATATTGGTACCGTTACTTCCACAGGTACCACTCTATTCTCCCCTGTACTGGCTTTCCTGGGGTCCATTTCTTTCCTTGCATTGCTGTGTTCGCCAGTACAGGGGCCACTCCGTAGCTCTACAAGATAACATTCTCGCCCCGCGTTCTGATCTCCCTTAATGACAGCAACCCCATTATCAATGGGAAATTTCATTGTTAAGCACCATGGAGCGAGGACGGCCCTGAAAGCAGCAAGAGTAGGCCGACCCAAGAAAGCATTATAGGCGGAGAATCCATCAACAATTACGAAAGTTTGCTTCCGAACCAACTTCTTATGTCCTTCGCCCATTTCAACAAACAAGTCCACCGTTCCAATTGGCTGTTTCAGCTCTCCTGTAAATCCGGCAATCTTGTGTGAAGAAGCTTGTACGTCTGTCATTGGAATTTTCATTTGGTCAAACGTCTTCTTAAAGAGTATGTTGCACGAAGCGCCACTATCAACCAGCACTCTTCTGACAATAGCCGGCCCAATACCGACAGAGACAACTAAAGGGTCCTCAGTGGGAGCTTCCACATCAATAGAATCCCTGGTTCTGAACATAATATCATCATGAAAAGTCATTTGCTGCTTCAGAGGTGCAGCATCTTCCAAGATCAAGACACTTTCTTCAGCTGGAGCATACTTCAAAGCTCTAGCATACCTTTCCATCTCACCCCAACTCTTGCCAGCTGGATGAGGTCCTCCTGTGATCACATTGATAACAGGTCTTTCTTTTTCAGCAGGCCTCTCTCCTGAACCAGATGAATGAGCTGGGGGCAGTTGCCCTTTGTTATATGAAGACGGGTCTTTTCTATTCCTTTTAACGTACTGCTGCAACTTATTCTCTCTTAACAACTCTTCAATCAGGCTTTTCAAGTGGCGGCACTCGTTGGTATCATGGCCTGGTTGGTTATGAAACTTGCAAAATCATTCGCTTTGAACAGCATTTTTACCAACTTTTACGGCCGGTGGTTTTGGAAATTCAACAGCATCCTTAGTGGCGATGAAAATATTCTCCGGTGTATCAGTCAAGGGGGTAAAATCCGAAGGTTTGAGGAAGCGGGGCTTTTTGAGATCTTTCTGCTTCTTTCCACCATTACTTTCCCTTTTCTGATTTGCGGGTTCTTTCTTGTTCTGAACTGTAGCATTATTTTCCACCACTGTTGTCACAACTTTAGCTGACGCGGAGAGATTCTCTAGGCGTATGAACTCATCAGCCTTTTTGTAGAAATTTTCGAGCGAATTTGGTTCCTTCATTTTTAACCATTTTCCAAACTCGCTTGACTTGTCAATAGCCCGCATTAAGTAGGTTAAAATCATTCGCGGTTCCGCGTTTTCAACTTCTGCTAGGGCTAAATTAAAGCGATTCAGAAAGGATTTGATGGGATCTCCAGGATTCTGTTCAAGACTTGAAAGAGACAATATATCCTTTGCTCTTGAAATGTACAATCTGAATTGTTCCTTGAACTTTCGGGTCAGATCAGAAAACTAGTCAACAGATCGCATAGGAAGCTTGGTGAACCAAAGTAATGCCACTCCCTCTAAGTACACTGGAAAATATCGGCACTTAATCTCATCAGTTGCTCTAGCAACAGTCATGTGCCAATCATATTTGTATAAGAATTGATTTGGGTCGCTTGTCCCCTTATAAGCAGGAATGGTGGGGGGAACGAACTTTCTAGGAAACTCAGCTTTTAAGATCCTTTCTGTAAATGGGGTCTTACTTGGAGCGAATCCCCAATCAATTTCATCTTCGTTTCTCTGCATGCTTTCTTTCATTATCTGTCGGATCATGCCAGAGATATACTCCTCATTGTTTAGTGACCTTGCAGAATAGGCTTCGGCCATTTTCTCAGAAGTTTGTCCGGGCAAACGTTCGAGGAGAGCTGGCGATGGCCTGGATCCTTCCGCTTGGGGAGGTACCCTTTCAGCGGCACCAGATCTATCCTGAGGAATATTTCTCCCTTCGGAGTTAGGAGCAACATCAGCAAAGTTTTCTTCATTATTTACTGGTCTTTGATTAGCTCCGAGCAGAGCATTCAACTTTTCCATCATCAGATTATTCTGAGTTTCAATCTGCTGGTACAGTCCGGACATAGCAGCATCCAACTCTTCTCGCGTCACCCCGACGCTTGGAGCTGCCTGACTTGTAAAAAGAGAAGTGGCAGTATTGTCACGGTCATCATCAGATCGGACGGACTTGTGTTTTCTTCCAGGAGCCATTATGTCTGATAGGCTTCTGGTTTTGAAGGAAATTCTTTCAACAAACTTCCGTGAAGCAATGGTGAATGATCGCCTGAGTTGGGTTCTCAGTGAAAGCACCAAAATGTTAACGCTGAAAAGTGAACGCTAACACCCGGTGTGTGTAGTAGAATTGTGAAAGCACCACCCATGTGACGGGAACAGGAATTAAGCAGTAAAATAGCGAAAAAGCGATAAAAGACAGCAGTTTATAGTGGTTCGGCTTGAGGTCGAGCCTATGTCCACTTTGAATCTCTTTATTACTGAATCTGGTTACAAGACGATACAATACTCTTATGAAAACAATACAGTTTGATCACAAAGACAATCTCGACTACTAGCTCAAACTTCGACGACGAAACTTGATGAATCCGTGTTGGATGTAGGAAATTCCTCTTGAAGCTTGTTGTAGTGTCTCGAATATCTGAAGATCTTCAATTGTTGAATGAGTTGAGAGCTCGGTAGAGTAACAACGCTTGAAGAAATGATCGGCCAAAAGTCCCCCCGATGTTGGAGTTAGGGTGGTATTTATAGGATTGGTCCTGGGTGAATTTTCTGCCTCTAAGTCTTAGGTCGCGTACGACCTTAGTTAGGTCTTAGGTCGCGAGCGACCTAAGTTAGGTCGTGGCCCACTTCTCGACTTAAGCAGTTAGCCTGATGGGGCTGCTCTCGGTCTTATCTGAACAAGGAGGCATGTAGTAGGTCGCGAACGACCTAAGGAATAGTCCCATAAGGAGTTGCCTGAACTTGTTTAAACTGGGCAAGCTTTAGGTCGCGAGCGACCTAAAGTAGGTCGTGAGCGACATATGGAATAGTTGCTGAAGCCTTTGGGTCGCTGGAATGCTTTATGAAGCTAAGTCGTGATACTTCATAGGTCGCTAGGACTCTTAGGTCGCAAGGTTCTTATGTCGTGAAGTCTGGAGCCACTAGGTCGCTTTCTTACTGAAAGCGTTAGGTCGTTGAATTTCTTCGGCAGTTAGGTCGAATGGTCTCTTTGATAGTTAGGTCGCAGAGTCTTTTCCGAAGTTAGGTCGCAGGCTTTCTTAGTTAGGTCGCAAGCTTCCTTTAGCAGTTAGGTCGCTAAGTCCTTAACTCGCAGTCACTTTAGGTCGTAGAGTCTGCTAACCCGTGAAGCTTGTTAGGTCGTTAAGTCATTCTGTTCTTTAAGCCGTTAAGTTCCTTAAGTCGCAAAGTTCCTTAGGTCGCAGAGTTCCTTAGGTCGTAAGGTTTTTAGGTCGCGAAGCTCTTAAGTCGTATGGTTTTAGGTCGCCGGAAAAATATGAGTTAACACTATACATAGCTAAGAATGGTTGTATTGATTGATTGAAGTACAATAACTATATGTATGTACTGATTGTTTGTTTGAGTAAAATAATAATTCAGATAGAAAGTTATAGCAAAAGAAAATACTCATGATAAACTAACCTTATCTACCCATACTCTAGTTATCCAATCATGGTAGGAAGAGGATCTCATCACGATGCAGGATCAAGTACACCACAAATGCTTGATATGCAAGACTTTATGAGGGCTTTAAGGGATGGAGTAGGGCAGAGACTTGAGAACCCACATGAGGAACTTTCAAAACTATTAAAGACTTATACCAATCTGGGAGGCAAGAGCTTTGAAGGGACTGAAAATGTGATGGAAATTCAAGCATGGTTGAGAACACTGGACAGAATTTTCAATGACATGCAATTGGATGATCAATGGAAGAGGCAAGTGGCCTCAAGACAACTGAAAGGTGTGGCTTTAAGCTGGTGGGAGGTAGTCATAGCTGGGAGAATTGAGAATGAGATCACTTGGAATCAATTCAAGGAGATGTTGGAAGCTAGATTTGTTCCAGCATCAGCCAAAACTCTATTGCTTGAAGAATTCATCAGACTTAGGCAGGGAACCTTTAATGTGACTGAGTATACTCATAGGTTTGAGGGCTTGTCTAAGTATGGAGCCATGCTAGTGGCTGATGAGGCATCAAAGTATGATAGGTATATTAAGGGTTTAAACCCAGGGCTTAGTAGGGCTATGTTGCCATATGCAGATAAATTTTTTGATCAAGTCATTGATCTGGCCTTAAAGTTTGAGCAACATGACAAGGAGAGGGAGAAGTATAGGAGTTTTAAGAACAATAACAACAAGAAAAATAAGGGAAGGTATCACCCCTATGACAAAAAGAAGGAGGAGACAGAAATCAAGAAAACCAATGATACTAAGACCACTGATACAAAGAGGAAAATAGCATGTCATCATTGTGGAAAAGAAGGACATATCAAACCAAGGTGTCCAGAATTGAAGGGAGGGGCTTTCAAGTGCTACCTATGTGGTAAGGAGGGACATATCAAGAGAAATTGCCCTAAGTATAAACAGCAAGGGAAGCTAGCAAGTTTGGAGAGCAAAAGCAAATCCACAGTAGAGGCCATTGCAGAAAATCATGGTCAAGTGGAAGGCACCTTATTTATTTGTACCCTACCTATATCAGTAGTGTTTTAAACATGATTTGTGTGGATGTGGAACTAAACATAGGAGGAAATGTTTTTATTTCCAATTTATATGTTTTAAATTACCCAAATATAGGTGTTATATTGGATGTAGACTGGTTAAGGCAATACAAAGCCATAATTAATTTAGACTCATCCACCATATCATTCCAAAATTCTAGAGGCCAAAGAGTCACAATTTTGTGTGAAGTAGCCAAAGAAAGAAAATTATATCATTTAATTGACTTAAATAAGGATCCCAGTGAGCCTTCTATTGAAGAAATCCCCATAATTAACAAATACTTGGATGTGTTTGGAGAAGTTGAGGGTGTTCCACACCACAGACCAGTGGAATTTCAGATTAGTCTGATACCAGGAGCAAGTCCAATTATTAAGAAACCCACTAGGATGGGGCCAAGTGAGTTGAAGGAATTGAAGAAACAGTTAGAAGAATTGGAAAGCAAAGGATTTATAAGACCAAGTAATTCATGCTGGGGTGCTCCAGTAGTGTTTGTAAGGAAACATGATGGTACTTTAAGGATGCGTATAGATTACAGGGAGCTAAACAAAGTCACTATCAAAAACAAGTACCCCTTACCTAGAATTGATGATCTTTTTGATCAATTTAGTGGAGCAAAAATATTTTCTAGATTAGACCTGGCATCTGGATTCCATCAGATGAAGGTTGAGAACTCATATTTTAAGTATACAGCCTTTTATACTAGGTATGGTTTATATGAGTTTCTTGTCATGCCATTTGGGTTGACAAATGCCCCATCATACTTTGTAGACTTGATGAATAGGATATTCAGGGATTATTTAGAAAAGTTTGTGTTGATTTTTATTGATGATATTTTGATTTATTCTAAAACAGTAGAGGAACATGAAAATCACTTACACCTTGTTTTGTCTAGATTAAGAGAAAAAGATTTAAAAGCAAAATTTTCTAAGTGTGCATTTTGGAAAGAAGAAGTGCATTTCCTTGGGCATGTTATATCTGCCAAAGGCATTTCAGTGAACCCCAATAAAATAGTGGCAATCCAACCATGGAAAAGGCCAAGCACAGTAGGAGAAGTTAGGTCATTTATGGGAATGGCAGGGTATTATAGAAGATTTATAAAAGATTTTTCTAAAATGTCATCACCTCTTACCAACCTAACTAGAAAGAACCAACCCTTTACATGGACTGAGAAATGTGAACTAGCCTTTAGTAGAATCAAGGAGGCCTTAGTCAATGCACCAGTGTTGAGAGTACCAGAAGGAAATGAGGATTTGATTGTTTATACTGATGCAAGTGGTTCTGGGCTAGGAGCTGTATTGATGCAGCAAGATCAAGTTATAGCCTATGCATCAAGACAATTGAAGCCACATGAATCAAAGTATGCAACCCATGATCTTGAGTTGGCAGCAGTGGTATATGCACTAAAGCTCTGGAGACATTATCTTCTAGGTGCTAAGTTTATTTTATACACTGACCATAAGGCATTAAAATAACTCTTTTCACAAAAAGATTTGAATATGAGGCAGCATAGATGGGTTGAGTTTCTAGCAGCATATGATTTAGACATACTTTATACTCCAGGAAAAGCTAATAAGGTTGCAGATGATTTGAGCAGGCAGCATGCAAAAGTAGCCATGTTAATGATAGAAGAATTTAGAAATTTATCTCTACTTGCTGATTTGGAAATTGAGGAAAACAATGAGGTAAACATGGAGATGATTGAAGAAGGGAGTAAAGGAAAATTAAGTTTAATAACTTTGCAATCAGATTTAATTTTGAAAGTGGGGAAAATGCAAGAGGAAGATCCAGATTTATTAGAAAAGAAAACTCTAATAGAAAAAGGAGAAGAAGTAGCAAACTACCACATTGATAAGAATGGTTACTTAAGGAATAAAGGTAGGATATGTGTTACAAAGGATATAGGATTGAAGGAAGAGATACTTAATGAATATCATAGGAGCAAATATTCTATACATCCAGGCAGCACCAAAATGTACCAAAACCTAAAAAGGGATTATTGGTGGAGAGGGATGAAATCAGATGTGGCCAAACGGGTTGCAAAGTGTATGACTTGCCAACAAGTCAAGGCAGAAACCCAAAGACCCTCAGGCCTATTACAACCTCTAAGCATACCACAGTGGAAGTGGGAAGATATATCTATGGATTTCATAGATGGTCTGCCTAGATCAAAGAGAGGAAATACAAGCATTTGGGTAGTAGTTGATAGATTGACTAAAGTAGCACACTTTATACCAGTGAAGGCAGAAAGAAATGCACCTAAACTAGCTCAAATATTCATGAAAGAAGTAGTAAGGTTGCATGGGATACCTAAAAATATAGTGAGTGATAGGGACACAATCTTTACATCCAGATTTTGGAAGAGCTTTCAAGAAGCCATGGGAAGTGAGTTATGCTTGAGTACTGCATACCACCCCCAATCAGATGGTCAAACTGAAGTAATAAATAAAGTTTTGGAGGATTTGTTGAGGGCATGTGCATTGGACTTTGGAGGTAATTGGGAAGATCACCTCCATTTGGCTGAATTTACATATAACAATAGTTATCAAAGCACCGTAGGCATGGCACCATTTGAAGCCTTGTATGGCAAACCATGTTTGTCACCAATATGTTGGGTTGCAGCAGGAGAAAGGGCTGTCTTAGGGCCTGAGTATGTTAAAGAGACTACAGAGAAAATTGAACTTGTGAGGAGAAGAATGGAAGCAGCTCAAGATAGGCAAAAGAAGTTTGCAGATGTAAGGAGGAAACAGGTAGAATATGAAGTTCGTGATTATGTTTTCATCAAAGTTTCACCTATGAAGAAGGTGTTGAGGTTTGGCAAGCAGGGAAAACTTACCCCAAGATATGTTGGACCTTACAAGATTTTGGAAAGAGTAGGTTCATTAGCATACAAGTTGGAGCTACCAGAAGAGATGAGTGCAATGCACAATGTGTTTCATGTATCACAACTTAGGAGATGGGTGCATGATAAAGAGGAAATTCTAGAGAAACCAACTCAAGTTCAAATAAATCCTGATTTGGTCTATGAGAAAGAGCCAGTGGGGATTTTAGCTAAAGAGGAAAAGAAGTTGAGGAGCAAAACTTTGAAATTGGTAAAGGTTCAATGGAGCCTAGACCCTAATGATTGTACATGGGAGTTAGAGGATAAGATAAAGATGGATTACCCTAAGCTTTTTGTAGTGGAAGGTAAAATCTAAATTCCTAAAAAAAAATTTAATACGTATGATTGTTTTGACTGAATTGTTTGCTTATGCAATGTTTGATAGATTTTATAAAAATCTGGAAATGTTTAAAGTCAAAATGAGAAAATTGTGAGGACACAATTCCTAAAAAGGTGGGGTGATTGTAATGCCCCAGAAATTCATGGAATCTTATTTTGGTTGGATTTTGAAAATATATGAATTTATTTGTATAGGAATATATGGAATTAATTATGTGCAAGTGAGTGTGCATGTGTGCACGTGCACACTGATAGGGCACAAGGAAGAACTCCAAATCTCCTGAAATTAAAACAAGAATTAAAAAGCATTACAAACATGATTTTGTAATGAAAATTATTAAACCAAATATGGATATTTGATTTCTGGAATTATATGAATTATCCCAGAAAATAAGAAAAAGTAAGTTTTGTTTTGAATCAATAAACAGATCTTACTTAAAACCCAGAAAAAAAATGTTATAAGGATTTGAAACTTGTATGCACATATATTTGCATGTCTTTCTGAAATTAAGGAGGAGTTAAATAAGCCTAGATAAGATATGTACGCATATGTACATTTCTATAAGTACTAAAAATATTAAAAAGAAATAAGCAAGGAAAAGTGTAACACTAAAATAGCAAGAGACATATTGCAAGCAAAACAATTGCTTTAGGCAGAAAATAGAAAGGGGGATTTTTAGAAAATAAACAACTGACAATGTCACACAATTATCATGACCTAAGAAGAATATAATATATATTCTGGAAAAGAAAAAGGGGAAGTAAGCATCACATATGGCCGGGGTATTAAGGGTGAAAAATAAGCAAATCTGAAATGCAAAATGCATGAGTTTTGGCCAGGGTAGGAATGGGATTTTACAATGATAAAACCCTAGAAAAACCTCTCTTATAAATCCAATTATAAACCAGAAAAATCATTTGCTACCCAAGACATTTAAGAAAACAAAGAAGAAAAATATTTGCAAGCAGAAAGGCAAGTTTTAAAAGGTTTCTTTTCTGGATTAAGCAAGAGAAGCATTCTTCTGTGAGTAATCTCACTAAACCCATGGCATTAAGTCCTGTTATGAGGCAGCCAAGTTCATGTTATTTTTCTACATATTTTTGATTTTATTACTATGGTTTTAATGGATGCTTTAATGGGTGTTTATGAATGCTTTTGATTGCTTTGATGGTTGAGTATTTTGCTCTATTTGGTTACACCCAGAAATGTTAAAGTATGAAATCATGAAAGTAAATAGAGAATACTTGTAACTGGTTCAGATATGGCATGAAAAATATAGAAATCAAAATGTATATGAGTTGCATTACACTTGTGTAAGTGTTGAGGCTCAAATGAAAGATTCAAGGGTGCAATGGAAATATCCAAAAGTGCTGAACTCTTGATCAAATAGAAAACCCATGAGCCAGAAATCTTGTTTAAGCTAGATCTTGAGTTTAGTTCAAACATGGTTACTTATGAAACAATAATAACCCACATGCCTAGTCTTTATTCCCAGTTGTAAATATTCTTGTATTTTCTTTAAGCCAGAATATTTGAAAATATGATTTCCCCTGGATATGAATGTTAGCTTGTTCTTGAATTATGCTTGTAAGCTCTATGTAATGTTTCATGTATACTGTGATTCAATCACCTAGCTATCTCATGATAGGATCAAACATGAACACTTAGTAAATAAACTAAGAATTGTGAGCCAAGAAGACTGCTGGAATGCTTGTTGTATTTAAAGTATGCAAGTTGGCACATGGATTGTTTAAGCCCTGAGATCTTTGTGCAATATTGTGAATTATTTTATTGCAATGTGTCCCCGTGATTCCTTTATGGCAGATGAGGCTAGGAAGAAATTTGGTAAATGCAATCTTAAATTGATGAAGTAGGAACTTGAGTTATTCCTAGGATGGTTGGACTGGAGTTATGATAGTTCCTGAGTATCTCTGTTTGACATGTATGTTTGCATTGTTGAAAGTTTGTACATAATTAGTTTTATACTGATCACATATGCACAATATTTCAGAAACAAGTCAGGCAAATTAATTAAAGAAATTATGCCATCCCATACAAAATGCTTATGTCTCACTTATCTACTTAATATCATGGAATTTTTGATATTGCTCATACCAGATCTTGTGTTTGACCCTTGTTTGCTTATGGCATCTGAGGTGTCTCAATTAAAATGGGGCAGCCTCTAATGCTCTTTCAGGGAATGCTGGTTCTAAATAGGAAGCTGCTATGGCTAAGGAGAATGATTGGATAAGCATGCTAAATTAGAATTAAATAAGAACTTAGAATGAATTATTTGCATGTAATCTTGGAGGTTTTTATAGTTCTGCTTTAGTTGTTATGTAATGATCTTGAATGTTTGGATTTTATGTAGTTGTTTCAATTGAATCTGGTAATGAATTAAGGTTGGGAAAAACCAAAGACTTAGTTGAATCTATGCAAGAAAATATATTTGAGTATTATGGTGGAAATCTGTAGATGATATATGCCTGTATTTGAGAAATGGATATATATACATATATTGTATTAGTTAATTTTGAGTTATTTAAAAACTTTGAGTTCGAAGGTTAAAAATATGAATTTTAGCTAGAAGTAATATTTCAAGAATTTAGTAACAATATGCAGAAGTTTTTTGATAAAAGAAAAAAAATATATATATATATATATATATATATATATATATATATATTTGTGCATTATATAAAGAGGAGTACATGTTCTAAGAGATTTTTCAAGTGTCTTGTATCTAAATTCACATTGCAATAGCCAGGCACTAATGTTTTGATGATCTAGTCATAAGGTTAACCCACTTCAAAAATAGTGAGGTCTGGGTTGATCAAGATGACCAGAGTTTCTGGGTCTAAAGAAAGAAAATGCATTTGTAAAATCTGAAGCTTTCTTTGCAAATGCATGTACAAAGACATTTTCAAATACTTGAGCAATTCACTTTTATTTTTGAGTAGCTTTCTTAGTCCAGAAAGTACAATACATCGGATATGCACACATATTACTTAATTATTACTTTTTTTAAATGACCATAAAATCTGGATTTTCTAAATCAAGTAAAGCAACCTGTAAATTAGGATGCAAGCTGAGGTAACTCAGGGATTAGGGAATGAATTGGTTCAGAGAAATACAGCTATATAGATTGTGGAAGAATTACTCAACTGACTTGGTTATAAGTAAAGGAATTTGTGATAAAATCACTTATGGTGAAAATATAAATGAGTATATCATTTTTCCTTTCTGGCTTTGATCAAATATCAAATAATTAAACAAAAATCATGATGGCTTGCTACATTCTGAGATCACTTTGTTAAGACAAACTATCAGACAATCACCACAAGACTGATCAAAAATTAATAGGTATAAATTATATATATGATCATGGGAATTCACTCCCATGATTTATATATCAAACAAAGGAAAGTGAGCTATGTACTGGTTGACTAGAAATTCAAATTCAATCAGGATGCACTCTTGCTTACCAATACTCTGATCCAGGCAAGAGGGTCACATACATCTTCACATGTGTGTGAATATATTTATCAATGAACTGATATAAATATATTAGTAGAAAAATTAGGATCCTGGATAATTTAGTAGAAAGGCTAATGACTCTAGGAAACTTATTAAAAAAAAATAATCCTAGTAAAATTAGGTAAAATAAATAGGGTCATTTCAGTTACACTCATTTTTATTTACTGTTGATTTAACTTATATAAGGTCTTTTAGTTATGACTTGAGGGTTTTGTCTTTTCAATTCGCTCGGGTCAATTTGAGCTTTACAGTGTATCGAAGACTGCTTTTGGAGGATGAAGACAAAAATTTAGTACAATTATTATTTATGATATTTATTCTACCGCATCATGTTATTCCGATGCATTGTTATTTATTTCTGTTGTATGTAACTCTGATTCTATATTGTAAAAGTTTAATCAAATGTTATTTGCAAAACAGCTTCATGAACTATTTAGTTGATTATTATATTTTGTCATTCCACTGTGAGATTCTGTGTTTGTTTTTCTTTCTTTCTCTGCTTTTCCTTATTTACCCCATAACAATCCTCCGTTTTGAATGGTTTGAGTTTGACATGTGTGGTTTATCGTCGATTTAAACCGTGCAAAAAAGTGGGTCGTTACATTAAATGTCAGAAGCCTTAAATAGTGGTTAGAGGTCTTGTAGCTAGGACCGACTAACTATTGACAACATTGTTAGGAAACCACCTTGGGAATAGGTCTTAAATGATGGGGTCTACCTCAATTAAGGTGGTAAATGACAGAGTCTGCCTTCTTTTTTAAAAATATTATAAATGCCCGCTTCATATTTAGAAGTACTAAGTTGTTAATGGGATTGGAAATATTGGGTGGTTGATATGGCTTCATTAATATTTCGTACCTTGGGAAGGGTTAAATAAGTAATCGTGTGTGTAATGCAAGGTTAGATTAGAATTGCCAACCTTGATCGACATAATAATTAAATGGAAACCTATCGGTATAAGTTTTATGTTATGGACAGTTTATATTTTTCCAGTCACCAGAACATTGTTCTAACCCCTTCCTCATTACAGCCCACATGATAGAATTTATAGGAACAAGTCACTGGAGCTGGATGGGCTTTGTTGTTGTAGAGTCTTCTTCTCTCATGCTCAATGCTGATGTGACAATCTACTATCCAAGAAATACCATTAGTTCCAAGGAAGTAGTCATAATCAGTATTCTTATCCTATTATTGTTTCCGCTGTGAGTTTAGATTTCTATCAATCTCTGATAATGCTCATGCTTATTTGCAAGTACCAAATCCAATGATCTGCGCTTTGATGGACTTGGGTTTCGATTTTTGTCGAAATTTAGGCCCGTTAAGGTATGGGTTGTTACATTTGGTATCATAGTGCTAGGTTAGTAGATCAGAGGGATTGCGGTAAATTGAGAGAGCGTATTCGTACTTTCCTATCTAGTAATATTATATTTTATACTTGATTCTAAGAGTTCCGACTATTGAAGTAGTTGTAGTTCCACATCGAAGGAATGGGCAAAGTAACTATGAGTTGGAAATATCTTAGAGCTAAGATTTTCATGCCGACTTCTATGTACCACACGAAGTGCTGGCGATGCTAAAGAGTTGTTGATGAAGAACGCGACTACAACATATGGTTAAATCCCGGAGACTGGACGTGTTCTACTTGACGTTTGAGGTTCTAGCTACCTTATGATTTTGGATTTAGAGTAACAATCGGAGACAGGTAATTATTCTAGATGGATGGGAAATTAGATTTTGTATGCCGCAATTGTTCGGAAGAAAGTTTTGCTAGGGTTCATTCAAAGGTCATCTCTTTAATGGCAAATTGGATTTTTATTCCAATAATTAATGTCAGTTCATTAGTCTAAAACCCATGAGAGAATTTTTATAAATTTTATTTTGGAAATGCCTTAGATTTTGGGAAAAGGGTTTTCAAAGGATTTTTTTCCCAAGGTTTTATTTAGAAAATTTTGTTTTACGAAAGTTTTGACATTTTAATTTTCTAAGAAACACGTATACCACTAGATTGGTCGTGTTAAGAAACTTTTGGGTTATAAAAGATTAAATTCTTAAATATTTATATGTATATATCAGTAAAGCCTTGATACTGATTTTTTGCAAGAAATTAGTTTTTCAATTGAGGAAATTTGCGTTTTAAAAAGATTTTTGGAAACCTTTAAATATTTATATATAAGTTTGATTTTTAAGGGAAGTTTTGGTATGAAGTGGTTTCTATAATTTAGTAATAAATATAAAGGAGAATAAATTTAGCTCAATGCTTTTTCGGTTTATAAGATCGAGGTTTTTTATATTTTCTCTCTTTAAGGTATGGACAAAATAGGAATGTCATTCAACTTTATTAAGGTATGTAGTTTGAAGTGTTGTTAAACCCACCAGCTATTGGAAGAAATATTTTCATGCAACAGGCAAGAAATAGTAGCAGGAATATTTTCGGGTTTTGGGAAGTGTTGTTGGTCGCAACAGTTTTGCTGAGGCTATTGCAATCTTGCCAAGGAAAGGTCTACAAGGTAAGGTAGATACCATCGTATCAGAGGCATAATGTTTTCCTGGATAGGATAAGATGAAGAAGGTGTGTGGAATGGTCATAAGAATATTAATTAATTTAACCGGCCCAATTGGGTCCAGGTTCAAGCGGTGCCCAAATCTAGGCTAGCTGTCAATCGGCTGACCTAATAGCGGTCGACCGTTAGGTGGTTTCGGCCCGAACCCGAAACTGAAAGGGGACTATAAGTCCCGTCCAAACCTGCAGTCGCTGCACCCCTCACTTTCATCCCCCTCTTCAATTTTTCTTAGCCGAACCCAATTCCATCTCCCCCTTTTTCCGCTTAAATAAGGCCTCTCTCCTCCATTCCTCCACCAACCGATGCCAAAATCCTTGCACACTAGATCTTGCCCCGCCACTACTCTGGATCTAAACCCTTTTCTCCCTTTTCCGACCGCCTCTCAGCCCATGGCACCAGCATGTATCGGAAGCTCTTCTTCTTATCATACTGGCCTCACTCCGTAAGAAGCCGCTTGGCTTGACTAAAGCGAGCAGAAGATCGCCACCTATCTCGGAAAGGTGGACTTTACTTTCCTTCATGGACGACCAGTGAAGTCGGATATTTCGCCGCACTCAGGCTTGAAGAGCTTTTTGTCACGGTAGGACTTGCACCAATCCTTCGCTTCAAGATTTTTGAGTGGGAATATTAGCCGCGATGCATCCGCCTTTTCGATGCATAGATAGCGTATAATTTCAATGATGAAAACATCTACATTAAGTCCAAGGTGAAAGGAGCTCAGATTGAGATGTTAGATGATGATCTCGCTGGGATCTTGGAGATATCTACAGTAGACGCAGATTTGGATGATATAGAGATGTTTGATCCTGAGATTCTATGGCAATTTTTTTTTGGAAATGTCGGTGATTGGAGGACCGATAATTTACGACTGGTGGCCCGTTTCATCGTGCGCATTATTCAGCACAACATCATTTCGAAGACGGGGAGCCTTGACCAGATCTACATCTCGATGTGGAAAGCCACTTATGCTATAATCAAAGGTATAGTCATCAATTGGGCTCGTGTCTTGATGCTCCATATTATCGATTAGAGAGTTGGTACCCGGAGGACTCACTTTACATATTTCCACTTGCTCAATCTAGTGTTTAGGCATTACGTGGTAAATTTGAGAGGAGAGCCAGTAGTGAGGAAGGTTCCTTCTGCCATCGAACGGACCACCATGAAGGAGATGAATATTCTTTTGTCGCCTGCCGCACCACCTGTACCACCACTAGAGCCGCAGCTCCAGCAGCAGGAGATAGCGTAGGACGCTGAGGGATATATGAGTCCTGAGCTTGTTGCTTTCCGACAGGTTCAGGCAGAGCTTCGAGAGATTAGGATGGAGCAGCAACGCCAAGGGCGTGAGATTTGGTGCATAGCCGCCATGCTACGACCATTTCACGGTCGCGGCAATGGCTCGAGCTCTAGTCGCTGAGCAAGATCTTCTCATAGTTCTTAGGCGATGTTTTATTTAGGATTTTTGTATCTTTTTATTTCCAGCATTTGTTTTTTCTTTTTGGGTTGTTGGGTTGTAAGTCTGCTAGTTGTCTCTTATAAAAGGCACGCACGATATTATGAGTTTCTATTCATTTTCTGTGTTATTATTTCATGATATGCGAGCCACTCCTATATATATGCATAGTAGAGAAACAATTTAATTATGAGATTCTCATAAAGACACTTAACTAATAGTAAATGTAATATAAGACTGGTTTAGAATAGTTGGAAATTTTAGCGATGGTCATGATAATGTTGTTTCGATATCACGGGTCATTGCTCATGTTCCTTAAAAGCTAAATTTTTTGAATAATAGATGTGTTGACATTTTTAAATAAAATATCAAATTTTTGGGAAAAGGTTAGTTGTGGAATTTTGAAATATGGTTTGTGCATTTAGCACATAACCGACTTCCGAGTACACTGAAAGTGTAGTCCGATTTATAAAAAATTTGAGAAGGTTTTGTGTTTTAGTTATTTTTGACACTTAAATTATTTTTAGAGTTTTTGTTCAAAATTTTATTTTAAGGGAAAACGTGTCTAAATATTTTAGGATTTTATTTTCCAAATGACGTTCAAATTTGAAAAGTGAAAAAAGCTTTTGTGAAAACTTTGATTTTGAAGGCCATGTGTTAGGCATATGGAAGGCAAATAGAGTTAAAATTTGCAAAATTAGCTGCGCATTAGGATCGACGATGCGATAAACGAAAGCGATAACAAGGGAAAAGCTATTTTAGCCTTTGAATTTCTATTTCCATACCTTGTCGACGACACATGCAACTCTATTTTTAGACTTAAATCTATTTTAGAGCCTGAAACTAACCTTCTATGCATTTATGCGTGGAAATTTGAAGTAAATCTGGGATAATGAAGAAATTTCCACTGTATTACGGGAATATGAAGATTATAATATGGTAAGTCTCCACCTAAATTCCTTTTTCTGGCATAGGAGTAAAGTTTTAGAAGCTGTTAACAAGAAATATTGTCAACACCTCAAAGTGAAAATAGAAGTGTGAGTGACCTTTTCGAAACCACCTTTCGAATAGGTTGCGATAATCTAAGGCTCCTTCGAAACCACCTTCCAAATCAGTTGGGGTGATCCAAGACTCTTTCGAAACCACCTTTCGAATCAGTTGCCATAATTAAGGACTCTTTCGAACTTTCTTTTGAATTAGTTAAGGTAATCTAAGGTTGTGGCTTAATGGAATCTAAGGGCTTTAACTGTGTCGGTAGGGTTTTGTTCCTGGAAGGTATCCCCTCAAATAGCATTGATGCGAGTACTCTATAGCTGATCCATATACAAGCATTGGATCAGATTCTACGTATTTGAAAATACCATGTACTTGCTTTATTAATAAATTTCATGAATACAAGAGGCTTAAGTATGACAAAGAAGTGAAATCCTCCATTTGATTTAAGGATTAGGTTTACAAATTCAAGAAAAGAACAAGTATCAAGTGAATCAATTCAAACCACCGTAACAATACCCCTAGGGTCTTATTTATAGGCATAGGTTGGTCCCTTTCACTTCAGTCCTTTCGGTTTAGTCGAAAGGGTGTCTTGAAGACCTTTCGTCACAGTTGAATTCAATGCACCCTTTTATTTTCTCTTTTGAATGATACTTGGGTGCTTTTGACTCCATCAAAAGGTACACAAGCGTCCTTCACCTTGTTGTTGATGTGCTGTGTACGAAAGGATGTTGGCTTTTGACATTGTCGAAAGGGGTAGTTTTGGGGCTTTGTATGACTTGAAGCATAGTAGAAGGCTTAGTTGCAGAAGGTAGCTTTTGAAAACATTCCCTTTGATTAATGAAAAATCTCCATCTTCTGGTGTTTGAGGAAGCAATATTAGTCATATGCAAGATCTCCTTTATATTCATGCAAAGTTTCAACCAATTCAAAAGGCTGACCTATGCTTTCGAAGGGGTCGCTTTGGTCAAATGTTCTTCTAGGGAAGGTAGACAATGGTGAAACTAACTGCTTCGAAAGGCTTAGCTCATATGCAGAAGCTTGCTATCTTATACCTTCAAAAGAGGCTTTTAACTCATACAAAACCCCTTTATGCATGTGGAACCAACTGTTTCGAAGGGGGTTAACTAAAACGAAAGAGTAGCCTTGTCCCTATTCGACCTCTTCGAAAGTCCATTGCTCATCAATATTTTGCAAAAGCATCCCTTCGACTCTTTCGAAAGGTTTTGTTATTGCTATCATTCTTCATAAATCCTTCCTTTGTATTCTTTTAGGTTTTGACAAAGTTGGAGTGATTTCTGATGATAACAGCCTTATTTCTTCTTGATGTATTTGAAGGTGCCGCTTTAATACATTTGAAAGCCCCCCTTAACTATAATGAAAGCTTCTTTAATGCTTACATAAACCATATTAACACACGCAAAACCCCATAACTGCTTGCAGAAACCATACTAATGCCTTTAGAACCTCATCACTACTTGCGGAAGCCATTCTAATGCCTTCGAAACCTCATCAATGCTTGCGAAAGCCATTCTAATGCCATTGGAACCTCATCACTGCTAAAGCTCCTTCATACTTTTACTCTTAAGAATATTTTATGGATAACAAAAGTGATTTTTTGATATGTTAGATTATTGGATGGTAGGAAGTGGATGCAAAATTGGTTACTTTATACTTATATTTTAGTAGTATGGAGGTTTTGATTGAAAAGATTTTTCAAAAGCTACATATATGTAGAACTGCCAGTATATATGTAGGTTGTTTGCATCATGTTTTCAAAAATGTTTCCAAAGGAAATGCATTTATATAGGAGGATCCGATTTAGAATCATTCTGCATACATATTTTCTATGTGATGATACATTTATAAACTATGCGCTTATGCATGTTTGGTTGCAAAAATTTTTGTACACTAAGTGGTTGTGCAGTTAGGATAATTAGGAGCCAAACCTTGACTTTGTCTGTAAAACCCCACCCCATGACCTATATTAACAAAGAGAATTACATAGTAATTCTGTCTGTTAATGCAGAGAATAGGGCTGGTTGAGGGCGACCATCATAGTCTTGCATTAGATAAGAGCTAATTATGTCGGATTTGGCACTTTTTTTTTATTTCATCTCTATTATTCGACATACTTAATTCCTTTCTAATACACTACTACGGTGGCTACATGATCGATTCAGAAACAAAATATGATAACAATACAATCTCAAGTCACAGAACAGCAACACAGATAATATACATATACACTTACATCAAATGTAATACAACGTTCCACAAGTGGTATTCATCCGGAATATATACATACATCCCCACAAAAGAATAGATACATCATAAGGTTCCCAAACAAAAGACTACAACACAAAAACTATGCCATAACCAAAGTCGATTAAGAAGCCCAAAAGGTAAAGCTAGCAAAGGTCCAAAAGCTAACCTGCAACTCGGTCTGAACCGAGTAATAAATACACGGGTCAGGCTAATTAGAACTTGATATCAGCTTAAGATAAAGGAATATTGTGATGAGCTAAAAATCTGTACCATTTGAATCAATAATAAACCACACATGTCCGACCCAAAAAGCACAGACTGACGAAAAGTCATGAGAAAGAAAAGAAGAGAGAAGAAAGAGAGAAGAAGAACAAAACAGAACAATACAAAATCTCGTATCGTAGCGGAAAACATATAATATCATATCAATGATCTTTACAAAATAGAAACTGTATATATATACATCAATCAGAGTTCAACAATCAATCACCAATCATCAGCCTGGATAGTTATAATAACCTATCCTTACAATTGCTGATAATATATATAACAAAGCAGTGGAAAATAAACTGATACATGTATACAAAAATGAAGATCTCGAGCTCTCCGGCTGAAGCTCTAAAAGCAACAAATCTAAACTTGTATCATTTTAGTTATAATTCCATACTTTATAATTCATTTGCTTATATAATTTATTCTTTTAAAATTGTTGTTTTTATTTAGATTATTCAAACTGCTTTATATTAACTTATATCTATTTACATTTTCAAACAACCAAAAAATCAATTTATATAATATAATAATTTTTGAAAAATTATTCCTTTTTATACAAAATATAATCGAGGTAAAATTATTTCATTTACCGAATTTGAAAACAATACTATGTTGACTCCTCGTTTAAGTCTTTAGAAATCCCTATCGATAACATGGCGTCCCACATACCGACCAGAATTCACAAAAAACTCAACGCATAAGTAAACACAATATAAAACATTTTTATAATCACTAACAAATACGCGCTCATATATATAATACACTCAAACTCAATCTAGGGTGCTACTTACCCTATCTATACTGAGTACACATCAAGGCCTAGGAATATACTAAATCTAAGCTCTGATAACAATTTTGATGACCCATAAATCTGTACCCTTTGAATCGACAATAAACCACACATGTCCGACCAAAAGCACAGACTGATGGAAATTCATGAGAAAGAAAAGAAGAGAGAAGAAGGGAAGAGAAGAAAGAGAGAAGAAGAACAAAACAGAACAATACAGAATCTCACATCGCAGCAGAAAACATATAATATCATATCAATGATCTTTACAAAATAGAAACTGTATATACACACATCAATCAGAGTTCAACAATCAATCACCAATCATCAGCCTGGACAGTTATAATAACTTGTCCTTACAATTGCTGATAATATAAATAAGAAAGCAGCAGAAAATAAACAGATACGTGTATACGAAAATGAAGATCTCCAGCTCTCCTGCTGAAGCTCCAAAAGCACCAAATCCGAAACTGTAAATATACTCGGTCTGACCCGAGCATTGAAAGGGAAGAACACTCGGATCAGTCTGGTAAACCAGCGTGAGAAACACACTCAGCTGAATTTTTTGAATTACCAAACTTTCCTTTTCAAAACAAAAGTATCTCGTAAGACAGGCCCACACATAAACACGAACATGTTTTTACCTTACGATAACCAAAACCTTCATTTCAAATCATCTTATATTATACTAGTGTCTAGTAAACAAATAATATTAATCATAGCCGAAGTGGTTACCCATATAGCATTTCGGGGCTACTCATCACGCCAATACAAACAAAACCACAAGCTTGTAGTGGAGTTTGGATTTCCATACCAATGACCAGGTGAAGGGACTACCTTCCGGCAGTACATCTCTAGAGGAATGTACCAAGGAACATCACAAAGGAACCTCTACCAACACAAGACATGCCTACCTCTATAACTAGGTAGTACCGAATATATCATCCCCCAGTCGTTACCGACCTTTCCGAGGGACCTCATAGCATACATCCACAATAATTAACATCCCGAACGTCATAGTAGAAAGAAATATATCTAGAAGGGGATGATCATATCCTAATTGGGAATGACCCACATAGCCTTGCCGCATCTAACCCTGTTTTGGCCATTTTCGGTTGATGAGGCCTGAGGAAACAATTACCTTTCACATATCATATATCACATCACTTTTGAAAGCCACATTTTCCATTTCCATTGACTACTAATTCCCTTTCACAAAAATACAACCCTTGAGCTCGTACATCTCAAGGAAGGGTGTTAAGCTAAGAGAAGTTGCCTTCACCGCCACCAAACAGATGCACATTTGTAAAAACCAATGTACGTAATCTCAGAAAATGCAATGTCATACATTCATCCATACAAGTTGTCCAGGAACAGGACAAACGGAAGGTACTCTACCACATCCTGTCGAGAAATCCCTAGGATTAGTAGCGAATAGTCCTTGCTGAAAGTGTGTACGCTTGTGCACACTAATTACGGATCGTGTAATATGGACTAATATATGCGGAATGTTATTTACAATTGCTATACAAGTAAATGTTCAATAAACTAACTATATAGCAATTCACAGATATAGAATAGAAAATGCAGTAAACTGTAAAAATCACACCAGGGATTTTTATACTGGTTCGGACCTCCCATCCTACGTCCAGTCCCAGACTTCTATCTGGATTTTCACAACCAACTACCTCGCTTCACCCGGAGGAACAGGTTTACAACACCCGAACAGCCGAACGGGATTTCGTGCCTCTTACAACACCGAGGACTTCAACAAAAACAAATACAATTGTCGTTGACAACTTGTGCTCTTGATAACACTGATTTGTCACTTGTAGTACACCCTTCCTATAATCTTATCCTCAAAGTATGTGAATGATGTTTGTGAAGATTGAAGGAAGTATATTACTTAATTGAATCAAAAGATATGAAATAATTTCAATGATTCAATAAGCAATTGAAATGTTTGAGAGTTCAAGACAGAGATCAATAGAATAGAGATTAGAATAATAGAATTGGTTATTTGGAATAATGATTTCATGATGTTTATATAAGAAATAAACAGCTGTAACCCTTTGTGAAAAGGTTTAAACAAAGGTCATGATCATTGGTGAAGAGAAAGAGAAGCAACCGTTGAAGAAAAGGAAGTGTCTGTACGAAAGGTTGCTTTCTGTTTGAAAACGGTCGACAGGTCAAAATGGACCAGTAGACAGGAATTTGAATATATATACGTTATGTACACTTGTGCACGTTATCTGTGCATTCTGGGCAGAAACGGTCGACCGCCTTGTTTTAAACCGGTCGACCGGTTTAGCCCAGACTGCACAGTTAATGTGCACTCATACATATATACATTTATATTCAAAGATTGAAGGTATGAGTTTATTTGAGGATAGATTTTAACATAAATAACACTACTAACATACCAAATAATCAACCTCTAATGTATGGAGCTCTTTGTGTCTCTTTAAAACAATGAATAACTTCTTTTTGTCGATCACGGCTTATCCCTTTGTCAGAAATCAAAACTCTATAAAAATCTTGACTCAACATTCTCCCCCTTTTTGATTGATGACAACATATATCTGAAACTCTGAATCTCCCCCTGAATATGTGATCTCCCCCTAAGATTTTGTCTGTATTCTTTATATAAATATATATATTCCTGCAGATAATTGTTAGCACTTTCTCCCCCTTTGTCATCGACAAAAAGGAGTAATAGATAATGGAATAATATAGGAATGTATCAACCAGAATATCCACTTTCCTCTTTTCTTAAGTGGGACCTGCAAAAAATATAATTAAGACCATGGTACCCACTTTTTATGGGGTCCTAAGAGTTAGATCTTAGGAATCCAAACCCATACGGGTCCAGTATCCCCTTTATATATATAATTAGTATTAAGATGCACAGTATTCATGAAATTCTGAATATATTTATTCCTAATCAAATTGTTATTTGTTTTAGGAACCCATATTTTGATAGTCTTGACATTTTTCTTCTGAAATTTCACAACTGGTTTTGGTTTGCAATATAATAAACTAAGATTTTTCTTAGCTCCATTCTTTTGTACTTTCTTTTTCCTTTCATTACCAAGATGTTTCTTGGTTTCTTGTTTCCTATATCCCAAACCTTGTTTATTTGAAACAGATTGTGAACTTTCAATGATTTTTGTCAAATTTTCTCGACCTTTGTTAAAGTTAGAAACATTTTGAGTTATGTCATCTAACTTAGTTTGTAAGCTCGCCTTTTCTAGGTCCAGATTTTTGACTTTTGCCTTAAGCTCATGATTTTCAGTAGTGAGAGCATCATTTTTCTCTTTTTGAGTTTCAATTTTTTGACTCAAAAGAGATAATTGAGAGTCAACATTAGATGATGATTCTTGAAGTTTTTCAAGTTCTTCTTCTAATATTTTCTTCTCGTCTTTTAACATATCTCGTTCAAACTCTGCTCTACTCAAATCTGCTTTGGCTACTTTTAATTGACGTTTTATGTCTTTATATTTGACTATCAATTCAGAATTAATATCAAGTAATTCATCAAATGTAGGAATTTGTACCTCATCTTCTGTTGCCATAAAACAAACATTAGCTTGTTCATTCTCCGGATCACTTTCACTTTCAGATGAGGATGAGTCTGAATCATCCCATGTTACTGAGAAGGCTCGTTTCTTTGATTTGTCCTTCTTATGTTTGAATTTATCATTTTCTGACTTCTTCTTCTGTTCTGGATAATCCTTCTGCATGTGCCCCTTTTTGTGGCAGTTGAAACATCCTCTTACAGTGAATGCCAGATCTTCATCTTCAGAATCTGATTCATTTTCATCTTTCTCAGCATGAAATTCTACAATTTTCTTTTCTTCTTTCTGTTCTTTTCTAGCCTGCAAATTTGCTTCATAGGACATTAAATTTCCTATCAATTCATCTAGCTTCATGATGGAAAGGTCATTAGCTTCTTCAATTGCTAATACTTTTCCTTCCCATTCACTAGTCAGAGAATGTAGGACTGTTGACACAACATCAAAATCTGAATATTTTTGTCCTAGTCTGATAAGTGCATGATGAATAGTTTGAAACCTTGAATACATATCATTGATTGTCTCATTCGGTTTCATTTTGAAATTTTGAAACTGACTTTTCAGCATGGCTATTTTGGCTTGTTTAACCTTGTTTGTACCTTCATGAGTGGTTTTCAGCGTTTGCCAAATTTGATATGCAGTAGTGCAGATACTAACACGGTTATATTCATTTTGGTCTAATGCACAAAACAACATATTTATTGCCTTTGCATTTACGGCTGCTGCCGTTTTCTCAGCCGTTGTCCATTCTGAATATTCAGTTGTTGGATTCACTATTTCTTTTTGAGTAGCATTCCAAGCATCATAGCTATTTGATTGCATAAAAAATGACATACGTGTAGCCCAATAGCTATAGTTGAGACCATTAAAGAATGGAGGTCTTTGTGTTGATTGACCTTCCGTGTAAGTGTTAGTGCTAGTGCTTGCGTTATTTGCCATATTACAAGAATATATCAAATAACGGTGTTACGGTTATATGATGACCGTGCTCTGATACCAAATGAAAGTGTGTACGCTTGTGCATACTAATTACGGATCGTGTAATATGGACTAATATATGCGGAATGTTATTTACAATTGCTATACAAGTAAATGTTCAATAAACTAACTATATAGCAATTCACAGATATAGAATAGAAAATGCAGTAAACTGTAAAAATCACACCAGGGATTTTTATACTGGTTCGGACCTCCCGTCCTACGTCCAGTCCCAGACTTCTATCTGGATTTTTACAACCAACTACCTCGCTTCACCCGGAGGAACAGGTTTACAACACCCGAACAGCCGAATGGGATTTCGTGCCTCTTACAACACCGAGGACTTCAACAAAAACAAATACAATTGTCGTTGACAACTTGTGCTCTTGATAACACTGATTTGTCACTTGTAGTACACCCTTCCTATAATCTTATCCTCAAAGTATGTGAATGATGTTTGTGAAGATTGAAGGAAGTATATTACTTAATTGAATCAAAAGATATGAAATAATTTCAATGATTCAATAAGCAATTGAAATGTTTGAGAGTTCAAGACAGAGATCAATAGAATAGAGATTAGAATAATAGAATTGGTTATTTGGAATAATGATTTCATGATGTTTATATAAGAAATAAACAGTTGTAACCCTTTGTGAAAAGGTACAAACAAAGGTCATGATCATTGGTGAAGAGAAAGAGAAGCAACCGTTGAAGAAAAGGAAGTGTCTGTACGAAAGGTTGCTTTCTGTTTGAAAATGGTCGACATGTCAAAATGGACCAGTAGACAGGAATTTGAATATATATACGTTATGTACACTTGTGCACGTTATCTGTGCATTCTGGGCAGAAACGGTCGACCGCCTTGTTTTAAACCGGTCGACCGGTTTAGCCCAGACTGCACAGTTAATGTGCACTCATACATATATACATTTATATTCAAAGATTGAAGGTATGAGTTTATTTGAGGATAGATTTTAACATAAATAACACTACTAACATACCAAATAATCAACCTCTAATGTATGGAGCTCTTTGTGTCTCTTTAAAACACTGAATAACTTCTTTTTGTCGATCACGGCTTATCCCTTTGTCAGAAATCAAAACTCTATAAAAATCTTGACTCAACATTCCTTGCATTAGATATTTCATAACGAAGAGACTACTACTATATGTATATTGGGATTTTAACCTCAAATGATCAACAAGCAGTCCTTCACTACGAAAATCCTGAACATCAATATCATCAATAACCTGCACAATCGAACGCATATACGTTGGTCCAAAGTGGTTTTCGGATAAACCGATCCTGGTCTCTTCGCACCAACAATGCAAAAGCATTTCTCAACCTCACATAGAAACTAAGTCTCATAGACTTATCATGTCTCCAACTTTCAACTTGCTATTCTTTGGCCAAGAAGGAAGCTCGATAGATTGGAGTAATACTCCACACTATATGAATCAACATCCTCAACACAAACGATAATCAAGCCTACACAGATGGCTACGTACTAAGTGTACGACTAAATAGTTCCCACATCAAGTCAAGGAACTAAAAATGGCCAAATTTGATAGTCGGTTATTTAACTATCAAAGCATCAAATAAATATTTATCACCATAAGCAATCACTAGGTCCTGTTAATAATCTTTTATTAATTAAATCACTTTTCAAATTATCCACTTCAAATTATCTTTAAAAAGATATATTCTCAAAACCATTTCAATATTTCACTATTTGGAAAACATTTCCATATACTTATTTAATAATAATTAATTCTCAAATCAATTTATTTTCAACACTTAGAAAATATTACATATACTTAAATCATGATTAAGTATATATTTTATTCATTAAGGAAAACATTCTCTTAAGCATATTTATTTGGGTCAAAACGAATGTTGCGTAAAACATCATTGCGACAACCCAAAATTATTAGTATAGGGATTCGATAATTAGATAGATATATAAATCCCGTATACTATACAAAACATCTCCTTTTGAAAATCATTTACTATAACAACAGTGTTATAGTCTATGCTTTCTTTACTTCTTGAAAACGTCTATTTCAACAATGAATGTTGAAATTTATGTATTCGATGCTTAACACATTTTAAAACATCTTCAAACCATTTAACTCCATTTAAAAATCACTTTTCAAAACATTCATTTAATTTAAAAGATTATTTATTATCCAAAATTGTGAATAAAATCCCTAACCAAATTCATTATTTCTACATATTTATTAAAGGATTATTCACTGTCCATAATCGTGAATATAATTCCTTTAATAAACTTTCATAATTAACTTATCGAAATAAGTTGATTCCACCTTTATAAAACAATCTTTATAATTCACATTTCTATTTTATAAAAACTTCAATTTATAAAATTCCTTTATTAACAAATTCCATTTATATCTCATTTATATGCCAAAATCCAATTATAAGTAAATTTACTTATAATTCTCTTATTTGCAAATTCATTCCTTTTTATAACTTCATAAATTTATAAATCTTATTTACTTATTAGATTCATTTATAACTTCGTTTTAAACACTTACAAAACTCGTTTACAATTCATTACTTTTTTATTTATAAAATATCAAATTTATAAATCTTATATATAAACCATTTATAATAAGTCAAAAATATCAATTTAACTTATTTACAAAATAGTTAAATCCATATCTCAAAAATCGTATTTTGCTTAAATTTCACAAAGCCATAATTTTTATAACATAAAAATTATAACTTTTATTTAAAATAAATCCATTTCTTTAACAATTCAAAAATCATATATTTTCAAAATCACTTTGAAATCCTTTTTAAATTGAAATCATCAATTTAATATTTTAAAAATTCCAAAATATGGCCCAATGCTACAAAAAATGCTAAATAAGGTGATTCACAACAATCATCTCCATCATGGCATCCAAAACATCATTTATCAAATGATAATAGCATATATCACAATATCTATAAATAAAAATCAACACTGGTGAGCAATCCAGTTGGATCCCTTAATCTGTCACCTGCAACAAATATACATATTAGAAAATATGTACAATGTTCGCTTTGAGGCAGACGTGCGTACTAAAGGTCATCCGCTCATACACGGGAACGTATAGGGCCTCATTTGCTCCAATAGGCAGGAATATATCCAAACCAATCAGTATATATATTATATATCATATATCATCCAAACAATCATCAATCGGCATAAAATAAATTTATTCTCACTTATATAAAAATATAAGCGAGTCGGAAAGAGTGAGTTGTACTCACTTTGATTCCAGTAGACGTTGCAGCTTTTTATTTCGAATAAAATTAAACAGACATTTAATTTACCTAAAATTTTCTTTGGCTCCAATCAACTCCAATCCAGCTCCATCGCGTAGTGTTTGCGAATACGAACCCAGCGCAACTTGTTTTGTCAAATTCCGACCTCGTATGAAGAAGTTATGATATTTTAAACATCACACGATTTAAATATAAATTAATTTACATATTTTATTTTATTTTTAACCTACATTTAGTCTGGGCCATTGATTTCAAGAGATGAAATTGGGGCCGCATCTATTCTTCTCTTCGGTCCCAGGCATCACGCGCGCGTTTAACCCATCAGTCGCCTTCATCTCTTCAATGTCGCACCACCACCGTCACATTCGACGACGATCAAACACTACCATACGATAGGCCATGTGACGACCCGGAATTTTTGAGCATTTGAAATTGAAATATTTAATTGATTTTAAATACTTGAAAGGTAGTTTAACTTAAATTTCAAATATTATTATTTATTTAGAAATTAAGTTATTGGATTTAATAAACTGAAATTGGGTAAATTATTGAATCCATAGTTTTAAGCCTTTTAAAAATAAATTGAATGCTTGTAAAATTTATATTGATGGTACAGAAGATAGTAAAAGTGTTAAAATTGAATTCGAAAGTAATTTGTTCAGTTTTAAAAATATATCGTTTAAATCGATATTTAAAAATGGCCTTTCGGGGCACAGTCTCGGAATTTGATGAAACTAGTTCCATTGGATCTGTAATATTGTATTATTATCGGATTTCAATTTTCGTAGTGATTGGAGTTGTTGTGTGAGCGTACGATATATAAACGCGTTGAAATTTATATCGAATTCAATATTATAACTGGGTCCAAAAAGCTATCTTCCCCATACAATCGAATTAGGACTCAAAACCTTTTTCATTGCGTTCAGAATAGGGGTATAACATTACAAATGCCTAGCAGTGCATCGCGATAGGAGGTCAAGATTTTAAGTTGTGTTATCGAGACGATTTAAATTTAAAATTTAAATATAATATGTATATTGTTTGTCCAGCCAAAATCCATCAGTTTACTTTCTTTCAGCATCAAACCTTTTTCTCCTCAGAAGCTTTTGTTTTTCTGAATCACTGTAGCCTGAAAATTTTGCATACATGTTCCCCTTTTTCAATACATTGTGTCCCCTCTTCCATCACGCAACATTCCAAAGCACGCTACCTCTTCTTTTATAAACAGCCGAGCTTTCAATCCAAGTCGCGTTCCTCCCTCACATCCTCTTTTCATTCTTTTAAAAATCGAAGTCAGAGGGAAAAGGAAATAGAATGGCAGCTGCTCTCTTCCTCTTCGATTCACGAAGAAAAAAAACTCAAATCATCGTCCACCTCTTTTCTATTTGAAAATGAAATTTCCTCTAAATCAAATCCACGAATTCGTATAAAAAAAATAGGGGGATCTCTTGATCGAGACTCGGCGGAAAAATGGTGAGAGGATGGTATTCAGGAAAATTTGCGATCGGCATTTGGTATTTAGGCGAAGCTCGACTTTGTTTCCTACTATCGGTCTTCGTACGCTCGAATTCAAGGCGTGGGTTCGAGAGCGAGGTGTCGCGATGTGGGTTAAGGGCTCGGGTAGGCCGCAAGATGTCAGGAAGGGCTCGCGAATAGGGTAGCGTTTGTACGAGCAGGCGATGGCAGGGCTTGGTTAGGGTTGCGGCGTTCGAAATAGGTTGGGTGTTGGGATTGGGAGTCGCGACCGATAGGCAGGATGGTTCAATTTTGCAACGTGGTCAGGCTTTCATATGCTCGAAAGCAGTCGAAGGTAGTGGGTATATCATTCTTTTTCCCTAATTAGTATAAAATATCAGTAGAGATATTTTCCCTTTTATTTAATATGTGTATATATAAATATACAGAAAAAAAAGTATTTACAGAAGAGTTAATTGCTGATTTGATATTTACAGTAGAGAAGAAAAAGTTTTATAGTTAAGAAAATTTCTGTCTTATTATTTACAGAAAAACAGAGAAGTTAATAATAATAATAATAATAATGAAATAAAATGAATATACATATATACCTATTTTTATTTACTAGTTTAATTTTAAAAATAATGGAGATTGATTTGTTAAATATACTTATTTAATTATTTTAGTTACTAAAAGATTTTATGGGAAATTAGTTTAAATCAAATTATTAGTTAAAAAAATTTTAAATAAGTAAATGGTGATTAATTGTTTGGTTAATTCAAATAGTAATAAATCGTGAATTGTTTATACAAGGTTTGAAATCGTGGAGAGACAAGCCGGTTTGGGTCGGATTGCAAAATAAAATTTAAGGTGAGTTAATCTCACTCATCTGGGTTGTTATTTAAATTTAAATGGTTAAATTTAAATATTTGGTTGAATGGTTGAATTGATTGGATGTGGTATATTATATAGTAGTATATAGTATATATTGGAGTGATTAATTTCCCGCATTATATAGCAGATGAGACCCTATGCGCCGCATAATAGCGGATGATATTATATAAACCCATATACCGTGATATTCCATCTCGAAGTGGAATTGGTATTGTGCTAACATCTGTGGATGCAGGTAAATAGGTTGGAGGGATCCAATTGGATTCCTCAAATATTTAGATTGTTTAATATTCCGTGATATGATTTATTTGATAATCTGTGATAGATTACATTGGTGATTGGAAATGTTGAATGCTGTGTTTGATTGAATATATTTGGGTATACTAAGTTATCAAAAATATATAGATTGGATTTTTGATGAGAAAATAAAAGAGAGAATTTTTAAGTAAAATAATTATAGAGAATTTGAATAAATTAAAGAATGAATTGGAAAAGAATAAAAGTGATTTTAAATTCTAATAAATCAAATTCCAAGTATGGGAAAGGGGATTTTTGAATAAATGGGAATAAATGAATCTTAAAAACTTAAGTGATATTAAGTTAAAGGAATACAAGATTTATTTTTAAATTCAGAATTTAAATGGGATAGGAAGAAATAAAAGGGATTTTATGAAATTGGTATTTTGAGTTTAAATAAGATTTTAAATCCTAATTAAGAAGTTAAATTTGGAATAAATGGAATTAATGGAATTTAGAATAAATTTGAGTGAATAAAGGAATTTATTTTAAAATGGGTTGATTTTGAAAATCAATTTGAATATTGATTAAGTGTTGGGAATTGGAATTTTAAAGGGAGATGAGACTATGGAATTTATAAACTGGGTTTATAAAAGTGAAGTAATATATCGGTGGATATTTGGAAGAATAAATTCACGGTGGAAATTTATTAAAGGAATGGGTAAATTTGGTTAAAAATAAATAGTGATTTATTTTTAAAAGATGTGGAAGAGAAGTGTATTTCCCAGGATAGCCAATTACGTTTTAAAAGAAATTTTTTAAGTATAAGTTAAAAGTTTTAAGGATTGTTTTAAAAGCATGTTTTAGAAAATTTATTATTTTTAAACGTTTAAGTTTTAAAGTAATTTTTTTCCAAATTTATTTAGTAGTAATTATTTAAAGGTGACTGGGTATTATGTTTGAAAAGATAAAAAGTTAGTTTTTTATTTTATAAAGGAGTCTTATTTTAAATATTCTTAAAGTATATATTTTTGAATAAAGTATTAAAGTAGTTTTTAATTTAAATGTTTAAAGTATATTTTATAATAAAGTGTTTTTAAGTTATTTTTAAAATCTAAAGTATTTGTACTTGGTGTTTTCAGTGGAAATAAATATTTGGGGAATTTATTTCATGAGAGAAATATGGTTTGAAATTGTTTTCAAAGGGTTGAAAAGTGGAAATATATCTTGCGAAGATATTTTGAGGTCAATAAATAATTTGGAAAATTATTTATGTTTGATGGTTGTTTGTGAATGTTATTTGATAGTTAAATAACCGACTATCAATATTGGCCAATGCGTTGATCGTTTCAAAGAGACCAGGATCGGGATTTATTTCTCGAAAACAACTTCGATCCAGTTTGTACGTTTTCGTAAAGAAAACGAGTTGGAATCGAAGATGGAGCAGTGAAGTGCAAGGGCTAATCGCTACTAATCCTGAGGGTGATTCCAAAATGGATGTAGTAGGAGTAGTGCCTTCGGTTCCGTTCTAACCCGAAACAGACTTGTATGGATGAATGCTTTCGAAACATCGTCAGGTGGACGGTGGGCATTCTAAGGGATGTGTTCTAAAAAGGTAACGCTTAGCCTCGAGCCTCATCAACCGTGAATGACTGAAAATCATGGGTTATGCAGCAAGGCTATGTGGGTAGTGCCCATTAGGGTGAGGTCATCCCTATCTAGATGTCCCTTTTATTTCGGCTTAGCGGTGCGGTTGCTGATCCCAACCGTGGGGTGATCTTACTCGGGATTATCTAGTAAGGGTTAGTTCCGGTCTTGTGTTGCAGGGGATCGGGCGTGGTCCTCGGTACACTGATCTAGACCAGGTACTGTGACAGGTGGTACCCTAGTGCCTAGTCATTAGTTGGAAATCCATTCTCCCTACGCGCCTGTACGGTTTTGACTGTGCCCAACTATTGCTGAAATGTGCGATGCAAGCATTTCAGCTAGATTCTATTTTACTTTCTATAGACACTATTATAATATCAAACGAATTTGATAAAAAGTGTTTTGGCTATCGTAAGGTAAAAACCCAACATGTTTATTTGTGGCGTGGTCTTACGAGATGCTTTTGATTCCAAAGGATTTTGAAAACTTTAATAATCCAATTGAGTGTGTTTTCGCACGCTGGTTTTCTAGTCTGACTCGGGTGTTATTTTATTATAATGCTCGGGTCAGACCGAGTATTATAGATTATAGGAAAGGATACTGAGGAGCTCAGGAGACGAGCTGGATGGTGAGGCGTATCACCCGTATTTGTTGTATTCCGTTGTGTATCATAAGTGGTATAGTCATCTTGTGAGGACAAGTTATTATAACTGTCCTGAATTGTGGTGTTGATTGTATTGTACTCTGATGTTGTATTCTGATGATGTATGTATAAATAGATATAGTTTCTCTCTGTAAAGATTAGTTATTATCTATTATATTTTAATCTGCTGCGATGTGAGATTCTGTTGTGTTGTTTTCTTTTCTTCTACCTCCTTCTTCTTCTAATCCTGATGGTTCGATTTTTCGGGAATGAAAAATCGGGTCGTTTCATTTGGTATCAGAGCTTAGGCTGGCGATAACCTTGGCTCTGGTGGGAATTACCCATTGAAATAGAGTTCGTAGTACTCTAGAATGAGTTTGAATGTATTAATAGATATGAGCGCGTATTTGTTAGTGAATATAAAAGTTGTTTTTATATTGTGTTGACTTATCGGTTGAGTGTTTATGGATTCTAGTCGATATATGGGATGCCATGTCATCGATAGGAATTTCTAAACTCTTAAACAAGATAAACCGACATAGTATTGTTTTAAAATAGGGTAAATGAAATAATTTTACCCAAATTATTTTTGTATATAAAGGGAATAATTTTTCGTAAATTACTATAGTTATATATAGATGCTTGGTTGTTAGGGAGTGATAATATTAAATTATTATCACTATTGTGATGAAATTGAATAAGAAATTGAAAACCATAGCTAAAAGTTAAGAAATAAATTCATATACAAATAAAGTTTATAAATGTGAATTATAAATGTGATTTATGATTGGAAATGAGGTAAATTCCAGAGTAATGTTTGAATATAGATTGAAAGAATTTAAAATTTAAAATTTTGGGAAAGGTTTAAATTCTTTTGAGTTTGAAAATGGTTTTCAAAGGCTTGAAGAAATAATAGTGATATATGTTTGGAAATATTTTTGGATTGGATTTGAAATCTAGTGAGATTTGAATTTAAAATATTTGAAAATGTTTTTAAAGAGATAAAAGCATTGAACTCTTTCGATCGCTGGAAAATAACTTCGGTGATGACTGTAGCATCATCGATGTTCATTTTTGAGTTTCCAAAAGAGGAATTACTACCTAAATGTTTTAAATTGGAATTGTTTGCGAAAGTTGGGTTGATTGTATTGTACTCTGATGTTGTATTCTGATGATGTTTGTATAAACAGATATAGTTTCTTTCTGTAAAGATCAGTTATTATCTATTATATTTTAATCCGCTGTGATGTGAGATTCTGTTGTTTTCTTTTCTTCTACCTCCTTCTTCTTCTAATCCTGATGGTTCGATTTTTCTGGAATGAAAAATCGGGTCGTTTCAGGCCATCACGAGCTCCCCCTTCACCATGAACGACGGCAAAATCAGTCGCCTATAGGCTCTGGAATTCATGCTTGAACGGTCGGCCTTCGAACTGAAATTGCCACCACGTCGACGCTTGATAATCCATCATCACCGTTGGATTTATAGCTTTCGTCGAGCTCTACGATATTGTAGTTGAATGTTTTTCGTCATTGTCAATGGATCGAGATATTTTCGAGGGAGAAGGATTGAATGATTTCGGCTGTTCAAATGTTAGAGGCGGCTGTTGACCTAGATTCTTTAGGGTTTGTGAAAAATGAAAGAAATGAAGTCCTTGTATAGAAAATTTCAAAACACTATTCACCCGAAAAATTTTCAAACTCCAAACGAAACATGCCGCCTGGCGTTTATAATGTTTTACCCCTATTCTGAACACAATGGAATATATATCGGAAGCCAATTCTATCGTATTTAGAAGATAGGTTTTCAAACTTATTTTAATTAAAATTCACTTAAATAAATTTCTACGCATTTCTGCTTCCCCCGACTAAACCGTAAGTCCGATTGACACGAAATTTGAAATCCTACAATAATATAATATTACTTATCTAATGAAACTGGTTTCGTCAAAATCTGAGACTGTGTTAAAAATGACTACTTTTACACGTTAATTAATTATTAAAATTTCCAATTTCAATAAATTAACTTTTAAATCAATTTTAAAAGCTTATAACATCATTCTAATTCAAATAGAATTTAATTCAACTTTATAAATCATTTTCATTCACATTAGATTCAAAATCAAATTATTTCTGCAATTTTCAAATATTAAATTAGCAATTTAATTATCCAATTAAATTATTATATTTGAAATATAAGTTATTTAGCTTATAAAATTAACTCATGAATATTTAAAATCAATTAAATATTCCCATTTCGAAATATTGAAATTCTGGGTCATTACATTCTCCTCTACTTAAAAGAATTTCGTACCCGAAATTACCAAGTAAGAAAAAGCCACAAAATCCATTAACTTTTCAAAATAATTAGTTAAACTTCTTATAAAAACTTCTATAAGTTTACAAATCCATTCATAGTTATCTTTTCAAAACTAACTAATATCGTTTAACTTTTAACTCAAAATCAAAATTTTAGTTAACAAAAATTTTCCAACGCCTTAAATTTTCAAATTTTTTTGCCATAGTCTCCTTTGCACGGTTCGATCAGAAAAAATCACAATATATATATATATATATTAAAAATATACATCTCATCTTCGAGGATGAGGCGTCCCGTAGGGAAAAATATAAAAGTACGATATGTAATCCGAGATATGTACATTATATATTATTAGCAAGCATATACGGCTAATATAGCGCGAAAATGAGCTCCAAATGCAAAGCATACGCCATCCGCACCTACTAAACACTCAACAAATAAATAAGAAACATGTATATAGGAAGTAATATCAATATACAACATATACCAATACAACAACTATACATGCCAATATAGCAAATGCAATCTAAAACAACAAATTCAACCATCAAACAAATATCATCCAACTAACATCCAACAAACAAATATCTATCCAATCAATGCATAACCAAATCAATATTCATTCATTTCTCATTAATATTCATTGAATTAGTTTTCAATTTAATCGTATTTGATTCATTAACATTGGATTTTACTAATTAGTTTACATTCACTAATTTACATTCATTTTAGTTCATTTCCAAATCAAATCAAATCCTATTTAGATTCATTTACTTCCAATTTTAATTCTATTATTTATAGCTTTCAATTGTATTAATTCAATTCCATTAAAATTTAATGAATTTCTATTCAATCAACTAACATCCATCTAACAACCAATGCATATCCAACATGACTAAATTTTGTTTAATTTACACTCAACATTCATATTTACTTCGTTTACATTCAATTTGGTTAAACACTTTTAATTTCAATTGGTTTAATATTCAATTTAGATTGAATTCTAGTACTCACTATATTCACATTTTTATACAACACTTCCAATGCAAATTTTATCATCACTTCTTAGCTTAAGTTTTATTCAATTCTAACAAATAATATTTCAACTCATATTCACTTAACTAATTTATTTCATTAGTTCAATTTAATTTATTCATTAATTCAATTGCTAATTCATTTTACAACTAAAGTTGAATTACATTTTATAACTCAAGTTCATATTCATTTAACTACTTCATTTCATTAATTCACTTTATTAATTCATTTTTATATCAAATTCAACTTCATTCAACATCACTTAAGTTATATTTCATTTTTTCTCATTTGCATTTACTTTCATTATACAACTTAAGTTCACTTCTAATTTAATTTGAATTCGATTTTATTTAACTTTTACTTAAGTCAAATTTCATATCACTATTCAATTTTAGAATTTGTTTTGCTTAACAAAATTGTTTAACCATTTTAATATTTGGTTTTACTTACATTTTCTCATTTCATAAGTTATACAACTTATATATTTAAACTTCCAAATTCACAATATATAATCACTTACCTCTTAAGTTTAACTTTCCATTTCAATAACTTATCTAATCCAATTCAATTTATTTAACGTTACCAAAGTTAAATTTTTATTTCATATTATAAGTCCAAAACTCATTTCACTTATATTTATCAATTTCAACTTGGATTTTAAATCAAATTTGCTTATCACAGCAAAAATTCAATTTTCAATTTACAATTGGTAGCAAATCAATCACACAGAAACTCGATAATGATACTGATGATGCTGCAGTCATCACCCTTATTATTTCCCAGCAACGGTAGTGAATTCAATGCTTTATATTCTTTTAAAATCACCTTTTTTTTATAAATCACATTTATAAATTCTTTTTTTTACTTATATAATATCACTTCTTATATATAAGATTATTGTACAATTGTATATCATTTTAGTTATAATTCCATACTTTATAATTTATTCTTTTACAATTGTTGTTTTTATTTAGATTATTCAAACTGCTTTATATTAACTTATATCTATTTACATTTTCAAACAACCAAACAATCAATTTATATACTGTAATAATTTCTCCAAATTATTCCTTTATATACAAAATATAATCGAGGTAAAATTATTTCATTTACCGAATTTGAAAACAATACTATGTCGACTCCTCGTTTAAGTCTTTAGAAATCCCTATCGATAACATGGCGTCCCACATACCGACCAGAATTCACAAAAAACTCAACGGATAAGTAAACACAATATAAAACATTTTTATAATCACTAACAAATACGCGCTCATATATATAATACACTCAAACTCAATCTAGGGTGCTACGGATCCTATCTATACTAAGTACACATCAAGGCCTAGGAAAATACTAAATCTAAGCTCTGATACCAATTGTGACGACCCGTAAATCCGTACCCTTTGAATTGACAATAAATCACAAATGTCCGACCCAAAAGCACAGACTGACAGAAATTCATGAGAAAGAAAAGAAAAGAGAAGAAGGGAAGAGAAGAAAGAGAGAAGAAGAACAAAACAAAACAATACAGAATCTCACATCGCAGCGGAAAACATATAATATCATATCAATGATCTTTACAAAATAGAAACTGTATATACATACATCAATTAGAGTTCAACAATCAATCACCAATCATCAGCCCGGACAGTTATAATAACCAATCCGGATAGTTGCTGATAATATAAATAACAAAGCAACAGAAAATAAACAGATACGTGTATACGAAAATGAAGATCTCCAGTTCTCCTGCTGAAGCTCCAAAAGCACCAACTCCGAACCTATAAATATACTCGGTCTGACCCGAGCATTGAAAGGGAAGAACGCCCGGACCAGTCTGGTAAACCAGCGTGAGAAACACACTCAACTGAATTTATTAAATTACCAAACTTTCCTTTTCAAAACAAAAGTATCTCATAAGACACGCCCACACATAAACACGGACATGTTTTACCTTACGATAACCAAAACCTTTCATATCAAATCATCTTATATTATACTAGTGTCTAGTATACAAATAATATTAATTATAGCCGAAATGGTTAGCCATATAGCATTTCAGGGATATTCATTACAACAATACAAACAAAACCACAAGCTCGTAGTGGAATTTGGATTTCCATACAAATGACCAGGTGAAGGGACTACCTTCCGGCAGTACATCTCTAGAGGAATGTACCGAGGAACATCACAAAGGAACCTCTACCAACACAAGACCGGCCTACCTCTATAACTAGGTAGTACCGAATATATCATCCCCGGGTCGTTACTGACCTTTCCGAGGGCCCTCATAGCATTCATCCACAATAATTTACATCCCGAACATCATAGCAGAAAGAAATATATCTCGAAGGGGATGATCACATCCTAATTGGGAATGACCCACTTAGCCTTGCCGCATCTAACCCTGTTTTGGTCATTTTCGACTGATGAGGCATGAGGTAACGATTACCTTTCACTTATCACATATCACATCACATTTGAAAGCCACATTTGCCATTTCCGTTGACTACTAAATGCCTTTCACAAAAATACTACCCTTGAGCTCGTAAGTCTCAAGGAAGGGTGTTAAGCTAAGAGAAGTTGCCTTCTCCGCCACCAAACAGATGTACGTTTGTAAAAACCAATGTACGTAATCTCAGAAAATGCAACATCAGACATTCATATATACAAGTTGTCCAGAAACAGGACAAACCGAAGATACTCTCCTACCACATCCTATCGGGAAATCCCTAGGATTAATAGCAAATAGTCCTTGCATTGGATATTTCATAAAGAAGAGACTACTGCTACTATATGTATATTGGTATTTTAACCCCAAATCATCAACAAGTAGTCCTTCACTATGAAAATCCTAAACATCAATATCATTAATAACCTTCACAATCGAATGCATATACGTTGGTCCGAAGTGGTTTATGGATAAACCGATCCTGGTCTCTTCGCACCAACAACGCAAAAGCGTTTCTCAACCTCACACAAAAACTAAGTCTCGTAGACTTATCACGTCTCTAACTTGCTATCCTTCGGCCAAGAAGGAAGCTCGATAGATTGGAGTAATACTCCACACTACATGAATCAACATCATCAACACAAACGATAATCAAGCCTACACAGATGGCTATGTACTAAGTATACGACTAAATAGTTCCCACATCAAGTCGAGGAACTAAAAATGGCCAAACTTGATAGTCGGTTATTTAACTATCATAGCAACAAAAAAATATTTAGCACCATAAGCAATCACTAGGCCCTTTTAATTAATCTTTTATTAATTAAATCACTTTTCCAAATATTCACTTCAAATTATCTTTAAAAATATATATTGCCACAAGCATTTCAATATTTCACTATTCGAAAAACATTTCCATATACTTATTTAATAATAAGTAATTCACAAATCAATTTATTTTCAACACTTAGAAAATATTACATATACTTAAATCATGATTAAGTATATACTTTTTTCTTTAAGGAAACCATTCTCTTAAACATATTTATATGGGTCAAAATGAATGTTGCGTAAAACATCGTTACGACAACCCAAAATCAATAGTATAGGAATTCGATAATTAGATAGATATATAAATCCCATATACTATACAAAACATCTCCTTTTGAAAATGATTTACTATAACAACTATGTTATAGTCCATATTTTCCTTACTTCTCGAAAACGTCTATTTCAACAATGAATGTTGAAATTTATGTATTCGATACTTAACACATTTTAAAACATCTTCAAACCATTTAACTCCATTTAAAAACCACTTTTCAAAACATTCATTTAATTTAAAAGATTATTCATCGTCCAAAATCGTGAATAAAGTCCCTAACCAAATTCATTATTTTTACATATTTATTAAAGGATTATTCATTGTCCAAAATTGTGAATATAATTCCTTTAATAAACTTTCATAATTAACTTATCAAAATAAGTTAATTCCACCTTTAAAAAACAATCTTTATAATTCACATTTTTTTAATAAAAACTTTAATTTATAAAATTCCTTTATTAACAAATTCCATTTATATCTCATTTATATCCCAAAATCCAATTATAAGTAAATTTACTTATAATTCTCTTATTTGCAAATTCATTCCTTTTTATAACTTTATAAATTTATTAATCTTATTTACTTATAAAATTCATTTATAACTTCATTTTAAACACTTACAAAACTCGTTTACAATTCATTACTTTTTTATTTATAAAATATCAATTTTATAAATCTTATATATAAACCGTTTATAATAAGTCAAAATATCAATTTAACTTATTTTACAAAATAGTTAATCCATATCTCAAAAATCGTATTTTTCTTAAATTTCACAAAGCCATAATTTTTATAACATAAGTATTATAACTTTTATTTATTTAAAATAAATCCATTTCTTTAAAAATTCAAAAATCATATATTTTCCAAATAACTTTGAAATCCTTTTTAAATTGAAATCATCAATTTAATATTTTAAAAATTCCAAAATATGGCCCAATGCTACAAAAATGCTAAATAAGGTGATTCACAACAATCATAACCATCATGGCATCCAAAACATCATATATCATATGATAACAGCATATATCACAATATCTGTAATAAAAATCAACACTGGTGAGGAATCCAGTTGGATCCCTCCAACCTGTCACCTGCAACAAATATACATATTAGAAAATATGTATAATGTCCGCTTCGAGGCAGACGCGCGTACAAAAGGTCATCTTCTCATACACGGGAACGTATAGGGTCTCATCTGCTCCAATAGGCATGAATATATCCAAACCAATCAATATATATATATATAATATATCATATGTCATCCAAACAATCATCAATCTGCATACAATAAATTTATTTTCACTTATATAAAAATATAAGTGAGTCAGAAAGAGTGAGTTGTACTCACGTTGATTCCAATAGACGTTGCAGCTTTTTATTTCGAATAAAATTAAATAGGCGTTTAATTTTACCCAAAATTTTCACTGGCTCCTATCAACTCCAATCTAGATCCATCTCGTAGTGTTCACAAATATGAACCCAACGCAACTTGTTTCGTCAAATTCCGACCTCGTATGAAGAAGTTATGATATTTTAAACATCACACGATTTAAAGATAAATTAATTTATAAATTTTATTTTATTTTTAACCTACATTTAATCTGGTCCGTTGATTTTAAGAGATGAGATCGTGGCCGCATCTATTCTTCTCTTCGTTCCCAGGCATCACGCGCACGTTTAACCCATCAGCCGCCTTCATCTCTTCGATGCTGCATCACTACCGTCACCTTCGACGACGATCAGAGACTACCATACGATAGGCCATCACGAGCTCCCCCTTCACCATGAACGACGGCGATCTCGGTCGCCCATGGGTTTCGGAATTCGTGCTTGAACGGTCGGCCTTTGAACTGAGATTTCCGCCACGTCGTCGCTTGATAATCCATCATCACTGTTGGATTTATAGCTCTCGTCGAGCTCTACGATATTGCAGTTGAATGTTTTTCGTAATGGTCAATGGATCGAGAGATTTTCGAAGGAGAAGGATTGAATGATTTTGGCCGTTCAAATGTTAGAGGCGGCTGTTGAGCTAGATTCTTTTGGGTTTGTGAAAAATGAAAGAAATGAAGTCATTATATAAAAAATTTCAAAACACTGTTCAGTAGAAAAATTTTCGAACTCCAAACGAACCGTGTCACCTGGTGTTTATAATGTTTTACCCCTATTTCGAACAAAATGGAATATATATCGGAAGCCAATTCCAACGTATTTGGAAGATAGGTTTTCGAATCGACTTATTTTAATTAAACCTCACTTAAATAAATTTCTACGCGTTTCGGCTTCCCACGACTAAACCGTAAGTCCGATTGACACGAAATTTAAAATCCTACAATAATATAACATTGCGGATCCAATGAAACTGGTTTCGTAAAAATCTGAGACTATGTCAAAATGACTATTTTTACACGTTAATTAATTATTAAAATTTCCAATTTCAATAAATTAACTTTTAAATCAATTTTAAAAGTTTACCTACATCATTCTAATTCAAATAGAATTTAATTCAGCTTTATAAATCATTTTCATTCACATTAGATTCAAAACCAAATTATTTCTACAATTTCCAAATATTAAATTATCAATTTAATTATCCAATTAAATTATTATAGTTGAAATATAAGTTATTCATCTTATAAATTAACTCATGAAATTGTAAATTCAATTAAATATTCCCATTTCAAATGACCGAAATTCTGGGTCGTTACATTATCCTCAACTTAAAAGAGTTTCGTCCCCGAAATTACCAAGTAAGAAAAGGCCACAAAATCCATTAACTTTTCAAAATAATTAGTTAAACTTCTTATAAAAACTTCTCTAAGTTTGCAAACCCATTCATAGTTATCTTTTCAAAACTAAATAATATAGTTTAACTTTTAACTCAAAATCAAAATTTTAGTTATCAAAAATTTTCTAAAGCCTTAAATTTTCAAAAACATTCACCATAGTCTCCGTTGCACGGTTCGATCCAAAAAGATTACAATATATATATATATATATATATATATCACAAATATACATCACATCTTCGAGGATGAGGCATCCCGTGGGGAAAATATATAAAAGTACGATATGTAATTCGCGATATGAACCTTATATATTATCAGCGAGCATATACGGCTAATATAGCGCGAAAGAGAGCTCCAAATGCGAAGCATACACCATCCGCACCTACTAAACACTCAATAAATAAATGAGAAATGTGATAACCCAGATTTTTGGGCATTAGGTAATTGGATAATTATTTGATTTCAACTTTGGAAAACGCTGATGTATAAGTTGAATGAATAAATCTGATAATAAATATTTATATCTGGATATGTAAACGAATTTTAATTTGGATTTTAATTTGAAATTTAAAGGATATATATCTTAAAAATATTTTGGATTTAAATATATATATGAGATTTTTATTCGTATATGATTTGGTTTTATTATTTTCTTTAAAGATTTTTATTTATATAAATTTAGAAAAGTATTTACTAATTACTAATTAAATACAAAAGCTTTTAAATCATTTTAAAAGTAAATAAAAATGCATTATTACATGTGTTAGCTTATAAATCTCCTTAATAACATGTGTAAGATAATTAGTAAATGAAATTGACAAATGTTAACAAATTGGGCAAGTGTCACTTTTTATTTTTCATTTTCCTTAGATTTTAATAATCCTAATAAACTCTTTATAAACATACATCTTCCCTCTTCCAATTCTTTTTCTATTCTCATTCCTAAAACAAAGAAAAAATTATAATCAAAACCTGTAAAGCAGATCACAGATCAAACCAAAAACATAAAAACCTGTAATCATTCCTCAAAACAAATCAAAACCCTGTAACAAATTCTCAAAGCATTTTTCAAAGCCTGTAATATTTTATCTTCAACCAGTAATCACCAAAGAAAATCAAGCTTCCAACTAAATCAAAGTTTCAAAGTTAAATCATTTCAACAACAACAGATTTCCAATAACAAGTTTTCAAAGTTCAAGCTTTCTGCTTTTTAAAAGGTGAGCAAACTTTATTTTTTTTTAAAACCTTGATATGTTTATATTTTGATGATTGTGAAAATAAAGCTGTGGAAAATGTTTGAATGTTTGTAAATATGTCTGATACATCCAAATATGTATATATTTGTATGTGCATGTCTGATATACAGGCATATCCCCCATTTGTTCTTAGTTCCAGGTTCTAAAACCTGATATAAAAATTCAAATCATCCACCTAAATGATTTTTAGGCTTTGATCTCTAAATAAAAGTGTTTCTAGGTGTGTAACATCACTTTAAAAATTGATTCAAGTGAAAATGTTTAGCAAATATCTCAGGAATAAAATATTACAGTGAAGAACCAATAAATGTCAGAATTTTGATTATCACATTTCCATGCTTTGATTGTATAATCGAATTCGTTTACGAAAATGATGAATTTTAATAATAATATGGTGATTTTTAAGTTGATGGATATTGAGAATTTTTGGGTTAAACGAAAATCGTGTTTAGACCAAATTCCGGCGATCAGCGTTATGGGGGTGGTCGTGCTCGTTGCTGAAGGAAGGTGAAAGTATAGGAGCCTAGGGAAAAATGGTGTCTGGAATCCTCGATGGTCGTGGTGACTGGAAAGGGCGAAAGTAGGGTTTCCGGTTCATTTTGAGTCGTGGTGGGTTTTCGATCATTTGTGGCGTTGCAGTGACGACTGGAAAGTGCGGTGTGGGGGGATTAGCTGAAGGGAAGGATGACTTAGATTTGGCCGGAGTTTCATGATCACCGGTGGTCTGTGGTGGCGATGCTGGGAAGCTTTTGGTGATCAACTTTATTCCTGGATTCATTCGAATTGCTCGATTTCGAGTTGATGGGTTTTCGAGTTTTTTGGGTTATCGGGCGGGTTGACGATGATGTCGCCAACATGATGATGGTTGCGGCGCCGGTCGAAGATGACTAGAATGCTTGTGCATGTGCACGTGTACATTTTCACGTCTCTGGGATTTGTTGGTTTGGGGACGATGAGTGTTCCTCGGGTTAGGCTCGAGTCTTTTGTTGTTTGACTCGAAGTATTAGATTGGGAGCGAGATGCACGAGTGTAGGCTTGGGTACTTGAGTGTTGGGCTCGGATTTTGTTTTAGGATCCAAGTTTAAAAATATGAAGTAAATCTGGTTATCAGATTTTAACATTTGAGGCATAAACAAGATTTTAGACAAGTTTTAAAGTCTATTAAAATGAATAAGTTTTCAAAAGTAATGTTACCGAGTTTTTAAAGCAAAGCAAGATTTTAAATCAAATATTAAAAGTATATTAAAGTGAAAAAGTTTTTCAAAGAAAAGATAACCAAGTTTTCAAAGTAACTCTATTAAACAAGTTTTCTTTAATCAAGTTTTATAGTTTAAATTTTTAAGTTAAATTGTTTTAAAATTGTTTGATTATATAATTATTTTGTGTAATTACATTTAAGGATAATTAATTAATTAAGAATAATTAATGTAAGTAATTAAGGGTAAGTAATTACTTAAAGATAATTACTTAATGAAAGTAATTAAGGATAATTAATTAATGTGATTAAAGGTTGATTAATTTATGTAATTAATTAAGGGATAATTAATTACTTAAAGGTGATTAATTAATGTGAGTAATTAAAGGAATAATTAATTAAAAGGATAATTACTTAATGTAATTAATTAATTTGTGATTTATTAATATAGGTGATTAGGGATAACCACCTATGGTAATTAATTAAGGATAATTAATTAAAGAATAATTAAATAATTAAAGGTTAATTATTTAATGATTTAAAGGTTAATTAATTGGTGTTATTAATTAAAGGCTAATTTCTTAATGTAATTGAAGAGGAGATTAAGGGATAATTAATTAATGTTATGAAAGCAGGATTAAAAGGTGATTGAAGAAATTAATTTAATTAGAAATGGTGTGACTAATTAATCTTGCTTATGAGTGATTGAATGATATTGAATCCATTGGATTATTTGATATTTCTGATAAGTGATTGGTGATGCTATGTGATATGATAGGTTTGGGTTGAACTGTGATAATATGGTTTGTCTATCTGTGATGAATGGCTATGTAAATATGAAATTTTTGGATATAAATGGAATTGATTGAATTTAAAACAGCTTTGTTTTCAAGATAATATTGGATTCAAAGAGACCGAGGTCGGGTATCAGTAAATACCCGAACCCACTTCGATTTGTAATCTACAATAATTCTATATAGACTTGATATGTGAAATCAATAGGCTGGAACCTTTGAAACTAAGTAAAGATACTTAGGGATTGATTTGTGAAATAAGTGTTGACTATAACAAGTTGCAAACTTGTAGAAAAGTATGAGTTACCCCAAGTTTTAAATAAGTTATGCATTAGTATTTCATGTTAGATGGGTTTACTCACGCTGATTTCCAGCCTGACCCGGGTATTACTTTGATGTAATGCTCGGGTCAGACCGAGTATTACAGATTTTCAGGTAAGGACGTTCTGGAACTCAGGAGGCGAGCTGGATGGCAAGAACATATGGAGTGTATTCTGTTGTGATATATTGTTATTTATTTGGAACAAGTTATTTTAATTGTCCAGTGATTGTGAAATGTTGTAACTTTGATGCATTAAAATATAATTGACTGATACAGCTTTCTTTGTGTAATGAATATTATTTGATATTATATTTTATCCGCTGCGAATGTGAGCTTTTGAGTTTGGTTTTCTGTTTCTTCTTCTCCTATCTCTTTCTTCTTTTTCTCTAACAATCCGGAATTTTCGGAGTCGAAATTTCGGTTCGTTAAATTTGGTATCAGAGCTGAAGGTTAAGCGAGAACCTTGGCTCTGGTGGGTTTACTCATTAAGGATAAGGTCAATAGTACCCTAAAATGAGTTGAGAGTATTATATATGAGAGCGTACTTGTTATTTTCTTATATAAAGATTTTAAAATGGTTTTAAAAATAAATGATTTTTTATATAAGTCTATCTTTCGATATATATAGAATAATTTTTCTAATTATTTGTTTGCACAAAAAATGGACAAACACCTCAAAGTTGTATGATTTAGTAGATCTTATGTTATTCTTAGTGATTTGAGCGATTTATGCAAATACGTAAAAAACAGGGGCTAAACTGTAAAATGACACGCAGATTTATAGTGGTTCAGCCAGAATGTGCCTACGTCCACTTTATATGTTATTTCTCTTCTTTTGTTATGATTATAAGTACAAAGCTTTGGTACAAGTAAAAGAAAGTTGTTTGAAGAGTTCCTTCCGTGCTTGAGCTCTCAAACTTGTCCCCCATTGCTGTACCCCTGCCCCTCTATTTATAGAGTGAGGCTGGGGGTAGGGGTCTTGGAGGTATATAGCAGCTGGTGGGCTTGGGCTGCTACAATCTGGCCTGATAGGACCTTGGTTCGGTGGTTGGAGGCGAGGCTTGGTCCGGCAATGAGTTGGTTCGGTGGTGAGAGGCGAGGTTTGGACCGGCAATGAGTTGGTTCGGCAGGAGATTAGGACCGGCAATGGGTTGGTTCAGCAGGAGATTTGGACCGGCAATGGGTTGGTTCGGCAGGAGATTTGGACCGGCAATGGGTTGGTTCGGCAGGAGATTTGGACCGGCAATGGGTTGGTCCGGTTGGAGTTAGGAAGGCTTTGATTCGGTGGGAGTTAGGAAGGCTTTGATTCGGTGGGAGACTGTTGGGTGGTCCGGCATGTCTGGTTCGGGGAGACCGGATGAAACATCTCCAACACTTGCCCCCCAAAGTGGGGTACGTGCTTATAGGTGCCGCGCTTTGTTCCAGCTGAGCCATTGTATTCGGCCTGAGGACCGATCCACCTGGTCCGGCTATTAAACCTTGCTTTATAAATAGGAGTCTCTAACCTTCATATTTCCTTACCAACTGCGATAACCGAATCAATTATTCGAACTGCCGAATCAGGTGAGTTTGCTTTCTACCGAATGAACTTCTAGGGCTAGGCTACCGAATGAACTCGGAAATTTTGGACCCCTGACTAACCGAATGAATTCTCACATTGAGATGCCGAATGAGCCATTGATTGGCTTGACCGAATGAACTCTCACACTGGGATGCCGAATGAGTTTTACCCTTGAGTAACCGGATGAATTCAGGGATCTTGAATTCCGAATGAAAAATGATACTGAATATGTTTTTACTGAATGACGTCATATACTTGTTTACATCTCCTGTTCTAACAATGTGTTTTTCCGGTATTGTAGATAATGTCTCGCAAAGCGGAAACTCGATCAGACAAAAAGAAATCCGGGGGCGAAGGAGGTTCCTCTGCCGTGCCCCCAGCTCAGCCGAATCCCGAACGTCACGGACCAATCCCGAGATCACTAGTGGACGGGTATGGCCCTCAGGAAATTCTGAACTCCCCGCCCGACTGTTTTCCTAGTTCCCTCAAGGAGGAGCAGCTTGATGCCATCTCTCGTTCTTTCGGAATTGATAGGGCGCGAATGCTGTTGCCAGGGAGAGATGTTATGCCATACGACCCCCCTGAGGGGTACTTTGCTTACAGCAGATACCACTGCATGTGTGGTGCCATTCCGCCTCTTAATGCTTGGGTAATCAGCTTCCTTACATATCTCAAGGTGGACCCATTCCAGCTTCAACCCAACTCCTATGCTATCCTGGTGAGCCTCTTCGTCATTTTCCAAAGGAAGTATGGTCGTGCTCCTTCCAACAAGGAGATCCGGTACTTGTATAATTTGAGGGGCTATAAGAAGGGGTCCCCATACATTAGCTTGGAGTCAGCCGTGACCTTCAAACCGGTCTTGGATCTGTACTCTAAATTCAGCATGTTCAAGAAAGAGTGGTTCTTTGTTAGGGACGACTCCGTTTCAATCCGGCGCTTTACTTCTGGATGTAAGTTGATGCTTTTACTTATAATTTCTATTCCGATTGCGATGCTTCTTCTCATACTTTCTCATTTTTGCTAGCGACAGGTGGCTTTCCGGTTGTGGAGACTGACCGCCTGGTTCAGACGGCGGCTGAGATAGAAGTTATTCTTGGGAAATATAGATCATCTGCCTTCTTGATCAGAAATGCGATTCTTCTGGAATATAACTTAATCCTTCCGCAGCAGTCAGTAGTTAAGCTGAGGGAAACGGCGGAGGAGAGGGCGGCTGCTCAGACCAAGGAAGGTGTTACGGTAGAGAGTAGCAAGAGGAAACCTTTCACAAAACCTTCAACTGTCGGAGGTAAGAAACTCAAGAAGTCGGACGGTCCTTCCCCCAGCAATTGTCCACTTACCCGGGAGGAGGAAGACATAGAGGAGGAAAGAGGCGAGGGTGGAGATGGTCGGGAAAGTGATAAAGGTGGCGATGGCATCGGGGCCTTGCTCCCTGGGCAAGCGGGCGAGATTCAGGAGTGGACGGACGATGCGTTCCACCAGGCTTTCGAGGGGCTGGACGGAGATCCGGCTTTGGTAGAGAAAACCGGGAAAGCGGACAAGGCCGAGACCGGTGCAAGCGAGTCTTCCCAGACCATTCCAGCCAGGGTGGCTCCGACGACTCAAGGTAAACTCTTGACTCCTGCATGCTTCACTAATGATAGGGACTTAGGAATATTTTATGACCCGCTCCCGTCCTGGAATGAAATCCAGGACTTATTGCAGTATCCTACTCCTCCCCAGGGTTTGTACAACCACAGATGTGTTTCTCTCCTTTTAATTTGCCGTGTTTTCTTGAAGTATAGAACATTATATGCTTGTGACACTTTTTCTTCATATCAGGAGCAGGTAAAACGGTCAAAGCCTCAGACTTTCGGCACAGGCTTGAACAGTACAAGCTTTCCAAAACTTCTGTCAAGCCGAAGCCTTCGACCCACCGCTCCGGGGATGTAGTCGACTACCGTCCTCTTCTCGGGGTTATCGAAGAGGGCATTCAGCAGAGAAAGAGGAATCGTCCTTTATCCGAACCTTCGCCTGGTCCTCAGCTCCCGACTCAGCCTCTTCATGATATCACAGAGGAGGATAGCGAGTTTGTGCCTTCTCTGCACCCGTCCGGAAACCCTTCTGTTATTCATATCGACCGTCCTGATTTGGCTCGTAATCCATTTGCGGGTCATCCTGATCTGGATCCAAGCTCTCATGATATTACCTTCGACGAAGTCACTGGTGAACACCTTCTCCCCCGCAACCCCATGGTACGGGTACTTGATGAAGCTAAGTCCTTAGATCTCGATTTACTCACTACTCGTATAATCACTATGGGAGACGAGGCCAAGGCTAATATTGATTGGGTGGCGGAGGAGACCAAGAAGCTGATGGGGCATCATGCCCTGCTGGTTAAGGCCGGAGAGGAGATTGGGAGCGCCAATATCCGACTTCGATTGGTGGTTTCGGATCAGGCCAAACAGCTTGCGGATCAGGCTATTCAGATTTCTCAGCATGAGGCTGCTACTGGACGATTAAGGAAAACCATGGAAGAGGCCAGTCGGGCCGAATTGCGGAAAATGGAAGCTACTTGCAAAGAACGGATTGACATGGCTATTGCCACGGTGGACGAAGTTCGGAAAGCGGATCTCGAGCAGGTGGAGGAATTGTCCGGGAAACTTGAGGCTGCAGAGCTTGCTCAAGCTAAGTTGAGGGAGGAGATGGAGGCAATGCGGGGATCCCTTCTAGCCGACTGCTCGAGATACCGATCGGAGAGAGATGCTGCCGCTGGGAGGTTGTTGGCTTCCGAGGCCCGGGTGAGGGAGTTTGAGGAGAATGAGGGGATGATGGACGAAATGCTTCAGGACATGTACTTCCGAACCTGGAAGCAGGGTAACCTATCCTGGATGGATGATTATCCTAGGATCATGGCTAAGATCTATCTTCGGGCTCTGGAGGAGGCCAAGGCCGATGCGGATAAAGATGGTGGCGTGGCCTTCAGCATGGATGCGGTCACTGCCCAGTTTGCCAAGGAGGAGAAGGTGGCGGTGAAGGAAGGTATGCGGTTGCTTGCCGCTGATGAGGTAGGCGTGCAGGTAGAGGATGACGATCAGGATAGTCAGGAAGCAGGCGCTGGTAAGTCTCCCTTTTTAGTTTCTCCATCAACCTGGCTGCTTATTGCTAATGAGTCCCCTTTTTTTTTGACAGGGGGTCAACAGGGCAAGGATAAAGCTCCACTGCAGCCGGCTCCTTGATTATACCTGGAAAAACTCCTTTTGTTGATTCGACAGTGTTGTATATGTTAGTCGAAAAAATAGTAACGTAGCCTTTAGGTTGTGATATTTTGCCACTTGTAATAAATAGTCTTATTTTTAACGTGTAATTCTTTAACTTAAGCTGATTTTGTCGTCTTTTGAATGTTTGCTGTTATTTTGGCATATCGTATGAGAAATATAGCTATGTATATTCTTGTAATTAAATTGTGTTTGGTGTTAGACTCTGGTTCTAAATCATAATTTCATGACTTGCAATATTAGCGTGTGGTGTGAACAAATTATAGTCATGTATTTGTACAAAGAAGAAAATACCGCCTTTCATGTTTTAATCGTAGATGGCAGTCTTGAATATCTTGTATGACCGAGCATGGAATGTAGTCGAATGTCGTGCCACTGTGAGTCCCTACACCCATTGGCGAGTATCTCCTACTCTGTATCATGTACTTTAGGGATTGTTATAGGGGATAGGGACAAAGCTTTTTAAGTAAAATTGAAATACGTAAAAAGGTAAAACTTCCAATCACGGAAGGCCTTCGATGTGCTTAAGTTCGTGGCAAACGGGTTTTGTAGTCACTTTCCCTAGCTGTGGGTCTTGGAGACATTCGTCACCCATCTTACGCCTCTGCGGGGAGTTAATTCTTTTTTACCACAGCCGCACTTAAGGCACATCGGAGCCGAGATCGCGCACAGTAACTACCCGGGCCATTATGGCCCGTAATCGTGGGTATTATTCGATTTACTGTGGCCGGCTAGCGTGGGTGCCGATCGTCAACTGTGAACTGCCCCTGGCTGGCCACACCTTATGTTGGGGCTTATAGTCGGTTCACAGTTGCCGGCGAGCCTAACGCCGTAATGAGCTGCCTCGGCTATAGTCGGCCTTCTCGGTGGCTTATAATCGGCTCATTATAGTTGGCTTTAAAGGCCGTCGCGAGCAATGAGTTAACCCGCAGCAGAGGGATGCTGGAGCAAAAGTGTCTCATTGGCGAGGGCATAGATTCGCATAGTACCTGTTGGGTCTTGTCCAAGTGAAGTTGCGTTGTGGAGTGCTTTGAACAGAAATGCTATATACTCAGGATTTTGTTCAACGGAAAAGGATAAAGTTAACAAGCAGCCAAGATACAAAGGAACAAGTTAAAAAAGAGACAGGGTTTTTTAAAGTGGTTCAGCACGAAAATGCCTACGTCCACTGATTCTCTTTGTTAATTCACTTCATATGGGCAATACAAGTTAAGAAAAGTATCGACGGAGGTGTTGGATGTTCCATGCCCTCTGGAACACCTCTCCGTCCACTGTTGACAAAATATAGGCTCCGTTGTGGAGATCTTTATGAATTACATATGGTCCATCCCAGCTTGGGTCTAATGCTCCGGGGCGAGGGAAGATTCGCTTGAGGACAAGATCCCCTTCCTGTAAGGTACGATGCTTGACTTTGGAGTTGTATTGTGTTGCCACTTTTTGCTTGTGGGCTGCTGTTTTGAGGACTGCATCGTTTCTTCTCTCCTCGATTAGATCCAAAGACATGTGAAGGAGTTCTTCGTTCTCTTCTGGGTTATAGTGGATCCGACGGTGGGAAGGCACAATAGTTTCAACTGGGAGCATAACCTCCGATCCGTATGCCAAAGAGAAAGGAGTGTGCCCTGTCGATGTTCTGAAAGATGTGCGATAGGCCCATAGTGCCGTAGGGAGTTCATCCACCCAAGCGCCCTTTGATTTTTCGAGCTTCTTTTTTATTAGAGTTTTCAGAATTTTGTTGACTGCTTCGACTTGTCCGTTTGCCTGGGGATATGCTACGGATGAGAAGCTTTTATGAATTCGGTGTTCTTGGCACCAGTTGGCGAATTCCTCGCTGTCAAATTGAAGTCCATTGTCTGATATGATTTTGAGTGGGACTCCGTACCTGCATAGAACATTTTTGATCAAGAAGTTAATAACTTTTGCTGAAGATACTTTATTTAGAGGTTTCGCTTCCACCCATTTGGTGAAATAATCAACTGCCACTATAGCATATTTGGCCCTGCCTCGGCCCATCGGTAGCTCGCCGATTAAGTCAATTCCCCATATTGCGAAGGGCTAGTCATTTGAGTAATCTCAGTTGTTGGTAGCCGTGGAATCTTAGCAAATTTTTGGCTACTGTCACACCTCTTGACGAAGTCTAAGGCGTCCTTGCTTAAGGTGGGCCAGAAATATCAGTATCGGAGTATCTTTTTTGCTAATGTTTGCCCTCCGGTGTGATCTCCACAGCTCCCCTGATGGATGTTGGATAAGATTTCCTTGGCTTCCCTTCCGGCGACACACCTTAACAATGGGTTAGAGAAGCCGCGCCGATAGAGGATGTCTTCTTGTATTGTATAGCGGGATGCTTTCCTCAAGATTTTCTTGACTTCATTACGCCCGTCGGGTAGTGTGCCACTCTGTAGGTAGTTTCGGATGGGAGTCATCCAAGTTGCTTCCTCGGTTGCAGTTATCAGATTCACTTGTTCAAAACTTGGCGCCATTTGCTTTGAGATGGTCACTGCCCCGAGGAGGGTGATGTCCCTCACACTTGCTTGCTTTGCTAATTCGTCGGCCTCTCGGTTCTCCTCCCGAGGGATGTGTTTGACTATGTAGTGGTCCAATCGGCTGAGAAGTAACCTGGTCTTCTTTAGATATGATATGAGTCGTTCTTCTCGAGCTTGGAATTCTCCTAGTATTTGGTTAACAATAAGTTGAGAATCGCTGTGAATACACAAAGAATTGGCCCCGATTTCTATGGCAATTTCTAGCCCAGCTATCACCGCTTCGTATTCTGCATCGTTGTTGGTGGCAGCGAACTCCAACCTTATAGCATAGTGCAGTTTGTTTCCCTTGGGAGTGATTATTACTACACCTACCCCCGAGCCTTGTTCGTTTGATGCACCATCCACAAAGAGATTCCACTTGATATCTCCTGTTATTTCCAATTGCTCCTGATCTTCGTTGGTAGTGAACTCTGCAATGAAATCAGCCATGGCCTGTCCCTTGATGGCGGTGCGAGGGTGATAGGTGATATCATACTGACTCGGTTCAATACACCATTTAAGTAATCGCCCAGAAGTGTCGGGACGATGGAGTACCTGCCTCAGTGGTTGATAGGTCAGAACTTTGATGGAATGGGATTGGAAGTAATGACGTAGTTTTCGTGAAGTGATTAGTAGACAGTATGCTAATTTCTCAAGTTTAGGGTATCTAACTTCTACCCCAGTAAACCTTTTGCTGACGAAGTAAACCGGCCGTTGCGTGCGGTTGTCTTCCCTTACCAAGGCAGCGCTTAGGGCGTGGGATGACACAGCGAGGTATAGGTATAATTCTTCTCCTTCGCTTGGAGTTGAGAGCACCGGTGGTTTCTAGAGGTGTTCGATTAAGTGAAGGAAAGCGGTCAGGCATTCGTCAGTCCATTCGAACTTTCCCTTGTCTTTCTTTAGAGCCTCAAAAAAGGGGACGCACTTGTCCGTCGCCTTGAAGATGAATCGGCTTAGAGCGGCCACTTTTCCGTTCAAACTTTGCATTTCCTTCCGAGTGGAAGGTATCTTGATATCCCTTAGCGCTCGGACTTGTTCAGGGTTTGCTTCTATCCCTCTGGCATGAACGATGAATCCTAAGAACTTTCCAGATGACACTCCGAAGGAGCATTTTAGCGGATTCAACTTCATTCCATATTGTCGAAGTACTTGAAACATCTTGCCTAGGTGGCTCACGTGATCTTTTGCTTTCCTTGACTTTACTAGCATGTCATCCATATATACTTCCATAGTTTGTCCTATCAGCCCCGCAAACATCTTGTTGACGAGGCGCTGGTAGGTGGCTCCTGCATTTTTAAGTCCGAAAGGCATTACCTTATAGCAGTATAAACCTCGATCGGTGATGAAACTAGTGTGGTCTTGGTTGGGAGCATGCATAGGAATTTGGTTATATCCTGTGTATGCATCCATAAAAGATAGGAGTTCGTGCCTGGCTGTGCTGTCTACAAGTTGGTCGATTCTGGGAAGTGGGAAGCAATCCTTTGGGCAGGCGTCGTTTAGGTTGGAAAAGTCAATGCAGGTTCTCCACTTCCCATTAGCCTTTTTTACCAGCACCGGGTTGGCGATCCATTCCAGGTAGATAGCTTCTCGTATGAAGTCATTGGCGAGTAGGTTTTTTACTTCTTCATCGAGGGCTGCTGATCGCTCTGCCCCCATGCTTCTCTTTCTTTGTTTTACAGGCGCCTTGGTAGGATCAATGTTTAATACGTGGCATGCTATGTTGGGGGAGATTCCAGTCATGTCAGCGTGTGACCAAGCGAATACATCCAAGTTGTGGCGGAGAAAATCGATGAGTTGTTCTTTCAATTCGGCTTTTAGTTGGGACCCAATTTTCAATAGTCTACTCGAGTCATGCTTGTCTACAGATATAAACTCCATAGCCTCTGCAGGCTCGGCGGTGGCCTCCTCCTCTTTGTCCCTAGGATCTAATTCATTGAAAGGGTCGCTGGTATATCGAAGAGGAGGGGCTTTCTTTAATTGCTACGCTTCTAGACTTTTTGTGCAGAGGGCAATCTCTACACCCTTCCCTTTATCCTTCCTGTGGTTGTTGCGAAGTTCAGTCACATAGCAGTCTCGAGCAACGTCCTGATCTCCTTCCACTTCCCCTACTCCATTGTCCGTTGGGAATTTCATCTTTAGGCACCATGGGGCTAAGACAATTTGGAAGTCAGACAAGGATGGCCTTCCCAAGAAGGCGTTGTAGGCCGACTGGTTTTCTATTAGCACAAACGTTTGTTTCCGTACAGCAGAGCGGGGATGGCTTCCAATTTCAACAAAAAGGTCCAGTTGCCCAAGGGGCATCTTCGCGTCTCCAGTGAAGCCGTGTAATGGTTTATCGCAGGGGGATACATCCTTCATTGATAGCTTCATTTTGTCGAATGCGTGTTTGAACAGGATGTTTACCGAGCTTCCAGTGTGTACCAGTATTCGGTAGACTTCGGCGGGACCAAGTCGGGCAGAGATGACCATGGGATCCATGTGAGGGTACTGCCTTCCTTCTAGGTCACGCTTACCGAACGTGATGTCATTACTTTCTTTCCGCTTCGGGTGGCGCTCTTCTATAACCGAATTGACATAGTCTTTATTGTCTCTAAGCGACTTTCCGTATCTTTCCATCTCTTTCCAGCTTCTGTCTGCGATGTGTGGCCCTCCTGAGATGGTATGGACCACTATCTTTTCCTGACTAGAGCTGCTAGCGTTGCGGTTTCCCCTGTCGGCCCCCGAGGAGGGTAGCCTTGGGTTTTCATTGGCAGGAGCTGGGGTCCTGTCCTGACCTTTTACATAACGTTCCAGTTTCTTTCTTCTGATGTGTTCCTCAATCAGATCTCGGAGATGATGGCATTCGTTGGTATCATGCCCGTGAGATTCGTGGAAGCGGCAGAATTTTCCAGACTTCTGTGCGTTATCTGATTCCTTCTTGTACGGTGGGCGTTTGTACCTAACTTCGCCTTGGGTGGCAAGGAAGATATTTTCGACGGTCTCGTTCAAAGGAGTGTAAGTGTCGAATCTTGGCCCTGGCCGATATAGGCGCTTTTCTCCCTTCTTGCCCCCAGCATTATCTCTGGAATCAGTTCTTCGAACGTCCCTTGCCACAGCAGGGGCGTTGCCATGGGTTGTCTTATTTTGCTGTCCTGACTGCCCCTCAACGGCAGCATCCTCAAGCCTCATGTATTTCCCGGCTTCATGGAAGAAATCGGGTAAAGTAGCTGGCTTTTCTTTTGTCAACCTTCTAGCAAATTTAGTGTCCGGATGCACACCACTGCAGAGGGCCATTAGGATAAGCTTCTCATCGGCATCTTGGACTGCGGCTGTTGCGGCGTTGAATCTGGTTAGGTATTGCTGTAGCTTTTCTCCAGGTTTCTGTTTGACGCTGGATAAGGAATAAGCGTCCTTAGGTTGCTCCACATGAATGCGGAACTGGCTGATAAATTTTTCTTTCAACATTTCCCACGAGCTGATGGATCCTTGGGGTAGATGACAGAACCAGGAGGTAGCAAGATCTGCTAAGAAGAGCGGAAAGCATTTGCACAGTACTCCCTCTATTGCTCCACTCATGAGCATATGCTGCGTGTACCTTTGTAAATGTACTACGGGATCGGAGGTTCCTTTGTAGGGTTCCATCGTTGGCATCTTCCATTCTCGGGGGGTGATAGCAATTTCGATATTGCGGGCGAAAGGACTGGTTACCCTAGCGCCTATCTCTCGATCTCTTTGCTCCCGTTGGACACACTCTCTGAATAAGCGTGCCATCCTTTCATCAGAACTTGGAGTAGACAGAAATGAGTTTGGTTCTGTTCTTTGGGATTGATTCCGTCCAGATGACCTGTAGGGATGGTATCGTCCATTATTCCTCATATTTTCCAGTGGCTGCCTTTGATCTTCTGGGAGCATGCTTGGGTCAGCTATAGTTGGCCCTTGCCTTGATCTCCCCCTGTTGGGTTCTGATCTGAGCACTTCCTCGGGTCCAACTTCGGGCTGGACTCTAGCTCGGCCCCGTTCACTGGCGTTTCTGTGGTTAGGCAGCATGACAGGCTCAGCTACAGTTGACCTTCGCCCGGTACCTTCCCTGTTGGGTTCGGTACCAAACGTTTCCTCAGGCCTAACTTCGGGCTGTGCTCGGTCTCGGCTCCTACCACGGCTACTTCTGCCGTTAGCTCCTTCGAAGAAGGGAGATCTTTGTTGTCTCTGAGATCCTCCAGACTGGGACTCGCCCCATGATTCAGTGTTGCGGTTGGATTCTTCAGCGTCCCTTAAGCGTGACATGAGATGATCCACCAAGGCTTCCTGCTGGGACGTGAAGCGGTTAGTTACTTCAACCACAACTCTGTCCAGATCTGCTCTAGTAATTGCTGCAGGCTGTTCTGTGGCAGGAGTAGTTGGGTTAGCCTGTTCTTCATTGGTTACTGTTGCTGGAGGAGGACGATCTACTTGGTTCGTGACAGCTGGATCTGGAAGGCTGCTGGATGCGATGTTTTTTCCTTTGCTAACATCTTTTCTCTGTTTGGGAGGCATGTTTTCCAAGCGGCGGACAATGCTGTTAGGAAAACTCGTTAAGTGGATGAAGCTGAAGCTTCGAGCTTCTAGCTCTCAATGAAAGCACCAAAAATGTTTGCACAAAAAATGGACAAACACCTCAAAGTTGTATGATTTAGTAGATCTTATGTATTCTTAGTGATTTGAGCGATTTATGCAAATACGTAAAAAACAGGGGCTAAACTGTAAAAAGACACGCAGATTTATAGTGGTTCAGCCAGAATGTGCCTACGTCCACTTTATATGTTATTTCTCTTCTTTTGTTATGATTACAAGTACAAAGCTTTGGTACAAGTAAAAGAAAGTTGTTTGAAGAGTTACTTCCGTGCTTAAGCTCTCAAACTTGTCCCCCATTGCTGTACCCCTGCCCCTCTATTTATAGAGTGAGGCTGGGGGTAGGGGTCTTGGAGGTATATAGCAGCTGGTGGGCCTGGGCTGCTACAATCTGGCCTGATAGGACCTTGGTTCGGTGGTTGGAGGCGAGGCTTGGTCCGGCAATGAGTTGGTTCGGTGGTGAGAGGCGTGGTTTGGACCGGCAATGAGTTGGTTCGGCAGGAGATTTGGACCGGCAATGGGTTGGTTCGGCAGGAGATTTGGACCGGCAATGGGTTGGTTCGGCAGGAGATTTGGACCGGCAATGGGTTGGTTCGGCAGGAGATTTGGACCGGCAATGGGTTGGTCCGGTTGGAGTTAGGAAGGCTTTGATTCGGTGGGAGTTAGGAAGGCTTTGATTCGGTGGGAGACTGTTGGGTGGTCCGGCATGTCTGGTTCGGGGAGACCAGATGAAACATCTCCAACATTATTAAATATATTAAAGAAATTGGTTGTTGAATCAATGGAATTAAATAAAATAATGAGAATTAAGCTGTAATAGTAATACAACCAAATTGAAATTGAATGAAGATAAGTTTGAAATGGATCCAAACTGAAATTAAAATCCTGAATTTGTAGAAGTGTTTTCAGAATAAATAATAATGAATTGGTTTCCAGATATGATAATCTTGGTTATTATCATAAATGATTGTTGTGTTTAATAATAAAATGTTGTTAATGATTAAGAAAAATGAAGTGTTTTAGGGAAGTAAAACATTTAGGCAAGTATGACTTGTAAATTGAAGTGGGTTTTAAATTGTGAAGTTTTAAATCTAGGTCCAGAAATTTGAAAATTGTTTCAAAGTGATAAAGAAATAATAAATAATATTATTTGAATGGAAGAGCTTGATTCAAACAGGAGTGGTTTGAAAATTTTAAAGGAATTTGTTTTGAATTTAAAAACCAAAGGTGGTTTAAAAATTTAAGGTATAACTTGGTGTGTAAAGGAAATAAATATGTATAAATGAGGATATACATAATATCAAAGATGATTTGAAATAAACTCTAAGTGTTGAGTTTTAAATTTTTCCTTGGAATGTGATATGAAAACCCAAAGTGATAGGTTTTTGAACTTATAAGTGGGAAGATTATTAATATAAAGTTTAAAATTTGAAATGGGAATTTAAATTGGGTAAAGTTGACTGGATTAAATTGAATTTAACTTAAGGAAAGTTAAATGAGTTTAGAATGAACAACTTAAATTGGAAATTTCAAGATGAAATTGAAATTTAACTTGGGAATTTAAATGGTTGATTTTAAATGGGAGTTATGAGTGATCTCAAAATGGGTTTGAGATCTGGAAATTGAAAATTTGTGGATAAAAACTGTAAAATGATTTTGAAATAGAAGGGTATATTTTGAAAAAAATAAATGATGAAATAAAATGGGAGTAGAATATTTCTGTGATTAGAACTCATTTTATAGAAAAGTGATATGGTTAATAACTTTATAAAAAAGTAATCAAATTTGAATATTTGATTTGGAATAAACAAAGTTATATATCTTTGTTATATATGATAAACTCCCGTTGTTGAATCTATAGCCAGAAGAATAGGGTTTTTGAAAGTATTTGAAGTATAAAAAGGAATTTATACAAGTATGAAGTGATCTAAAGATTTTCAAAGTTATATATATCTATATATATATAAGGGATTTTATGAGAATGATTTTGGAAAAGGTTTTGGAACCTATGGATTTTGGAAAGGCTTTTGATTTTTGAGAAAAATCAGTTTTGGGAATTTGGAAAGCCAAGTTTGGAACTATCGGTTTGGGATATCGATTTTGTGTAAAGGAGATTTTGATATAAATCATAAAGGGTATGATTTAAAGATACTATAAGTGTATAGTATAAAGTGTTTTGAGAATGGCTTTGGGGAAAAAGGCGCTCCCTTGGAATGAACTTCTCAGGAGTGCCACAGGTTGGTACTGCCTTGAACCCTAAGGGGGGTTCTAATGTTGATCCTGTGAGGAGTCCAGACAAACTAGTTCATGAGGATTATGTGGGTAGCAAAAGTCGAGGGCGCTGATGCTTATAGAGACATTTGGGTTATGCTGTGACGACAGTGTAGCTCGATGTCACTGCGATCTACTTCAGACCATAGCGAAAGTCGTGTGTGCTGATGAGAGCCAACAGTCTACGTTTGATTTTATATCGGTAGACTGCGACCTATGGTAATATAGCGAAAGTCGTGTGTGCTGCTGAGAGCCAACAGTCTACGTTTGATTTTATATCGGTAAACTGCGACCTATGTAGGAGTGGAGAAGTTTCATTATTTGGCAGCTAAATTCGAGGGCGCTGATGCCTACAGTTACATGGAATTTTGCTGTGATGGCAACGTAACCTTCGATGTAACTGCGATCTGTAGCGGGTTTCATGGTGTAATCGAGGGGCGCGGAGGCCTACGGTTATCTATGGATTTTGCCGGGACGGCAACGTAACCATCGGGTTAACTGCGACCATGGATGGGGGTGATGATTTCCAGAGCATTCTCACCAAAGATATTTCCTCTATTTTCAAAACTATTTTCTATATTTTCATAAATTATTTTCCAAGTATTTTCACTTGGTGTTGAAAACGGGTTTACCAAGTACTTATAGATTTTCAGTCTTACGCCTGATCAATGTATGACCGAATTTCTGTAAGAACGAGGATGGATTTGTTGAGACATCGAGTAATAAAAAGTATTTTTAAAGCTATTTTGATAATATTATGTAGATTTTTAAAGTGTTTTAAAAATTTAAATAAAAAGAGTTAAGAGTTAAATATGTTCAAAGAGTAATTTAAATGATAATTTTAATAAAATTTTGGCTTCGTTCTTTTTCGGGGACGAAAAGATTTAAAGGGGGGAGGAATGTGATAACCCGAATTTTTGGTCATCAGGTAATTGGATAATTATCTGATTTCAACTTTGGAAAACGCTGATCTATAAGTTGAATGAATAAATCTGATAATAAATATTTATATCTGGATATGTAAATTAATTGAATTTGGATTTAAGTTTGAAATTTAAAGGATATATATCTTAAAAATATTTTGGATTTAAATATATATATGAGATTTTTATTCGTATATGATTTGGTTTTATTATTTTCTTTAAAGATTTTTATTTATATAGATTTAGAAAAGTATTTACTAATTAGTAATTAAATACAAAAGCTTTTAAATCATTTTAAAAGTAAATAAAAATTCATTATTACATGTGTTAGCTTATAAATCTCCTTAATAACATGTGTAAGATAATTAGTAAATGAAATTGACAAATGTTAACAAATTGGGCAAGTGTCACTTTTTATTTTCATTTTCCTTAGATTTTAATAAATCCTAATAAACTCTTTATAAACATACATCTTCCCTCTTCCAATTCTTTTTCTATTCTCATTCGTAAAACAAAGAAAAAATTATAATCAAAACCTGTAAAGCAGATCACAGATCAAACCATAAACATAAAAACCTGTAATCGTTCCTCAAAACAAATCAAAAACCCTGTAACAAATTCTCAAAGCATTTTTCAAAGCCTGTAATATTTAATCTTCAACCAGTAATCACCAAAGAAAATCAAGCTTCCAACTAAATCAAAGTTTCAAAGTTAAATCATCTCAACAACAACAGATTTCCAGTAACAAGTTTTCAAAGTTCAAGTTTTGTGCTTTTTAAAAGGTGACCAAACTTTATTTTTTTTAAAACCTTGATATGTTTATATTTTGATGATTGTGAAAATGAAGCTATGGAAAATGTTTGAATGTTTGTAAATATGTCTGATACATACAAATATGTATATATTTGTCTGTGCATGTCTGATATACAGGCATATCCCCCATCTGTTCTTAGTTCTAGGTTCTAAAACCTGATTTAAAAATTCAAATCATCCACCTAAATGATTTTTAGGCTTTGATCTCTAAATAAAAGTGTTTCTAGGTGTGTAACATCACTTTAAAAATCGATTCAAGTGAAAATGTTTAGCAAATATCTCAGGAATAAAATATTACAGTGAAGAACCAATAAATGTCAGAATTTTGATTATCACATTTCCATGCTTTGATTGTATAATCGAATTCGTTTACGAAAATGATGAATTTTAATAATAATATGGTGATTTTTAAGTTGATGGATATTGAGAATTTTTGGGTTAAACGAAAATCGTGTTTTGACCAAATTCCGGCGATCGGCGTTAAGGGGGTGGTCGTGCTCGTTGCTGAAGGAAGGTGAAAGTATGGGAGCCTAGGGAAAAATGGTGTCTGGAATCCTCGATGGTCGTGGTTACTGGAAATGTAACGACCCTAGATTTTAATTTAATTTAAATTGATAATTAAATTAATTTTTGAATAAAAATTGTAAAATCAATTGATAAATTGATTCGAGTTTCCCCAAAACCAAATTCCAATATATTAAATCATTTAAATTTAAATATTTGTATATATGTGAATATATATGTATATATGATATATGAGTAAATTTGAAATTTTATATATAAGTATATATTGATTTGAATTTAAATTTCAAGTAAATGGATTTTAAAATAAATATATAGAGAAATACAATATAATTGGTATTAAAGTAAAAATATTAATAATAGATAATTTAAGTTAGAAATATAAAATAAATATATGAGTTATAAAATAAATAAAAATTGATGTTAAGTTTAAAAAGACATATATATAACTATAACCATCTTAACTTAAGCATAAAGAAAAGAACCTATTATAAACAAGAAATTATTTAGAACAATATGATAAAATATGTACAAAAATAAAGTAAGTGGCTGTAAACAAATATATAAACAAAAGAAATAATAAAACACCTTTATGTATGTACATAAAGTATGGAAGCAAACCAAACAAATAAAACAAGACAAATATCTTTGGCCACTAAAACAAAATCACTTCAGTCGAAAAAGAAAAAAAAACAAAGTATGAACACTTGAAAAAGGGAAACAAGTAAATAAACAAAACAATGTACAAGCTTATGCATTCAATACCATATCATGTCAGCCAAAACAAAGAAGTACATAAGCATGGGCTGTAAACAAAAAAAGGGAAGTAAGGCAAACTAATTAATGCAAGCCTCAACGTATCATATCAGCCTTCAAAACAAAGGCTAAAGTCTCTGCCTAGTATTGTACAAGCAATATTTTATCACCCTATACAGATAACATCACCTGGTAAGTTTTCTTTTATATCTATCAACATCTTCATCTCAGTTTTTACTCATTCGAAACTAAAAAGAAATCTGAAGTAAACAAACCATTAACCTTAAACAATACAATCAAACTTCAGCCTGGAAAAGAAATCAAAGTAAAATGAAAACTAGGGAGTTTAAAGCCAAGCCGAGATCTGGAAACCAGAATCTAGAACAACTTCAACTTGAAAAGCAAATCAAATCAATGCAATTAAATCAAAACAAAAGCACAGATCAAATTCACTGTTTCCAGTTCAACATCATTTCAAGTTCTCCTCTGTTCCTGTTCTCCATTTTTCTTCATCAAACCCATCAATGTGAGCAATCCCACTTTCATTTGCCTATACTCTTTAATATTGTATTGATGATGATCTGGAATGATTGTTAATATGCTTGGATGTTGTTTAAGTGTGAGTGGTATGAGTATGGTTATGTTTATATAGATATGTCTGTAAATACATATATGTTTGTTACATGGATATCTTCTTTTTCTTCTTCCTCTGTTTAAAATTTTAACAGACTAAACCCATAGAACAAAACAAATACTTCTTCCTCAATTTGTTTTTAGGTTATAACCTTTGAATAAAAGTTGATGCCAACAGTTTAATACTAATTTTAAAATATATTGTTATGTGTATCTGACAAGAAAATTTCTAGAAATAGAAATAACAGTAAAAATTTATCAATAAGTTAAAAAACCAATTGATACAATTCTTTAATTTATATAAACAACTTGAATTTGCTTGGGAAATTATGATTTTTGAAATCAAAATCACGATTTTAAGTGAGGTATTGAATGTGAATTTTGGGTTCGACTGAAATTTGTTGTCTGGTCGATTTCTGAAAATCGGCTAGTTTTTGGAAATCGAAATTTGGCATGGAGATGCTAGTGTGATCATAGATTGTTAGAAAAATATAAGAAGATTTTTTAATTCACCATAGTTTAAGATTTGAATGAAACTAGGGTTTTTCGAGTTATTTTGACAAAGAGGTATCGAGGCTTTTTGCGAAGCCGTGGGAAGTTTGGTGATGATCGCATGTGGGGGAAACAAGGCGTGGTGTCGCGGCGAGGTTCTGAACGAGTTTGCGTGGCCTCCAGTGACCCTTGGTGGCGAAACGAGATGATCTTAGGTGGTTCGACTTTGTTCCAGATTTAGTCAGGCTACTCGATTTCGATCGGCGACGAGTTTGAGTGATCTGGGTGTCTAGGTTGGTCAAGGGGGATACCATCGACTTGGTGGTGGGTGGCGATTCGATCGAAGATGGCCGGGGTAGAGGTGCACGTGCACCAGTTTGTCTGTGCACACGAGATTGGGTTGGGAGGAGAACTCGAAGAAACGTTCGAGTAGAAGGTGGATATACTCGGGTTTGTTTTGTGCTCGAGAAATGTCGTTCCAGCCGTAGTTTAGTTCAAAACTTAAAACTGAACGAAGGAAAAAGGGAAGAAGAAAAAGAGGAGGGGAAGACGCGAGGAAGTTGCTGGAAACACTCGAGTTTTACTCGAGTCATTATCATGTTACTCGGGTTGCCTTAAATTGGGTTAAGCCCAAAATTATTTAAAGTTGATAACGTTAAATTAAACAATGTTTTTTAATTAGTCCTTGATTAAGTATGAAGTCAATTAATATTAAACTTTTTATAACTATAATAAAGTGATTTCCAAAGTATAAAGAAGATTTTTAAAATGATAATTAAGGGAAATAAATTTTCTTAATTAATAGTTTTGGAAAGAAATTATAAGTGATTTGTAATAAATTAATTAGAAATGATTAATAATAAACTATTTCTTAAGTAAGTAATCGAAGAAATATTATTAGTTAATGAAGATAATTAACTAAGAATTGTTAAGTATTTGATTTAAGTGATTAATGTAAATAATTAATTGATTAGTTAATTCCGAAAATCAATTATAGATTGTTTAAATGTAATTACTTAAGGAAAGGAATTAGTAATTAATCACTTATTGTAATAAATTTTTGGATATTTGGATTTATTAAGGTTAATTAAATTATGTAATTGGTTTAAAGGATAACTTGATTAATATGATTAATTAAGAAAAAAAGTTTAATAAATTAAAGTGGTTGATAAATTAATCTATATCAAATGATTCATAATTAATAAATCAGGATTGGATAATTAATTTATAAGTAATTAATTAAATTGAAGATAAGTTGAATAAATTAAGATTTAACAATTAATTTATCCTACTTATAAATGACTATTGAATACTTGACCTTACTTATGAATATTTGGATTCTATTGGATGATTTGATTGATTGATATCCCTGATTTGAGATGCTTTGTGATACATCCTGATTTATGTTGTGATCTATGATAAATTATCTGTGATGTAATTTATTATCAGTGGTCTGTGCATGAACGATAAGCGTTATAGTTTATATCGCTTATCAACTATATCTTGTATTTTGATCTGTGATGATTCATTGTGTTGCACTACTGTGTGAAACTGCTGGACCACACTTTTACACACACAAATTTGGATTTCACATGGAAATCGGTTAAGTCACAGGTGATTTAAAATTAATATTTTTGAAATTGAAATTTTAATTTCAATTGATTTTGAAATTGGAAATTTGGGGTTTAAAGTGAAAAGCTTTTGAAATAGAATTTCAAAGTTAAAAGTTATTTCGAATAACTTAATCGAGTTTTGAAAATATAAATAATTTGATTTAAATTTGAATTCTAGTTTGAAATTGAATCCTATGATTTGAAACCAGAGATTAAAGATGATATAAATGTGTTTGTATGAATTTAAACCATTTTAAAAGTAAAATTTTGGGAATTTGAATTTAACCCAAGGATTTCAACTCGTATGAATGAATCAGATTTTCTAAAATGAAACTGTTTGTTTTCAAATGATAAAAGCTTTCAGATAAGAAATGAAATTCCAGTTTAATTAAAGGAATTTCAAGTTTGAATTGAAAATTGTTTTTCCAAGTTATGAATGAATTGTTTTTGAAAGCTATGAATTAAATCTGTTTATTTTTAACAGATTTAAAAATGATGATTTGTTTAAACCATTTGAAATGGAATTGTTATGAAATATATGAGTAAAATCTTTGATTTAAAAATTTAACGAATTAATTAAATTCATAATGGAAATTGTTTTGGAAAATCTGTGAATGAACTTTGTGAAAACTGAGTGAACTTTGTGAATTTAATCTTTTTGTTTAAAAAGATTAAAATGGTAATTTGTTAAACCATTTGAAAAGGAAGTTGAATTATTAAGTTGTGACTTAATTGAAATCCCATTATCCATTTGTTTTTAAATATTGCGCTCACTATTCGGGGGTTAGCCGGGAAAAGACCTTTGTGTCATATAACCCATTCCGAATAGTGATACGTCGTATATGGATGGCATTTGAAGACCGGTGTTGAAGACTAGATATTTTCGAAAATGAAAGGACAACCTATCGAATGTCTCGGCACCGAGTTGCTCCGGTATAGAGATTTATATCACTCTTTTTGTGATGGGAAGTCCAGACGTGATTAGAAAATTATCCGTATTTGCAAGGACTTCTTTGGAAGTGCCTTCGGTTCTGTTCGATCCTGGAACAGACTTGTATGGATTGTATGTCTGACATTACAAATTGAGATATAATGCTGATTTCTTTCAAATACATTTCTGTTGGTGGCGGAGAATTTATTCTCTTAGCTTAACACCCTTATCTGAGACGTACGAGCTCAGAGGTTATGTAGTTGAAATTTATCAGCGATATATTCCCAATTTGGTAATGTGGCATGCTGAGTGTTGCTGTGTGATGATCAGTGTTTGATCAGTTGTGATATGATCATTTGTTTGATCATTTATCTTTGTGATAATTGGTTGATCATCTGTTGACCCAAAGCGTGGCTTTTTGAAAAAGCGTAGCTTTGTGGACGAGACTTCGTCGAACCTCACAATCCGGAAATGGTCGAAACAGGAATGTTGCGGCAAGGTTTCAGGGGTAGCTTCCCTAGGGTATGACCATTCCTTATGGGAAAGGGTAGTATCATGGTATGGAGCCCAGATACTTACTCATGTGGACACACTTTATTTATGATGTGTGATGTTGGATACCGAGCGCTCGGATAAAGGTCCCAAAGGACCGAGGGTGGCATATCTCAGGTTTTGTATATCCCTTGGGAAAGGGGGTAGCCAGCCTTGTTTGGCAGAGAACGGTTTGGTTCTCGGAGCATCCCACCAGAGGCATTTCTTTCGTGGAATAGGAAGTTCCTTAGCCTGACCATTTGTTGGAAATCCATCTTCCAAATACGAACTTTGTATGGTATTAGTTGTAGAACCTGCCATCTACTTATGGTGGCGCCCCACTGTTTGGATGGTAGCTATAGTAGGCATAGTTCGAAATGTCTATGCTGGCTAAGATTTATATTCTACTTTCGAAATGTTTTCTACACTATGCACTAGTAATAATATCTAATGATTTGTTTTGCGTAGTAAGCATCTTTGACTATCATAAGGAGAAATCTCCTCCAATTATGCATTTGCATTGTGTGTGTAGCGGGAGGCCTTATGGTAGTTTCATTTTCCAAAAGCATTGCGAATTGACTTTAAAAATTCTCTTGTTGTTCGTTTTTAAAGATAAACTGTTTTTGTTGCTCACACCAGTCCCATGACTGATCCGGAGTTTATTGTTCCCTTCCTAAACTCTGGGTGCCCACTATTTTCCACACGAGCAGTCTAGAGTTGGGTTTTTCAGATATTCAGGTTTAGTAGATTATCTGGAGCTAGTTCAGTCTTTGGATATGGACTGCACTTGCTTATCTTTGTGCATCGTTATTGAGAGTTCAAGCTATTTCTGGATTGGCGATTTGAAGATGGAGATTATCCGCTGCTGATGTTATCGTTTTCTTTTCTGCTGCTATTTCTTATATCATATCTCTGATGTATATAGATATTCATTGTATCATCATTGTATCTGGATATTGTATCAGATGTTGTATATCTATATTCTTTTTCTTTCGCTGTGTTGTTTTACTTAATGTTGTTATAAGCTCCGGCGACTCGGATTTGAACGGTCGAATCTACGGCATTCGAGTACAATGTAAAGTATGGATGTCGATTTTCGAACGCGAAAATCCTAGACGTTACAGGAAAGGTCGAATGTAGGGTTTCCGGTTCGTTTTGAGTCGTGGTGGGTTTTCGATAATTTGTGGCGTTGCAGTGACGACTGGAAAGTGCGGTGTGGGGGGATTAGCTGAAGGGAAGGATGACAAAGCTTTGGCCAGAGTTTCATGATCACCGGTGGTCTGTGGTGGCGATGCTAGGATGTTTTTGGTGATCGACTTTGTTCCTGGATTCATTCGAATTGCTCGATTTTGAGTTGATGGGTTTTCGAGTTTTCTGGGTTGTCAGGCGGATTGACGATTATGTCGCCGACATGATGATGGTTGCAGCACCGGTCGGAGATGACCAGAATGCTTGTGCATGTGCACGTGTACATTTTCACGTCTTTGGGTTTTGCTGGTTTAGGGACGATGAGTGTTCCTCGGGTTAGGCTCGAGTCTTTTGTTGTTTGACTCGAAGCAGTGGATTGGGAACGAGATGCACGAGTGTGTGCTAGGGTACTTGAGTGTTGGGCTCGGGTTTTGTTTTAGGATCCAAGTTTAAAAATATGAAGTAAATTTGGTTATTAGATTTTAACATTTGAGGCATGAACAAGATTTTAGACAAGTTTTAAAGTCTATTAAAATGAATAAGTTTTCAAAAGTAATGTTACCGAGTTTTTAAAGCAAAGCAAGATTTTAAATCAAATATTAAAAGTATATTAAAGTGAAAAAGTTTTTCAAAGAAAAGATAACCAAGTTTTCAAAGTAACTCTATTAAACAAGTTTTCTTTAATAAAGTTTTATAGTTTAAATTTTTAAGTTAAATTGTTTTAAAATTGTTTGATTATATAATTATTTTGTGTAATTAAATTTAAGGATAATTAATTAATTAAGATTAATTAATGTAAGTAATTAAAGGTAAGTAATTACTTAAAGATAATCACTTAATGAAAGTAATTAAGGATAATTAATTAATGTGATTAAAGGTTGATTAATTTATGTAATTAATTAAGGGATAATTAATTACTTAAAGGTGATTAATTAATGTGAGTAATTAAAGGAATAATTAATTAAAAGGTTAATTACTTAATGTAATTAATTAATTTGTGACTTATTAATATAGGTGATTAGGGATAATCACCTATGGTAATTAATTAAGGATAATTAATTAAAGAATAATTAAATAATTAAAGGTTAATTATTACTGATTTAAAGGTTAATTAATTTGTGTTATTAATTAAAGGCTAATTTCTTAATGTAATTGAAGAGGAGATTAAGGGATGATTAATTAATTTTATGAAAGCAGGATTAAAAGGTGATTGAAGAAATTAATTTAATTAGAAATGGTGCGACTAATTAATCTTGCTTATGAATGATTGAATGATATTGAATCCATTGGATTATTTGATATTTCTAATAAGTGATTGGTGATGCTATGTGATATGATAGGTTTGGGTTGAACTATGATAATATGGTTTGTATATCTGTGATGAATGGCTATGTAAATATGAAATTTTTGGATATAAATAGAATTGATTGAATTTAAAACAGCTTTGTTTTCAAGATAATATTGTATTCGAAGAGACCGGGGTCGGGTATCAGTAAATACCCGAAACCACTTCGATTTGTAATCTACAATAATTCTATATAGACTAGATATGTGAAATCAATAGGCTGGAATGGAATAATATGGACCTTTGAAACTAAGTAAAGATACTTAGGGATTGATTTGTGAAATAAGTGTTGACTATAACAAGTTGTGAACTTGTAGAATAGTATGAGTTACCTCGGGTTTTAAATAAGTTATGCATTAGTATTTCATGTTAGATGGGTTTACTCACGCTGGTTTCCAGCCTGACCCGGGTGTTACTTTGATGTAATGCTCGGGTCAGAATGAGTATTACAGATTTTTAGGTAAGGACGTTCTGGAACTCAGGAGGCGTGCTGGATGGCAGGAATGTATGGAGTGTATTCTGTTGTGATATATTGTTATTTATTTGGAACAAGTTATTTTAACTGTCCAGTGATTGTGAAATGTTGTAACTCTAATGTATTAAAATATAATTGACTGATACAGCTTTCTTTGTGTAATGAATATTATTTGGTATTATATTTTATCCGCTGCGAATGTTAGCTTTTGAGTTTGGTTTTTTGTTTCTTCTTCTCCTATCTCTTTCTACTTTTTCTCTAACAATACGGAATTTTCGGAGTCGAAATTTCGGGTCGTTACAAGAAACATGTATATAGGAAGCAATATAAATATACAACATATATCAATACAACAACTATACATGCCAATATAGCAAATGCAATCTAAAACAACAAATTCAACCATCAAACAAATATCATCCAACTAACATCCAACAAACCAATATCTATTCAATCAATCCAAAACCAAATCAATATTCATTCATTTCTCATTAATTTTCATTGAATTGGTTTTCAATTTAATCACATTTGATTCATTAACATTGGATTTTACTAACATTCATTTATTCAAATTCAATTAGTTTACATTCACTAATTTACATTCATTTTAGTTCATTTCCAAATCAAATCAAATCCTATTTAGATTCACTTACTTCCAATTTGAATCAATTATTTATAGCTTTCAATTTTATTAATTCAATTCCATTAACATTTAATGAATTTCTATCCAATCAACTAACATCCATCTAACAACCAATGCATATCCAACATGACCAAATTTATTTAATTTACACTCAGCATTTATATTTACTTTGTTTACATTCAATTTGGTTAAACACTTTTAATTTCAATTGGTTTAGTACTCAATTTAGATTGAATTCTAGTACTCACTATATTCACATTTTTATACAACACTTCCAACGCTAATTTTATCATCACTTCTTAGCTTAAGTTTTATTCAATTCTAACAAATAATATTTCAACTCATATTCACTTAACTAATTTATTTCATTAGTTCAATTTAATTTATTCATTAATTCAATTGCTAATTCATTTTACAACTAAAGTTGAATTACATTTTATAACTCAAGTTCAAATTCATTTAACTACTTCATTTCATTAATTCACTTTATTAATTCATTTTTATATCAAATTCAACTTCATTCAACATCACTTAAGTTATATTTCATTTTTTCCTCACTTGCATTTACTTTCATTATACAACTTAAGTTCACTTCTAATTTAATTCGAATTAGATTTTATTTAACTTTTACTTTAGTCAAATTTCATATCACTATTCAATTTTAGAATTTGTTTTGCTTAACAAAATTGTTTAACCATTTTAATATTTGGTTTTACTTACATTTCTCATTTTCTAAGTTATAAAACTTATATATTTAAACTTCCAAATTCACATTATATAATCCCTTACCTCTTAAGTTTAACTTTCCATTTCAATAACTTATCTAATCCAATTCAATTTATTTAACTTTACCAAAATTAAATTTTTATTTCATATTGTAAGTCCAAAACTCATTTCACTTATATTTATCAATTTCAACTTGGATTTTAAATCAAATTTGCTTATCACAACAAAACTTCAATTTTCAATTTACTATTGGTAGCAAATCAATCATACAGAAACTCGATAATGATACCGATGATGCTGCAGTCATCACCCTTATTATTTCCCAGCAACGGTAGTGAATTTAATGCTTTATATTCTTTTAAAATCACCTTTTTTTTATAAATCACATTTATAAATTCTTTTTTTTACTTATATAATTTCACTTCTTATATATAAGATTATTTTACAATTGTATATCATTTTAGTTATAATTCCATACTTTATAATTCATTTGCTTATATAATTTATTCTTTTACAATTGTTGTTTTTATTTAGATTATTCAAACTGCTTTATATTAACTTATATATATTTACATTTTCAAACAACCAAACAATCAATTTATATACTATAATAAATTTTGAAAAATTATTCCTTTATATACAAAATATAATCGAGGTAAAATTATTTCATTTACCCAATTTAAAAACAATACTATGTCGACTTGCCTTGTTTAAGTGTTTAGAAATACCTATCGATAACATGGCGTCCCACATACCGACCAGAATTCACAAAAAACTTAACGGAAAAGTAAACACAATATAAAACATTTTTATAATCACTAACAAATACGCGCTCATACATATAATACACTCAAACTCAATCTAGGGTGCTCCTGACCCTATCTATATTGAGTACACATCAAAGCATAGGAATATACTAAATCTAAGCTCTAATACCAAATTTGACGACCCGCAAATCCGTACCCTTTGAATCAATAATAAACCACACATGTCTGACCCAAAAAGCAAAGATTGACAGAAAGTCATGAGAAAGAAAAGAAGAGAGAAGAAGAGAAGAGAAGAAAGAGAGAAGAAGAACAAAATAGAATCTCACATCGCAGCGGATAACATATATAATATCATATCAATGATCTTTACAAAACAGAAACCGTATATACATACATCAATCAGAGTTCGACAATCAATCACCAATCATCAGCCTGGACATTTATAATAATCTGTCCTTACAATTGCTGATAATATAAATAACAAAGCAGCGGAAAATAAACAGATACGTGTATACGAAAATGAAGATCTACAGCTCTCATGTTAAAGCTCCAAAAGTACCTGTGACGCCCCACCTCTATACCCACGCTAGCCAAGAACACTACGATGTAATGCTGTCGACTAGCACGGAGAATAAGGCTGTTAAGGAGCAACCATCCATGTAACTTCTTTGTGCGAGCACCGATATGTCAGATAGTATAGCATGAACTTCATTTAAGGAGGAAATCCGACATAATGATACAAACTCAAAGCTATCACACGGTGGCTTTATATAATCTTCGGAAACAAACATAGAAGTAAACATAACAAAAATCAGTCACAGACATCCATATCACAAAGGCGGAAAAAAGATATGAATATATATAACACATGAAAGTGTACATCAGAGTAGTGGTCAGAAAGATCCACGATAATACAAAAGAATAGCAACACGTGCTATACAAAAGAATAAGTACACAACATAGAGTCTATATCTCAAATGTGTACATCCAAAAAAACTACTAATCTATGTAGTTAGCCAAAAGTTAGAATAATCCTGAAGAGAAGTCAAGCAGAAGCACCTGCAACATCTCGGTCTGACCCGAGTAGTATTTATAAGAAAATAATAAACGGATCAGTCTAGCTATAAATATCAGATGATATGTATAAAGTAAAAGGAATGGCATGAACATGTAATATCCATAATGGCATACTACTATAAGTATGTAATTGAAAATCAACAAGAGATTAATCAATATCACAAGAATCTTCTCAAAGATAAAATAGGGTATCATACCCTAAACTTGTATTCATAACAAGTCAATGACACATGAATTCACCAATGCACAAAAACTGATATCATATCAATGAAAATCATGAAAATTGGTGAAGCACAAATTCTAGAAATCAACACACGAAATCCAGAAAACACATAAAAAGGGGAAGGCCTAACACATGAACGGGAGCATGAAAACTCACCAACGCGTATAACACATGACGAGAAGCTATCTCATGGAAGCTATCCATTAAATTTTGACACACGAACGGCCCGAAGACCATGGGGCACTACCCCACATATGTGATGGTGAAACATCACACAAACGGGGTTTAGTCTCCCTCGTAGACAAAGAGACATCGCACAATTGCTAGTCTAAATCACAAAAATGATCATCATGATCATCAAGAAGTGTCAATCACACCAATCTAGTAAATATATGAGTTTAGCTTCATGTCCCATAACCACTTGCTTAACTTAAATATTTACGAACAAGCTGTAGATCTTCACTAGAAAATTGTCATAAAAGGTTCAATCGAACAAGTCCAAGAATTAACCGACAAAGTGAACGCAAGCATTTCATACCACTCGTTTTACTAAGCCGTTTAATTAGATTTCTAATCCGAGTGAAGTAAAGGCTTGTATATACTAGTAGATTGGAAAACGGTTTGAAGAAAAGAGCTTTGTAGTTAAAACAGTGTTGAAATCGCTTTGATGAAAGAGTTTTGATATTCACTACTAGTATTGAAGCCTTACATTTTTAAAGTGACAAGTGATAAAACGATTGTTGAAACAAATTGCAACACAAAATTTCACATTCGAAGACGTGAGAAAAATCCAAGGATATCAGTTCCAAAGCAATCATAGTAGAAATAAACTTGCGACCAAACGTGGTCGAATTAAAGTGCAACGACTTTAAGTCAAATAGGTCGAACGACCTAAGGGTTATAAGGTCCTACGACCTATCGAGGTAAAGGCCAAACGACCTAGTGAAACGCGCGACATAAAAGGTACGCGACCTAATGTAGCCGAGTGGTTTAAGGTCGGAGATGACCTATAAGTGATGCAACCTAAGCTGCTGCGCGACTTAACAGAGTGGCTCAACCTAACAGTCTCAAGCTAAGAATTGCAAGCAGGTCAAACGATCTAGCGACCTAAAGGTGTTCGCGAGTTAGTATTAAACAAAGCCAAACGACCTAGTAGAAAACAAGGTCTAACGACCTAACACCAAGTGCCGAGCGACCTAACGAGGTACCATCTCGAACGACCTAACGACCTAAAGTGTCGATCGACCTAGAGGCACAATGCCAAGCGACCTAGCAACTTAAATACTCGCGACCTAGCGCGTGAATCGGTCGAGCGACCTAAGAGTTTAACACGCGAGCGACTTAAGGTTTTAACATGCGAGCGACCTAAGGGTTTAACACGCGAGCGACTTAAGGTTTTAACACGCGAGCGACCTAAGGGTTTAACATGCGAGCGACCTAAGGCTTTAACACGCGAGCGACCTAAGGCTTTAACACGCGAGAGACCTAACGAGAGAAGGCCTAGCGACCTAAAGTGATGTGCGACCTACGACCTAGTAGGGTCGAGCGACCTAGAGTCGCTTTGTGATCTAAGGTCGGAAACGACCTAAGGAGATGCTACCTATAGCCAGCGTTACTTTTCCACGCAAACGACCTATCGAGACCAGAGCGACCTAGCACGCCCAGAACGACCTAAGTGCAGGAATTTTCCAAAAACGCTGAAAATTAGAGTTTTTCGCCAATCCAATCCAAACCAAATGCAAATATGCATGCTAAAGTGATGGGGGATCATTCCCAACAATCCAATAACAGTTATAGGCAAGATGTGAGATTAAAAATCTCACTTTTTCACTAAAATGGATGAAGATGAAGTTTGAAAGCAAGGAGAAGCAATCAAAAGCTTGAATCCAATATCTTCTACTTGAATTTGGAGTTGAATGTTGGATTTGCAATTGAATTTGAGTTTGGAGTTTTAATTTCCCCTTCCCACCACCATTTTTGATGAAGCTTGAATGTTAAAGCAAATGATGAATGAATTGAGGAAGAGGGTTGGGCTGAACTAAAGAAGGTGCAGTCCAAACCAAAGTCACAAGCGGGAAAAAGTAGCGAGAATTCCACTAACTCCAAACATATTGAAGTTTACACTCAAAAAGATCGAAAACGTCATTTTGAACTCAATTGAAGTGGTCTCGAGTCCTAATTTGACCGTATGCAAAAAGTAGCTTTTCAGACCAAAATCCGATTAACGATAAAATATTTAAATAAAATATTAAAATATAAAATCGATAAATATGCGGGTTGTTACAGACTCCCCTCCTTAAAAAAATTGCGTCCTTGCAATATGTAAGATGGAAATAAAAAGTAACAACCATAAAAAGCACATTAACACAAAAGAAATTTGAAATAAGAAGTTTACCTCAAAGAGCATGAGAAAGTAATTCCGGATGTGTACGCTCGATGAATTCTCTAGTCTCCCAAGAGCAATCCTTAGGATTTGAGGACCATTGAATTTTAACAAGCGGAACATCTTTATTTCGAAGTCGTTTGATCTCCGAAGCAATAATGCGAACAGGATGCTGCTCATAAGTTAAATTAGGTGAAACTTCAATCTCTTCCACAACACCGGACTCAAGAATAGAATCGGAATCCCGAAGGCACTTCCGTAATTGTGAAACGTGAAACACGTCATGCATGGTAGAAAACTGAGCCGGTAATGAAAGACGATAAGCCATGGAACCAATACGTTCAGTGATAGGAAATGGCCCAATATATCGAGGCACTAATTTTCCCGATCGACTGAAGCGTACAACACCCTTCATAGGTGAAACACAAATAAATACATGATCTCCCACAGAAAATTCTAATTTTCTTCTTCGGTTATCGGCATAGGATTTTTGTCTACTCTGGACTTCTTTCATCCTATGTCGAATAAGGTCAATCTTCTCTGTGGAATCACGAATAAGATCTGGACCTAAAACCAGCTTCTCGCCGGCCTCAAGCCAACAAGAAGGAGATCGACATGGCCTTCCATAGAGTGCCTCAAAAGTTGCCATACCAATACTAGATTGGAAGCTGTTATTATAGGAAAATTCAACAAGTGAAATATGATCTTCCCAACTTCCACCGAAATCAAGCACACAAGCACGAAGAAGATCTTCAAGAGTTTGATTCACATGCTCAGTTTGTCCATCGGACTAGGGGTGATAAGCGGTGCTAAAATTAAGCTTCGTTCCCAAAGCTTTTTGAAGACTCTTCCAGAATCCGCTGGTAAATAATGGATCACGATCACTAACAATGGAAGAAGGGACTCCATGCAGTTTGACAATTTCTTTGATAAAAAGTTTGGCCAGAAGAGGAATGGTTCGGTTCGACCGAATGGGGATAAAATGGGCAGATTTATTATGTCTATCAACAATCACCCATAAGCTATTATGACCCGAACGGGAACGGGGAAGGCCATCAATAAAATCCATGGAAATTTGATCCCACTTCCAAACTGGAATTTCCAATGGTTGCAATAACCCACCGGGCCTTTGATGTTCAGCCTTAACAAGTTGGCAAGTCATGCAACACTTAACAAAGTTAGCGATATCAGATTTCATTCCCTCCCAGTAATAAAGTCGCTTCATATCTACGTACATTTTACTGCTACCGGGATGAATAGAATACTTGGAATGATGAGAATCTTCTAGAATATCTCTACAAAGATCACTAATATTTGGTACGATCAGTCTACCAAATTTCCGAATGCCGCCACAAAAATCAATATCAAAGTCTTTTAAACCTTCAATATTGGTTTTATCCTTAAGATTTTGGCTAAGCAAAGCCAATTCAGGATCTAGCTTTTGAGCTGCAAGAATGCGGTCCAAAAGAGAAGGACGAGCCTCAAGGCTACATAAGACAAAAGATGAACATAAATCGGGGACACGATCTCGAATTAAACAAGTGGATAAAACCTCGAGGTCATGCCATTCAGATACCATCATAGAAACAACTGCTTGTTGCTTGCGACTAAGTGCATCGGCAACTCGATTTCCCTTTCCGGGAGTATAAAGGATATCAAGATCATAAGAGGCAAGGAACTCGAGCCAACGCTATTGACGCAAATTAAGTTCCTTTTGAGAAAATAAATATTTCAAAAACTTATGATCAGTATAAAGTATAAATTTCTCTCCCAAAAGATAGTGTCGCCAAATTCGAAGGGCGAAAACGATAGCCGCGAGTTCTAAATCATGTGTGGCATATCTAGTCTCAGCCGGCTTCAATTGCCTTGAAGCATAAGCAATAACACGTTCTTTTGCATAAGAACGGCACCCAAACCAACACGACTAGCATCGGTATAAATGACAAAATCTTGATTCCCTTCGGGAATAATAAGAATAGGAGCATCAGAAAGGAGTTCTTTTAATTTCTGAAAAGAAGTTTCACATTTGTCCGACCAAATGTATTTAACACCTTTCTTTGTTAAGCCAGTAAGAGGCACGGCAATCTTAGAAAAGTCTTTTATAAAACGGCGGTAATAACCTGCCAATCCGAGAAAGCTATGGATTTCAGTCACGCTCTCCGGTCTCTTCAAATTTTGAATCACTTCAACCTTTGAAGGATCCACTGATATTCCGGATTCGGAAATAATATGACCGAGAAACTTCACACTAGATTGCCAAAAATGGCATTTAGAAATTTTTACCTTCAATTGATTGCTCCTAAGGGTTTCCAATACAATCCGAAGATGCTTTTCATGTTCCTCCTCGGTTTTGGAATACACAAGAATATCATCAATAAAGATGAGAACAAACCGATCGATAAAATCTTTGAAAACTCGATTCATAAGGTGAACGAAATAAGCCGGAGCATTCGTTAACCCAAATGGCATAACTAGCCACTCATAAGATCCATAACGAGTACGGAAAGAAGTTAAAGGAATACTATCCTCTGCAATACGAAGCTGATGAAAACCGGTGGCCAAGTCCAATTGTGAAAAGACTCTAGCACTACTAAGTTGATCAAACAGATCATCAATCCGAGGTATAGGATATTTATTCTTAATAGTAAGATCATTAAGCTTGCGGTAGTCGACGCAAATCCTAAGTGTACCATCGGACTTATTTACGAAAATAGCTGAAGCTCCCCAAGGCGAGGAACTAGAGCGAATAAGTTGCTTCGTCTCCAACTCGGATAATTGTTTGTGCATCTCTTCATTCTCCTTATTGGACATGCGATAAGGAGGACGAGTAATAGGTTGAGCTCCAGGTATAAGATTAATTTTGAACTCAATTGCTCGCTTAGGTGGTAGTCCTAAAACGGGCTCAAAGATGTCGGAAAATTCACGAACGACACGAATAAGAGAAATGACATCTTCCTCATCATCATTATCCTCATCACGAGGATTTAAAGAATATAAAGATGCAACCAAAGCGGAACCCGAATCTTGAAGAATAATAGAAATCTGATTAACAGATTGCGGATGTTGGAGATAAATAGTCCGCTCAGGACATAGGATATGAGCTTCATAACGATTAAGCCAATCCATACCCAAAATCATTCCAAAGCCTAAGTAACGCATGACATGAAAATTGGCTAGGAAAGAAAAATCACACAAAATAATCTCGACGTCTTTACAAAGCAAACTAAGAGTTGTGGATCCACCAACCGGATTCGTAATTCTTAGAGAAGTCAATAAAGCAACAACACTTAAAGAAAAAGTGTCTACAAGTTCCTTTGATATAAAAGAATGGGATGCACCTGTATCAAAGAGAAATCTAATAGGCTGATCATGAAATATAATGATGCCATCAAGGACAGAATGAGACATACCTTGACCACGAGATGTGTTTCCAGGGGCTTGAGCAACATTTAATGTTCCCTCCTTGCCTTGAAGCCTAGGACATAAATGCATAAAATGATCTGGACTTTTACAATAGCGACAAGAGCGGGGCTTTGAACATTTGTTCGCAAAATGGCCTTTAGCACCACAGTTGAAGCATTTCCTATCACTGGGGGAAAATGTCTTTGCAGCAAGAGTTGCTTGTTTACCCTTTTTGTTGGGGTAAGGACCTTTGAACTTGTTAGGCCTTTTCTTGTTGTTGAAGTTTGGTTTGGCAGCCACCACTTCAACATCAGTGTCCTTATCAGCCTCTTCAAGACGAAGAGCGATATCTATCAGTTGATCGAAAGAAACTTCTAATTTTTGAAGCAATGGCTTCTTGAGATTCTTGTTTAAGCCATAGACGAATCTTTGGTTCTTCTTCAATGGGGTGTTGATGTATTCAACCCCATATTTAGATAGTGACTCGAAGGATGCGACATAATCTGTCACAGAGGATTCACCTTGAACAAGGTCTATAAAACGACGAGCCAATGTCACCTTCTCTGCTTCTGGTACGAATTTTAATTCGAAGCGTTCCCGGAATTGCTCCCAGGTGAGATCTGCTTCATTAATCTCAGAAATAAGAAGTTCGTACCAATCCAATGCTCTTTCTTGGAGCATACTGGAATCCACCTGAACACGGTGAAGATCGATAAGATTCATGCGAGAAAAGATTCGATCGCATGTTCTTAACCAAGCCTGGGCTTCAATAATAGGTTCGGAACACTTGAATGGTTTCCCACCCAAGTTGGTATAATCGTTGCACAAGCGTGCAAATCCAGACTTAGGATGGGTAGGTTCCTGATAAGGACCAGCTGCTTGAGCATTCTTTACTAAATCAAGAAGCTGCTGAGCAGTCATGAAAACTCCATCCTGGGGAGTAACTGTAGATGGTCCAACTCTGGGACGATCTGGTCTAGACATTCTCTTCTTTAAGGAAGAGAAAAGAAGAAAAGTTATTCTCCAAATAAATATCAAGCAAGTCTTGATAGATAAAACAAGGATTCATAAGAGGAAATAGGATAAATCGGTACGAAGACCCGAATTAAATCCTAGGCACGACTCCTAAGTTGGACTTAGGACGATGATCCCTGTCAAGTTATTCTACATTGTTCCGAAGTTTGGCTCTGATACCAAGCTGTGACGCCCCACCTCTATACCCACGCTAGCAAAGAACACTACGATGTAATGCTATCGACTAGCACGGAGAATAAGGCTGTTGAGGAGCGAACATCCATGTAACTTCTTTGTGCGAGCACCGATATGTCAAATAGTATAGCATGAACTTCATTTAAGAAGGAAATCCGACATAATGATACAAACTCAAAGCTACCACACAGTGGCTTTATATAATCTTCGGAAACAAACATAGAAGTAAACATAACATAAATCAGTCACAGACATCCATATCACAAAGGCGGAAAAAAGATATGAATATATATAACACATGAAAGTGTACATCAGAGTAGTGGTCAGAAAGACCCATGATAATACAAAAGAATAGCAACACGTGCTATACAAAAGAATAAGTACACAACATAGAGTCTATATCTCAAATGTGTACATCCAAAAAAAACTACTAATCTATGTATTTAGCCAAAAGTCAGAATAATCCTGAAGAGAAGTCAAGTAGAAGCACCAGCAAAATCTTGGTCTGACCCGAGTATTATTTATAAGAAAATAATAAACGGATCAGTCTAGCTATAAATATCAGATGATATGTATAAAGTAAAAGGAATGGCATGAACATGTAATATCCATAATGGCATACTACTATAAGTATGTAATTAAAAATCAACAAGAGATTAATCAATATCACAAGAATCTTCTCAAAGATAAAATAGGGTATCATACCCTAAACTTGTATTCATAACAAGTCAATGACACATAAGTTGTATTCATAACTTGTCTCAATTAAAATGGGGCAGCCTCTAATGCTCTTTCAGGGAATGCTAGTTCTAAATAGGAAGATTTGCATGTAATCTTGGAGGTTTTTATAGTTCTGCTTTAGTTGTTATGTAATGACCTTGAATGTTTGGATTTTATTTAGTTGTTTCAATTGAATCCGGTAATGAATTAAGGTTGGGAAAAACCAAAGACTTAGTTGAATCTATGCAAGAAAATATATTTGAGTATTATGGTGGAAATCTGTAGATGATATATGCCTGTATTTGAGAAATGGATATATATACATATATTGTATTAGTTAATTTTGAGTTATTTAAAAACTTTGAGTTCGAAGGTTAAAAATCTGAATTTTAGCTAGAAGTAATATTTCAAGAATTTAGTAACAATATGCAGAAGTGTTTTGATAAAAGAAAAAAAAAATATATTTCTGCATTATATAAAGAGGAGTACATGTTCTAAGAGATTTTTCAAGTGACTTGTATCTAAATTCACATTGCAATAGCCAGGCACTAATGTTTTGATGATCTAGTCATAAGGTTAACCCACTTCAAAAATAGTGAGGTCTGGGTTGATCAAGATGACCAGAGTTTCTGAGTCTAAAGAAAGAAAATGCATTTGTAAAATCTGAAGCTCTCTTTGCAAATGCATGTACAAAGACATTTTCAAATACTTGAGCAATTCACTTTTATTTTTGAGTAGCTTTCTTAGTCCAGAAAGCACAATACATCGGATATGCACACATATTACTTAATTATTACTTTTGTTAAATGACCATAAAATCTGGATTTTCTAAATCCAGTAAAGCAACCTATAAATTAGGATGCAAGCTGAGGTAACTCAGGGATTAGGTAATGAATTGATTTAGAGAAATACAACTATATAGATTGTGAAAGAATTACTCAACTGACTTGGTTATAAGTAAAGGAATTTGTGATAAAATCACTTATGGTGAAAATGATAAATGAGTATATCATTTTTCCTTTCTGGCTTTGATCAAATATCAAATAATTAAACAAAAATCATGATGGCTTGCTACATTCTGAGATCACTTTGTTAAGACAAACTATCAGACAATCACCACAAGACTGATCAAAAATTAATAGGTATAAATTATATATATGATCATGGGAATTCACTCCCATGATTTATATATCAAACAAAGGAAAGTGAGCTATGTACTGGTTGACTAGAAATTCAAATTCAATCAGGATGCACTCTTGCTTACCAATACTCTGATCCAGGCAAGAGGGTCACATACATCTTCACATGTGTGTGAATATATTTATCAATGAACTGATATAAATATATTAGTAGAAAAATTAGGATCCTGGATAATTTAGTAGAAAGGCTAATGACTCTAGGAAACTTATTAAAAAAAATCCTAGTAAAATTAGGTAAAATAAATAGGGTCATTTCAATTACACTCATTTTTATTTACTGTTGATTTAACTTATATAAGATCTTTTAGTTATGACTTGAGGGTTTTGTCTTTTCAATTCGCTCGGGTCAATTTGAGCTTTACAGTGTATTGAAGACTGCTTTTGGAGGATGAAGACAAAAATTTAGTACAATAACAATCCTCCGTTTTGAATGGTTTGAGTTTGACATGTGTGGTTTATCGTTGATTTAAACCGTGCAAAAAAGTGGGTCGTTACATTAAATGTCAGAAGCCTTAAATAGTGGTTAGAGGTCTTGTAGCTAGGACCGACTAACTATTGACAACATTGTTAGGAAACCACCTTGGGAATAGGTCTTAAATGATGGGGTCTACCTCAATTAAGGTGGTAAATGACAGAGTCTGCCTTCTTTTTTAAAAATATTATAAATGCCCGCTTCATATTTAGAAGTACTAAGTTGTTAATGGGATTGGAAATATTGGGTGGTTGATATGGCTTCATTAATATTTCGTACCTTGGGAAGGGTTAAATAAGTAATCGTGTGTGTAATGCAAGGTTAGATTAGAATTGCCAACCTTGATGGACATAATAATTAAATGGAAACCTATCGGTATAAGTTTTATGTTATGGACAGTTTATATTTTTCCAGTCACCAGAACATTGTTCTGACCCCTTCCTCATTACAACCCACATGATAGAATTTATAGGAACAAGTCACTGGAGCTGGATGGGCTTTGTTGTTGTAGAGTCTTCTTCTCTCATGCTCAATGCTGATGTGACAATCTACTATCCAAGAAATACCATTAGTTCCAAGGAAGTAGTCATAATCAGTATTCTTATCCTATTATTGTTTCCGCTGTGAGTTTAGATTTCTATCAATCTCTGATAATGCTCATGCTTATTTGTAGGTACCAAATCCAATGATCTGCGCTTTGATGGACTTGGGTTTCGATTTTTGTCGAAATTTAGGCCCGTTAAGGTATGGGTTGTTACATTTGGTATCATAGTGCTAGGTTAGTAGATCAGAGGGATTGTGGTAAATTGAGAGAGCGTATTCGTACTTTCCTATCTAGTAATATTATGTTTTATACTTGATTCTAAGAGTTCCGACTATTGAAGTAGTTGTAGTTCCACGTCGAAGGAATGGGCAAAGTAACTATGAGTTGGAAATATCTTAGAGCTAAGATTTTCATGCCGACTTCTATGTACCACATGAAGTGCTGGCGATGCTAAAGAGTTGTTGATGAAGAACGCGACTACAACATATGGCTAAATCCCGGAGACTGGACGTGTTCTACTTGACGTTTGAGGTTCTAGCTACCTTATGATTTTGGATTTTGAGTAACAATCGGAGACACGTAATTATTCTAGATGGATGGGAAATTAGATTTTGTATGCCGCAATTATTCGGAAGAAAGTTTTTCTAGGGTTCATTCAAATGTCATCTCTTTAATGGAAAATTGGATTTTTATTCCAATAATTAATGTCAGTTCATTAGTCTAAAACCCATGAGAGAATTATTATAAAGTATATTTTGGAAATGCCTTAGATTTTGGGAAAAGGGTTTTCAAAGGATTTTTTTCCCAAGGTTTTATTTTGAAAATTTTGTTTTACGAAAGTTTTAACATTTTAATTTTCCAAGAAACACGTATACCAGTAGATTGGTCGTGTTAAGAAACTTTTGGGTTATAAAAGATTAAATCCTTAAATATTTATATGTATATATCAGTAAAGCCTTGATACTGATTTTTTGCAAGAAATTAGTTTTTTAATTTAGGAAATTTGTGTTTTAAAAAGATTTTTGGAAACCTTTAAATATTTATATATAAGTTTGATTTTTAAGGGAAGTTTTGGTATGAAGTGGTTTCTATAATTTAGTAATAAATATAAAGGAGAATAGATTTAGCTCAGTGCTTTTTCGGTTTATAAGATCGAGGGTTTTTATATTTTCTCTTTTTAAGGTATGGACAAAATAGGAATGGCATTCAACTTTATTAAGGTATGTAGTTTGAAGTGTTGTTAAACCCACCAGCTATTGGAAGAAATATTTTCATGCAACAGGCAGGAAATAGTAGCAGGAATATTTTCGGCTTTTCGGAAGTGTTGTTGGTCGCAACAGTTTTGCTGAGGCTATTGCAATCTTGCCAAGGAAAGGTCTACAAGGTAAGGTAGATACCATCGTATCAGAGGCATAATGTTTTCCTGGATAGGATAAGATGAAGAAGGTGTGTGGAATGGTAATAAGAATATTAATTAATTTAACCGGCCCAATTGGGTCCAGGTTCAAGCGGCGCCCAAATCTAGGCTAGCTGTCAATCGGCTGACCTAATAGCGGTCGACCGTTAGGTGGTTTCGGCCCGAACCCGAACCTGAAAGGCGACTATAAGTCCCGTCCAAACCTGCAGTCGCCGCACCCCTCACTTTCATCCCCCTCTTTAATTTTTCTTAGCCGAACCCAATTCCATCTCCCCCTGTCTCCGCTTAAATAAGGCCTCTCTCCTCCATTCCTCCACCAACCGATGCCAAAATCCTTGCACACTAGATCTTGCCCCGCCACTACTCTGGATCTAAACCCTTTTCTCCCTTTTTCGACCGCCTCTCAGCCCATGGAACCAGCATGTATCGGAAGCTCTTCTTCTTATCATACTGGCCTCACTCCGCAAGAAGCCGCTTGGCTTGACTAAAGCGAGCGGAAGATCGCCACCTATCTCGAAAAGGTGGACTTTACTTTCCTTCATGGATGACCAGTGAAGTCAGATATTTCGCCGCACTCAGGCTTGAAGAGCTTTTTGTCACGGTAGGACTTGCACTAATCCTTCGCTTCGAGATTTTTGAGTGGGAATATTAGCCGTGATGCATCCGCCTTTTCGATGCACAGATAGCGTATAATTTCAATGATGGCAACATCTACATTAAGTCCAAGGTGAAAGGAGCTTAGATTGAGATGTCAGATGATGATCTCGCTGGGATCTTGGAGATATCTGCAGTAGGCGCAGATTTGGATGATATAGAGATGTTTGATCCTGAGATTCTATGGCAATTTTTTTTTGGAAATGTCGGTGATTGGAGGACCGACAATTTACGACTGGTGGCCCGTTTCATCGTGCGCATTATTCAGCACAACATCATTTCGAAGACGGGGAGCCTTGACCAGATCTACATCTCGGTGTGGAAAGCCACTTATGCTATAATCAAAGGTATAGCCATCAATTGGGCTCGTGTCTTGATGCTCCATATTATCGATCAGAGAGTTGGTACCCGGAGGACTCACTTTCCATATTTCCACTTGCTCAATCTAGTGTTTAGGCGTTACGTGGTAAATTTGAGAGGAGAGCCAGTAGTGAGGAAGGTTCCTTCTGCCATCGAACGGACCACCATGAAGGAGATGAATATTCTTTTGTCGCCTGCCGCACCACCTGTACCACCACTAGAGCCGCAGCTCCAACAGCAAGGGATAGCGTAGGACGCTGAGGGATATATGAGTCCTGAGCTTGTTGCTTTCCGACAGGTTCAGGCAGAGCTTCGAGAGATTAGGATGGAGCAGCAACGCCAAGGGCGTGAGATTTGGTGCATAGCCGCCATGCTACGACCATTTCACGGTCGCGGCAATGGCTCGAGCTCTAGTCGCTGAGCAAGATCTTCTCATAGTTCTTAGGCGATGTTTTATTTAGGATTTTTGTATCTTTTTATTTCCAGCATTTGTTTTTTCTTTTTGGGTTGTTGGGTTGTAAATCTGCTAGTTGTCTCTTATAAAAGGCACGCACGATATTATGAGTTTCTATTCATTTTCTGTGTTATTATTTCATGATATGCGAGCCACTCCTATATATATGCATAGTAGAGAAACAATTTAATTATGAGATTCTCATAAAGACACTTAACTAACAGTAAATGTAATATAAGACTGGTTTAGAATAGTTGGAAATTTTAGCGATGGTCATGATAATGTTGTTTCGATATCGCGGGTCATTGCTCATGTTCCTTAAAAGCTAATTTTTTTTGAATAATAGATGTGTTGACATTTTTAAATAAAATATCAAATTTTTGGGAAAAGGTTAGTTGTGGAATTTTGAAATATGGCTTGTGCATTTAGCATATAACCGACTTCCGAGTACACTGAAAGTGTAGTCCGATTTATAAAAAATTTGAGAAGGAAAATATTTTGAAAATTTTCCCTTTGATTTGGAAAGTTTCCTTTTAAAAAAAAGAAAAAGGTTTTTTGTTTTAGTTATTTTTGACTCTTAAATTATTTTTAGAGTTTTTGTTCAAAATTTTATTTCAAGGGAAAACGTGTCTAAATATTTTAGGATTTTATTTACCAAATGACGTTCAAATTTGAAAAGTGAAAAAAGCTTTTGTGAAAAATTTGATTTTGAAGGCCATGTGTTAGGCATATGGAAGGCAAATAGAGTTAAAATTTGCAAAATTAGCTGTGCATTAGGATCGACGATGCGATAAACGCAAGCGATAACAATGGAAAAGCTATTTTAGCCTTGGAATTTCTATTTCCATACCTTGTCGACGACACATGCAACTCTATTTTTAGACTTAAATCTATTTTAGAGCCTGAAAATAACCTTCTATGCATTTATGCGTGGAAATTTGAAGTAAATCTGGGATAATGAAGAAATTTCCACTATATTACGGGAATATGAAGATTATAATATGGTAAGAATGTTAAATTCTCCACCTAAATTTCTTTTTCTGGCATAGGAGTAAAGTTTTAGAAGCTGTTAACAAGAAATATTGTCAACACCTCAAAGTGAAAATAGAAGTGTGAGTGACCTTTTCGAAACCACCTTTCGAATAGGTTGCGATAATCTAAGGCTCCTTCGAAACCACCTTCCGAATCAATTGGGGTGATCCAAGACTCTTTCGAAACCACCTTTCAAATCAGTTGCCATAATTAAGGACTCTTTCGAACTTTCTTTTGAATTAGTTAAGGTAATCTAAGGTTGTGGCTTAATGGAATCTAAGGGCTTTAACTGTGTCGGAAGGGTTTTGTTCCTGGAAGGTATCCCCTCAAATAGCATTGATGCGAGTACTCTATAGCTGATCCATATACAAGCATTGGATCATATTCTACGTATTTAAAAATACCATGTACTTGCTTTATTAATATATTTCATGAATACAAGAGGCTTAAGTATGACAAAGAAGTGAAATCCCCCATTTGATTTAAGGATTAGGTTTACAAATTCAAGAAAAGAACAAGTATCGAGTGAATCAATTCAGATCACCGTAACAATACCCCTAGGGTCTTATTTATAGGCATAGGTTGGTCCCTTTCACTTCAGTCCTTTCGGCTTAGTCGAAAGGGTGTCTTGAAGACCTTTCGTCACAGTTGAATTCAATGCACCCTTTTATTTTCTCTTTTGAATGATACTTGGGTGCTTTTGACTCCATCGAAAGGTACACAAGCGTCCTTCACCTTGTTGTTGATGTGTTGTGTAGGAAAGGATGTTGGCTTTTGACATTGTCGAAAGGGGTAGTTTTGGGGCTTCGTATGACTTGAAGCATAGTAGAAGGCTTAGTTGCAGAAGGTAGCTTTTGAAAACATTCCCTTTGATTAATGCAAAATCTCCATCTTCTGGTGTTTGAGGAAGCAATATTAGTCATATGCAAGATCTCCTTTATATTCATGCAAAGTTTCAACCAATTCAAAAGGCTGACCTATGCTTTCGAAGGGGTCGCTTTGGTCAAATGTTCTTCTAGGGAAGGTAGACAATGGTGAAACTAACTGCTTCGAAAGGCTTAGCTCATATGCAGAAGCTTGCTATCTTATACCTTCAAAAGAGGCTTTTAACTCATACAAAACCCCTTTATGCATGTGGAACCAACTGTTTCGAAGGGGGTTAACTAAAACGAAAGAGTAGCCATGTCCCTATTCGACCTCTTCGAAAGTCCATTTCTCATCAATATTTTGCAAAAGCATCACTTCGACTCTTTCGAAAGGTTTTGTTATTGCTATCATTCTTCATAAATCCTTCCTCTGTATTCTTTTAGGTTTTGACAAAGTTGGAGTGATTTCTGATGATAACAGCCTTATTTCTTCTTGATGTATTTGAAGATGCCGCTTTAATACATTTGAAAGCCCCCCTTAACTATAATGAAAGCTTCTTTAATGCTTACAGAAACCATATTAACACACGCAAAACCCCATAACTGCTTGCAGAAACCATACTAATGCCTTTAGAACCTCATCACTACTTGCGGAAGCCATTCTAATGCCTTCGAAACCTCATCAATGCTTGCGGAAGCCATTCTAATGCCATTGGAACCTCATCACTGCTAAAGCTCCTTCATACTTTTACTCTTAAGAAGATTTTATGGATAACAAAAGCGATTTTTTGATATGTTAGATTATTGGATGGTAGGAAGTGGATGCAAAATTGGTTGCTTCATACTTATATTTTAGTAGTATGGAGGTTTTGATTGAAAAGATTTTTCAAAAGCTACATATATGTAGAACTGCCAGTATATATGTAGGTTGTTTGCATCATGTTTTCAAAAATGTTTCCAAAGGAAATGCATTCATATAGGAGGATCCGATTTAGAATCATTTTGCATACATATTTTCTATGTGATGATACAGTTATAAACTATGCGCTTATGCATGTTTGGTTGCAAAAAATTTTGTACACTAAGTGGTTGTGCAGTTAGGATAATTAGGAGCCAAACCTTGACTTTGTCTGTAAAACTCCACCCCGTGACCTTTATTAACAAAGAGAATTACACAGTAATTCTGTCTGCTAATGCAGAGAATAGGGCTGGTTAAGGGCGACCATCATAGTCTTGCATTTGATAAGAGCTAATTATGTCGGATTTGGCACTTATTTTTTTATTTCATCTCTATTATTCGACATACTTAATTCCTTTCTAATACACTACTACGGTGGCTACATGATCGATTCAAAAACAAAATATGATAACAATACAATCTCAAGTCACAGAACAGCAACACAGATAATATACATATACACTTACATCAAATGTAATACAACGTTCCACAAGTGGTATTCATTCGGAATATATACATACATCCCCACAAAATAATAGATACTTCATAAGGTTCCCAAACAAAAGACTACAACACAAAAACTATGCCATAACCAAAGTCGATGAAGAAGCCCAAAAGGTAAAGCTAGCAAAGGTCCAAAAGCTAACCTGCAACTCGGTCTGAACCGAGTAACAAATACACGGGTCAGGCTAATTAGAACTTGATATTAGCATAAGATAAAGGAATATTGTGATGAGCTACAAATCCGTACCATTTGAATCGATAATAAACCACACATGTCCGACCCAAAAAGCACAGACTGACGAAAAGTCATGAGAAAGAAAAGAAGAGAGAAGAAGGGAAGAGAAGAAAGAGAGAAGAAGAACAAAACAGAACAATACAGAATCTCGTATCGTAGCGGAAAACATATAATATCATATCAATGATCTTTACAAAATAGAAACTGTATATATATACATCAATCAGAATTCAACAATCAATCACCAATCATCAGCCTGGATAGTTATAATAACCTATCCTTACAATTGCTGATAATATATATAACAAAGCAGTGGAAAATAAACAGATACATGTATACAAAAATGAAGATCTCGAGCTCTCCGGCTGAAGCTCTAAAAGCAACAGATCTGAACTTGTATCATATTAATTATAATTCCATACTTTATAATTCATTTGCTTATATAATTTAATCTTTTAAAATTGTTGTTTTTATTTAGATTATTCAAACTGCTTTATATTAACTTATATCTATTTACATTTTCAAACAACCAAAAAATCAATTTATATAATATAATAATTTCTGAAAAATTATTCCTTTATATACAAAATATAATCGAGGTAAAATTATTTCATTTACCGAATTTGAAAACAATACTATGTTGACTCCTCGTTTAAGTCTTTAGAAATCCCTATCGATAACATGGCGTCCCACATACCGACCAGAATTCACAAAAAACTCAACGGATAAGTAAACACAATATAAAACATTTTTATAATCACTAACAAATACGCGCATATATATATAATACACTCAAACTCAATCTAGGGTGCTACTTACCCTATCTATATTGAGTACACATCAAGGCCTAGGAATATACTAAATCTAAGCTCTGATAACAATTTTGATGACCCGTAAATCTGTACCCTTTGAATCGACAATAAACCACACATGTCCGAGCCAAAAGCACAGACTGATGGAAATTCATGAGAAAGAAAAGAAGAGAGAAGAAGGGAAGAGAAGAAAGGGAGAAGAAGAACAAAACAGAACAATACAGAATCTCACATCGCAGCAGAAAACATATAATATCATATCAATGATCTTTACAAAATAGAAACTGTATATACACACATCAATCAGAGTTCAACAATCAATCACCAATCATCAGCCTGGACAGTTATAATAACTTGTCCTTACAATTGCTGATAATATAAATAATAAAGTAGCAGAAAAAACAGATACGTGTATACGAAAATGAAGATCTCCAGCTCTCCTGCTGAAGCTCCAAAAGCACCAAATCCAAACCTGTAAATATACTCGGTCTGACCCGAGCATTGAAAGGGAAGAACACTCGGATCAGTCTGGTAAACCTGCATGAGAAATACACTCAGCTGAATTTATTAAATTACCAAACTTTCCTTTTCAAAACAAAAGTATCTCGTAAGACAGGCCCACACATAAACACGAACATGTTTTTACCTTATGATAACCAAAACCTTTCATATCAAATCATCTTATATTATACTAGTGTCTAGTAAACAAATAATATTAATCATAGCCGAAGTGGTTACCCATATAGCATTTCGGGGCTACTCAAAGTTAACCCTTAAGTTTCTTCGACTCATAGCCTTACGAGATAAGACCCGCACGACTCAATGGGTTAAACCATCTACGACTCATGGTTCAGGCGGTTCGACGAGTCATGGAGATTTACGACTCATGAGGTCTTACGACTCATCAGTCTTACGACTCATCACATCCACGACTCATGGTTCAGGCGGTTCGACGAGTCATGGAGATTTACGACTCATGAGGTCTTACGACTCATCAGTCTTACGACTCATCACATCCACGACTCATGGTTCAGGCGGTTCGACGAGTCATGGAGATTTACGACTCATGAGGTCTTACGACTCATTACTCTTACGACTCATGAGGACTTGCGACTCATGAGGACTTGCGACTCAGGAGGTCTTACGACTCATCAGGTTTACGACTTAAGGGCTATCAAGCTGGAATCCAAGGCCCTTGCCTGTGCTACTTTGATCTGATGAGTCGACTACGACTTAGCACTTCTCTTCCAACTGAGCCACAAGATGGACCAAATATGGCGCCCACGAGACATCTTAAGTCGAATACGAGTCACGACTTACCATGAGTCGGTCATGACTCATGACTTGGCCAAACCGAGAGCTCAGAAATCTGCTCCTATAAATAGGCCACCACTTCCAACATGAAGAGGACTTTTGGCAAATCATTTCTACAGCGCTGTTACTCCGTCGAACTCTCCATTCATTCAGTAATCAAGGATTCTTCAAGCATTCGCGACACTACAACAAGCTTCGAGAGAAATTCCATACATCCGACATGGATTCATCGAGTTTCACCGTCGAAGATTGAGCTAGTAGTCAAGATTGTTTCTTGTGATCGAATTGTACTGTTTCCTGAAGAGATTTGTACCGATTTATAACCAAATTCAATAATAAAGAGATTCAAAGTGGATGTAGGCTAAATCTCAAGCCGAACCACTATAAATTGCTGTCTTTTACTGCATTTCTGCTATTTTCCTGCTTGATTTCTGTTCCCGTCACACGGGTGGTGCTTTCACGATCTTATTACACACACCGGGTGTTAGCATTCATATTTTAACGTTAACATTTTGGTGCTTTCACTGAGAACCCAACTCAGGCTACCATCCATCATTGCTTCACACAAGTGTGTTGAAAAGATTTCCTACAAAACCAGAAGTCTATCAGACATAATGGCTCCTGGAAGGAAACGAAAGGTTGTCAGATCTGAAAATGTTCATGATGATACCGCCACCTCTGCTTCACCAAGTCAAGCAGCTCCAAGCGTTGGGGTGACGCGAGAGGAGCTAGACGCTGCTGTATCCGGACTATACCAACAGATTGAGACTCAAAACAATCTGATGATGGAAAAACTGAATGCTCTGCTTGGTGCCAACCAAAGACCAGTGGGTAATGAAGAAAACACCGCTAATGCTCTTCGCAACTCCGAAGGGAGGAATATTCCTCAGGGGAGATCAGGTGCTGCTGAAGGGGCACCCCTCCGAGCTGAAGGATCTAGACCATCGCCAATTTTCCACGAAAATCTGCCCGGGCAAACATCTGAGAAAATGGCGGAAGTCTACCCCGCAAAATCTTTGAACAATGAGGAATATCTTTCTGGCATGATCAAGCAAATAATGAAAGAGAGCATGCAGAGAGGTGAAGATGAGAGTGAATGGGGGTTCGCGCCAAGCAAGACTCCGTTTACCGAGAAGATTGGCTGAATTTCCTAGAAAATTTGTTCCCCCCACCATTCCTGCTTATCGGGGAACAAGTGATCCAAATCAATTCTTGTATAAGTATGACTGGCACATGACCGGTGCGAGAGCAACTGATGAAATCAAGTGCCGGTATTTCCCAGTATATTTGGAAGGAGTGGCACTTCTCTGGTTCACCAAACTTCCTGTTCGATCAGTAGATCAGTTTTCCGATCTGACTAGAAAGTTCAAAGAGCAATTCAGGCTATACGCTTCAAAGGCAAAGGACATAATGTCATTATCCAGTCTTGAACAGAATCCGGGAGAACCTATTAAATCATTCCTGAACCGTTTCAATATAGCTCTGGCAGAAGTTGATAACGCAGAGCCACGGATGATCTTGACCTATTTGATGCGTGCTATCGACAAATCGAGCGAATTTGGAAAATGGCTGAAGATGAAAGAGCCAAATTCTCTCGAGAAATTCTACAAGAAAGCTGATGAATTCATACGCTTGGAAAATCTTCCAGCATCAATGAAGGTGGTGGCAGCAAAGGTGGAAAATAATACTGCCGCTTCAGAAAAGAAAGATTCCGGAGGTCAGAAAAGGGAAAATCACGAGGGGAAGAAACAAAAGGATACAAAGAAACCTCGCTTCTTCAAACCCTCAGATTTCACTCCATTGACCGACACTCTGGAAAATATCTTCTTCGCCACCAAAGATGCTGTGGATTATCCCAAACCGGCTGAGATAAAATCGGGAAAGGGCGCTATAAGAAATGGAAAGTTCTGCCATTTTCACAACCAACCCGGTCATGATACCAATGACTGTCGTCACTTAAAGAGCTTAATTGAAGAATTATTGAGAGAAAACAAGCTGCAACAATATGTCAAGAAGAACAGAAGTGATCCATCTTCGTCTACTCAGAAGCAACAACCCTCTAATCAGCCGTCAGGCTCAAGTAAAGGTACTGCGGCACAAGAATCTGAGAGGCCCGTTATCAACGTCATTTCAGGGGGACCACACCCAGCAGGCAGAAGCTGGGGTGAGATGGAACGATATGCTCATGCTTTAAAGTATATCCCGGCAGAGGAAGATGTTTTTGCTGTAGAAAGTGCTGCACCCCTGAAACAGCAAAAGATTTCAGATAATGATATTTTGTTCAAGGCTAGGGATTCTATTGGTATTGAAGCTCCCACCATAGATCCCTTAGTTATCTCTGCAGGAATTGGGCCAGCAATAGTAAGACGAGTACTCATTGATTGCGGTGCTTCCTGCAATATACTCTTCAAGAAAACATTTGACCAGATGAAGATCCCAATGACCGACGTTCAGGCTTCATCACAAAAGATCGTTGGTTTCACTGGGGAACCACAGCAACCAATCAGAACTGTCGATTTGTTTGTGGAACTTGGTGAAGGGCAGAAAAGGGTAGCTCGAAAACAAACCTTTGTAATTGTCGATGGATTTTCTGCCTACAATGCTTTCCTAGGCAGGCCAGCTCTAGCTGCATTCAAGGCCATTTTGGCCCCGTGGTGCCTAACTATGAAGTTTCCTACAGAAAATGGTGTTGGTGTCATCAAGGGAGATCAAAATGCTGGACGTGAATGTTATCTTATAGAGCTTCGAGAAGCCACAAAGAGAGAGATGGGTAAAGATGCGGCAGCTCCCCTCCGCATCAAAAACCCAACCTTATAGCAAATACAGAGTGGCCCCTGCACTGGTGAGCATAGTGGTGCAAGGCGAGAAATGGACCCCAGAAAATCCAGTGCAGAGGAAAATAGAGTGGTGCCTGTGGAAGTTACGGTACCAATACATGTCGACTCCAAAGACCCAAACAAAGTACTTAATGTGGGTTCACAACTAAGTACAACAGTTCAAAATACACTGATATCATTTCTAAAAGCAAATCTGGACGTGTTCGCTTGGTGTCATGCTGATATGTGCGGAATCTCTCCAACAATTGTTGTTCACAATCTGAATGTCGATCCGAAATTCACACCAGTAAAACAGAAAAGAAGAACTCAAGGTCCAGAAAGGTCAGCAGCTTTAAAGGAAGAGGTAGATCGTCTCTTAGAGAATAATTTCATCAAAGAATCCACTTATCCAAATTGGGTTTCAAATCCAGTACTAGTTAAGAAGGCAAATGGAAAGTGGAGAGTATGCATTGATTTCTCAGATCTGAACAAAGCTTGCCCCAAAGACTGCTTCCCATTGCCTAGAATCGATCAACTAGTAGATGGGACGGCTGGACATGAGTTGTTATCTTTTATGGATGCCTATTCCGGATACAATCAGATTATGATGAATGAATCAGATCAGGAGGACACAAGCTTTATTACAGATGTGGGACTCTACTGTTACAAAGTCATGCCATTCGGGTTAAAAAATGCAGGGGCAACATACCAAAGACTTGTCAACGCTATGTTCAAGCCTCAGATTGGCAAAACGATGGAAGTCTATGTTGATGATATGTTAGTAAAGTCAAAGAAAGCAGTAGACCACATGGATCACTTGGCAGAGATGTTCTCAATTCTTCGGAAGTACGGAATGAAGCTCAATCCATTGAAATGTTCATTCGGAGTAGAGTCTGGGAAATTCCTGGGTTTCATCGTGAGCGCTAGGGGCATCGAGGCCAATCCTGCTCAAATCACAGCTCTAAGAAAAGTCAAAGCCCCTAGAACAAAGAAAGAACTGCAAAGTCTCAATGGAAAGGTTGCCGCTCTTAGTTGCTTCATTTCCAAGGCCACAGACAAATGCATTCCCTTCTTTGATGCTCTAAAGAAAGGAAAGAAAAATTTCGAATGGACTCCTGAATGTCAGAATGCTTTCGATCAACTGATTCATCATATGAGAACTCCTCCGGTCCTCTCCAAGCCTAGTGATGGTGAAGACCTCTTCATTTATTTAGCAATTTCATCCCATGCTTTAAGTGCAGCACTCGTACGAGAAGATATGAAAATACAACGTCCAGTTTACTACATCAGCAAACGGTTCGCTGGGGCTGAGATGAATTATTCAAAGATAGAAAAGCTTGCTTATTGTCTGCTAATCGCTTCCAGGAAGTTGAGGCCCTATTTTCAATCCCATCCTATCAAGGTCCTGACTGATCAACCTTTGAAGCAAGTCCTGTATCGTCCAGAAACTTCGGGTCGTCTCTTGAAGTGGAACATAGAACTCAGCCAATATGACATCACTTACCATCCCCGAAGAGCAATTAACGGACAAGCTTTAGCAGATTTCATTGCAGAATCCACTGACAAATGTGACAGTAAGGAAGAAACAACTGACTGCATTCCGATACAGTGGAAGTTGTATGTTGATGGCTCAAGAAATGATTATTGTTCTGGGGCAGGAGTTGTGCTCGAAACTCCCGAAGGACGATCACTATGTTATGCATTGAGACTGGAATTTCCTTCGACAAACAATGAGGCAGAATATGAAGCCCTTATTGCCGGATTGAGAATCGCCAAGGAATTAAATATCAAAGTGATACAGATTTTCAGTGATTCTCAGCTTATTGTTTGCCAGGTGAAGAAAGAATTTCAAGCCAAAGGAGGGAATTTTCCTGCATATTTGACTAAAACTTCCGAACTTCTCAATGATTTTGATCACTATTCAATAAGCCACATACCTCGGGAGGAAAATATGAAGGCAGATTCCTTAGCAAAGTATTCTAGTTCCGGGGAAGCTCAATTACTGGGATTAGTTCCTGTGGAAGTTCTATCGGCTCCAAGCATTGATGAAATGGATGTTGATTGGATTATGGCTACGTATCCAGAGCATGAATCATGGATGACTCCAATCAAAGAGTATCTGCTCAATGGTTCATTACCAGAAAACTCCAAAGAACGTCTAAAGCTGTTGAGAAAAGCATCAAGATATGTAATTCAGGATGGTCGGTTATAAAGGCGGGGATTCTCAATGCCTTTACTTCGATGTGTAACCAAGGAAGAAGCTAAGACAATTTTAGCAGAGGTACACGGAGGAGAATGTGGAGATCATTCAGGTGGTCAAACGCTCGCAAAGAAAATTCTTCGATATGGGTATTTCTGGCCGGATGTTAATCGAGATGTTGCAGTTTACTCCAGGAAGTGCGACAAATGCCAAAGATTTGCAAAAATCCCAAGAGCGCCTTCCACCGAACTCACACAGATGGTCAGCCCATGGCCATTTGCCATTTGGGGAATAGACCTGATTGGACCTTTACTGATCGCTAAATCAGGAATTAAATATGCTATTGTTGCCGTTGATTATTTCACCAAATGGGCCGAAGCTGAACCTTTGGCCACCATCACTTCTAAAAAGATGATAAATTTTGTAACGAAGAATATCATTTGCAGATATGGTGTGCCACAGAAGATAATCACCGACAACGGCACTCAATTTGAAAGTGAAGAATTCCAGGATTTTTGCAAACGGTTCAGAATTCGAAAAAGCTTCTCAGCAGTGGCTCATCCGCAGGCAAATGGGCAAGTGGAAGCAGTTAACAAGATCATCAAGTCAACTATCAAAAAGCAACTTGAAAAAGCAAAAGGTGGTTGGGTTGATAAGCTTCCATTAGCACTATGGGCGTACAGAACTACTCACAAAACTGCGACTGGGCACACTCCATTTTCACTGGCATACGGATCTGAGGCAATGATTCCAGTAGAAGTAGAGGTTCCTTCACATAGAAGAGTTCATTTCAATGAATCCGAAAATGAAAAACTGCAACTTGAAGCGCTTGATTTTCTTGATGAGAAAAGAGAAGAAGCTAGGCTCAGAGTTTCAGCTCATCAGCAGAGAATAGCCAGGCATTTCAACTCCAAAGTTCACCAACGCAGCTTTGAAATCGGAGACTTGGTTTTGAAAAGGATCATGACGGCAACTGGTGTGTTTGGGCCAAACTGGGAAGGGCCATATGTCATAGGCACTAAACTTCTTGATGGCACTTTCAAACTCATAACTGTTGAAGGAGATCCAATTCCAAGAGCCTGGAACAGCAACCATTTGCGCCCTTATTTTACTTGAAAAGAGCTCTGCTCAAAATTGTAAAAAGATGATGAATGTATCAGTTGTATTGTGAAACATTGTAAATCAGTGTAAATGAATGAAAGCTATAAAGTGGACGTAGGCCCGATTCTTGGCCGAACCACTATAAATCTTGTGTTCTTTACTATTTCATAATGCCTGTTTTATTTCGATATGTAAATACTTTAAATGTATGGCTAAAATATCGATTCAAAATTGCAGGACATTATAACAAGGCTTGCTCATCACAAAGCTAAGCGACCTCTATAAATCAGCTACTGCACAAAAACCAAGCAACAAAAATTCCAAACTCAAATCCTATGCAAGGAAAACTTCACATAAAAAGTTGGCGACTTCACTGGGACAAACCTTTGTTCACTAGTTGAGATTGTCATTATGAACAGGCATCCAACTAGATAACTCGCGTTTGTCTCATGAAGTCATTCAACAGTGAAGTACACTCCTTCGGATGAAGCAATTTACTCGCAAAAGGAAAAAGGATGTGCTTGGAAATGATGATAAGAGATCGCTAACGGGCAGATTATGAGAGAAAATTGCCAAGCAAACAAAGAAGCAGACAAAGGGAGGTATGCCTCTCAACAGGAAGGCCGGGGGATCCACTAAAGGGACGCCTTCCCAATCGAAAGGAACAAGACCCTCGCTAACTGGTCGTGATGCATCCGATCAGATAGCGTATGTCCGTCCCGTGGATCCACTCGCCCCTGAGACGCAACCTACCTGGCACACCAACCAACCAAAGCCCTCTAACGAGGCACGCCAATAAATGGGAGTGCTTTACTCAATCAAAAAGATCGGTGGGACTACCAAAGGGGCACCTTGTTAGTTAATTGCGATCGTTTGTGCAAGCAAACATCCAATCAAGCAACTTGCGTTCGCCCCGTAGACCCCTCTGACCATGAGAAAGTAACTTCCAGGCAATCACAAGCCCTCTTCGGAGGCACAAGCCCTTTTCGGGGGCACAAGCCCTCTTCGGAGGCACAAGCCATCTTCGGAGGCAAAAGCCCTCTTCGGAGGCACAAGCCCTCTTCGGAGGCACAAGCCCTCTTCGGAGGCACAAGCCATCTTCGGAGGCAAAAGCCCTTTTCGGAGGCACATTTCACCAGGGTAAGAGTGCAAAATGCTTCTCTTCGGAGACCCACTTCACCCGAGTAGAAATACAAAAATCGCTTCTCTTCGGAGACCAACATTGCTTCTCTTCGGAGACCAAAATCAAGACTTCTTCAGAAGCACAAGACCTCTCCGGGGGCACAACAATACTCCACAAAGCATAATGCTGCTCTTCGGAGTCCACATGCTACTCCTCAAAAATACCAAAATAAAGCCCTCTTTAGAGGCACACTTCGGTTCTTAAGGAAGACCTACTTGTTCATCTTAAAAAAAAAAAAAAAACTCTTCCCCAGAAATCAAAGTGCTAAGTAATATTTTCTTCTGAGATTCGCTTTGCCGCGTAGGAGAATTCACTTCTCAAAAACATGAAGTAAACATCTCCAAAGGTTGAAGCGTGAAAACTTATCCGAAAATGAGACACGCTCTGTTTAAATAGAATAATCATTCCCTCAAAGACGGAATAGTTATTCTATGGAAAATAAGAGTACAGGTCTCGCTAAAAGCGAAAGATATTGTAAGGCACTTGTGGTATAGGGGCAATATCATATGATACGGCTACAACAATAAAAAGCAGTATTCAAGCAACATACCACAAGCACATAACAATATCACGCGAAAAAGCTGTGGAATAAATGCATTCTTAAACACAAACAAAAAGTTTGTACAAGTGAAAAGAATCGTTTGTTCTACACTAAAAATAAAAAAAAACAAATGCATTCTCACATACACAAGAGTTTGTACAAGTAAAATAATCGTTTTATTTAGTACTATGAAAATTCTTTACATGTGCAGATATCTCGAACAAGCGAAAGCGGAGACCGGTACCCGCACAATCCCCGGTCAATACATGCAAAGAGCAAAAATAATAAGTAGAAAATCCAGCTTGATTATTCCTTCTTCTCACCACCTTTGGAGCCCTTTCCCGGCCTAATGATTAGCTTTTGAAGTCGTTGTGAACGGGTAGGGGCAGAAGGAGAAAGAGGTACGGCCAGATCAACTACTACTTCCTCTTCAGCGGAAGTATTCTTCTTCTTTCGTACGGCACGCTTCCCCTTCCTCTTTGAAGAAGACTCACTCTCCGGAGTAGCAAGCAATGTTGAAAGCTTCGTATCGTCATTAAGAGACCGCTCCGGGGTCTTCTCAATGTCTTCAAAATCCTCCGCCTTCTGCTCCTGTGAAGCAGCCGGATCATCCAAGCCTTGAAGAGCTTCGATCTTCTCTGCCTGTGATCCCGGTTGGGAAGCAGAAGGAGGAGTAATTTGGGAAGACGGAGGAACGGCAACTGAAGGAGTGAAAGCTTGTGCAGTGCTTGGTGCCTCCGCTGTAGAAGAAAAGAAGTTAAAATCAACATCCCCCGAAAATAAAGAAGGCATCGGTTCACCAAAGTTTAAGTAACAAGTAAGAAGGTCATCGAATTCGGCTAAGTCAAATGACTGGTTCATTGGGCCCGAGACGACGCCAAAATTACCTGGAGGAGTTGGCTTTGCAAGATCAACCTCAAACTTCTCGGCTTCAATATCATCCAGTGCCTCATCTTCAGTAGGAGTAGTTGCAGTTTCTTGGGCAACTTTAGCTAGATGTAAAGAATGAGAGCTGGAATCCATAATATTAACGTCGGCTGAAGTGGAAGTATGAACGGGGGCAGTTAAAGGAGCTTCTTCTTTTGGAGGCTCTTCTCCCGTTGATTCAGCTCGTACTTTGGCAAGTTGCTCCTTCCCCTTAACAAGAGCGGCACGAGCCTCATCATCGAGATATCGCTCCTCAAGTTCCAACTCATCATAACCGGCCCCGCCAAGCATATCCATTGCGACTTCCCACACTTCAGCCAATGTAATTTCATAATCGGGACCAAGAAAAGAGAGGCTCCCACGACCCAGAACGCTGTGTAAATAAAAGTCGAATAAGGTAGAGCTGATGTCTGCTTTCGTCGCCTCATGTGATTGCTCAGCCGCTTCCTTTTCGGCAACGGCAGCAACCCGGCCAGCGGTAGCCTCATCACGCTCTGCCTCAGCTTTAGTGAGTCGAGACTTTAGTAACTCAATCTCTACGTTCTGGGAGGTGACTTTTTCCCACAGATCGGCGTTTTCTGTGCGGTATTTCTCAGTAATATGCTGTTCAGCGGCAAGCTTCATTTCGACATCTCTCTGTGCAGCATGTGCATCCCGCACTTGTTTTTGAAAAACTTCTTCTTTTTGAGTATGAGATGCAGAAGAAGAGGCAAGATCTTCCTTAAGTTTTTTAACCTCGGATTCAAGTTTTGCATAACCATCAGCAATATTTGCCATCTCGACATTATGCTGTTTGCAAATTTTGTCCCACTCCGCCTTGTCGTTTTCCATAGTCAGCATCGCCTCAAGGTTTGCACGATTAACCCTTTGGAGTTCATCGACAAGCTTCTGCCACTGCGACATCCTCTCGATATTAAGCCTGACTGCGTCAAGACTGCTAAGCATGTCTTGCTTATCAATCGGAACTAAGTCCAAGTCAAAGCGCACCCCTTTTAGGCACCAATTCGGAAAACGGCTCTGAAGTGTTGGGGCGCCGTCCTTGACTTGATATTGTGGTCTGTTAATGATAGTCTGAATGTCAGATTTCTTTAGAGGAGGAGAGCTGGCCAGAATATTGGAAGAAATGGGAGCGTCAGTCTTTTCAGAAATTTCAGACGCGTCAATCGGTTTAGATCGCTTGCTCGGTTCGTCAGCAATCTGAGTTTTTCCCTTATAATCGTAAGACTTCCGCTTATGAGAGTAGTCACTTCTATGCGAAGAGTCATATCGCTCGGCATCTTTCCTTCTTTGCCGCTGATCGTAGTCCCGCTTCTCCTGGGCTTTCCTTCGAGCCCTCTCTTCATCTGTTTCTTTTGGGGTATCAAGGTACTTCCTAAAATCATAGGAGCCGCGGCCTCCACGGTACTTAAATGAGTCATAATATGAACCTGTACGTCCCATTGGAGAACCTGAAAGCAGAAAAGGAGTAAAGTTTAGAAATTTCCAGGAGAAAGAGGATAAATGCTTATAAGTGCTGAAAAATCCTAAGTGTGTGTGGCGTGCAAGCTACATGCGTCAAACTACAAACCACGCTTTAGTGTGGAAACAGAGACGACTGGTGTAGTAGGCGTCTGGGTTTGTTTAAAGGTGGAAGTCGCCTCGACAACGGGAGAAGTTGCTTTTGGATTTTTATCCCCAAAAAGCTCTTGAGAAGTTATCATGATATCGCTCAAACCGTCAAAGGTGTCGTCACCACGGTATTCAGCAGACCTCTCCTTTTCAACTTCTGTATCAATTGATTTTTCGGAAACTCGAGGATTTTCTTCTTCCTCAATAATTGGGGCAAGTGCCGATTTGCTAACTGACTCTACGACATCGGTGAATGCAGAACATTTTATCAAAGCAGCTTCAACAACGGGTGCTTCTGATGCAATTTCTTCTACAGAAGCTGGGGCATTCGAGGTCTCTGCTTGAGAGTCCGAAGCAGCTAACGTTTCCGCATCGGAGCTAGAGATTTCATGGATCTGAGTTGATCTAGAAGGATGTAAAAGTCCAAACTGGTGAAGAAACTCATCTTGCAACAGAAATTTCGCATCTCATTCTTCAACTGGGACAGCCATGAGTCTTCCCAGAGTTTGCTTATGACTAGGGTCCCTAGAGGGAGAAAGGAGCGCTGAAATGAGAAAGCAAAGTTAACACTTAGTGATTCGGACTGCAAAATACTCAAAGAATAAGGAGAAGAAAGGATAGGCATTCTTACTTCCTTCTCTCCACACGGCGTAAAACCCAGGGGGACAGCGAACGTAAAAATACTGAGTCAAAAACCCATGAGCGGTATCAGGGAGGCCGACAACCAATTTGCGATTCCTAGCACTTCTTATAACAATGATCGAAGGATGATCTTTGATTCTGACGAAAGAGCATAGATAACAGACTTCGTCAACACTGGGAAGATGGTCAAGCGTTCTGCCAAATAGTACGCATAGCCCCATTATAACAGCATAACCATTGGGGTGTAATTGGAATGGAGCGATTGCCAGTTGACGGAGAAGATGTTGAAGAAAATTGTTGAAAGGAGGAATGGCTTCGCTCGAGCACATTTGTCGGTTGACCGCCACAAAGCCAGGAGGTGCTACATCAGCAGTGTTGTTCTTTTCAGGAAGGATAGCGTCATCCTCAGCAATGCCAAATTGAGTACACAATTGCCGAAAAGTTTTGTACAACAAAGTGGAAGGGGCTCTCTCTGGGGGGTTGACTAAAGGAGCTGGAATGAGAATGGACTCTCCGGTCCGAACTGTTACATCTCCTTGTTGAGAAGCCATTCTACACAAGCAACTGGATATTCAAATATGAAGGTGCACGTTTCCTAAATAGTGTGAAGTGTTGTGCAAAATTAACAAAGATAACAAATAAATACAAACTGGAATTAAGACTAGTCGGTAACTGATCGATTATCAAATTTCAGGACCTGTTAATTTAAAAGTTCAGGTACGGTATTAAATGCAAACCGGACATTTTCAGTTGACTATTTCAACGTTGTTTTAATACTTTGCTTGAACTTGTTGATTTAAAGCACTTCATACCCACAATCTGTTTATGTTGATTATCTGTTATTAACTAATCTGTCATTTGATATGGGCAGTCGGTGACAGTATATTCGTCCCAATTTCTTTGTGGATATTGTATTAGACAGGTTATTAGTTTGCAAGTTAGAGTGATCTGTGGGAAAATGCAGCAGTTCGTAATTCAGCATTTCAAAATGCAGCAGTTCAAAGTTCATTCAAAGCCTAAGTCATGAGTCGCCAACGACTTATGTATTGACTCGTCCACGACTTATGTTCTGACTCGTCTACGACTTAAGGGTTACAAGGCAAGTCGGTCGTACTTCAAGTCTTAAGTCATGTGAAAATAGAAAAAGCTCCAGTCCAAAGCGGCATACAATCCTAGTCCTGAGTCGTCTACGACTCAAGAGCTATGTCGTAGGAGGCTTGAGTCGTGGGTCGTACAAAACTTCTAAACCATGGCCATGCTAGCGACTCATTCGTGTGAGCCCATTGACTTTTCTTCTAACCCATTACCCTCCAAACCAGATAACCTCTCCATCAAATTGCGATCCCCATCCTGATTCCACGACACCATTGAGCCATCCAAAGAGCTAAGTTCAGATCGCCAAAGCCTCGCTAACCTAATCAATTAAAACCTGAAGCACAGTAACCCTATATCTCCATCGCCCCATTCATCTAAAGACGAAATCGAGCAAAATCAGGCTCACGAACTACCGGCACAGTGGAATTCGCGACAAAACATTGCACGAGGGGACGGATTAGGTATAGGGAGGAGAATTCACGAATCAATGATGATTAAAGGTCGAGGATGGATCAGAAACACTTACGCAATGAAGAATCGAGAATCGAGTTGGTTGATTGATAAAAAAGGAAGAAATCGCCTTGAGAAAGCTCGGAGGAATGTTAATGGCGGATACGACTCAGGAGATAAGTGATGGGTAGAAGGAACGACTCAAGCATTTTATACCGTTGGGCAGTGGAACACGAAGAGGCGTACACGAGTTAAGATGAGTCGAAGCACACGACCTACAACTTAGGCGTGTACTTCGAGGGGCAAATGTTAACCCTTAAGTTTCTTCGACTCATAGCCTTACGAGATAAGACCCGCACGACTCAATGGGTTAAACCATCTACGACTCATGGTTTAGGCGGTTCGACGAGTCATGGAGATTTACGACTCATGAGGTCTTACGACTCATCAGTCTTACGACTCATCACATCCACGACTCATGGTTCAGGCGGTTCGACGAGTCATGGAGATTTACGACTCATGAGGTCTTACGACTCATCAGTCTTACGACTCATCACATCCACGACTCATGGTTCAGGTGGTTCGACGAGTCATGGAGATTTACGACTCATGAGGTCTTACGACTCATGACTCTTACGACTCATGAGGACTTGCGACTCATGAGGACTTGCGACTCATGAGGACTTGCGACTCAGGAGGTCTTACGACTCATCAGGTTTACGACTTAAGGGCTATCAAGCTGGAATCCAAGGCCCTTGCTTGTGCTACTTTGATCTGATGAGTCGACTACGACTTAGCACTTCTCTTCCAACTGAGCCACAAGATGGACCAAATATGGCTCCCACGAGACATCTTAAGTCGAATACGAGTCACGACTTACCATGAGTCGGTCACGACTCATGACTTGGCCAAACCGAGAGCTCAGAAATCTGCTCCTATAAATAGGCCACCACTTCCAACATGAAGAGGACTTTTGGCAAATCATTTCTACAGCGCTGTTACTCCGTCGAACTCTCCATTCATTCAGTAATCAAGGATTCTTCAAGCATTCGCGACACTACAACAAGCTTCGAGAGAAATTCCATACATCCGACATGGATTCATCGAGTTTCACCGTCGAAGATTGAGCTAGTAGTCAAGATTGTTTCTTGTGATCGAATTGTACTGTTTCCTGAAGAGATTTGTACCGATTTATAACCAAATTCAATAATAAAGAGATTCAAAGTGGATGTAGGCTAAATCTCAAGCCGAACCACTATAAATTGCTGTCTTTTACTGCATTTCTGCTATTTTCCTGCTTGATTTCTGTTCCCGTCACACGGGTGGTGCTTTCACGATCTTATTACACACACCGGGTGTTAGCGTTCATATTTTAACGTTAACACTCAACACGCCAATACAAACAAAACCACAAGCTCGTAGTGGAGTTTGGATTTCCATACCAATGACTAGGTGAAGGGACTACCTTCCGGCAGTACATCTCTAGAGGAATGTACCAAGGAACATCACAAAGGAACCTCTACCAACACAAGACAGGCCTACCTCTATAACTAGGTAGTACCGAATATATCATCCCCCAGTCGTAACCGACCTTTCCGAGGGACCTCATAGCATACATCCACAATAATTTACATCCTGAACGTCATAGCAGAAAGAAATATATCTAGAAGGGGATGATCATATCCTAATTGGGAATGACCCACATAGCCTTGCCGCATCTAACCCTGTTTTGGCCATTTTCGGTTGATGAGGCCTGAGGTAACAATTACCTTTCACATATCATATATCACATCACTTTTGAAAGCCACATTTGCCATTTCCATTGACTACTAATTCCCTTTCACAAAAATACAACCCTTGAGCTCGTACATCTCAAGGAAGGGTGTTAAGCTAAGAGAAGTTGCCTTCAACGCCACCAAACAGATGCACATTTGTAAAAACCAATGTACATAATCTCAGAAAATGCAATGTCATACATTCATCCATACAAGTTGTCCAGGAACAGGACAAACGGAAGGTACTCTGCCACATCCTGTCGAGAAATCCCTAGGATTAGTAGCGAATAGTCCTTGCATTAGATATTTCATAACGAAGAGACTACTACTATATGTATATTGGGATTTTAACCTCAAATGATCAACAAGCAATCCTTCACTATGAAAATCCTGAACATCAATATCATCAATAACCTGCACAATCGAACGCATATATGTTGGTCCGAACTGGTTTACGGATAAACCGATCCTGGTCTCTTCGCACCAACAATGCAAAAGCGTTTCTCAACCTCACATAGAAACTAAGTCTCATAGACTTATCACGTCTCCAACTTTCAACTTGCTATTCTTTGGCTAAGAAAGAAGCTCGATAGATTGGAGTAATACTCCACACTACATGAATCAACATCCTCAACACAAACGATAATCAAGTGTACACAGATGGCTACGTACTAAGTGTACGACTAAATAGTTCCCACATCAAGTCGAGGAACTAAAAATGGCCAAATTTAATAGTCGGTTATTTAACTATCAAAGCAACAAATAAATATTTATCACCATAAGCAATCACTAGGTCCTGTTAATAATCTTTTATTAATTAAATCACTTTTCAAATTATCCACTTCAAATTATCTTTAAAAAGATATATTCTCAAAACCATTTCAATATTTCACTATTCGGAAAACGTTTCCATATACTTATTTAATAATAATTAATTCTCAAATCAATTTATTTTCAACAGTTAGAAAATATTACATATACTTAAATCATGATTAAGTATATATTTTATTCATTAAGGAAAACATTCTCTTAAGCATATTTATTTGGGTTAAAACGAATGTTGCGTAAAACATCATTACGACAACCCAAAATCATTAGTATAGGGATTCGATAATTAGATAGATATATAAATCCCGTATACTATACAAAACATCTCCTTTTGAAAATCATTTACTATAACAACAGTGTTATAGTCTATGCTTTCCTTACTTCTTGAAAACGTCTATTTCAACAATGAATGTTGAAATTTATGTATTCGATGCTTAACACATTTTAAAACATCTTCAAACAATTTAACTCCATTTAAAAATCACTTTTCAAAACATTCATTTAATTTAAAAGATTATTCACTATCCAAAATCGTGAATAAAATCCCTAACCAAATTCATTATTTCTACATATTTATTAAAGGATTATTCACTGTCCATAATCGTGAATATAATTCCTTTAATAAACTTTCATAATTAACTTATCAAAATAAGTTGATTCCACCTTTATAAAACAATCTTTATAATTCACATTTCTATTTTATAAAAACTTCAATTTATAAAATTCCTTTATTAACAAATTCCATTTATATCTCATTTATATGCCAAAATCCAATTATAAGTAAATTTACTTATAATTCTCTTATTTGCAAATTCATTCCTTTTTATAACTTCATAAATTTATAAATCTTATTTACTTATTAGATTCATTTATAACTTCGTTTTAAACACTTACAAAACTCGTTTACAATTCATTACTTTTTTATTTATAAAATATCAATTTTATAAATCTTATATATAAACCGTTTATAATAAGTCAAAAATCTCAATTTAACTTATTTACAAAATATTTAAATCCATATCTCAAAAATCATATTTTGCTTAAATTTCACAAAGCCATAATTTTTATAACATAAAAATTATAAATTTTATTTAAAATAAATCCATTTCTTTAACAATTCAAAAATCATATATTTTCAAAATCACTTTGAAATCCTTTTTAAATTGAAATCATCAATTTAATATTTTAAAAATTCCAAAATATGGCGCAATGCTACAAAAAATGCTAAATAAGGTGATTCACAACAATCATCTCCATCATGGCATCCAAAACATCATTTATCATATGATAATAGCATATATCACAATATCTGTAAATAAAAATCAACACTGGTGAGCAATCCAGTTGGATCCCTCAATCTGTCACCTACAACAAATATACATATTAGAAAATATGTACAATGTTCGCTTTGAGGCAGACGTGCGTACAAAAGGTCATCCGCTCATACACGGGAACGTATAGGGCCTCATCTGCTCCAATAGGCAGGAATATATCCAAACCAATCAGTATATATATAATATATCATATATCATCCAAACAATCATCAATCAGCATAAAATAAATTTATTCTCACTTATATAAAAATATAAGCGAGTCGGAAAGAGTGAGTTGTACTCACTTTGATTCTAGTAGACGTTGCAGCTTTTTATTTCGAATAAAATTAAACAGACATTTAATTTACCTAAAATTTTCTTTGGCTCCAATCAACTCCAATCCTGCTCCATCGCGTAATGTTCGCGAATACGAACCCAACGCAACTTGTTTTGTCAAATTCCGACCTCGTATGAAGAAGTTATGATATTTTAAACATCACACGATTTAAATATAAATTAATTTACAGGTTTTATTTTATTTTTAACCTACATTTAGTCTAGGCCATTGATTTCAAGAGATGAAATTGTGGCCGCATCTATTCTTCTCTTCAGTCCCAGGTATCACGCGCGCGTTTAACCCATCAGCCGTCTTCATCTCTTCGATGTCGCACCACCACCGTCACATTCGACGACGATCAGACACTACCATACGATAGGCCATGTGACGACCCGGAATTTTTGAGCATTTGAAATTGAAATATTTAATTGATTTTAAATACTTGAAAGGTAGTTTAACTTGAATTTCAAATATTATTATTTATTTAGAAATTAAGTTATTGGATTTAATAAACTGAAATTGGGTAAATTATTGAGTCCATAGTTTTAAGCCTTTTAAAAATAAATTGAATGCTTGTAAAATTTATATTGATGGGACAGAAGATAGTAAAAGTGTTAAAATTGAATTCGAAAGTAATTTGTTCAGTTTTAAAAGTATATCGTTTAAATCGATTTTTAAAAATAGCCTTTCGGGGCACAGTCTCGGAATTCGATGAAACTAGTTCCATTGGATCCGTAATATTGTATTATTATCGGATTTCAATTTTCGTAGTGATTGGAGTTGTTGTGTGAGCGTACGATATATAAACACGTTGAAATTTATATCGAATTCAATATTATAACTGGGTCCAAAAAGCTATCTTCCCCATACGATTGAATTAGGACTCAAAACCTTTTTCATTACGTTCAGAATAGGGGTATAACATTACAAATGCCTAGCAGTACATCGCGATAGGAGGTCAAGATTTTAAGTTGCGTTATCGAGACGATTTAGATTTAAAATTTAAATATAATATGTATATTGTTTGTCCAGCCAAAATCCATCAGTTTACTTTCTTTCAGCATCAAACCTTTTTCTCATCAGCAGCTTTTGTTTTTCTGAATCACTGTAGCCTGAAAATTTTGCATACATGTTCCCCTTTTTCAATACATTGTGTCCCCTCTTCCATCATGCAACATTCCAGAGCATGCTACCTCTTCTTTTATAAACAGCCGTGCTTTCAATCCAAGTCACGTTCCTCCCTCACATCCTCATTTCATTCTTTTAAAAATTGAAGTCAGAGGGAAAAGGAAATAGAATGGCAGCTGCTCTCTTCCTCTTCGATTCACGAAGAAAAAAAAATCAAATCATCGTCCACCTCTTTTCTATTTGAAAATGAAATTTCCTCTAAATTAAATCCACGAATTCGTATAAAAAAAATAGGAGGATCTCTTGATCGAGACTCGGCGGCGAAATGGTGAGAGGATGGTATTCAGGAAAATTTGCGATCGGCATTTGGTATTTAGGCGAAGCTCGACTTTGTTTCCTACTATCGGTCTTCATACGCTCGAATTCAAGGTGTGGGTTCGAGAGCGAGGTGTCGCGATGTGGGTTAGGGGCTCGGGTAGGCCGCAAGATGTCAGGAAGGGCTCGCGAATGGGGTAGCGTTTGTACGAGCAGGCGATGGCAGGGCTTGGTTAGGGTTGCGGCGTTCAAAATAGGTTGGGTGTTGGGATTGGGAGTCGCGACCGATAGGCAGGATGGTTCAATTTTGCAACGTGGTCAGGCTTTCATATGCTCGAAAGCAGTCGAAGGTAGTGGGTATATCATTCTTTTTCCCTAATTAGTATAAAATATCAGTAGAGATATTTTCCCTTTTATTTAATCTGTGTATATATAAATATACAAAAAAAAGTATTTACAGAAGAGTTAATTGCTGATTTGATATGTACAGTAGAGAAGAAAAAGTTTTATAGTTGAGAAAATTTCTGTCTTATTATTTACAGAAAAATAGAGAAGTTAAAAATAATAATAATAATAATGAAATAAAATGAATATACATATATACCTATTTTTATTTACTAGTTTAATTTTAAAAATAATGGAGATTAATTTGTTAAATATACTTATTTAATTATTTTAGTTACTAAAAGATTTTATGGGAAATTAGTTTAAATCAAATTATTAGTTAAAAAAATTTTAAATAAGTAAATGGTGATTAATTGTTTGGTTAATTCAAATAGTAATAAATCGTGAATTGTTTATACAAGGTCTGAAATCGTGGAGAGACAAGCCGGTTTGGGTCGGATTGCAAAACAAAATTTAAGGTGAGTTAATCTCACTCATCTGGGTTGTTATTTAAATTTAAATGGTTAAATTTAAATATTTGGTTGAATGATTGAATTGATTGGATGTGGTATATTATATGGTAGTATATAGTATATATTGGAGTGATTGATTTCCCGCATTATATAGCAGATGAGACCCTATGCGCCGCATAATAGCGAATGATATTATATAAACCCATATACCGTTATATTCCACCTCGAAGTGGAATTGGTATTGTGCTAACATCTGTAGATGAAGGTAAATAGGTTGGAGGGATCCAATTGGATTCCTCAAAATATTTAGATTGTTTAATATTCCGTGATATGATTTATTTGATAATCTGTGATAGATTACATTGGTGATTGGAAATGTTGAATGCTGTGTTTGATTGAATATATTTGGGTACACTAAGTTATCAAAAATATATAGATTGGACTTTTGCTGAGAAAATAAAAGAGAGAATTTTTAAGTAAAATAATTATAGAGAATTTGAATAAATTAAAGAATGAATTGGAAAAGAATAAAAGTGATTTTAAATTCTAATAAATCAAATTCCAAGTATGGGAAAGGGGATTTTTGAATAAATGGGAATAAATGAATCTTAAAACTTAAGTGATATTAAGTTAAAGGAATACAAGATTTAATTTTAAATTCAGAATTTAAATGGGATAGGAAGAAATAAAAGGGATTTTATGAAATTGGTATTTTCAGTTTAAATAAGATTTTAAATCCTAATTATGAAGTTAAATTTGGAATAAATGGAATTACTGGAATTTAGAATAAATTTGAGTAAATAAAGGAATTTATTTTAAAATGGGTTGATTTTGAAAATCAATTTGAATATTGATTAAGTGTTGGGAATTGGAATTTTAAAGGGAGATGAGATTATGGAATTTATAAACTGTGTTTATAAAAGTGAAGTAATATATCGGTGGATATTTGGAAGAATAAATTCACGGTGGAAATTTATTAAAGGAATGGGTAAATTTGGTTAAAAATAAATAGTGATTTATTTTTAAAAGATGTGGAAGAGAAGTGTATTTCCCAGGATAGCCAAGTACGTTTTCAAAGCAAATTTTTAAGTATAAGTTAAAAGTTTTAAGGATTGTTTTAAAAGCATGTTTTAGAAAATTTATTATTTTTAAACGTTTAAGTTTTAAAGTAAGTTTTTCCAAATTTATTTAGTAGTAATTATTTAAAGGTGACTGGGTATTATGTTTTAAAAGATAAAAAGTTAGTTTTATATTTTATAAAGTAGTCTTATTTTAAATATTCTTAAAGTATATATTTTTGAATAAAGTATTAAAGTATATTTTATAATAAAGTGTTTTTAAGTTATTTTTAAAATCTAAAGTATTTGTACTTGGTGTTTTCAGTGGAAATAAATATTTGGGGAATTTATTTCATGAGAGAAAGATGGTTTGAAATTGTTTTCAAAGGGTTGAAAAGTGGAAATATATCTTGCGAAGATATTTTGAGGTCAATAAATAATTTGGAAAATTATTTATGTTTGATGGTTGTTTGTGAATGTTATTTGATAGTTAAATAACCGACTATCAATATTGGCCAATGCGTTGATCGTTTCGAAGAGACCGGGTGTAACAACCCTGTATTTTGTGATTTTTTTAATTATTTATTTTGGTTATTTTAATTGATTTCCTGATTTAAAAACTTTATTTTTTTTTATTAAAATGAATAAATTTTGTTATTTTAAATATAAATTTTGATTTTGATGTGAATTAGAATTCCAAACATGACTAAAAAGGATATTTTCCAGAAAAGTGAATTTTGGTCAATATGGTCAAACTTTGACTTTTAATTTAGAAATTTTAAAGTTTGAAAATTTGAATTTTATCTTTTATTATGAAAGTAAATAAAATTTTAAGAATAATGCTTTTCGTTTCGTTAAAATCTGATTTATAATGTGAAAGTTATACCCTTTTAAATATTGTGTGTAATTTGTTGTATTTAACAAAATTATTTATTTTAATTATAAAAAAAATAATATTTTATTTGGTCATGTAATATTATAATTTATATTTATATGGGTAAAATAACATGTTATGTATATACTTTGGTTTTAAAACATTTTAAAGATATAATTGGCATTTTTCAGTGTTAGCTGTATTTTGTTTAAAATTCTAATTTCCAGTTTCAATTAATTAAAGTAATTCTTTATTTGTTTTTCTATTTTTTTCTTAAAATCTTATTTTATTCTCATTCCCACTTTATTTTGTTCCTCATTTATTTTATTTATTTGACCTTTTATTTGTTTAAAGTGAAATAGAAATTTTATAAGGCTAGTGATATTTATTTGTAATTTTCATGTCTTATTTCCAATTTTTAAACATTTTTCTTTAGTTTTTTTTCTATTTTTTCTAAATTAAATTATTTATTTCACTTTGAAAATACTTTAGAAATTATTTTATTTCAAAATTTTTCTTTAGAATATTTTTAAAATGAAGTAGATAATTTTCCAAAGACAATCGTGATTTATTTGTAATTTCTGGACCCTGTTTTCAATTTTTAAGCAATTTCTTATATTCTTTTTCCATTTTCTTTAAAATTAATTAATTATTTTTATTTTATATTACTTTGTTTCGGTTTTAAAGTCAATTTACTGATTTTATTTTTGTTTATTTGAATTTAAAGAAAAAGAAATATGAAGAGTTTTAAAAGCTTATTTACCTTATGTCCTTTCATCTCCTTTGTCCTTTCATTTGCCATAACTCCTCAATTACTATCTTGGCTGTGCATTTTTGGTTTGTAGCCGTAATTTTTCAGCCTCCATTCACCCAAAAACATTTTACCTTCTCATTCATTCATGGCTTCAAGAAAATCTATGGGTAATGGCTACTTTTTTTACACTTTTCTTCTCATTTTTCATGTATTTTGCCTTGTTTTCTTTGCTTCTTTGAATGGCCTCCACTCCATATCCACGGCCACCACCCCCTACATCTCTTCCCTGCCATCACCACCAGCTACTACTCTAGTCTTGACCAAGGCCGAGCCACCATGATTCCAAAACTCCACAAAAATTGCAACACAAGCCATAAAAACATGTTGTTTGACCACTATTTGTTCACCACTTCATTTTCCACCACCACCACCACCTTAGGCCGCCTCCACCACCTCTGGCCAGACCACCACACACCTTTCCTTCCACTGACCTGATCCATACCTCTCTGACCTGACCACACAAGCCCATGGCCAAGCCATTTTTGTGAACAAAACCCACCAATTTTGCCTTAAACTCTTCATATTCCTTTGTATAAACTTTCTCCTCATATTCTACTACCTAGGCCATGCATACACATGACCAAACCTGAGCCAAACTTGTTCAAACCAGAGCCAAAAACATCCCTAGGCCATGACAAAAGAATAGAGAAAGCAAGGCAAAAGATTTGGCATTCGTATCTCTTTTTATTTAAAAGTTATGTCATTTCTAGTGTATTGAAATTTATGGTTTGCTTTGATTTTTGTTTGGGTTGTAACACAAGATCTATATCATTGGATTTGCTCTCCACACTCAAATTGTATTAGAGTTGTCGTGCCTTCATAATCTTTGTGTTGTGAGCTTTGTTGGCAAATCTCCAGCTTAACAGGTGAGTTATTCTCACCAGACAATATGTACATATATAACTAGTGAATTGACCCCTTTTGAATCTGTAAAATGCATTATCATGTTACACTTGCTATGTTATGATTTATGATGTTCACCAATGCTTAAACACCTATTATATTATATGTTACTGTTATATTATGCTGTTCTATTATTTTTATCAGTTTATCACACTGCAAGTTCCCTTTAGATTAGAATCACTATGGGTTGAAATGATACATACCCGAACGGACTTTAGAATAGGAGAAAATCATTATGGGCTGAAATGATAGGCCTGAATGATTTTCAATTATTTTTCATTTCCTTGGGATTGCGGGTTTGAAATGATCAAACCCGTGTTTTCTTTGTAAATTATGGGTTGAAATGATATATTACCCGTATCACTTTACCTAGACTAGAAATGAAATACAGACCCGTTGTTAAAATATGTTTTTATAAAAATCTTAAAAATATTTTTGAAATGTAAATATTATAATATTTGATTTAAACTAAATAAAAAAATGATTTATGTAAGCATTATTGATTTTTTTGAAAATTTATAAGTGAAATAAATTATTGGTAAAACTAGAAAATTTGAAATGTAAGTTATTTTGGGAAATTTTAATTGGGTGATAATTGGAATTTAAATTAAATATGAAATGTGATAACTTCATGATAATTTGGATTAAAGTGAATTTAAATGATTTTTATATTATATTAATGATTTTGAATAAAGTTAAAATGTGAAATGAATGAATATTTAAGTTGAAATTTTGAAATATAACTAAAATTGGAAATTTGTGAATTTGGCTTAAGAGTGAATTTTAAGTTAAGTAAATAAAAATGGAATTAAGTTATATTTGAAAATTTAAAATTAAGTGTTAAGTTAATTTAATTTAATGAATTTATAATTTAAAATTGGAATTTAATAAGTGAATTATTATTAAATTTTGATTTTTGAATGGAGGTTTAACTTTATAAAATCATGAATATAAGGGTATTTGAATGATTATATATGATTTTATAAGTTAAAAATGATTTATATAAAAATATAATTGTTTGTGAAATTATACTGAATATTTGAAGTTAATTAACTGCATCCTTGAAATGCAATTAATTCTAATGTAAATGATAATACAACATTTGTAAATGCTGTAGTTGATAATAATGAACCAAATGGCTAAATTTAATTAAAGGCTATTATAGCATTTTTGTAATGTTATAATGGTTGAATTTAACTAAGTTTATTTGAAACTAATGTAACCCTATTACAGCATTTTAAATGCTGTCTTTTGTTAAATTGAACTGTTTTAAATGTGACTTTCCGTAGCATTTTCTAAATGCTGCAAAAGTTGAATTTTCATTGTTTTAATTAATTTAAGTGAACGAATGAAAGATTAAAATTTTGGAAATTTAATAATTTAATTATTAATAATAACTTTATTTTTATGATTTAAAATAAAGTAATTTGTTTCGAAATATAAACTATTTTGAAATATGATATTTTGATATTTTGAAATGGATTTTTGAAGGATATTGAATTTTGAAATGATATTTGATTTCGAAGTATAAAATACCATTTTGAAATTTTAACCACGGGGTGTATTTAATTTATAGTTTAACTGATCCTTGAAGGATGGGCGATCCCAAGCATCCTTTGAGTTATTGTGCATTTCTACTACAGTTCACTTGAGTTGGTTTACATTATATAAGTATATATTGTCCTGACTCGAGTGTTTTGTGTTTTACTTTACGCTCGGGTCAGCCTGAGTATTTACAGCTTAGCTTTGGATTTCTTTCTGGAGCTAGGAATCGCTGGAGATTCTGCTTGTCTAGTTATCTGTTCCTTTCAGTTCAGTTGTTCTATTTCAGTTCTGGTATTCATAAACTTCTATTTATTTGAGATGTCTATTGTATATGTTTTCAAGCAGATATTATGTATTATGTTTTGAGAGTTTGTTATAGTAGCTTCATGAACTACTATGGTTTTTTATATTCCGCTGCGAGTTATTCTGATATGTTCTGTGTCTGTGATTCTGTGTATTTGATTTCATTTGCTCCAAATTTATTTACAATCTGTTATTTTGAATTATTCAAGCCAGACATGTGTGGATTATTGTCGATTTGAATGGTCCAAAATACTGGGTCGTTACAGTTGGTATCAGAGCTTTGGTTTTGGGCAAACCTTAGCCTGCGGAGCAAAAACTCATTAGAGATAGGGTAGAAATACCCTAGAATGAGTGAAATCAATCTCAGAATCATTTCTTTGTGAGAGAACGTATTTTCGAAGTATAAAATGATTTTCAAATGATTTTTAAAGAATTTTCAAAGATTATTTTGATATAAATTTCCTTGCTTTGAAAGTAAAATATTTCTTAAACTTCATTCCTTTCGTATCCACCTTGTTAGTAATTTCTTTGATTAGGATCCTCTAAAATTTTGAACTTCTCTCTTGATTGATCTAGATCCATTGTTGATAGGAATCTATTTTGAGTATGGCAAAATCAGCAGTTTGTTAAGTTGTTTTGAGTAAACTCTGTTATATCTTTTGCTTAGCTAAAGTTGTCCAACTAAAGATATTTATGCTTCTGTTTTCGTATGTTATGAATTCGAGTCTTTCCAAATTTTTATGGGAATTTTTCTGTATCGATATAGGTTATATATCTCTAATCTTCGTTTGGATTCTTATCGAATAAGATTCCTTTGAATTTTGGAACGCTCCCACTTGTTCTGAAATCCATTCCTGTCACCCCTAATTGTATTCTTTTGATTTTGGAGCATTGCATCACTCCACTTTGTATGACCTTTATAGGGTGGCGATTCCGCCAATCTTTGAATGATTATAATTGGCATTGATTCATCGGAGATTCTGTATCCTTGGTTTACGATGTTTTCTATCTTCTACTATATTTAGATTCTATCTTTGGCAATCGAAGGTCGATTTGCCTTAGATTTTCGCATCGATTATATTCCTGAAGTCACGGTTGACCAGTTAAGGTCGCCCGCGATTCATATAGGCTTATCCATCTTCTATTTGGTAATTTAATTATCTTATCTTCGTTTGAGCCTATCTTTGAATTAGAATTCTATTTGATTAGAGTCCTTCTAAATTTGAATCTCTGTTTTGCTTTGAAATCCATCCTTGAATCGTCCCTTGGAAAGTTTGTGGTTGATTGTCTTTTGAAAATTGTGTATTCATCGTAGTTTTTATTTTGATAAGGATGGCCATATTTTTATATAAAGATGAAATGTTTTTGATAAGGATTATGTACCTTTTAAAAAAATGAGAATTTGAAGTTTTGAAAGGATTTGAAATTTTGAAAATTTTATAAGAAATGGTTTCATATAAAATGATTTATAACTGAAGGTTTTGAATCTGAATTTAAGTGATTGAACTCTGGCATTTTGGAACTGGTTTTAAGATTTTGAAATAATAAATAATATGATTTGAAATTATTTTTCCGAATAAGTAATGTTTCAATGATTTAATGGGTTTTAATGATTTTGAAGGAATTTCAAAGAAGTTTTCAAAGTAAATGGAAGTCCAGAACCACTTGTGTCGCTGGAAAATAATTTCGGTGATGAGTGCACGCATCATCGACATTGATTTTCGAGTTTCTAAGTGAGGGAGAGGCCACTTCGGTAACTTTGCTATGCGATTGATTTGTGAAACCAATTCTGATTTTAAATTCCGAAGCGTGATGTGATATTCGAAAGATATATGTATATATATTGAACAATTTGAAATGAGCCGGTGTTCAGTCCTTGAGTTTTGGATTTGATTTGATATAACCCTATTTTTAGAATGGATTTACTGATTTAATTGTGATTTCCAACTCTTGGATTGAAATATGATTTCTTCAACTATTTTAAAGGTTCGAGCACTTCCAAATCAAGGTTAACTTTTCAAAGCTAAGAAATTTTGAAAAGTAATTTGATAAAGTATATAAGTTTGTTTTGAATGTTTAAGTATGAAGTAATATGATTTAAATAAGTTGAAACTGTTTGGTTTAGTAAATGAATAAAGCAATTTTAAAATTTTCTAATATGAAATTTAGATTTGAAATGTTTTGAAAAGAATTTGGTATTCAAAATATTTTGAATAAAATTTAGTTTAAATGTTTTAACTTAGTAACATCTTTATGAAACTATATATTTAACAAGTTGAAATAAATATATAAGTTGTACGTATGCTGTTTTATTCGCATAATTAATTTGATCCAAGTTTGAGTACACAAGTTCGAGGTGAATTACACCATTTCGTGTTAGGATTTTTCATTCGATTCTTGATGACGAATATTTGATATGGATTTTGGGCTCGATTCTAGAATTCTCTATCATAGTATATGGCTATGCAAGGAGACTGATGGCTTCTAGTCGAGAAACCATATCGAAATCCGCATTAGGGAAGTGAATGGACAATACTAGTTCGAAAGCGAACTTGTGTGATCGAGCGAGCGATCGAATGTGACTTTGCGAAATGATGACATATGTACATCTTATATTCTAATATCTTTGATATATTTTGACGCTGAAATTGAAAGCCGTCGAGTTAGAATATCTTTGCTTACTAAAAGAAAATTTCCAATTTAAATTACAAAGATATATAACCCATAAAAGCAAAGATATTCAAATCCCATATGGCTCTTCATACAGCGAAATTTATTTTGGAAAATTTGATCCTTATATAAGACAGACCTTACGTAAGTATAAGATGATTTTGAAAACATTTGATTTTGGAAATGAATTGGTTGACTTAAATTATATTGATTTGGAAATTTGGATTTATTTTCTAAATCTATTATTTTGGAAACTTTGAAACTAAAGATAATTAATTTGAGAAGAAATAATTTGGTGAAATTGTATATGATTTTGAAATTGAACTGATATTGAAACAAATTGAAATTTGAGAACCTTATGTTACTAAACACTTGATTTGGGAGTTGTCGAACTTATATAAAATTGATTTGTATGAGTATGAAATTGATTCGAAAACTATAGATATGAAAAGGTACTCAATTTGAAAGTGAAATCTTATATAATTGAAGTCTATATAAGTATGATTTGATATACTATTGATTTTGGAAAGTATTCGATTTGAAAATTAAATCTTATATATAATGGATTTTATATAAGTACGATATTTGAAAGTGATTTGAAAAGGTACTATATGATACATATTTTCGAAGTAAAGATATGGAAAGTGCCTTCTGCTTGATATCCGATTTGTGGCCACATCTTGGATTCATTCTATCGATATTTCTCTGATTTTTGGTTTTCCGGATATGATACTCGAGTGTCCTTCGAATTCCATGGCGTTACCCATGGTCTTATTGTTCTCTCGTGACTGCATAGCGCAACTGCCTGGCTGAGTCTTGCCTAGGGGTACGGATTGTTTCCTGGGGGATCCAGGCGTAATCATTGTGTATCCTGCAATCTGTGTAGGTCGCGAATAGTAGCACAAATGCTTGGCTGAGTCTTGCCTGGGGGTACGGATTGTTTCCTAGGGGATCCAGGCGTAACCATTGTGTATCCTGCATTCTACTAGTCATCATGGCGTAACTCGCAGGGCTGAGAAAGCTTACGGATATGGATTGTTTCCTGGGGGATCTAGGCGTAACCATTGTGTATCTGCGAACCATGGTTAGACAAAGGTTTTGTTTGTTTTTGTTTGGATTGTACTTTCCATATCTGTTTTTAAAAGTTTTTCCAGTATTTTCACTGGGTGTTGAAACAAGTCTACTAAGTACCTGGAGAATTCTAGTTTTGCGCCTGATCAACGCACTACCAGAGTCTACAGGAACAAGGATAAACTTGTTAAGACATCGAGTTATAAAATTATTTTGATAAAATATTATATAAATGATACTTTGATTAGTTATTTCCTTTTTAAACGATTTTAAAGTGTTTTAAATATTTTACCTCTTCAACCAACAATTTTAAATTAATGGCTCATCCTTGTCTTTCGTCCTATTTTCCCTTCTAGCTATTCCTATTCTCCACCTTATTAAACTTACCCATAACAATAGTTATCAGGTATAATTTTAATCTTCTTATCATCTTGTGACGACCCGCCCTTCTCGACCCTCGAAAATCGACACAAAATACTCAACAGTATAATATGCCGACGATCGAATGCCGGAAAAGACAGATTGTAAAAGAATAAGAAAGTAGATAGAAGAAGAAAGAACCAACCAAATCAGAATCTCACAATCGCAGCGGATAAAATATAATATATAGAATAGATCTTCACACAAATGAAAACTATATCTTTTTATATACAATACATCATCAGAGTCCATCACAACACAATCAATGGTAATCAGATACATGACTAACAACAATCATAGCAGCGGAATATAAACAAGTACGAATAATACGCCTCGACTTCAGCTCCTCTTCTGCTCCATAGCAACCTATCCTGTAATATACTCGGTCTGACCCGAGCATTATAATAAAATAACACCCGAGTCAGTCTGGAATACCAGCGCATCATAAATACATCCAAACTGATTTTTAAAGTTTCAAAAATCCTTTGAAAACAAAAGCATCTCGTAAGACCACGCCACAAATAAACATGTCGGGTTTTTACCTTACGATAGCTAAACACTTTTTATAGCAATCCTCTGATATTATAATAGTGTCTAGATACAAATACTTATTAAAATAGCTGAAATTGTTACATGATTAAATTCCAGCATACTAGGTATACAAACAAATACCGTACAAGGCACGTAGGGAAAATGGATTTCCAACGAATGACTAGGCACTGGGGTACCACCTGTCACAGTACGTGGCCTAGATCACAGTACCGAGGACCCACCCTAAGTCCCCTGCAACACAAGGCCGGAATCATCCCTTACTGGATAATTCCAAGTAAAATCACCCCACGGTTGTGATCAGCAACCGCACCACTAAGCCGAAATAAAAGGGACATCTAGACAGGGATGACCTTACTCTCAAGTGGGGGCTACCCACGAAGCCTTGCTGCATAACCCCTGATTTTCAGTCATTCCCGGTTGATGAGGCTTGAGGCTAAGCGTTACCTTTATAGCACATATCCCTTTGAATGCCCATCGCCCACCTGACGATGTCACGAAGCATTCGTCCATACAAGTCCGTCCCGGGTCCGAACGGAACCGAAGGCACTACTCCTACTACATCCATTTTGGAAATATCCTCAGGATTAGTAGCGACTAGCCCTTGCACTTCACAGCTCCATCTTCGACTCCGAACACGTTACACGAAACGTACAAACCGGATCGAAGTGGTATTCGAGTCTCCAGACCTAGAATCTTGGTATACGGAAACTCGATCCCGGTCTCTTCGAAACGATCAGCGCATTTGGCCAATATTGATAGTCGGTGATTTAACTATCAATTAATGTTCACAAACATCCATACACATCCATCACACAATAAATAATCTCCATATTATTTATTTTCTTCTAATATCTTTCAAAGATATATTTTCACATTTTCAAAACTCATTTGAAAACAATTTTCCAAACTCTTCCTTTACAAGGTAAATCTTTTACCCTTTATTCCCATCGGGAATAACCAAGTATAAAACAATTTGCATTTAAAACAGTTAAAAATACTTTATACTGAAATATACTTTAAAATATGAAAATTACTTCTATTTATTTACTCAAAATATAAATTTAAAATATGTGAAGAAAACTAGTTATTAACACATAAACTTTGATTTAAAAATAAGGGTTTTAGTTTAACTAAATTCAAAATAGCGTTATAAGAAGAAAAATGCTAATTTTAACAACTTAAGCTAAAACCAACTTTTAAATAAATCCATTTGTAAAAATAATTGCTAATATACTCCCAAATTATTACGGTATTAAAAATTATTAATTTATTTCTTTAAAAATAACGATTTCTTAAAAATACTTTTTAAACAATTTAAAACTTAACCTTAGTTAAATAAAATCTTTTTATAAACATTTACTTGGTTTTCCCAGGGAAACACTTTCCCGTTTCTAAACATTCCAAAGTACTTTTTCATATAAATCCACTGATTTATTTCAAGTCAATTATGTTTTACAACATAAATCCCAAATCCCATATTTAACTATGACTTCATCCAAAGTTCATACCCAATTTCCCATATCCGGAAATTCATTTTTAAATCATAGTTTAAAACATTTTAAATTAAACATTTTTGGTGAATTTCCAATGGAAGCCAAATTTCCAATTCACTTAATTAAATTCCAATGAAATACGGCATTTCAAAACATTCTATTTTTCATTTGAACTTGTTAATTTATAGTCGGAAACTCCATTTAACATATTTTTAATATCCGGATAACATTAGCCATTATTAAAATAAACATCGTTATTTTAAACAATTTATAATTTCATAAATTTAATTTCCAGAAAACTATACTTTCCATTTACCCATTTTATAAACTTCCCATTATATTCAAAAATCCCAATTTGACCCAATTTCATTTTTCTTTTCAAATCCGATTTCAAATTTTATTCTTTGAAATTCTAAATTTAACAAATCATTTTATTTCGTAAAACACAATTTATCCATTTATAATTAAATTCTGTGATTATACTTTATACAACAATTTCACAGTACAATTAAACTTCCAGATTTATCAATCACAACATATAAACAGGTATGACTATCAACTATAAATAATTGCTACATTTTGAGGAATCCAGTTGGATCCCTCCAACCTGTTTCTTCCTGCATCACAAATGTTAGCACATCACAATATAAATATCAATCCAGACGGATAAACACAAATATAGACAATCAACCACACAGATATTTAAATATCAATTATTTATAATGTCTAGCATCCAGATGTGAGTGAGAATAACTCACCTTGAGTTTCGGCGAGTGTTCGAAATTTTAAATTAAACCGGACGACGTCCGATTTAACCCAAATTTCTACTTGCCCGGAATGACTCCGGATCTGCGCCATCACGTAGTATTCTTCTCTGCGATTCCGACGGTTCCAGTTTCGTACAAATCTGAGATCGTACGCAATAGTTATGAATTTTTAAAGTTTAAATATCAATTTGAAAACAAGTTTTCTTTTTATTTCAATTATTAATTTACCACAAACAAATCAAGGCCATTGATCAGAGATTCAAATCGTGGCCGCCAAAACAGTTCTTCCCTCTCCAGAACGCAACCCTCCCAGGCAAAACGAACCCACTCACGCACCATTAGGGTTCGCCACCGCCTTGCCTACGATTGGTTCGAACGCGATCGGAACCCCCCGATTCGAAGCTTCTCGCGACACGCAGCCTAGGCCAGAGCAACGCCAAGCTCGGCACCCCCCTTCACTCCAAAAACGCGAACAAACGCAAGACGAACGGGGTCGATTAAGCCCAACTCTGGTCAACGAAATGAAGCTTCAACCGTATGGATGGATAGATCACGATACTCTCTTCGATTTACTAGTTAGAAGTTTTTGAAATTATTGAGTGGATTGATCGCGATTTGGAGGAGAAAATCGTTGATTTCCGGCCATTGAAAGAATATGGTGGCGGCCGGTGATAAAAGTGATTAGGGTTTGAGATAAAAATGTATATATATTATAGTTTAATATTATTTAATTAATATAATTTCTCAATTTAACCACAAACGCAAACGACCTCCAATTCTCACGTTCCGACAGGCTACCCTGGGGTTTTTCCACGTTCCGGACACGATGGAACAGGTTTCGTAAGCTAATTTGATCGTATGCGCGAGATACGGAATTAAACGATCAATTTAAAATTAAATCGGTTAAATCGATTTCGATGCGTTTCGAGCTGCCACGGCCAAACGACAACTCCGATAGCTACGAAAATTGAAATCCGATAATAACTATCTATTACGGATCCAATGGAACTGGTTTCGTCGAATTCCGAGACTATGCCCCGGAAGGCTATTTTTACTCGTCTATTTAATCGGGCGATTTTCTGAAATTATCAGAAACGCTTAAAATTTCATTTTTAAAATTTTATTAACTTAACAATAAATCATATAAAATTTATAATCACATTAAAAATCATTCTGGCTCATTCCGGACTAAAATCTGATTAAATTGCATTTTAACAATATTAAATTCATTTTTAAATTAATATAAAATTCCAAATAATAACTTATTCACTTTAAAATTCATCTAAAATTCCAACAATATTATTTATAACCAATCGGACCTAAAAATACATGCAAACACCATTTTTATAATCATTTATCCCAAATTCACCTTTTATCCCAATTTCGAATATTTAATTATTATTCTATTTCAATTGAATTATCTGATTAAAAATTATAACTTATTTTATTGATTGAACCCGAATCCATCCCTTTCAAAATCAATTAAGGATCCACATTAAACATTTAAAATAAATTAAATGTTCAAATTCAATGGCTTAAAAATACGGGATGTTACATTCCTTCCCCCTTATAAAAATTTCGTCCCCGAAATTTGCTAAGGTAAAAATATACTTCAACTCAACTCACTTATCCCATTTGCTTAGTTAAAAGCTTATATTCACTTTCCCAAAAAGTTTCAGCTCCATTTCAAAACCCTTTGCTTTCTTTACTCTAAAGCCTTCATTTTAACATTCGCTTCTAAAATAACTTTACTTATTAATAAATTTTCCCAAAAACCCTAAAAATTTTCTAACTCCCAAAATTTTTGGAAAATTTTGGCGGAGTCTCCTTTGTACGGAGGAGCTTCTGCGATATCGCAGGATAAACAAATATATATACATCGGCTCACATGGCCGGAAACCAAAATATATCACAATATATATATATCATTTCCCAATTATATTGGCGTAGGCGTACCTTTAAGCAAAATTTTAATAGCAAGCGGCTAATATAACACATAACCGCGCTCCAACTCTCTCGAACGCCTCCCGTACCTGTACTAAACTCAACAAACTCATCAGTTTCCCAATATGAGCATTTTAACAACATTTCCAATACAAATGCAAACCAAACATATTCATTGCATAACCAATCCAAGCAAATTCATAATGTAAAAATGTTAATCATACTTTATCAACAATTTAAAGGGTTCAATCACATTCGAATTACTTATTCAAGTCTACTTCATTTTATTTCACTTGAATGCCTTAAATTCAAGTTTCGCTACATACAATCTATATTAATTATAAACAATCCATTTCTATTTCAATATGATTAACATATGCCTCTCTTAAATTTTTAATTTTAACTTACATTCCAAATTTGATTTACAATCAAACTTCATTTTAAACTTGAAACATTTGCATTTCTTTTATAATCCATTTTCATTCATATGCAAACATTCCTTATTAAATGTCAATTTATTCCAATTGATTCAAAATCAATTCCATTAGCTATTTTAGTCTAATCCACTTACACTTATACACAAACTCTTTGAATTAGATTCCCTTCCATTTCTATTTATTCAAAATTCAATTCCAATTGCTTTTAAACACTCAATTGCAAATACATGCAAATTTCCATGTCATTCAAGCAAAACAATTGCCACTTAAGCTTATAACCATTTAAAATTAATCCCAACTTAGATTCATATAAATTTTATTCCATTTTTCATGGTTCACAATCCAAGTATTTTTATTCCAATGCAATTTGTTAATTAAATTAAACTTTCCTTACATTTTATTTCATTAACCAACTCAAGTTTATATTAATATTATTCCATTCTGGATTGTTTACAACCCATACATCCTTATTTCATCTCAATAATTAATTAAAACTCATTTCACTTGTTTTTCAGTTTTATTATCTAACAAATTTCATTCAGATTTACTTAATAAAGCTCATCCACAATCATTTGTTTTCTCCAAGTTGCTTAAGTTCTTTCACAAAATTTCCATCATCTTCTTATATCAATTTTATTTGATTCACATTCAAATAGATTCCAATTCATTTACAACTTTAATGCTCTTTGTTTATTTATTTAATCCACTTAAAATTATTTCACTCATTTAAAGTTTCTTTACAATTCAAACTATCACTATTACAAGCTCATTCCATTATTCATTCACACTTCCAATATTTATTATCAAAATTAAATCCTAAACCAAATCAGGATTTTTACTTACCTCTTCAAATTTTGACCAACTATCAAAATTTTATTTATTGCAATACAAATTCCATTTAAATAAGCTTTCACAAGATTTATTTCCAAACAATCATTTTGGATTTAGTTGAGTAAACATTTACTTCATTCATCATCACCTCAACTAAATTAAATTTCCATTAAACTAAATTATTATCCCATTTTAATTCAAGTTTAACTAAATTATATATGCATTTTCAATTTAATTCAAGTTCTTCTAAATTTTATTTAGCCCACCTGAATTTAAACTATTTCCTTTACTACTTCAATAAGAATTGAATTACATTCATTTTTATTCATAACACAACAGAAATTTTAATATTCAGCTTAATTCCATCTTAGTCGAAGTTAAACCAAATTCAATTTAATCTTAATTCTCCATATCCAAGTTCAACTTATTTACTAACTTCAGTTCACTTACCTCCTTTATATTTTATAATTGTTTCACCTTACTTTGCATTCCATTTAAAATTAAGTTCGAATTCACCATTCCATTTATTATTTCCATTTGTGATTATAATTCCATTTTACTTGAGTTAAAATCAAATCTTCATTCTCAAGTTCTCCAACTTATTTACTTAAAAGTTTATATTGCTCACTTGGATTATTTCCACCTTATAATCACAAATTTCAATTTCTATACACATGTATCTCTGAATTCTTAAGGATTCAATTTTTATTCCACATAATCCTTTGCAAATTTTAAATCTACAGTTTTAGGTTATAAGTATAACACTTAATAGTTTATGGGTACAATTTGTTACACAACGACCCATAATTACAAAGTTATTTTCTTTTCAACTTAACCCAAATCAATTTAATTCCAATTCCCAATTTTACTTAACTTATTCCAAGTTAGATTCAAATTTCTATTCACTTCAATAACTTCATTTACTTCCATTTTCCCGAATTAAATTTTAATTTCTGGATTAAAATTTTCATTCTTCCTTTCTCACTTAATCAACTTTACTTTCAAGGTTATAGTTGATTTATTTCAAATTTTACCTTTTTATTTTAACAGAATTCCCAGAATTCAATTTACCCGGATTTATTTCAAAACCAATTCGAAATAAAAATCAACACATTTCTCTTTGATATTCAAATCAAATACCAAATTCCAAAACAAACTGCTTTTACCAAACAATTTTCCTTTTGAAAATTCCAAAATCACTTGTTTCCCAAACAAGTCCAAACAAATACCATAACCAACTATTTGGTAGCAATCCATCACTTTAGAAACTCGAAAATGAATTCTAATGATGTGGCCAGCATCATCAGGATTATTTTCTAGCGACTGAAGTGAGTTCAGTGCTTTCCACTTCCAAAATTCACCTCAAATCAATTTCCATTCAAAAATATTTCTCCAAAATATATTCCATTCTTACAAATGCTTTTGAAAACATTTCTAACATTTTCACAAAGTCAAACTCCCAAAACTTTGTTTAATTCCATTTGAAATCCCTTTCAAAATTTCCGGGGTCAAAATTCTAGTTTAAATCAAATTTTAATTTTTACTTTTCTTATTTAAAACATATCCAGTCAATTCCATTTGGTTATAAACCATTTTAATATTTTAACTTCTTATTTTCTTATATATATCATTTCAAATTTTAGATCATGTTTTAATTTCTTATTTGCTTATAGAAGAAACAACCAAACAAGCATCCAATACATATAATAATTTAGAAAAATTATTTCTTTTTATATCAAAATACAATTTTGGGTAAAATTATTTCATTTACCCACTTTAAAAATAATACTATGTCGGTTTATCTTGTTTAAGAGTTTAGAAACCCCTATCGATACGGTTGTACTTCCCGCACCGACCAGAATTCATAAACACTCAACCGATAAGTCAACACAGTACAAAAACAATTTTATATCCACTAACAAATACGCTCTCATAGCTATTATTACACTCAACTCATTATAGAGTACTTCCGACTCTATTTAAAAATGAGTAATTTTCCCACCAAAGCCTAGGTTGTCGCCAACCTAAGCTCTGATACCAACTGTGACGACCCGCCCTTCTCGACCCTCGAAAATCGACACAAAATACTCAACAGTATAATATGCCGACGATCGAATGCCGGAAAAGACAGATTGTAAAAGAATAAGAAAGTAGATAGAAGAAGAAAGAACCAACCAAATCAGAATCTCACAATCGCAGCGGATAAAATATAATATATAGAATAGATCTTCACACAAATGAAAACTATATCTTTTTATATACAATACATCATCAGAGTCCATCACAACACAATCAATGGTAATCAGATACATGACTAACAACAATCATAGCAGCGGAATACAAACAAGTACGAATAATACGCCTCGACTTCAGCTCCTCTTCTGCTCCATAGCAACCTATCCTGTAATATACTCGGTCTGACCCGAGCATTATAATAAAATAACACCCGAGTCAGTCTGGAATACCAGCGCATCATAAATACATCCAAACTGATTTTTAAAGTTTCAAAAATCCTTTGAAAACAAAAGCATCTCGTAAGACCACGCCACAAATAAACATGTCGGGTTTTTACCTTACGATAGCTAAACACTTTTTATAGCAATCCTCTGATATTATAATAGTGTCTAGATACAAATACTTATTAAAATAGCTGAAATTGTTACATGATTAAATTCCAGCATACTAGGTATACAAACAAATACCGTACAAGGCACGTAGGGAAAATGGATTTCCAACGAATGACTAGGCACTGGGGTACCACCTGTCATAGTACGTGGCCTAGATCACAGTACCGAGGACCCACCCTAAGTCCCCTGCAACACAAGGCCGGAATCATCCCTTACTGGATAATTCCAAGTAAAATCACCCCACGGTTGTGATCAGCAACCGCACCACTAAGCCGAAATAAAAGGGACATCTAGACAGGGATGACCTTACTCTCAAGTGGGGGCTACCCACGAAGCCTTGCTGCATAACCCCTGATTTTCAGTCATTCCCGGTTGATGAGGCTTGAGGCTAAGCGTTACCTTTATAGCACATATCCCTTTGAATGCCCATCGCCTACCTGACGATGTCACGAAGCATTCGTCCATACAAGTCCGTCCCGGGTCCGAACGGAACCGAAGGCACTACTCCTACTACATCCATTTTGGAAATATCCTCAGGATTAGTAGCGACTAGCCCTTGCACTTCACAGCTCCATCTTCGACTCCGAACACGTTACACGAAACGTACAAACCGGATCGAAGTGGTATTCGAGTCTCCAGACCTAGAATCTTGGTATACGGAAACTCGATCCCGGTCTCTTCGAAACGATCAGCGCATTTGGCCAATATTGATAGTCGGTGATTTAACTATCAATTAATGTTCACAAACATCCATACACATCCATCACACAATAAATAATCTCCATATTATTTATTTTCTTCTAATATCTTTCAAAGATATATTTTCACATTTTCAAAACTCATTTGAAAACAATTTTCCAAACTCTTCCTTTACAAGGTAAATCTTTTACCCTTTATTCCCATCGGGAATAACCAAGTATAAAACAATTTGCATTTAAAACAGTTAAAAATACTTTATACTGAAATATACTTTAAAATATGAAAATTACTTCTATTTATTTACTCAAAATATAAATTTAAAATATGTGAAGAAAACTAGTTATTAACACATAAACTTTGATTTAAAAATAAGGGTTTTAGTTTAACTAAATTCAAAATAGCGTTATAAGAAGAAAAATGCTAATTTTAACAACTTAAGCTAAAACCAACTTTTAAATAAATCCATTTGTAAAAATAATTGCTAATATACTCCCAAATTATTACGGTATTAAAAATTATTAATTTATTTCTTTAAAAATAACGATTTCTTAAAAATACTTTTTAAACAATTTAAAACTTAACCTTAGTTAAATAATATCTTTTTATAAACATTTACTTGGTTTTCCCAGGGAAACACTTTCCCGTTTCTAAACATTCCAAAGTACTTTTTCATATAAATCCACTGATTTATTTCAAGTCAATTATGTTTTACAACATAAATCCCAAATCCCATATTTAACTATGACTTCATCCAAAGTTCATACCCAATTTCCCATATCCGGAAATTCATTTTTAAATCATAGTTTAAAACATTTTAAATTAAACATTTTTGGTGAATTTCCAATGGAAGCCAAATTTCCAATTCACTTAATTAAATTCCAATGAAATACGGCATTTCAAAACATTCTATTTTTCATTTGAACTTGTTAATTTATAGTCGGAAACTCCATTTAACATATTTTTAATATCCGGATAACATTAGCCATTATTAAAATAAACATCGTTATTTTAAACAATTTATAATTTCATAAATTTAATTTCCAGAAAACTATACTTTCCATTTACCCATTTTATAAACTTCCCATTATATTCAAAAATCCCAATTTGACCCAATTTCATTTTTCTTTTCAAATCCGATTTCAAATTTTATTCTTTGAAATTCTAAATTTAACAAATCATTTTATTTCGTAAAACACAATTTATCCATTTATAATTAAATTCTGTGATTATACTTTATACAACAATTTCACAGTACAATTAAACTTCCAGATTTATCAATCACAACATATAAACACGTATGACTATCAACTATAAATAATTGCTACATTTTGAGGAATCCAGTTGGATCCCTCCAACCTGTTTCTTCCTGCATCACAAATGTTAGCACATCACAATATAAATATCAATCCAGACGGATAAACACAAATATAGACAATCAACCACACAGATATTTAAATATCAATTATTTATAATGTCTAGCATCCAGATGTGAGTGAGAATAACTCACCTTGAGTTTCGGCGAGTGTTCGAAATTTTAAATTAAACCGGACGACGTCCGATTTAACCCAAATTTCTACTTGCCCGGAATGACTCCGGATCTGCGCCATCACGTAGTATTCTTCTCTGCGATTCCGACGGTTCCAGTTTCGTACAAATCTGAGATCGTACGCAATAGTTATGAATTTTTAAAGTTTAAATATCAATTTGAAAACAAGTTTTCTTTTTATTTCAATTATTAATTTACCACAAACAAATCAAGGCCATTGATCAGAGATTCAAATCGTGGCCGCCAAAACAGTTCTTCCCTCTCCAGAACGCAACCCTCCCAGGCAAAACGAACCCACTCACGCACCATTAGGGTTCGCCACCGCCTTGCCTACGATTGGTTCGAACGCGATCGGAACCCCCCGATTCGAAGCTTCTCGCGACACGCAGCCTAGGCCAGAGCAACGCCAAGCTCGGCACCCCCCTTCACTCCAAAAACGCGAACAAACGCAAGACGAACGGGGTCGATTAAGCCCAACTCTGGTCAACGAAATGAAGCTTCAACCGTATGGATGGATAGATCACGATACTCTCTTCGATTTACTAGTTAGAAGTTTTTGAAATTATTGAGTGGATTGATCGCGATTTGGAGGAGAAAATCGTTGATTTCCGGCCATTGAAAGAATATGGTGGCGGCCGGTGATAAAAGTGATTAGGGTTTGAGATAAAAATGTATATATATTATAGTTTAATATTATTTAATTAATATAATTTCTCAATTTAACCACAAACGCAAACGACCTCCAATTCTCACGTTCCGACAGGCTACCCTGGGGTTTTTCCACGTTCCGGACACGATGGAACAGGTTTCGTAAGCTAATTTGATCGTATGCGCGAGATACGGAATTAAACGATCAATTTAAAATTAAATCGGTTAAATCGATTTCGATGCGTTTCGAGCTGCCACGGCCAAACGACAACTCCGATAGCTACGAAAATTGAAATCCGATAATAACTATCTATTACGGATCCAATGGAACTGGTTTCGTCGAATTCCGAGACTATGCCCCGGAAGGCTATTTTTACTCGTCTATTTAATCGGGCGATTTTCTGAAATTATCAGAAACGCTTAAAATTTCATTTTTAAAATTTTATTAACTTAACAATAAATCATATAAAATTTATAATCACATTAAAAATCATTCTGGCTCATTCCGGACTAAAATCTGATTAAATTGCATTTTAACAATATTAAATTCATTTTTAAATTAATATAAAATTCCAAATAATAACTTATTCACTTTAAAATTAATCTAAAATTCCAACAATATTATTTATAACCAATCGGACCTAAAAATACATGCAAACACCATTTTTATAATCATTTATCCCAAATTCACCTTTTATCCCAATTTCGAATATTTAATTATTATTCTATTTCAATTGAATTATCTGATTAAAAATTATAACTTATTTTATTGATTGAACCCGAATCCATCCCTTTCAAAATCAATTAAGGATCCACATTAAACATTTAAAATAAATTAAATGTTCAAATTCAATGGCTTAAAAATACGGGATGTTACACATCTTGTCTTAATCCTATTCCATTTTATCCTTTCTGTGTTTTCCGTACCTCATTCCTTTTCGAGGACGAAAAGATTTGAGTGGGGGAGAGTGTAACAACCCTGTATTTTGTGATTATTTTAATTATTTATTTTGGTTATTTTAATTGATTTCCTGATTTAAAAACTTTATTTTTTTTTATTAAAATGAATAAATTTTGTTATTTTAAATATAAATTTTGATTTTGATGTGAATTAGAATTCCAAACATGACTAAAAAGGATATTTTCCAGAAAAGTGAATTTTGGTCAATATGGTCAAACTTTGACTTTTAATTTAGAAATTTTAAAGTTTGAAAATTTGAATTTTATCTTTTATTATGAAAGTAAATAAAATTTTAAGAATAATGCTTTTCGTTTCGTTAAAATCTGATTTATAATGTGAAAGTTATACCCTTTTAAATATTGTGTGTAATTTGTTGTATTTAACAAAATTATTTATTTTAATTATAAAAAAAATAATATTTTATTTGGTCATGTAATATTATAATTTATATTTATATGGGTAAAATAACATGTTATGTATATACTTTGGTTTTAAAACATTTTAAAGATATAATTGGCATTTTTCAGTGTTAGCTGTATTTTGTTTAAAATTCTAATTTCCAGTTTCAATTAATTAAAGTAATTCTTTATTTGTTTTTCTATTTTTTTCTTAAAATCTTATTTTATTCTCATTCCCACTTTATTTTGTTCCTCATTTATTTTATTTATTTGACCTTTTATTTGTTTAAAGTGAAATAGAAATTTTATAAGGCTAGTGATATTTATTTGTAATTTTCATGTCTTATTTCCAATTTTTAAACATTTTTCTTTAGTTTTTTTTCTATTTTTTTCTAAATTAAATTATTTATTTCACTTTGAAAATACTTTAGAAATTATTTTATTTCAAAATTTTTCTTTAGAATATTTTTAAAATGAAGTAGATAATTTTCCAAAGACAATCGTGATTTATTTGTAATTTCTGGACCCTGTTTTCAATTTTTAAGCAATTTCTTATATTCTTTTTCCATTTTCTTTAAAATTAATTAATTATTTTTATTTTATATTACTTTGTTTCGGTTTTAAAGTCAATTTACTGATTTTATTTTTGTTTATTTGAATTTAAAGAAAAAGAAATATGAAGAGTTTTAAAAGCTTATTTACCTTATGTCCTTTCATCTCCTTTGTCCTTTCATTTGCCATAACTCCTCAATTACTATCTTGGCTGTGCATTTTTGGTTTGTAGCCGTAATTTTTCAGCCTCCATTCACCCAAAAACATTTTACCTTCTCATTCATTCATGGCTTCAAGAAAATCTATGGGTAATGGCTACTTTTTTTACACTTTTCTTCTCATTTTTCATGTATTTTGCCTTGTTTTCTTTGCTTCTTTGAATGGCCTCCACTCCATATCCACGGCCACCACCCCCTACATCTCTTCCCTGCCATCACCACCAGCTACTACTCTAGTCTTGACCAAGGCCGAGCCACCATGATGCCAAAACTCCACAAAAATTGCAACACAAGCCATAAAAACATGTTGTTTGACCACTATTTGTTCACCACTTCATTTTCCACCACCACCACCACCTTAGGCCGCCTCCACCACCTCTGGCCAGACCACCACACACCTTTCCTTCCACTGACCTGATCCATACCTCTCTGACCTGACCACACAAGCCCATGGCCAAGCCATTTTTGTGAACAAAACCCACCAATTTTGCCTTAAACTCTTCATATTCCTTTGTATAAACTTTCTCCTCATATTCTACTACCTAGGCCATGCATACACATGACCAAACCTGAGCCAAACTTGTTCAAACCAGAGCCAAAAACATCCCTAGGCCATGACAAAAGAATAGAGAAAGCAAGGCAAAAGATTTGGCATTCGTATCTCTTTTTATTTAAAAGTTATGTCATTTCTAGTGTATTGAAATTTATGGTTTGCTTTGATTTTTGTTTGGGTTGTAACACAAGATCTATATCATTGGATTTGCTCTCCACACTCAAATTGTATTAGAGTTGTCGTGCCTTCATAATCTTTGTGTTGTGAGCTTTGTTGGCAAATCTCCAGCTTAACAGGTGAGTTATTCTCACCAGACAATATGTACATATATAACTAGTGAATTGACCCCTTTTGAATCTGTAAAATGCATTATCATGTTACACTTGCTATGTTATGATTTATGATGTTCACCAATGCTTAAACACCTATTATATTATATGTTACTGTTATATTATGCTGTTCTATTATTTTTATCAGTTTATCACACTGCAAGTTCCCTTTAGATTAGAATCACTATGGGTTGAAATGATACATACCCGAACGGACTTTAGAATAGGAGAAAATCATTATGGGCTGAAATGATAGGCCTGAATGATTTTCAATTATTTTTCATTTCCTTGGGATTGCGGGTTTGAAATGATCAAACCCGTGTTTTCTTTGTAAATTATGGGTTGAAATGATATATTACCCGTATCACTTTACCTAGACTAGAAATGAAATACAGACCCGTTGTTAAAATATGTTTTTATAAAAATCTTAAAAATATTTTTGAAATGTAAATATTATAATATGTGATTTAAACTAAATAAAAAAATGATTTATGTAAGCATTATTGATTTTTTTGAAAATTTATAAGTGAAATAAATTATTGGTAAAACTAGAAAATTTGAAATGTAAGTTATTTTGGGAAATTTTAATTGGGTTATAATTGGAATTTAAATTAAATATGAAATGTGATAACTTCATGATAATTTGGATTAAAGTGAATTTAAATGATTTTTATATTATATTAATGATTTTGAATAAAGTTAAAATGTGAAATGAATGAATATTTAAGTTGAAATTTTGAAATATAACTAAAATTGGAAATTTGTGAATTTGGCTTAAGAGTGAATTTTAAGTTAAGTAAATAAAAATGGAATTAAGTTATATTTGAAAATTTAAAATTAAGTGTTAAGTTAATTTAATTTAATGAATTTATAATTTAAAATTGGAATTTAATAAGTGAATTATTATTAAATTTTGATTTTTGAATGGAGGTTTAACTTTATAAAATCATGAATATAAGGGTATTTGAATGATTATATATGATTTTATAAGTTAAAAATGATTTATATAAAAATATAATTGTTTGTGAAATTATACTGAATATTTGAAGTTAATTAACTGCATCCTTGAAATGCAATTAATTCTAATGTAAATGATAATACAACATTTGTAAATGCTGTAGTTGATAATAATGAACCAAATGGCTAAATTTAATTAAAGGCTATTATATCATTTTTGTAATGTTATAATGGTTGAATTTAACTAAGTTTATTTGAAACTAATGTAACCCTATTACAGCATTTTAAATGCTGTCTTTTGTTAAATTGAACTGTTTTAAATGTGACTTTCCGTAGCATTTTCTAAATGCTGCAAAAGTTGAATTTTCATTGTTTTAATTAATTTAAGTGAACGAATGAAAGATTAAAATTTTGGAAATTTAATAATTTAATTATTAATAATAACTTTATTTTTATGATTTAAAATAAAGTAATTTGTTTCGAAATATAAACTATTTTGAAATATGATATTTTGATATTTTGAAATGGATTTTTGAAGGATATTGAATTTTGAAATGATATTTGATTTCGAAGTATAAAATACCATTTTGAAATTTTAACCACGGGGTGTATTTAATTTATAGTTTAACTGATCCTTGAAGGATGGGCGATCCCAAGCATCCTTTGAGTTATTGTGCATTTCTACTACAGTTCACTTGAGTTGGTTTACATTATATAAGTATATATTGTCCTGACTCGAGTGTTTTGTGTTTTACTTTACGCTCGGGTCAGCCTGAGTATTTACAGCTTAGCTTTGGATTTCTTTCTGGAGCTAGGAATCGCTGGAGATTCTGCTTGTCTAGTTATCTGTTCCTTTCAGTTCAGTTGTTCTATTTCAGTTCTGGTATTCATAAACTTCTATTTATTTGAGATGTCTATTGTATATGTTTTCAAGCAGATATTATGTATTATGTTTTGAGAGTTTGTTATAGTAGCTTCATGAACTACTATGGTTTTTTATATTCCGCTGCGAGTTATTCTGATATGTTCTGTGTCTGTGATTCTGTGTATTTGATTTCATTTGCTCCAAATTTATTTACAATCTGTTATTTTGAATTATTCAAGCCAGACATGTGTGGATTATTGTCGATTTGAATGGTCCAAAATACCGGGTCGTTACACCGGGATCGGGATTTATTTCTCGAAAACAACTTCGATCCAGTTTGTACGTTTTTGTAGGGAAAACGAGTTGGAATCGAAGATGGAGCAGTGAAGTGCAAGGGCTAATCGCTACTAATCCTGAGGGTGATTCCAAAATGGATGTAGTAGGAGTAGTGCCTTCGGTTCCGTTCTAACCCGAAACGGACTTGTATGGATGAATGCTTTCGGAACATCGTTAGGTGGACGGTGGGCATTCTAAGGGATGTGTTCTAAAAAGGTAACGCTTAGCCTCGAGCCTCATCAACCGTGAATGACTGAAAATCATGGGTTATGCGGCAAGGCTATGTGGGTAGCGCCCATTAGGGTGAGGTCATCCCTGTCTAGATGTCCCTTTTATTTCGGCTTAGTGGTGCGGTTGCTGATCCCAACCGTGGGGTGATCTTACTCGGGATTATCTAGTAAGGGGTAGTTCCGGTCTTGTGTTGCAGGGGATCGGGCGTGGTCCTCGGTACACTGATCTAGACCAGGTACTATGACAGGTGGTACCCCAGTGCCTAGTCATTAGTTGGAAATCCATTCTCCCTACGCGCCAGTACGGTTTTGATTGTGCCCAACTATTGCTGAAATGTGCGATGCAAGCATTTCAACTAGATTCTATTTTACTTTCTATAGACACTATTATAATATCAAACGAATTTGATAAAAAGTGTTTTGGCTATCGTAAGGTAAAAACCCGACATGTTTATTTGTGGCGTGGTCTTACGAGATGCTTTTGATTTCAAAGGATTCTGAAAACTTTAATAATCCAATTGAGTGTGTTTTCTCACGCTGGTTTTCTAGTCTGACTCGGGTGTTATTTTATTATAATGCTCGGGTCAGACCGAGTATTATAGACTACAGGAAAGGATATTGAGGAGCTCAGGAGACGAGCTGGATGGCGAGGCGTATCACCCGTATTTGTTGTATTCCGTTGTGTATCATAAGTGGTATAGTCATCTTGTGAGGACAAGTTATTATAACTGTGCTGAATTCTGATGTTGATTGTATTGTACTCTGATGTTGTATTCTGATGATGTATGTATAAACAGATATAGTTTCTCTCTGTAAAGATTAGTTATTATCTATTATATTTTAATCCGCTGCGATGTGAGATTATGTTGTGTTGTTTTCTTTTCTTCTACCTCCTTCTTCTTCTAATCCTGATGGTTCGATTTATCGGGAATGAAAAATCGGGTCGTTTCATTTGGAATCAGAGCTTAGGCTGGCGATAACCTTGGCTCTGGTGGGAATTACCCATTGAAATAGAGTTCGTAGTACTCTAGAATGAGTTTGAATGTATTAATAGATATGAGCGCGTATTTGTTAGTGAATATAAAAGTTGTTTTTATATTGTGTTGACTTATTGGTTGAGTGTTTATGGATTCTGGTCGATATATGGGATGCCATGTCATCGATAGGAATTTCTAAACTCTTAAACAAGATAAACCGACATAGTATTGTTTTAAAATAGGGTAAATGAAATAATTTTACCCAAATTATTTTTGTATATAAAGGGAATAATTTTCCGTAAATTACTATAGTTATATATAGATGCTTGGTTGTTAGGGAGTGATAATATTAAATTATTATCACTATTGTGATGAAATTGAATAAGAAATTGAAAACCATAGCTAAAAGTTAAGAAATAAATTCATATACAAATAAAGTTTATAAATGTGAATTATAAATGTGATTTATGATTGGAAATGAGATAAATTCCAGAGTAATGTTTGAATATAGATTGAAAGAATTTAAAATTTGAAATTTTGGGAAAGGTTTAAATTCTTTTGAGTTTGGAAATGGTTTTCAAAGGCTTGAAGAAATAATAGTGATATATGTTTGGAAATATTTTTGAATTGGATTTGAAATCTAGTGAGATTTGAATTTAAAATATTTGAAAATGTTTTTAAAGAGATAAAAGCATTGAACTCTTTCGATCGCTGGAAAATAACTTCGGTGATGACTGCAGCATCATCGATGTTCATTTTTGAGTTTCCAAAAGAGGAATTACTACCTGAATGTTTTAAATTGGAATTGTTTGCGAAAGTTGGGTTGATTGTATTGTACTCTGATGTTGTATTCTGATGATGTATGTATAAACAGATATAGTTTCTTTCTGTAAAGATCAGTTATTATCTATTATATTTTAATCCGCTATGATGTGAGATTCTGTTGTTTTTTTCTTCTACCTCCTTATTCTTCTAATCCTGATGGTTCGATTTTTCAGGAATGAAAAATCGGGTCGTTTCAGGCCATCACGAGCTCCCCTTCACCATGAACGACGGCAAAATCAGTCGCCTATAGGCTCTGGAATTCATGCTTGAACGGTCGGCCTTCGAACTGAAATTGCCGCCATGTCGTCGCTTGATAATCCATCATCACCGTTGGATTTATAGCTTTCGTCGAGCTCTACGATATTGTAGTTGAATGTTTTTCGTCATTGTCAATGGATCGAGATATTTTCGAGGGAGAAGGATTGAATGATTTCAGCTGTTCAAATGTTAGAGGCGGCTGTTGACCTAGATTCTTTAGGGTTTGTGAAAAATGAAAGAAATGAAGTCCTTGTATAGAAAATTTCAAAACACTATTCACCCGAAAAATTTTCAAACTCCAAACGAAACATGCCGCCTGGCGTTTATAATGTTTTACCCCTATTCTGAACACAATGGAATATATATCGGAAGCCAATTCTATCGTATTTAGAAGATAGGTTTTCAAACTTATTTTAATTAAAATTCACTTAAATAAATTTCTACGCATTTCTACTTCCCACGACTAAACCGTAAGTCCGATTGACACGAAATTTGAAATCCTACAATAATATAATATTACGGATCTAATGAAACGGGTTTCGTCAAAATCTGAGACTGTGTTAAAAATGACTATTTTTACACGTTAATTAATTATTAAAATTTCCAATTTCAATAAATTAACTTTTAAATCAATTTTAAAAGCTTATAACATCATTCAATTCAAATAGAATTTAATTCAACTTTATAAATCATTTTCATTCATATTAGATCCAAAATCAAATTATTTCTGCAATTTTCAAATATTAAATTAGCAATTTAATTATCCAATTAAATTATTATATTTGAAATATAAGTTATTTAGCTTATAAAATTAACTCGTGAATATTTAAAATCAATTAAATATTCCCATTTCGAAATATTGAAATTCTGGGTCGTTACATTCTCCTCTACTTAAAAGAATTTCGTACCCAAAATTACCAAGTAAGAAAAAGCCATAAAATCCAATAACTTTTCAAAATAATTAGTTAAACTTCTTATAAAAACTTCTCTAAGTTTACAAATCCATTCATAGTTATCTTTTCAAAACTAACTAATATCTTTTAACTTTTAACTCAAAATCGAAATTTTAGTTAACAAAAATTTTCCAACGCCTTAAATTTTCAATTTTTTTTGCCATAGTCTCCTTTGCACGGTTCGATCAGAAAAAATCACAATATATATATATTAAAAATATACATCTCATCTTCGAGGATGAGGCGTCCCGTAGAGAAAAAATATAAAAGTACGATATGTAATCCGAGATATGTACATTATATATTATTAGCAAGCATATACGGCTAATATAGCGCGAAAACGAGCTCCAAATGCGAAGCATACGCCATCCGCACCTACTAAACACTCAACAAATAAATAAGAAACATGTATATAGGAAGTAATATCAATATACAACATATACCAATACAACAACTATACATGCCAATATAGCAAATGCAATCTAAAACAACAAATTCAACCATCAAAAAAATATCATCCAACTAACATCCAACAAACAAATATCTATCCAATCAATGCATGACCAAATCAATATTCATTCATTTCTCATTAATATTCATTGAATTAGTTTTCAATTTAATCGTATTTGATTCATTAACATTGGATTTTACTAATTAGTTTACATTCACTAATTTACATTCATTTTAGTTCATTTCCAAATCAAATCAACTCCTATTTAGATTCATTTACTTCCAATTTTAATTCTATTATTTATAGCTTTCAATTGTATTAATTCAATTCCATTAAAATTTAATGAATTTCTATTCAATCAACTAACATCCATCTAACAACCAATGCATATCCAACATGACTAAATTTATTTAATTTACACTCAACATTCATATTTACTTCGTTTACATTCAATTTGGTTAAACACTTTTAATTTCAATTGGTTTAATATTCAATTTAGATTGAATTCTAGTACTCACTATATTCACATTTTTATACAACACTTCCAATGCAAATTTTATCATCACTTCTTAGCTTAAGTTTTATTCAATTCTAACAAATAATATTTCAACTCATATTCACTTAACTAATTTATTTCATTAGTTCAATTTAATTTATTCATTAATTCAATTGCTAATTCATTTTACAACTAAAGTTGAATTACATTTTATAACTCAAGTTCATATTCATTTAACTACTTCATTTCATTAATTCACTTTATTAATTCATTTTTATATCAAATTCAACTTCATTCAACATCACTTAAGTTATATTTCATTTTTTTCTCATTTGCATTTACTTTCATTATACAACTTAAGTTCACTTCTAATTTAATTCGAATTCGATTTTATTTAACTTTTACTTAAGTCAAATTTCATATCACTATTCAATTTCAGAATTTGTTTTGCTTAATACATTGTTTAACCATTTTAATATTTGGTTTTACTTACATTTTCTCATTTTATAAGTTATACAAGTTATATATTTAAACTTCCAAATTCACATTATATAATCACTTACCTCTTAAGTTTAACTTTCTATTTCAATAACTTATCTAATCCAATTCAATTTATTTAACGTTACCAAAGTTAATTTTTTATTTCATATTATATGTCCAAAACTCATTTCACTTATATTTATCAATTTCAACTTGGATTTTAAATCAAATTTTCTTATCACAGCAAAACTTCAATTTTCAATTTACAATTGGTAGCAAATCAATCACATAGAAACTCGATAATGATACCGACGATGCTGTAGTCATCACCCTTATTATTTCCCAGCAACGGTAGTGAATTCAATGCTTTATATTCTTTTAAAATCACCTTTTTTATAAATCACATTTATAAATTCTTTTTTTACTTATATAATTTCACTTCTTATATATAATATTATTTTACAATTGTATATCATTTTAGTTATAATTCCATACTTTATAATTCATTTGCTTATATAATTTATTCTTTTACAATTGTTCTTTTTATTTAGATTATACAAACTACTTTATATTAACTTATATCTATTTACATTTTCAAACAACCAAACAATCAATTTATATACTGTAATAATTTCTACAAAATTATTCCTTTATATACAAAATATAATCGAGGTGAAATTATTTCATTTACCGAATTTGAAAACAATACTATGTCGACTCCTCGTTTAAGTCTTTAGAAATCCCTATCGATAACATGACGTCCCACATACCGACCAGAATTCACAAAAAACTCAACGGATAAGTAAACACAATATAAAACATTTTTATAATCACTAACAAATACGCGCTCATATATATAATACACTCAAACTCAATCTAGGATGCTACGGATCCTATCTATACTGAGTACACATCAAGGCCTAGGAAAATACTAAATCTAAGCTCTGATACCAATTGTGACGACCCGTAAATCCATACCCTTTGAATTGACAATAAATCACAAATGTCCGACCCAAAAGCACAGACTGACAGAAATTCATGAGAAAGAAAAGAAAAGAGAAGAAGGGAAGAGAAGAAAGAGAGAAGAAAGAGAGAAGAAGAACAAAACAAAACAATACAGAATCTCACATCGCAGCGGAAAACATATAATATCATATCAATGATCTTTACAAAATTAAAACTGTATATACATACATCAACCAGAGTTCAACAATCAATCACCAATCATCAGCCCGGACAATTATAATAACCTATCCGGATAGTTGCTGATAATATAAATAACAAAGCAGTAGAAAATAAACAGATACATGTATACGAAAATGAAGATCTCCAGCTCTCCTGCTGAAGCTCCAAAAGCACCAAATCCGAACCTATAAATATACTCGGTCTGACCCGAGCATTGAAAGGGAAGAACGCCCGGATCAGTCTGGTAAACCAGCGTGAGAAACACACTCAGCTGAATTTATTAAATTACCAAACTTTCCTTTTCAAAACAAAAGTATCTCGTAAGACACGCCCACACATAAACACGAACATGTTTTACCTTACGATAACCAAAACCTTTCATATCAAATCACCTTATATTATACTAGTGTCTAGTATACAAATAATATTAATTATAGCCGAAATGGTTAGCCATATAGCATTTCAGGGATATTCATTACAACAATACAAACAAACCCACAAGCTCGTAATGGAATTTGGATTTCCATACAAATGACCAGGTGAAGGGACTACCTTCCGGCAGTACATCTCTAGAGGAATGTACCAAGGAACATCACAAAGGAACCTCTACCAACACAAGACCGGCCTACCTCTATAACTAGGTAGTACCGAATATATCATCCCCGGGTCGTTGCTGACCTTTCTGAGGGCCCTCATAGAATACATCCACAATAATTTACATCCCGAACATCATAGCGGAAAGAAATATATCTCGAAGGGGATGATCATATCCTAATTGGGAATGACCCACTTAGCCTTGCCGCATCTAACCCTGTTTTGGTCATTTCCGACTGATGAGGCATGAGGTAACGATTACCTTTCACTTATCACATATCACATCACATTTGAATGCCACATTTGCCATTTCCGTTGACTACTAAATGCCTTTCACAAAAATACTACCTTTGAGCTCGTAAGTCTCAAGGAAGGGTGTTAAGCTAAGAGAAGTTGCCTTCTCCGCCACCAAACAGATGTACGTTTGTAAAAACCAATGTACGTAATCTCAGAAAATGCAATGTCAGACATTCATATATACAAGTTGTCCAGAAACAGGACAAACCGAAGAAACTCTCCTACCACATCCTATCGGGAAATCCCTAGGATTAATAGCAAATAGTCCTTGCATTGGATATTTCATAACGAAGAGACTACTGCTGCTATATGTATATTGGTATTTTAACCCCAAATGATCAACAAGCAGTCCTTCACTATGAAAATCCTAAACATCAATATCATTAATAACCTTCACAATCGAATGCATATACGTTGGTCCGAAGTGGTTTATGGATAAACCGATCCCGGTCTCTTCGCACCAACAACGCAAAAGCGTTTCTCAACCTCACACAAAAACTAAGTCTCGTAGACTTATCACGTCTCCAACTTGCTATCCTTCGGCCAAGAAGGAAGCTCGATAGACTGGAGTAATACTCCGCACTACACGAATCAACATCATCAACACAAACGATAATCAAGCCTACACAGATGGCTACGTACTAAGTATACGAATAAATAGTTCCCACATCAAGTCGAGGAACTAAAAATGGCCAAACTTGATAGTCGGTTATTTAACTATCAAAGCAACAAACAAATATTTAGCACCATAAGTAATCACTAGGCCCTTTTAATTAATCTTTTATTAATTAAATCACTTTTCCAAATATTCACTTCAAATTATCTTTAAAAATATATATTGTCACAAGCATTTCAATATTTCACTATTCGGAAAACATTTCCATATACTTATTTAATAATAAGTAATTCACAAATCAATTTATTTTCAACACTTAGAAAATATTACATATACTTAAATCATGATTAAGTATATACTTTTTTCTTTAAGGAAAACATTCTCTTAAACATATTTATATAGGTCAAAATGAATGTTGCGTAAAACATCGTTACGACAACCCAAAATCCATAGTATAGGAATTCGATAATTAGATAGATATATAAATCCCATATACTATACAAAACATCTCCTTTTGAAAATGATTTACTATAACAACTATGTTATAGTCCATGTTTTCCTTACTTCTCGAAAACGTCTATTTCAACAATGAATGTTGAAATTTATGTATTCGATACTTAACACATTTTAAAACATCTTCAAACCATTTAACTCCATTTAAAAACCACTTTTCAAAATATTCATTTAATTTAAAAGATTATTCACCGTCCAAAATCGTGAATAAAGTCCCTAACCAAATTCATTATTTTTACATATTTATTAAAGGATTATTCACTGTCCAAAATTGTGAATATAATTCCTTTAATAAACTTTCATAATTAACTTATCAAAATAAGTTGATTCCACCTTTATAAAACAATCTTTATAATTCACATTTTTTTATAAAAACTTTAATTTATAAAATTCCTTTATTAACAAATTCCATTTATATCTCATTTATATCCCAAAATCCAATTATAAGTAAATTTACTTATAATTATCTTATTTGCAAATTCATTCCTTTTTATAACTTTATAAATTTATTAATCTTATTTACTTATAAAATTCATTTATAACTTCATTTTAAACACTTACAAAACTCGTTTACAATTCATTACTTTTTTATTTATAAAATATCAATTTTATAAATCTTATATATAAACCGTTTATAATAAGTCAAAAATCTCAATTTAACTTATTTTACAAAATAGTTAATCCATATCTCAAAAATCGTATTTTTCTTAAATTTCACAAAGCCATAATTTTTATAACATAAGTATTATAACTTTTATTTATTTAAAATAAATCCATTTCTTTAAAATTCAAAAATCATATATTTTCCAAATAACTTTGAAATCCTTTTTAAATTGAAATCATCAATTTAATATTTTAAAAATTCCAAAATATGGCCCAATGCTACAAAAATGCTAAATAAGGTGATTCACAACAATCATAACCATCATGGCATCCAAAACATCATATATCATATGATAACAGCATATATCACAATATCTGTAATAAAAATCAACACTGGTGAGGAATCCAGTTGGATCCCTCCAACCTGTCACCTACAACAAATATACATATTAGAAAATATGTACAATGTTCGCTTCGAGGCAGACGCGCGTACAAAAGGTCATCTTCTCATACACGGGAACGTATAGGGTCTCATCTGCTCCAATATGCATGAATATATCCAAACCAATCAATATATATATATATAATATATCATATGTCATCCAAACAATCATCAATCAGCATAAAATAAATTTATTTTCACTTATATAAAAATATAAGTGAGTTAGAAAGAGTGAGTTGTACTCACGTTGATTCCAATAGACGTTGCAGCTTTTTATTTCGAATAAAATTAAACAGGCGTTTAATTTTACCCAAAATTTTCACTGGCTCCAATCAACTCCAATCTAGCTCCATCTCGTAGTGTTCACAAATATGAACCCAACACCACTTGTTTCGTCAAATTCCAACCTCGTATGAAGAAGTTATGATATTATAAACATCACACGATTTAAAGATAAATTAATTTACAAATTTTATTTTATTTTTAACCTACATTTAATCTGGTTCGTTGATTTTAAGAGATGAGATCGTGGCCGCATCTATTCTTCTCTTCGTTCCCAGGCATCACGCGCACGTTTAACCCATCAGCCGCCTTCATCTCTTCGATGCTGCATCACTACCGTCACATTCGACGATGATCAGAGACTACCATACGATAGGCCATCACGAGCACCCCTTCACCATGAACGACGGCGATCTCGGTCGCCCATAGGTTTCGGAATTCGTGGTTGAACGGTCGGCCTTTGAACTGAGATTTCCGCCACGTCGTCGCTTGATAATCCATCATCACTGTTGGATTTATAGCTCTCATCGAGCTCTACGATATTGAAGTTGAATGTTTTTCGTAATGGTCAGTGGATCGAGAGATTTTCGAAGGAGAAGGATTGAATGATTTTGGCCGTTCAAATGTTAGAGGCGGCTGTTGAGCTAGATTCTTTTGGGTTTGTGAAAAATGAAAGAAATGAAGTCATTATATAGAAAATTTCAAAGCACTGTTCACCAGAAAAATTTTCGAACTCCAAACGAACTGTGTCACCTGGTGTTTATAATGTTTTACCCCTATTTCGAACAAAATTGAATATATATCGGAAGCCAATTCCAACGTATTTGGAAGATAGGTTTTCGAATCGACTTATTTTAATTAAACCTCACTTAAATAAATTTCTACGCGTTTCGGCTTCCCACGACTAAACCGTATGTCCGATTGACACGAAATTTAAAATCCTACAATAATATAACATTGCAGATCCAATGAAACTGGTTTCGTAAAAATCCAAGACTGTGTCAAAATGACTATTTTTACACGTTAATTAATTATTAAAATTTCCAATTTCAATAAATTAACTTTTAAATCAATTTTAAAAGTTTACCTACATCATTCTAATTCAAATAGAATTTAATTCAACTTTATAAATCATTTTCATTCACATTAGATTCAAAACCAAATTATTTCTACAATTTTCAAATATTAAATTATCAATTTAATTATCCAATTAAATTATTATAGTTGAAATATAAGTTATTCATCTTATAAATTAACTCATGAAATTTAAAATCAATTAAATATTCCCATTTCAAATGACCAAAATTCTGGGTCGTTACATTATCCTCAACTTAAAAGAGTTTCGTCCCCGAAATTACCAAGTAAGAAAAAGCCACAAAATCCATTAACTTTTCAAAATAATTAGTTAAACTTCTTATAAAAACTTCTCTAAGTTTGCAAACCCATTCATAGTTATCTTTTCAAAACTAAATAATATAGTTTAACTTTTAACTCAAAATCAAAATTTTAGTTATCAAAAATTACCCAAAGCCTTAAATTTTCAAAAAAGTTCGCCATAGTCTCCGTTGCACGGTTCGATCCAAAAAGATTACAATATATATATATATATATATATATATCACAAATATACATCACATCTTCGAGGATGAGGCATCCCGTGGGGAAAATATATAAAAGTACGATATGAAATTCACGATATGAACCTTATATATTATCAGCGAGCATATACGGCTAATATAGCGCGAAAGAGAGCTACAAATGCGAAGCATACACCATCCGCACCTACTAAACACTCAACAAATAAATGAGAAATGTGATAACCCGGATTTTTGGGCATCAGGTAATTGGATAATTATCTGATTTCAACTTTGGAAAACGCTGATGTATAAGTTGAATGAATAAATCTGATAATAAATATTTATATCTGGATATGTAAACGAATTTGAATTTGGATTTTAATTTGAAATTTAAAGGATATATATCTTAAAAATATTTTGGATTTAAATATATATATGAGATTTTTATTCGTATATGATTTGGTTTTATTATTTTCTTTAAAGATTTTTATTTATATAGATTTAGAAAAGTATTTACTAATTACTAATTAAATACAAAAGCTTTTAAATCATTTTAAAAGTAAATAAAAATGCATTATTACATGTGTTAGCTTATAAATCTCCTTAATAACATGTGTAAGATAATTAGTAAATGAAATTGACAAATGTTAACAAATTGGGCAAGTGTCACTTTTTATTTTTCATTTTCCTTAGATTTTAATAAATCCTAATAAACTCTTTATAAACATACATCTTCCCTCTTCCAATTCTTTTTCTATTCTCATTACTAAAACAAAGAAAAAATTATAATCAAAACCTGTAAAGCAGATCACAGATCAAACCAAAAACATAAAAACCTGTAATCATTCCTCAAAACAAATCAAAACCCTGTAACAAATTCTCAAAGCATTTTTCAAAGCCTGTAATATTTTATCTTCAACCAGTAATCCCCAAAGAAAATCAAGCTTCCAACTAAATCAAAGTTTCAAAGTTAAATCATTTCAACAACAACAGATTTCCAGTAACAAGTTTTCAAAGTTCAAGTTTTCTGCTTTTTAAAAGGTGAGCAAACTTTATTTTTTTTAAAACCTTGATATGCTTATATTTTGATGATTGTGAAAATAAAGCTGTGGAAAATGTTTGAATGTTTGTAAATATGTCTGGTACATACAAATATGTATATATTTGTATGTGCATGTCTGATATACAGGCATATCCCCCATTTGTTCTTAGTTCCAGGTTCTATAACCTGATATAAAAATTCAAATCATCCACATAAATGATTTTTAGGCTTTGATCTCTAAATAAAAGTGTTTCTAGGTGTGTAACATCACTTTAAAAATTGATTCAAGTGAAAATGTTTAGCAAATATCTCAGGAATAAAATATTACAGTGAAGAACCAATAAATGTCAGAATTTTGATTATCACATTTCCATGCTTTGATTGTATAATCGAATTCGTTTACGAAAATGATGAATTTTAATAATAATATGGTGATTTTTAAGTTGATGGATATTGAGAATTTTTGGGTTAAACGAAAATCGTGTTTTGACCAAATTCCGGCGATCGGCGTTAAGGGGGTGGTCGTGCTCGTTGCTGAAGGAAGATGAAAGTATAGGAGCCTAGGGAAAAATGGTGTCTGGAATCCTCGATGGTCGTGGTGACTGGAAAGGGCGAAAGTAGGGTTTCAGTTCGTTTTGAGTCGTGGTGGGTTTTCGATAATTTGTGGCGTTGGAGTGACGACTGGAAAGTGCGGTGTGGGGGGATTAGCTGAAGGGAAGGATGACAAAGCTTTGTCCGGAGTTTCATGATCACCGGTGGTCTGTGGTGGCGATGCTGGGAAGCTTTTGGTGATCGACTTTGTTCCTGGATTCATTCGAATTGCTCGATTTCGAGTTGAAGGGTTTTCGAGTTTTTTGGGTTGTCGGGCGGGTTGACGATGATGTCGCCGACATGATGATGGTTGCGGCGTCGGTCGAAGATGACCAGAATGCTTGTGCATGTGCACGTGAACATTTTCACGTCTCTGGGTTTTGGTTGTTTGGGGACGATGAGTGTTCCTCGGGTTAGGCTCGAGTCTTTTGTTGTTTGACTCGAAGTAGTAGATTGGGAGCGAGATGCACGAGTGTAGGATCGGGTACTTGAGTGTTGGGCTCGGGTTTTGTTTTAGGATCCAAGTTTAAAAATATGAAGTAAATGTGGTTATCAGATTTTAACATTTGAGGCATGAACATGATTTTAGACAAGTTTTCAAGTCTATTAAAATGAATAAGTTTTCAAAAGTAATGTTACCGAGTTTTTAAAGCAAAGCAAGATTTTAAATCAAATATTAAAAGTATATTAAAGTGAAAAAGTTTTTCAAAGAAAAGATAACCAAGTTCTCAAAGTAACTCTATTAAACAAGTTTTCTTTAATCAAGTTTTATAGTTTAAATTTTTAAGTTAAATTGTTTGATTATATAATTATTTTGTGTTATTACATTTAAGGATAATTAATTACTTAAGATTAATTAATGTAAGTTATTAAGGGTTAGTAATTACTTAAAGATAATTACTTAATGAAAGTAATTAAGGATAATTAATTAATGTGATTAAAGGTTGATTAATTTATATAATTAATTAAGGGATAATTAATTACTTAAAGGTGATTAATTAATGTGAGTAATTAAAGGAATAATTAATTAAAAGGATAATTACTTAATGTAATTAATTAATTTGTGATTTATTAATATAAGTGATTAGGGATAATCACCTATGGTAAGTAATTAAGGATAATTAATTAAAGAATAATTAAATAATTAAAGGTTAATTATTTAATGATTTAAAGGTTAATTAATTGGTGTTATTAATTAAAGGCTAATTTCTTAATGTAATTGAAGAGGAGATTAAGGGATAATTAATTAATGTTATGAAAGCAGGATTAAAAGGTGATTGAAGAAATTAATTTAATTAGAAATGGTGTGACTAATTAATCTTGCTTATGAATGATTGAATGATATTGAATCCATTGGATTATTTGATATTTCTAATAAGTGATTGGTGATGCTATGTGATATGATAGGTTTGGGTTGAACTGTGATAATATGGTTTGTCTATCTGTGATGAATGGCTATGTAAATATGAAATTTTTGGATATAAATGGAATTGATTGAATTTAAAACAGCTTTGTTTTCAAGATAATATTGGATTTGAAGAGACCGGGGTCGGGTATCAGTAAATACCCGAACCCACTTCGATTTGTAATCTACAATAATTCTATATAGACTTGATATGTGAAATCAATAGGCTGGAATGGAATAATATGGACCTTTGAAACTAAGTAAAGATACTTAGGGATTGATTTGTGAAATAAGTGTTGACTATAACAAGTTGCGAACTTGTAGAAAAGCATGAGTTACCCCAGGTTTTAAATAAGTTATGCATTAGTATTTCATGTTAGATGGGTTTACTCACGCTGGTTTCCAGCCTAACCCGGGTGTTACTTTGATGTAATGCTCGGGTCAGACCGAGTATTACAGATTTTCAGGTAAGGACGTTCTGGAACTCAGGAGGCGAGCTGGATGGCAGGAACATATGGAGTGTATTCCGTTGTGATATATTGTTATTTATTTGGAACAAGTTATTTTAATTGTCCAGTGATTGTGAAATGTTGTAACTCTGATGTATTAAAATATAATTGACTGATACAGCTTTCTTTGTGTAATGAATATTATTTGATATTATATTTTATCTGCTGCGAATGTGAGCTTCTGAGTTTGGTTTTCTGTTTCTTCTTCTCCTATCTCTTTCTTCTTTTTCTCTAACAATCCGGAATTTTCGGAGTCGAAATTTCGGTTCGTTAAATTTGGTATCAGAGCTGAAGGTTAAGCGAGAACCTTGGCTCTGGTGGGTTTACTCATTAAGGATAAGGTCAATAGTACCCTAAAATGAGTTGAGAGTATGATATATGAGAGCGTACGTGTTATTTTCTTATATAAAGATTTTAAAATGGTTTTAAACATAAATGATTTATTATATAAGTCTATCTTTCGATATATATAGAATAATTTTTCTAATTATTAAATATATTAAAGAAATTGGTTGTTGAATCATTGGAATTAATTAAAATAATGAGAATTAAGTTGTAATAGTAATACAACCAAATTGAAATTGAATGAAGATAAGTTTGAAATGGATCCAAACTGAAATTAAAATCCTGAATTTGTAGAAGTGTTTTCAGAATAAATAATAATGAATTGGTTTCCAGATATGATAATCTTGGTTATTATCATAAATGGTTGTTGTGTTTAATAATGAAATGTTGTTAATGATTAAGAAAAATGAAGTGTTTTAGGGAAGTAAAACATTTAGGCAAGTATGACTTGTAAATTGAAGTGGGTTTTAAATTGTGAAGTTTTAAATCTAGGTCCAGAAATTTGAAAATTGTTTCAAAGTGATAAAGAAATAATAAATAATATTATTTGAATGGAAGAGCTTGATTCAAACAGGAGTGGTTTGAAAATTTTAAAGGAATTTGTTTTGAATTTAAAAACCAAAGGTGGTTTAAAAATTTAAGGTATAACTTGGTGTGTAAAGGAAATAAATATGTATAAATGAGGATATACATAATATCAAAGATGATTTGAAATAAACTCTAAGTGTTGAGTTTTAAATTTTTCCTTGGAATGTGATATGAAAACCCAAAGTGATAGTGTTGGGCGTGTTCTCACCCAGAAGACCTCGAGGCCAAGAAGCTTGATTCATCCATCCAGGCTTGCCTAAACTCATCCGGCACTCTCGTTCTCCAGAGCCCATTCGGCAGGAACTCATTCGGCATCCATGTCTCACAGACCCATTCGGCAGTCTCAAGCAATTGCCGAACCAACCTTCCTCCTATGACTGCCGAACCAATCTTCGACCCTACCACCGGACCAAGTTTCTCCTACCACGGCCGAGCCAAGCATCTACCGGATCAAGACATTCCGGACCAACCCCTACCGAACCACCTCCTACCGAACCAACATACACTCCACCATTACCGCTCCAAACAACATGCCACCTCCTACCGAACCAACACACACTACACTCACCACCGGACTAAGTATTACCGGACCAAGACTACAACCCAACCATCACCGGACCAAGTGCTACCGGACCAAAACGTGCCAGGCCAGATCACATCAGCCCAGGCCCACCAGCAACTACACACATCCAAGACCCCTACCTCCAGCCTCACTCTATAAATAGAGGGGCAGGGGTACAACAATGAGGGAGAAGTTTGAGAGCTCAAGCACGGAGAGAACTTTCAAACAACTTTCTTTTACTTGTACCAAAGCTTTGTACTTGTAATCACAACAAAAGAAGAGAAATAACATATAAAGTGGACGTAGGCACATTCTGGCTGAACCACTATAAATCTGCGTGTCTTTTTACAGTTTAGCTCCTGTTTTTCATATATTTGCATAAATCTCCAAAATCACTAAGAACAACCTAGGATCTACTAAATCATATAACTTTGAGGTGTTTGTCCATTTTTTGTGCAAACATTTTTGGTGCTTTCATTGAGAGCTAGAAGCTCGAAGCTTCAGCTTCATCCACTTAACAGTTTTCCTAACAGCATCGTTCGCCACTTGGAAAACATGCCTCCCAAACAGAGAAAAGACGTTAACAAAGGAAAAAACATCGCATCCAGCAGTCTTCCAGATCCAGCTGTCACGAATCAAGTAAATTGTCCTCCTCCAGCAACAGTAACAAATGAAGAACATGCTAACCCAACCACTCCTGCCACAGAACAGCCTACAGCAATTACTAGGGCAGATCTGGACAGAGTTATGGTTGAAGTAACTAACCGCTTCACGTCCCAGCAGGAAGCCTTGGTGGACCATCTCATGTCACGCTTAAGGGACGCTGAAGAATCCAACCGCAACACTGAATCATGGGGCGAGTCCCAGTCTGGAGGATCTCAGAGACAACAAAGATCTTCCTTCTTCGAAGGAGCTAACGGCAGAAGTAGCCATGGTAGGAGCCGAGACCGAGCACAGCCCGAAGTTAGGCCTGAGGAAACGTTTGGTACCGAACCCAACGGGGGAGGTACCGGGCGAAGGTCAACTGTAGCTGAGCCTGTCATGCTGCCTAACCACAGAAACGCCAGTGAACGGGGCCGAGCTAGCGTCCAGCCCGAAGTTGGACCCGAGGAAGTACTTAGATCAGAACCCAACAGGGGGAGATCAAGGCAAGGGCCAACTGTAGCTGACCCTAGCATGCTCCCAGAAGATCAAAGGCAGCCGCTGGAAAGTATGGGGAATGATAGACGATACCATCCCTATAGGTCACCTGGACGGAATCAATCCCACAGAACAGAGCCAAACTCGTTTCTATCTGCTCCAAATTCTGATGAAAGGATGGCGCGCTTATTCAAAGAGTGCGTCCAACGGGAGCAAAGAGATCGAGGGATAGGCGCTAGGGTGACCAACCCTTTCGCCCGCAACATCGAAATTGCTATCACCCCTCGAGAATGGAAGATGCCAACAATGGAACCTTACAAGGGAACCTCCGATCCCATCGTACACTTACAAAGATACACCCAGCACATGCTCATGAGTGGAGCAACAGAAGGAGTACTGTGCAAATGCTTTCCACTATTCTTAGCAGATCTCGCTACCTCCTGGTTCTGTCATTTACCCCAGGGATCCATCAGCTCGTGGGAAATGTTGAAAAAAAAAGTTTATCAGTCAGTTCCGCATTCATATGGAACAACCTAAGGACGCTTATTCCTTATCCAGCATCAAACAGAAACCCGGAGAAAAACTGCAACAATACCTAACCCGATTCAATGCCGCAGCTGCCGCAGTACAAGATGCCGACGGGAAGCTTATCTTAATGGCCCTCTGTAGTGGTGTGCATCCGGATACTAAATTTGCTAGAAGGCTGACAAAAGAAAAACCAGCTACTTTACCCGATTTCTTCCGTGAAGCTGGAAAATATATGAGACTTGAAGACGCCGTCACTGAAGGGCAGTCGGGACAACAAAATAGGGCAGTTCACGGCAACACGCCCGCTGTAGCAAAGGACGTTCGAAGATTTGACTCTAGGGATAATGCTGGGGGCAAAAAGGGAGAAAAGCGTCCATATCGGCCAGGACCAAGATTTGACACTTACACCCCTCTAAATGAAACGATCGAAAATATCTTCCTGGCCACTCAAGACGAAGTTGAATACGAACGCCCCCCGCACAAGAAGAAATCAGATAACGCAGTTAAGTCTGGAAAATTCTGCCGCTTCCACGAATCCCATGGGCATGATACCAATGAATGCCATCATCTCCGGGACTTGATTGAAGAACACATCAGAAGAAGGAGACTGGAACGCTATGTAAATAGTGCATTGAACTAAGTCAATATGATATTACCTACCATCCTCGCACCGCCATCAAGGGGCAGGCCATGGCCGATTTCATCACCAAATTCACTACCAACAACTGAGATTACTCAAATGACCATCCCGTGGCCCTTGGCTGTATGGGAAATTGACATAATCAGCGAACTACCAATGGGCCGAGGCGGGGCCAGATATGCTATAGTGGCAGTCAACTATTTCACCAAATGGGTGGAGGCGGAACCTTTGAATAAAGTATCTTCAGCAAAAGTTATTAATTTCTTGATCAAAAAATGTTCTGTGCAGGTACGGAGTCCCGTTCAAAATCATATCAGACAATGGACTTCAATTGGACAGCGAGGAATTCACCAACTGGTGTCAAGAGCATGGAATTCACAAAAGCTTCTCATCCATAGCGTGTCCCCAGGCAAACAGACAAGTCGAAGCCGTCAACAAAATTCTGAAAACTCTGGTCAAAAAGAAGTTCGAAAAGTCAAAGGGCGCTTGGGTGGATGAACTCCCTATGGCACTATGGGCCTATCGCACACCTTTCAGAACATCAACAGGGCATACTCCTTTCTCTTTGGCATACGGATCGGAGGCTATGCTCCCAGTTGCAACTATCATGCCTTCCCACCGTAGGATCCACTATAACCCAAAAGAGAACGAAGAACCCCCTCACATGTCTTTGGATCTAGTTGAGGAGAGAAGAAATGATTTCGTCCTCGAAGCAGCAGCCCACAAGCAAAAAGTGGCAGCACAGTACAACTCCGAAGTCAAGCATCACACCTTACAAGAAGGGGATCTTGTCCTCAAGCAAATCTTCCCTCACCCCGGAGCATTAGATCCAATCCGGGATGGACCATATAAAGATCTCCACAACAAAGCTTATATTTTGTCAACAGTGGACGGAGAGGTGTTCCAGAGGGCATGGAACATCCAACACCTCCGCCGATACTTTTCTTAACTTGTACTTCCCATATGAAGCGAATTAACAAAGAGAATCAGTGGACGTAGGCATTTTCGTGCCGAACCACTTTAAAAAAAACCTTGTCTCTTTTTTAACTTGTCCTTCATATCTTGGCTGCTTGTTAACTTTATCCTTTTCTGTTGAACGAAATCCTATGCAAGGCACTCCACAGTGCAACTTCACCTGGACAAGACCTAACAGGTACTATGCGAATCTATGCCCTCGCCAATGAGACACTTTCGCTCCGGCATCCCTCTGCTGCGAGTTAACTCATTGCTCGCGACGGCCCTTAAAGCCAACTGTAATGAGCCGATTATAAGCCACCGAGAAGGCCGACTATAGCCAAGGCAGCTCATTACGGCGTTCGGCTCGCCGACAACTGTGAACCGATTATAAGCCCCAATATAAGGTGTGGCCAGCCAGGGGCAGTTCACAGTTGATGATCGACACCCACGCTAGCCGGCCACAGTAAATCGAATAATACCCATGATTACGGGCCATAATGGCTCGGGTAGTTACTGTGGGCGATCTCGGCTTCGATGTGTCTTAAGTGCGGTTGTGGTAAAAAAGAATTAACTCCCCGCGGAGGCGTAAGATGGGTGACAAATGTCTCCAAGACCCACAGCTAGGGAAAGTGACTACAAAACCCGTTTGCCACGAACTTAAGCACATCGAAGGCCTTCCGTGATTGGAAGTTTTACTTTTTCACATATTCCAATTTTACTTGAGAAACTTTTCTCCTATCCTCTGTAACAATTCTTGAAGTACATGACACAGGACAGGAGACACTCACTAATAGAAGCGGATATTCGCAGCAAGATATTGGAACGCATCCTTTAACCAATCACACAGGATATTCAAAGCTGCCACCTACAAGCAATATATAAAGGGCAGTACTTCTTTCTTTCATATGTAAACACGTGACTATAATTTATTCACACCTCACGCTAACATTGCAAGTCATAAAATTATGTTTCAAACCAGAACCTGACATCAAACACAATTTAATTACAAGAATAGGCATAGCTACATTTCTCATACAACATGTCAAAATAACAAAAACATTCAAAAGACGACAGAATCAGCTTAAGTTAAAAAATTACACGTCAAGAATAATGTTGATTATTACAAATAGCAAGAATTACAACTTAAAAGTTACTCTACTATTTTAAGACTAACATATACAACCCTGTCAAGTCCACAAAAAGAGTTTTTCCAGGTCTAATCAAGGGGCCGGCTGCATTGGAGTTTAATCTTTGTCCTGTTGACCGCCTGTTCAGTCAAAGAAAGGATTCATTAGTGATAAGTAACTAAGTTAATGGAGAGACTAAAAAAGGAAGACTTACCAGCACCTGCTCCTTGACTATCCTGGTCGTCATCCTCTACTTGTACACCTGCCTCCTCAGCAGCAAGAAACCGCATACCCTCCTTCACCACCACCTTCTCCTCCTTGGCAAACTGGGCAGTGACCACATCCATGCTGAAAGCCACACCACCATCTTTATCCGCATTAGCCTTAGCCTCCTCCAGAGCCCGAAGATAGATCTTGGCCATGACCCTAGGATAATCATTCATCCAGGATAGGTTGCCCTGCTTCCAGGTTCGGAAGTACATGTCTTGGAGCATTTCGTCCATCATCCCCTCATTCTCCTCAAACTCCCTTTTCCGGGCCTCGGAAGCCGACAACCTTTCAACGGCGGCATCTCTCTCCAATCGGTATCTCGAGCAGTCAGCCTGAAGGGACCTCCGCATCGCCTCCATCTCCTCCTTCAGCCTAACCTGAGCAAGCTCGGTGGCTTCAAGCTTCCCCGACATCTCCTCTACCCGCTCAAGGTCTGCCCTCCGAACCTCATCCACTGTCGAGATGGCCATATTTATCTGCTCCTTGCAGACCGCCTCCATCTTCTGCAGTTCCGCCTTACTAGCCTCCTCCATAGCCTTCCTCAACCGCCTGGAGGCAGCCTCATGCTGAGAAATCTGAATGGCCTGATCAGCGAGCTGTTTGGCCTGGTCCGAAACCATCAATCTTAGTCGGATGTTGGCACTCCCAATCTCCTCTCCAGCCTTAACTAGCCGGGCATGATGCCCCATCAGCTTCCTAGTCTCCTCCACCACCCGATCAATATTAGCCTTAGCCTCGTCTCCCATGGTGACTACCCGAGTAGTAAGTAGATCGAGATCTAAGGACTTAGCCTCATCAAGCACCCGTACCATGGGATTGCGGGGAAGAAGGTGCTCACCAGTAACTTCGTCAAAGATAATATCATGGGAACTTGGACCCAGGTCAGGATGACCCGCAAATGGATTCCGAGCCAAGTCAGGACGATCAATCTGAGTGACGGTAGGATTTTCAGACGGGTGCGGAGAAAGTACGAACTCAGTATCCTCCTCCGTGATATCATGAAGAGGCTGAACTGGAGGCTGAGGACCAAGTGAAGATTCAGATAAGGGATGGCTCCTCTTTCTCTTTTTAATGCCCTCGTCAATAACCCCGAGAAGAGGACGGTAGCCGACTACATCCCCGGAACGGTGAGTCGGAGTCTTCGGCTTGGCGGAAGCTTTGGAGAGCTTGTACTGTTCAAGCCTGTGCCGAAGATCTGAGGCCTTGGCCGTTTTGCCTGCTCCTGATATGAAGAAAAAGTGTCACAAGCATGCATTGATCTATAATTCAAGAAAACACGGTAAATTAAAGGATAAAAAGAAAGGAAACACATCTGTGGTTGTACAAACCCTGGGGAGGAGTAGGATACTGCAATAAGTCCTGGATTTCATTCCAGGACGGGAGCGGGTCATAAAATATTCCTAGGTCCCTATCATAAATGGAGCCTGCAGGAGTCAAAAGTTCACCTTGAGTCGTCGGAGCCACCTTGGCTGGAATAGTCTGAGGAGGCTCGCTTGCACCAGTCCCAGCCTTGTCAGCTTTCCCAGTTTTCTCTATCAAAGCCGGTTCTCCGTCCAGCCCCTCAAAAGCTTGGTGGAATGCATCATCCGTCCACTCCTGAATCTCGCCTGCTTGCCCAGGAAGCAGGGCCCCGATGCCGTCACCACCATCGCCACCTTCCCGGTCACCTCCACCCTCACCTCTTTCCTCCTCTATGTCTTCCTCCTCCTGGGTAAGTGGACAATTGCTGGGGGAGGGACCGTCCGACTTCTTGAGTTTCTTACCTCCGACGGCTGGAGGTTTTGTGAAAGGTTTCCTCTTGCTACTCTCTACCGTGACACCTCCCTTAGTCTGAGCAGCCGCCCTCTCCTCCGCCGTTTCCCTCAGCTTGACTACTGACTGCTGTGGAAGGATTAAGTTATACTCCAGAAGGATTAAGTTTCTATCTCAGCCACCGTCTGAACCAGGCGATCAGTCTCCACAACTGCAAAGCCACCTGTCGCTAGCAAAAATGAAAATGCATGAGAAGAAGCATCGCAACCAGAATGGAAATTATAGATCAAGCGTCGACTTACATCCAGAAGTAAAACGCCGAATAGAAACAGAGTCGTCCCTGACGAAGAACCACTCCTTCTTGAACATGCTGAATTTGGAATACAGATCCAAGACTGGCTTAAAGGTCACAGCTGACTGCAAGCTGATGTATGGGGACCCCTTCTTATAGCCCCTCAGATTGTACAAGTACCGGATCTCCCGGTTAGAAGGAGCACGACCATACTTCCTCCGGAAGATGACGAAGAGGCTTACCAGTATAGCATAGGAGTTGGGTTGAAGCTGGAATGGGGCCACCTTTAGATATGTGAGGAAGCTGGCTACCCAAGCGTTAAGAGGCGGAATGGCACCACACATGCAGTGGTATCTGCTGTAGGCAAAGTACCCTTCAGGAGGGTCGTATGGCATAACTTCTCTCCCTAGCAACAGCAAATGCACCCTATCAATTCCGAAAGAACGGGAGATGACATCAAGCTGCTCCTCCTTAAGGGAGCTAGGAAAGCAATCGGGTGGGGAGTTCAGAAGCTCCTGAGGGCGGTACCCGTCCACTAGTGATCTCGAGGCAGATCCGTGACGTTCTGGATTCGGCTGAGCTGGGGGCACGGCAGAGGAACCTCCTTCGCCCCCAGATTTCTTTTTGTCTGATCGAGTTTCCACTTTACGAGACATTATCTACAACACTGGAAAAACACATTGTTAGAACAGAGGATGTAAACAAGTATGTGTGTAATATGAAATTTCACTCATAAAATCAAAATGCTCAAACTCCCGTTATCATTCGGTAAACTGAATGTAAAATTTCATTCGGCATTCACCTCGCTCAAGTTAATTCGGCATTCGCTCAAGTTCATTCGGCGAATGGAAGTCAAATACCTGAAATGGTTCGGCAGAAGATTAGAATCTGATTCGGCTGTGTGACTGACTTGGTTCGGCTGTTTCGTTCGGTAGAAGGTAATAGAGGCCCTAGGCCCTTACTTATAGGCAACTATAGACGACCGGACCGGCTGATTCGGCGAAAGCATCCAAGCTAACGTCATTAGTTTTAAAACAAAGCGCGGCACATGCCGGCATATGCCCCACTTTGGGGGGCAAATGTTGGGCGTGTTCTCACCCAGAAGACCTTGAGGCCAAGAAGCTTGATTCATCCATCCAGGCTTGCCTAAACTCATCCGGCACTCTCGTTCTCCAGAGCCCATTCGGCAGGAACTCATTCGGCATCCATGTCTCACAGAACCCATTCGGCAGTCTCAAGCAACTACCAAACCAACCTTCCTCCTATGACTGCCGAACCAATCTTCGACCCTACCACCGGACCAAGTTTCTCCTACCACGGCCGAGCCAAGCATCTACCGGATCAAGACATTCCGGACCAACCCCTACCGAACCACCTCCTACCAAACCAACATGCACTCCACCATTACCGGTCCAAACAACATGCCACCTCCTACCGAACCAACACACACTACACTCACCACCGGACTAAGTATTACCGGACCAAGACTACAACCCAACCATCACCGGACCAAGTGCTACCGGACCAAAACGTGCCAGGCCAGATCACATCAGCCCAGGCCCACCAGCAACTACACACATCCAAGACCCCTACCCCCAGCCTCACTCTATAAATAGAGGGGCAGAGGTACAACAATGAGGGAGAAGTTTGAGAGCTCAAACACGGAGAGAACTTTCAAACAACTTTCTTTTACTTGTACCAAAGCTTTGTACTTGTAATCATAACAAAAGAAGAGAAATAACATATAAAGTGGACGTAGGCACATTCTGGCTGAACCACTATAAATCTGCGTGTCTTTTTACAGTTTAGCCCATGTTTTTCATATATTTGCATAAATCTCCAAAATCACTAAGAACAACCTAAGATCTACTAAATCATATAACTTTGAGGTGTTTGTCCATTTTTTGTGCAAACAGATAGGTTTTTGAACTTATAAGTGGGAAGATTATTAATATAAAGTGTAAAATTTGAAATGGGAATTTAAATTGGGTAAAGTTGACTGGATTAAATTGAATTTAACTTAAGGAAAGTTAAATGAGTTTAGAATGAACAACTTGAGTTGGAAATTTCAAGATGAAATTGAAATATAACTTGGGAATTTAAATGGTTGATTTTAAATGGGAGTTATGAGTGATCTCAAAATGGGTTTGAGATCTGGAAATTAAAAATTTGTGGATAAAAACTGTAAAATGATTTTGAAATAGAAGGGTATATTTTGAAAAAAATAAATGATGAAATAAAATGGGAGTAGAATATTTCTGTGATTAGAACTCATTTTATAGAAAAGTGATATGGTTAATAACTTTATAAAAGAGTAATCAAATTTGAATATTTGATTTGGAATAAACAAAGTTATATATCTTTGTTATATATGATAAACTCCCGTTATTGAATCTATAGCCAGAAGAAAAGGGTTTTTGAAAGTATTTGAAGTATAAAAAGGAATTTATACAAGTATGAAGTGATCCAAAGATTTTCAAAGTTATATATATCTATATATATATATAAGGGATTTTATGAGAATGATTTTGGAAAAGGTTTTGGAACCTATGGATTTTGGATAGGCTTTTGATTTTTGAGAAAAATCAGTTTTGGGAATTTGGAAAGCCAAGTTTGGAACTATCGGTTTGGGATATCGATTTTGTGTAAAGGAAATTTTGATATAAATCATAAAGGGTATGATTTAAAGATACTATAAGTGTATAGTATAAAGTGTTTTGAGAATGGCTTTGGGGAAAAAGGCGCTCCCTTGGAATGAACTTCTCAGAAGTGCCACAGGTTGGTACTGCCTTGAACCATAAGGGGGGTTCTAATGTTGATCCTGTGAGGAGTCCGGACAAACTAGTTCATGAGGATTATGTGGGTAGCAAAAGTCGAGGGCGCTGATGCTTACAGAGACATTTGGGTTATGCTGTGACGATAGTGTAGCTCGATGTCACCGCGATCTACTGCAGACCATGGCGAAAGTCGTGTGTGCTGATGAGAGCCAACAGTCTACGTTTGATTTTATATCGATAGACTGCGACCTATGGTAATATAGCGAAAGTCTTGTGTGCTGCTGAGAGCCAACAGTCTACGTTTGATTTTATATCGGTAGACTGCGACCTATGTGGGAGTGGAGAAGTTTCATTATTTGGCAGCGAAATTCGAGGGCGCTGATGCCTACAGTTACATGGACTTTTGTTGTGATGGCAACGTAACCTTCGATGTAACTGCGATCTGTAGTGGGTTTCATGGTGTAATCGAGGGGCATGGAGGCATACGGTTATCTATGGATTTTGCCGGGACGACAACGTAACCATCGGGTTAACTGCGACCATGGATGGGGGTGATGATTTCCAGAGCATTTTCACCAAAGGTATTTCCTCTATTTTCAAAACTATTTTCTATATTTTCATAAATTATTTTCCAAGTATTTTCACTGAGTGTTGAAAACGGGTTTACCAAGTACTTATAGTTTTTCAGTCTTACGCCTGATCAACGTATGACCGAATTTCTGTAAGAACGAGGATGGATTTGTTGAGACATCGAGTAATAAAAAATATTTTTAAAGCTATTTTGATAATATTATGTAGATTTTTAAAGTGTTTTAAAAATTTAAATAAAAAGAGTTAAGAGTTAAATATGTTCAAAGAGTAATTTAAATGATAATTTTAATAAAATTTTGGCTTCGTTCCTTTTCGGGGACGAAAAGATTTAAAGGGGGGAGGAATGTGATAACCCGGATTTTTGGGCATCAGGTAATTGGATAATTATCTGATTTCAACTTTGGAAAACGCTGATCTATAAGTTGAATGAATAAATCTGATAATAAATATTTATATCTGGATATGTAAATGAATTTGAATTTGGATTTAAATTTGAAATTTAAAGGATATATATCTTAAAAATATTTTGGATTTAAATATATATATGAGATTTTTATTCGTATATGATTTGGTTTTATTATTTTTTTAAAGATTTTTATTTATATAGATTTAGAAAAGTATTTACTAATTAGTAATTAAATACAAAAGCTTTTAAATCATTTTAAAAGTAAATAAAAATTCATTATTACATGTGTTAGCTTATAAATCTCCTTAATAACATGTGTAAGATAATTAGTAAATGAAATTGACAAATGTTAACAAATTGGGCTAGTGTCACTTTTTATTTTTCATTTTCCTTAGATTTTAATAAATCCTAATAAACTCTTTATAAACATACATCTTCCCTCTTCCAATTCTTTTTCTATTCTCATTCCTAAAACAAAGAAAAACTTATAATCAAAACCTGTAAAGCAAATCACAGATCAAACTAAAAACATAAAAACCTGTAATCATTCCTCAAAACAAATCAAAAACCCTGTAACAAATTCTCAAAGCATTTTTAAAAGCCTGCAATATTTTATCTTTAACCAGTAATCACCAAAGAAAATCAAGCTTCCAACTAAATCAAAGTTTCAAAGTTAAATCATCTCAACAACAACAGATTTCCAGTAACAAGTTTTCAAAGTTCAAGCTTTCTGCTTGTGAAAATGAAGCTATGGAAAATGTTTGAATGTTTGTAAATATGTCTGATACATACAAATGTGTATATATTTGTCTGTGCATGTCTGATATACAGGCATATCCCCCATCTGTTCTTAGTTCCAGGTTCTAAAACCTGATTTAAAAATTCAAATCATCCACCTAAATGATGTTTAGGCTTTGATCTCTAAATAAAAGTGTTTCTAGGTGTGTAACATCACTTTAAAAATCGATTCAAGTGAAAATGTTTAGCAAATATCTCAGGAATAAAATATTACAGTGAAGAACTAATAAATGTCAGAATTTTGATTATCACATTTCCATGCTTTGATTGTATAATCGAATTCGTTTACGAAAATGATGAATTTTAATAATAATATGGTGATTTTTAAGTTGATGGATATTGAGAATTTTTGGGTTAAACGAAAATCGTGTTTTGACCAAATTCCGGCGATCGGCGTTAAGGGGGTGGTCGTGCTCGTTGCTGAAGGAAGGTGAAAGTACGGGAGCCTAGGGAAAAATGGTGTCTGGAATCCTCGATGGTCGTGGTTACTGGAAAGGTCGAAAGTAGGGTTTCCGGTTCGTTTTGAGTCGTGGTGGGTTTTCGATAATTTGTGGCGTTGCAGTGATGACTGGAAAGTGCGGTGTGGGGGGATTAGCTGAAGGGAAGGATGACAAAGCTTTGGTCGGAGTTTCATGATCACCGGTGGTCTGTGTTGGCGATGCTGGAAAGTTTTTGGTGATCGACTTTGTTCCTGGATTCATTCGAATTGCTCGATTTCGAGTTGATGGGTTTTCGAGTTTTCTGGGTTGTCGGGCGGATTGACGATTATGTCGCCGACATGATGATGGTTGCGGCACCGGTCGAAGATGACCAGAATGCTTGTGCATGTGCACGTGTACATTTTCACGTCTCTGGTTTTTGCTGGTTTGGGGACGATGAGTGTTCCTCGGGTTAGGCTCGAGTCTTTTGTTGTTTGACTCGAAGCAGTGGATTGGGAGCGAGATGCACGAGTGTGTGCTCGTGTACTTGAGTGTTGGGCTCGGGTTTTGTTTTAGGATCCAAGTTTAAAAATATGAAGTAAATGTGGTTATCAGATTTTAACATTTGAGCATGAACAAGATTTTAGACAAGTTTTCAAGTCTATTAAAATGAATAAGTTTTCAAAAGTAATGTTACCGAGTTTTTAAAGCAAAGCAAGATTTTAAATCAAATATTAAAAGTATATTAAAGTGAAAAAGTTTTTCAAAGAAAAGATAACCAAGTTTTCAAAGTAACTCTATTAAACAAGTTTTCTTTAATAAAGTTTTATAGTTTAAATTTTTAAGTTAAATTGTTTGATTATATAATTATTTTGTGTAAATACATTTAAGGATAATTAATTAATTAAGATTAATTAATGTAAGTAATTAAGGGTAAGTAATTACTTAAAGATAATCACTTAATGAAAGTAATTAAGGATAATTAATTAATGTGATTAAAGGTTGATTAATTTATGTAATTAATTAAGGGATAATTAATTACTTAAAGGTGATTAATTAATGTGAGTAATTAAAGGAATAATTAATTAAAAGGATAATTACTTAATGTAATTAATTAATTTGTGATTTATTAATATAGGTGATTAGGGATAATCACCTATGGTAATTAATTAAGGATAATTAATTAAAGTATAATTAAATAATTAAAGGTTAATTATTACTGATTTAAAGGTTAATTAATTTGTGTTATTAATTAAAGGCTAATTTCTTAATGTAATTGAAGAGGAGATTAAGGGATGATTAATTAATTTTATGAAAGCAGGATTAAAAGGTGATTGAAGAAATTAATTTAATTAGAAATGGTGTGACTAATTAATCTTGTTTATGAATGAATGAATGATATTGAATCCATTGGATTATTTGATATTTCTAATAAGTGATTGGTGATGCTATGTGATATGATAGGTTTGGTTTGAACTTAAATAATATGGTTTGTATATCTGTGATGAATGGCTATGTAAATATGAAATTTTTGGATATAAATGGAATTGATTGAATTTAAAACAGCTTTGTTTTCAAGATAATATTGTATTCGAAGAGACCGGGGTCGGGTATCAGTAAATACCCGAAACCACTTCGATTTGTAATCTACAATAATTCTATATAGACTTGATATGTGAAATCAATAGGCTGGAATGGAATAATATGGACCTTTGAAACTAAGTAAAGATACTTAGGGATTGATTTGTGAAATAAGTGTTGACTATAACAAGTTGTGAACTTGTAGAATAGTATGAGTTACCTCGGGTTTTAAATAAGTTATGCATTAGTATTTCTTGTTAGATGGGTTTACTCACGCTGGTTTCCAGCCTGGCCCGGGTGTTACTTTGATGTAATGCTTGGGTCAGACCGAGTATTACAGATTTTCAGGTAAGGACGTTCTGGAACTCAGGAGGCGTGCTGGATGGCAGGAATGTATGGAGTGTATTCCATTGTGATATATTGTTATTTATTTGGAACAAGTTATTTTAATTGTCCAGTGATTGTCAAATGTTGTAACTCTAATGTATTAAAATATAATTGACTGATACAGCTTTCTTTGTGTAATGAATATTATTTGGTATTATATTTTATCCGCTGCGAATGTGAACTTTTGAGTTTGGTTTTTTGTTTCTTCTTCTCCTATCTCTTTCTACTTTTTCTCTAACAATACGGAATTTTCGGAGTCGAAATTTTGGGTCGTTACAAGAAACATGTATATAGGAAGTAATATCAATATACAACATATATCAATACAACAACTATACATGCCAATATAGCAAATGCAATCTAAAACAACAAATTCAACCATCAAACAAATATCATCCAACTAACATCCAACAAACCAATATCTATCCAATCAATCCAAAACCAAATCAATATTCATTCATTTCTCATTAATTCTCATTGAATTGGTTTTCAATTTAATCACATTTGATTCATTAACATTGGATTTTACTAACATTCATTTATTCAAATTCAATTAGTTTACATTCACTAATTTACATTCACTAATTTACATTCATTTTATTTCATTTCCAAATCAAATCAAATCCTATTTAGATTCACTTACTTCCAATTTGAATCAATTATTTATAGCTTTCAATTTTATTAATTCAATTCCATTAACATTTAATGAATTTCTATCCAATCAACTAACATCCATCTAACAACCAATGCATATCCAACATGACCAAATTTATTTAATTTACACTCAGCATTTATATTTACTTTGTTTACATTCAATTTGGTTAAACACTTTTAATTACAATTGGTTTAGTACTCAATTTAGATTGAATTCTAGTACTCACTATATTCACATTTTTATACAACACTTCCAATGCTAATTTTATCATCACTTCTTAGCTTAAGTTTTATTCAATTCTAACAAATATATTTCAACTCATATTCACTTAACTAATTTATTTCATTAGTTCAATTTAATTTATTCATTAATTCAATTGCTAATTCATTTTACAACTAAAGTTGAATTACATTTTATAACTCAAGTTCAAATTCATTTAACTACTTCATTTCATTAATTCACTTTATCAATTCATTTTTATATCAAATTCAACTTCATTCAACATCACTTAAGTTATATTTCATTTTTTCCTCACTTGCATTTACTTTCATTATACAACTTAAGTTCACTTCTAATTTAATTCGAATTCGATTTTATTTAACTTTTTCTTAAGTCAAATTTCATATCACTATTCAATTTTAGAATTTGTTTTGCTTAACAAATTGTTTAACCATTTTAATATTTGGTTTTACTTACATTTCTCATTTTCTAAGTTATAAAACTTATATATTTAAACTTCCAAATTCACATTATATAATCCCTTACCTCTTAAGTTTAACTTTCCATTTCAATAACTTATCTAATCCAATTCAATTTATTTAACTTTACCAAAATTAAATTTTTATTTCATATTGTAAGTCCAAAACTCATTTCACTTATATTTATCAATTTCGACTTGGATTTTAAATCAAATTTGCTTATCACAACAAAACTTCAATTTTCAATTTACTATTGGTAGCAAATCAATCATACAGAAACTCGATAATGATACTGATGATGCTGCAGTCATCACCCTTATTATTTCCCAGCAACGGTAGTGAATTTAATGCTTTATATTCTTTTAAAATCACCTTTTTTTATAAATCACATTTATAAATATTTTTTTTACTTATATAATTTCACTTCTTATATATAAGATTATTTTACAATTGTATATCATTTTAGTTATAATTCCATACTTTATAATTCATTTGCTTATATAATTTATTCTTTTACAATTGTTGTTTTTATTTAGATTATTCAAACTGCTTTATATTAACTTATATATATTTACATTTTAAAACAACCAAACAATCAATTTATATACTATATAATTTTTGAAAAATTATTCCTTTATATACAAAATATAATCGAGGTAAAATTATTTCATTTACCCAATTTAAAAACAATACTATATCGACTTGCCTTGTTTAAGTGTTTAGAAATCCCCATCGATAACATGGCAACCCACATACCGACCAGAATTCACAAAAAACTCAACGAAAAAGTAAACACAATATAAAACATTTTTATAATCACTAACAAATACGCGCTCATATATATAATACACTCAAACTCAATCTAGGGTGCTCTTGACCCTATCTATACTGAGTACACATCAAAGCCTAGGAATATACTAAATCTAAGCTCTAATACCAAATTTGACGACCCGCAAATCCGTACCCTTTGAATCAATAATAAACCACACATGTTTGACCCAAAAAGCAAAGAATGACGGAAAGTCATGAGAAAGAAAAGAAGAGAGAAGAAGAGAAGAGAAGAAAGAGAGAAGAAGAACAAAACAGAATCTCACATCGCAGCGGATAACATATATAATATCATATCAATGATCTTTACAAAACAGAAACCGTATATACATACATCAATCAAAGTTCGACAATCAATCACTAATCATCAGCCTGGACATTTATAATAACCTGTCCTTACAATTGCTGATAATATAAATAACAAAGCAGCGGAAAATAAACAGATACGTGTATACGAAAATGAAGATCTACAGCTCTCCTGTTAAAGCTCCAAAAGCACCTATGACGCCCCACCTCTATACCCACGCTAGCCAAGAATACTACGATGTAATGCTGTCGACTAGCACGGAGAATTAGGCTGTTGAGGAGCGACCATCCATGTAACTTCTTTGTGCGAGCACCGATATGTCAAATAGTATAGCATGAACTTCATTTAAGGAGGAAATCCGACATAATGATACAAACTCAAAGCTATCACATGGTGGCTTTATATAATCTTCGGAAACAAACATAGAAGTAAACATAACATAAATCAGTCACAGACATCCATATCACAAAGGCGGAAAACAGATATGAATATATATAACACATGAAAGTGTACATCAGAGTAGTGGTTAGAAAGATCCACGATAATACAAAAGAATAGCAACACGTGCTATACAAAAGAATAAGTACACAACATAGAGTCTATATCTCAAATGTGTACATCCAAAAAAAAACTACCAATCTATGTAGTTAGCCAAAAGTCAGAATAATCCTAAAGAGAAGTCAAGCAGAAGCACCTGCAACATCTCGGTCTGACCCGAGTATTATTTATAAGAAAATAATAAACGGATCAGTCTAGCTATAAATATCAGATGATATGTATAAAGTAAAAGGAATGGCATGAACATGTAATATCCATAATGGCATACTACTATAAGTATGTAATTGAAAATCAACAAGAGATTAATCAATATCACAAGAATTTCTCAAAGATAAAATAGGGTATCATACCCTAAACTTGTATTCATAACAAGTCAATGACACATGAATTCACCAATGCACAAAAACTGATATCATATCAATGAAAATCATGAAAATTGGTGAAGCACAAATTCTAGAAATCAACACACGAAATCCAGAAAACACATAAAAAGGGGAAGGCCTAACACATGAACGGGAGCATGAAAACTTACCAACGCGTATAACACATGACGAGAAGCTATCTCATGGAAGCTATCCATTAAATTTTGACACACGAACGGCCCGAAGACCATGGGGCACTACCCCACATATGTGATGGTGAAACATCACACAAATGGGGTTTAGTCTCCCTCGTAGACAAAGAGACATCGCACAATTGCTAGTCTAAATCACAAAAATGATCATCATGATCATCAAGAAGTGTCAATCACACCAAGCTAGTAAATATATGAGTTTAGCTTCATGTCCCATAACCACTTGCTTAACTTAAATATTTACGAACAAGTTGCAGATCTTCACTAGAAAATTGTCACAAAAGGTTCAATCGAACAAGTCCAAGAATTAACCGACGAAGTGAACGCAAGCGTTTCATACCACTCGTTTTACTAAGCCGTTTAATTAGATTTCTCATCCGAGTGAAGTAAAGGCTTGTATATACTAGTAGATTAGAAAACAGTCTGAAGAAAAGAGCTTTGTAGTTAAAACAGTGTTGAAATCGCTTTGATGAAAGAGTTTTGATATTCACTACTAGTATTGAAGCCTTTACATTTTTAAAGTGACAAGTCATAAAACGATTGTTGAAACAAATCGCATCACAAAATTTCACATTCGAAGACGTGAGTAAAATCCAAGGAAATCAGTTCCAAAGCCATCATAGTAGAAATAAACTTGCGACCAAACGTGGTCGAATTAAAGTGCAACGGCTTTAAGTCAAATAGGTCGAACGACCTAAGGGTTATAAGGTCCTACGACCTATCGTGGTAAAGGCCAAACGACCTAGTGAAACGCGCGACCTAAAAGGTACGCTACCTAATGCAGCCGAGGGGTTTAAGGTCGAAGACGACCTATAAATGATGCAACCTAAGCTGCTGCGCGACTTAACAGAGTGGCTCGACCTAACAGTCTCGAGCTAAGAATTGCAAGCAGGTCAAACGATCTAGCGACCTAAAGGTGTTCGCGAGTTAGTATTAAACAAAGCCAAACGACCTAGTAGAAAACAAGTTCTAACGACCTAGCACCAAGTGCCGAGCGACCTAACGAGGTACCATCCCGAGCGACCTAACGACCTAAAGTGTCGAGTGACCTAGCGGCACAATGCCAAGCGACCTAGCAACTTAAATACTCGCGACCTAGCACGTGAATCGGCCGAGCAACCTAAGAGTTTAACATGCGAGAGACTTAAGGTTTTAACATGCGAGCGACCTAAGGGTTTAACACGCGAGCGACTTAACGTTTTAACACGCGAGCGACCTAAGGGTTTAACACACGAGCGACCTAAGGCTTTAACACGCGAGCGACCTAAGGCTTTAACACGCGAGAGATCTAACGAGAGAAGGCCTAGTGACCTAAAGTGATGTGCGACCTACGACCTAGCAGGCTTGAGCGACCTAGAGCCGCCTTGTGATATAAGGTCGGAAACGACCTAAGGAGATGCTACCTATAGCCAGCGTGACTTTTCCACGCGAACGACCTATCGAGACCAGAGCGACCTAGCACGCCCAGAATGACCTAAGTGCAGGAATTTTCCAAAAACGCTGAAATTTAGAGTTTTTCGCCAATCCAATCCAAACCAAATGCAAATATGCATGCTAAAGTGATGGGGGATCATTCCCAACAATCCAATGACAGTTATAGGCAAGATGTGAGATTAAAAATCTCACTTTTTTACTAAAATGGATGAAAATGAAGCTTGAAAGCAAGGAGAAGCAATCAAAAGCTTGAATCCAATATCTTCTACTTGAATTTGGAGTTGAATGTTGGATTTGCAATTGAATTTGAGTATGGAGTTTTAATTTCCCCTTCCCACCACCATTTTTTATGAAGCTTGAATGTTAAAGCAAATGATGAATGAATTGAGGAAGAGGGTTGGGCTGAACTAAAGAAGGTGTAGTCCAAACCAAAGTCACAAGCGGGAAAAAGTAGCGAGAATTCCACTAACTCCAAACATATCGAAGTTTACACTCAAAAAGATCGCAAACGTCATTTTGAACTCAATGGAAGTGGTCTCGAGTCCTAATTTGACCATATGCAAAAAGTAGCTTTTCGGACCAAAATCCGATTAACGATAAAATATTTAAATATAAAATCAATAAATATGCGGGTTGTTACAGACTCCCCTCCTTAAAGAAATTGCGTCCTCGCAATATGTAAGATGGAAATAAAAAGTAACAACCATAAAAAGCACATTAACACAAAAGAAATTTGAAATAAGAAGTTTACCTCAAAGAGCATGAGAAAGTAATTCCGGATGTGTACGCTCGATGAATTCTCTAGTCTCCCAAGAGCAATCCTTAGGATTTGAGGACCATTGAATTTTAACAAGCGGAACATCTTTATTTCGAAGTCGTTTGATCTCCAAAGCAATAATGCGAACAGGATGCTGCTCATAAGTTAAATTAGGTGAAACTTCAATCGCTTCCACAACACCGGACTCAAGAATAGAATCGAAATCCCGAAGGCACTTCCGTAATTGTGAAATGTGAAACACGTCATGCATGGCAGAAAACTAAGCCGGTAATGAAAGACGATAAGCCATGGAACCAATACGTTCAGTGATAGGAAATGGCCCAATATATCGAGGCACTAACTTTCCCGATCGACTGAAGCGTACAACACCCTTCATAAGTGAAACATGAATAAATACATGATCTGACGCAGCGGATTAATCAAAACGATCTTCAATCGGTGAAAGTAGTAATCGGTGGATTGGAAGATACTGAAATGCCCAAATTCGTTGATCCGAAGATACTGAATTCTAGCTATCTCTGACTCGTTGATCCGAAGATACCGGGAAAGAGATCTACGATTCTTCGACGTTGATCTTGTGCACAAGATACCGTGAATCGGCTTCAACAAACGATGATTCGAGCACACTCGAATGACGTAAGTGGAGATAGGAGATACACTCGACTACCAATTGAATTTGAGAGCACAAAGCTAACAAAAGAGAATTTTATTCAATATTCAACAACCTTTTACAAATGAGACTCACGGCCTATTTATAGGCGTTTTACAACTCACACGAAATTTCAACAAAAATTTACATCTCCTAAGTCGTTTCCGAGTTATAGCTTCCGACCTACGACCTATCATAACTCGGTGACGACTTAAGACAACACAGTTACAACACTTGCCTTCAGCGACTTAACAAACAGAACGACTTATGAAAAAAAAACGACATACGACTTACAAAACATACGACTTAAAAACAGGTAAGAGCTACGAGTTAACAAATACAAACAGATTACATCACTTAAGTCGTAGACGACCTAGCAACTTCCCACGGCTCAATCTTCAGACGACTTAATATGATGCGACTTACGACTTAGTATAAGTCGGTGGCGACTTAACAGCAGCTTCTTCACGACTTAAAGAATCAACGGTTTTAGATTAACTCGGCATAAGATTCTACGGCATCCAGAGCTTCAGCGACTTAACACATTAGCGGAATCCCAAATCAACGTCTTAAGGGGATCAAAGGCAGAGACTAACTCGGCAGACACATCAACGGCATTCAGTGCTTCGCGACTTAAAATGAGACTTTGCGACTTAAGAAGCCTAACTCCACGACCTAACTCTGTACGACTTAAAACCTCGCGACTTAAGAACGTAGCATCTTCACGCGACTTAAGAACTCTGGCATCTGAACCTTCTTCATGTGACCTAAGTTCTTGCGACCTAGCTTCCAACTCGTTAAGTCGTACATGAGTTAAAAACATGTTAAGTCGTATCTCCTTTCTCTTCAGACTGTTGGGTCGTAGCTCCGACTTAAAAGCCTTGTTAGGTCGTATGCGACCTAACACTTCACCAAATTGGACTGTGCAACCACTCTTCTCAGCATCACTCGCTCCCCCCTCTAACTCCTTAGGTCGTGAGCGACCTACACACTCCTTAGGTCATGAGCGACCTAAGCCTTTAACTTTCCGCGCTGCATCATCCTCCCCATGTTGAGAAAAATTCGACCTCGAATTTGCACCCTCTTCTTCTACAATAGACTCATCCCCATGATATGGTATAAGATGTTTAACATTGAAAACGTCAGAAGTGTATACATCCTCCGGTAATTTCAATTTATAAGCATTTTCATTAATCTGTTTCACAACTTCCACAGGACCAATTTTCCGCGCCTTCAATTTGTTATACGTTCCTACTGGAAAACGATCTTTTGTTAACACTGCATAAACCAAATCACCTTCATGAAATTCAACATTCCTTCGTTTCAAGTCTGCAGATCGCTTATATTTCTCATTCGCTTCCTCCAATCGTTCCTGAACGACTCTATGACATTCCGTCAACCCTTCAACAAAATCAGCAGCTTTCTTAACTGTCTTCTTTGATTGTGGTACTACCGTTAAATCCAACGGTCCCTTGGGTAAGCTTGAATATACTATCTGAAATGGACTGAACCCGGTACTTCGATTCACAGCATGATTATGAGCAAACTCTGCCTGGCATAACTTCACATCCCAACTCTTCAGATTATCTTGCACAAGACACCTCAACAAGTTTCCCAACGATCTGTTCACAACCTCGGTTTGTCCATCCGTTTGCGGATGATAAGCACTACTAAATTTCAGCTTTGTTCCCACCATTTTCCACAAACTCAACCAAAAGTGACTCAGAAATCGAGTATCTCTATCTGACACGATAGATTCTGGCAATCCATGCAGTCGATAGATCTCCTTGAAAAACAACTGAGCAACATGAACAGCATCCGCCGTCTTCTTACAAGCAATAAAATGTGCCATCTTCGAAAATCTGTCCACCACCACATAAATGGAATCGTTACCACGCTGTGTCCTCGGTAATCCCAACACGAAGTCCATACTCACATCAACCCATGGTTTAATTGGTACAGGTAATGGCATATATAAACCAGCATTAGTCGCAGTTCCTTTCGAAACCTGACAAATATGACAACGCTCCACAAACCTTTCCACCTCTTTCCTCATTGATGGCCAAAAGTAGGACTGTGAAATCAACTGTAAGGTACGGTCTCTCCCAACATGTCCCTCTTCGTGTAACTCCTTGATAATCTTCATTCTCAGACTACCCTCCGGTATGCACAATCGATTTCCTTTAAAAAGAAAACCATCTACCATCACGAACTCATCCGTCTCTCCCTCCTTGACTTTATCAACAAACTTTGCAAAGTAAGGATCATCGGTAAATAATTATGGCAATATTTCAAACCCTGTCACTTCAACCTTCATTGTAGTCAACAAATGACTCCTCCTACTCAAAGCATCAGCCACTCGATTCGTCACCCCTGACTTGTGTTTAACAACGAAAATAAACTATTGCAGATATGCAATCCACAGCATGTCTCGCTAAAATCTTGTCTTGCCCTTGCAAATGCTTCAATGCTTCATGATCAGTATACAGAACAAACTCCTTCTGAAATAAATAGTGTCTCCAGTGTTTAATAGATTGTACAACAGCATAGAATTCCACATCATATGTACTGTATCGCATCTTCGCTCCTGACAACTTCTCACTGAAATATGCAATAGGACGTCCCCTCTGACTCAGCACTCCTCCAATCCCAACCTTCGATGAATCAGTATGTAATTCAAACAATAACTGAAAATCTGGTAACACTAGAATAGGTGCAGATGTCAGCAACTCCTTGATCTTCTCAAAAGCACTCCCTGCTTCCTCTGTCCATGCAAACTGTTTACCTTTCATGCAATCTGTAACAGGCGCCATCACACTACTAAAGTGTGGAATAAACCTTCGATAAAATGAAGCTAACCCATAAAAACTACGAACTTCCGTTATCGTCTTGCGCTGCGGCCAATCTCTAATTGCTTCAACTTTACTTTGGTCAACCTGTATTCCTTTTTCCGACACAATATATCCCAGAAATAAAACGCTATGCGTCATGAACATGCATTTCTTCGTTGCAGCATAAAATTGTTCTTGTCGCAATACCATCAGCACTTCTCTAAGATGATTCAAATGTTCCTCTGGACTTCCACTGTAAATCAGAATATCATCGAAATACACCACCACAAACTTCCCAATGAATGGTCTAAAAATTTGATTCATTACCCTCATGAAAGTACTCGGAGCATTTGATAAGCCAAATGGCATAACCAACCACTCGTATAGACCCTCCCTGGTTTTAAAAGCAGTCTTCCACTCATCTCCTGGTCTGATACGAATTTGATGATATCCGCTCTTCAAATCAATCTTCGAAAATATAGTAGCTCCGCTTATTTGATCTAACAAGTCATCCAACCTCGGCATTGGAAATCTATATGTCACAGTAATCTTATTCAATGCTCGACTGTCAGTGCACATCCTCCACGTTCCATCCTTTTTGGGTACCAATAAAGCTGGTACAGCACAAGGACTTAAACTCTCCTGCACACGCCCCTGTTCAAGCAATTCTTCCACTTGTCTCCGCAACTCTTCATGTTCCTTCGGACTCATTCGATAATGTGGTCTGTGTGGCAACACAACACCTGGAACAAGATCTATCTGATGTTGTATATCCCTCAACGGTGGCAACTCCGTTGGTAACTCCTCTGGAAATACATCGTCAAATTCTTTCAAAACTGGTTTAACTTCTTCTGGAATCTCAACCTCTTCACTGCTCTCTCGCCCAATTAACAAAAACACTTCAGGTTCTTCCTCAACTTCTTTAACAAACTCCTTCAGAGATAATAAGGTTTTGAGCTCTTCAATCTCTTCTGATTTACTTCCTCCTTGTGATCTCTTCTTCGGAACTAGGATAATTTCCGTGCCTTCAAACATAAAACTATAGCTATTGGTTCGACCGTCATGTTGTACTGCTCGATCATACTGCCATGGTCTTCCCAATAATAAGTGGCAAACATCCATCTCTACTACATCACACCAGATTTCGTCTTTGTATTTCTTCCCAATAGAGAATGGAACTCGAACTCGTCTATCCACTTTCACTTCTCCTCCCTTTCTCAACCATGCTAACTTGTATGGATTCAGATGTTTCTCTGTCTTCAACTTCAATTTTGTCACAGCCTCGGTTGAGATAATATTATCACAGCTTCCCGCGTCAATCACAAACTTACACACCTTCCCTAGTATAGTGCATGTCGACTGAAAGATATTACTCCTCAACCAACTAGCTTCTTCCTGCTTCGGTGTCAAACATGATCTCCTCAGCATTAGATTACAACCTTCATCTCCTGACGCAATATCCTGCTCATCCTCCTCAACTGGACCAGAACAAACCCCATCACCATCCTCATCCTCAATTTCTGCAATCATGGTTCTCTTCTTTGGCTTTGGACACTCACTGCTTTTATGACCCAATTCCTGACAATTGTAACATTTGAAACCATTATTAACCCTTGCCTTCTCAACCTCCTTCACCACTGGTCTACTGATAGGTTTAGAAACATTAGAACTTCCACCAACACCCTTCGCTTGATTGTTAGAACTAGTAAACACACCACTTCCTCGTCGTCCCTATTTCTCCCAAGCCAACGCTTTCTGATGTGCTTCCGCTACAGATCTTGGATCGAACATATTAACCATATCCTGAATCTGCATTCGCAATCCTCCAACAAATCTGGCTGTTAACTGTTCTTCTGTCTCCATAATATCGTTCCTTGCAATCAGTTGATAAAATTTGTCAGCATAGTCATTCACAGATTTCGTCCCTTGTCTCAAGTTTTGCAAACGTTGATACATCAAAGATTGATAATTGTAAGGTAAGAATGTTGCTTTCATCAACTTCTTCATCTTCTCCCAAGATTCAACCTTTGACTTCCCCATTCATTCACGTGTAAGTTTGGTTTGTTGCCACCATGCCAAAGCTCTACCCCTTAACCTCGTAGCAACCAACTTCACTCTACGCTGTTCTGGAACTTCTTTGAAGTCAAAAATCTCCTCGACATTAGCCACCCAATCTAGAAACTCTTGCATACCACCTTTGAATTCAGGAATTTCAGTCTTCATCCCCGACTCCCACTTGTGATCATACTCAGAGTGATTTCTTCCTTGTCCTCGAATACTACCACCATCATATTCCTCTTCAAAATCAGATGTATATCGTTGTCTATCTCGTCCACCCACATCTCTACTTCCATTACGTCTTCCACCATCATCCCTTCTATCTACATTCCTCCGTTCACGATCATTCACGTTCCTCCCATGCCCTTGATCATTTTCAACACTTCTGTCTCGATTAGAATGCGGTGAGACTCTACTTCCCCCATGGTTAGATTCTGGTGAAACCCTTCTCCGATTTTGATTCATCTCCGTCATAAGCTTCTCTAACCGGCCAATTCCTTCGTTAAGCTTTTCACTAAAGTTTTCATTGATTCTTTGCTCCATCTCATCAGCTTCTTCTCTTCGATACAAAGCTTCTACGTTTTGATGTCGATTAGCTCTCCTTGGTGGCATACTTGAAACTTACAAACTCTTCAACACTTCAAAATTCAAACACTTTTCGGACTTTGATCCAAAATGAAACGGATCGAAAACTTCCACTTTGTAGCAAATCGCGATGAACACGATGGACAAAGTTTCGGCTTCCAATACAAATTCGATCAATCAATCTTCGAACAAGCTCTTCTTACTCTCGGCCGTGATAAACAACCTCCAATCTTCACTTCAACTTCAAAATGAATAGGCTCCAAGTCTCGATCTAGCTATGATTGGCTAGAACAGGCTCTGATACCAAAAAACTAACGCAGCGGATTAATCAAAACGATCTTCAATCGGTGAAAGTAGTAATCGGTGGACTGGAAGATACTGAAATGCCCAAATTCGTTGATCCGAAGATACCAAATTCTAGCTATCTCTGACTCGTTGATCCGAAGATACCGGGAAAGAGATCTACGATTCTTCGACGTTGATCTTGCGCACAAGATACCGTGAATCGGCTTCAACAAACGATGATTCGAGCGCACTCGAGTGACGTAAGTGGAGATAGGAGATACACTCGACTACCAATTGAATTTGAGAGCACAAAGCTAACAAAAGAGAATTTTATTCAATATTCAACAACCTTTTACAAATGAGACTCACGGCCTATTTATAGGCGTTTTACAACTCACACGAAATTTCAACAAAAATTTACATCTCCTAAGTCGGTTCCGAGTTATAGCTTCCGACCTACGACCTATCATAGCTCGGTGACGACTTAAGACAACACAGTTACAACACTTGCCTTCAGCGACTTAACAAATAGAACGACTTATGAAAAAAAACGACATACGACTTACAAAACATACGACTTAAAAACAGGTAAGAGCTACGAGTTAACAAATACAAACAGATTACATCACTTAAGTCGTAGACGACCTAGCAACTTCCCACGGCTCAATCTTCAGACGACTTAATATGATGCGACTTACGACTTAGTATAAGTCGGTGGCGACTTAACAGCAGCTTCTTCACGACTTAAAGAATCAACGGTTTTAGATTAACTCGGCATAAGATTCTACGGCATCCAGAGCTTCAGCGACTTAACACATTAGCGGCATCCCAAACCAACGTCTTAAGGGGATCAAAGGCAGAGACTAACTCGGCAGACACATCAACGGCATTCAGTGCTTCGCGACTTAAAATGAGACTTTGCGACTTAAGAAGCCTAACTCCGCGACCTAACTCTGTACGACTTAAAACCTCGCGACTTAAGAACGTAGCATCTTCACGCGACTTAAGAACTCTGGCATCTGAACCTTCTTCATGCGACCTAAGTTCTTGCGACCTAGCTTCCAACTCGTTAAGTCGTACACGAGTTAAAAACATGTTAAGTCGTATCTCCTTTCTCTTCAGACTGTTAGGTCGTAGCTCCGACTTAAAAGCCTTGTTAGGTCGTATGCGACCTAACACTTCACCAAATTGGACTATGCAACCACTCTTCTCAACATCACTCGCTCCCCCCTCTAACTCCTTAGGTCGTGAGCGACCTACACACTCCTTAGGTCGTGAGCGACCTAAGCCTTTAACTTTCCGCACTGCATCATGATCTCCCACAGAAAATTCTAATTTTCTTCTTCGGTTATCGGCATAGGATTTTTGTCTACTCTGGGCTTCTTTCATCCTATGTCGAATAAGGTCAATCTTCTTTGTGGAATCACAAATAAGATCTGGACCTAAAACTAGCTTCTCACCAGCCTCAAGCCAACAAGAAGGAGATCGGCATGGCCTTCCATAGAGTGCCTCAAAAGGTGCCATACCAATACTAGATTGGAAGCTGTTATTATAGGAAAATTCAACAAGTGAAATATGATCTTCCCACTTCCACCGAAATCAAGCACACAAGCACGAAGAAGATCTTCAAGAGTTTGATTCACATGCTCAGTTTGTCCATCGGACTGGGGGTGATAAGCAGTGCTAAAATTAAGCTTCATTCCCAAAGCTTTTTGAAGACTCTTCCAGAATCCGCTGGTAAATAATGGATCACGATCACTAACAATGGAAGAAGGGACTCCATGCAGTTTGACAATTTCTTTGATAAAAAGTTTGTCCAGAAGAGGAATGGTTCGGTTCGACCGAACGGGGATAAAATGGGCAGATTTAGTAAGTCTATCAACAATCACCCATAAGCTATTATGACCCGAACGGGAACGGGGAAGGTCATCAATAAAATCCATGGAAATTTGATCCCACTTCCAAACTGGAATTTCCAATGGTTGCAATAACCCACCGGGCCTTTGATGTTCAACATTAACAAGTTGGCAAGTCATGCAACACTTAACAAAGTTAGCAATATCAGATTTCATTCCCTACCAGTAATAAAGTGCTTCATATCTGCGTACATTTTACTGCTACTGGGATGAATAGAATACTTGGAACGATGAGAATCTTCTAGAATATCTCTACGAAGATCACTAATATTTGGTACGATCAGTCTACCAAATTTCCGAATGCTGCCACAAAAATCAATATCAAAGTCTTTTAAACCTTCAATATCGGTTTTATCCTTAAGATTTTGGCTAAGCAAAGCTAATTCAGGATCTAGCTTTTGAGCTGCAAGAATGCGGTCCAAAAGAGAAGGACGAGCCTCAAGGCTACATAAGACAAAAGATGAACATAAATCGGAGACACGATCTCGAATTTCACAAGTGGATAAAACCTCGAGGTCGTGCCATTCAGATACCATCATAGAAACAACTGCTTTTTGCTTGCGACTAAGTGCATCGGCAACTCGATTTCCCTTTCCGGGAGTATAAAGGATATCAAGATCATAAGAGGAAAGGAACTCGAGCCAACGCTATTGATGCAAATTAAGTTCCTTTTGAGAAAATAAATATTTCAAAAACTTATGATCAGTATAAAGTATAAACTTCTCTCCCAAAAGATAGTGTCACCAAATTCGAAGGGCGAAAATGATAGCCGCGAGTTCTAAATCATGTGTGGCATATCTAGTCTCAGCCGGCTTCAATTGCCTTGAAGCATAAGCAATAACACGTTCTTTTTGCATAAGAACGGCACCCAAACCAACGCGACTAGCATCGGTATAAACGACAAAATCTTGATTCCCTTTGGGAATAATAAGAATAGGAGCATCAGAAAGGAGTTCTTTTAATTTCTGAAAAGAAGTTTCACATTTGTCCGACCAAATGTATTTAACACCTTTCTTTGTTAAGCCGGTAAGAGGCACGGCAATCTTAGAAAAGTCTTTTATAAAACGGCGGTAATAACCTGCCAATCTGAGAAAGCTACGAATTTCAGTCACGCTCTCCGGTCTCTTCCAATTTTGAATCGCTTCAATCTTTGAAGGATCCACTGATATTCCGGATTCGGAAATAATATGACTGAGAAACTTCACACTAGATTGCAAAAAATGGCATTTAGAAAAATTTTCCTTCAATTGATTACTCCTAAGAGTTTCCAATACAATCCGAAGATGCTTTTCATGTTCCTCCTCGGTTTTGGAATACACAAGAATATCATCAATAAAGATGAGAACAAACCGATCGAGAAAATCTTTGAAAACTCGATTCATAAGTTCAACGAAATAAGCCGGAGCATACGTTAACCCAAATGGCATAACTAGCCACTCATAAGATCCATAACGAGTACGGAAAGAAGTTAAAGTAATACTATCCTCTGCAATACGAAGCTGATGAAAACCGGTGGCCAAGTCCAATTGTGAAAAGACTCTAGCACCACTAAGTTGATCAAACAGATCATCAATCCGAGGTATAGGATATTTATTCTTAATAGTAAGATCATTAAGCTTGCGGTAGTCGACGCAAAGCCTAAGTGTACCATCGGACTTATTTACGAAAATAGCTGAAGCTCCATAAGGCGAGGAACTAGAGCGAATAAGTTGCTTCGTCTCCAACTCGGATAATTGTTTGCGCATCTCTTCATTCTCCTTATTGGACATGCGATAAGGAGGACGAGTAATAGGTTGAGCTCCAGGTATAAGATTAATTTTGAACTCAATTGCTCGCTTAGATGGTAGTCCTAAAACGGGCTCAAAGATGTCAGAAAATTCACGAACGATGCGAATAAGAGAAATGACATCTTCCTCATCATCATTATCCTCATCATGAGGATTTAAAGAATATAAAGATGCAACCAAAGCGGAACCCGAATCTTTTAGAATAATAGAAATATGATTAACAAATTGCGGATGTTGGAGATAAATAGTCCGCTCAGGACATATGATATGAGCTTCATAACGATTAAGCCAATCCATACCCAAAATCATTCCAAAGCCTAAGTAAAGCATGACATGCAAATCGGCTAGGAAAGAAAAATCACACAAAATAATCTCGACGTCTTTACAAAGAAAACTAAGAGTTGCGGATTCACCAACCGGATTCGTAATTCTTAGAGAAGTCAATAAAGCAACAACACTTAAAGAAAAAGTGACTACAAGTTCCTTTGATATAAAAGAATGGGATGCACCCGTATCAAAGAGAACTCTAATAGGCTGATCATGAAATATAATGATGCCATCAAGGACAGAATGAGACATACCTTGACCGCGAGATGTGTTTCCAGGGGCTTGAGCAACGTTTAATGTTCCCTCCTTGCCTTGAAGCCTAGGACATAAATGCATAAAATGATCTGGACTTTTACAATAGCAACAAGAGCGAGGCTTTGAACATTTGTTCGCAAAATGGCCTTTAGCACCATAGTTGAAGCATTTCCTATCACTGGGGGAAAATATCTTTGCAGCAGGAGTTGCTTATTTACCCTTTTTGTTGGGGTAAGGACCTTTGAACTTGTTAGGCCTTTTCTTGTTGTTGAAGTTTGGTTTGGCAGCCACCACTTCAACATCAGTGTCCTTATCAGCCTCTTCAAGACGAAGAGCGATATCTATCAGTTGATCGAAAGAAACTTCTAATTTTAGAAGCAATGGCTTCTTGAGATTCTTGTTTAAGCCATAGACGAATCTTTGGTTCTTCTTCAATGGGGTGTTGATGTATTCAACCCAATATTTAGACAGTGACTCGAAGGATGCGACATAATCTGTCACAGAGGATTCACCTTGAACAAGGTCTATAAAACGACGAGCCAATGTCACCTTCTCTGCTTTTGGTACAAATTTTAATTCGAAGCGTTCCCGGAATTGCTCCTAGGTGAGATCTGCTTCATTAATCTTAGAAATAAGAAGTTCGTACCAATCCAATGCTCTTTCTTGGAGCATACTAGAAGCCACCTGAACACGGTGAAGATCGATAAGATTCATGCGAGAAAAGATTCGATCGCATGTTCTTAACCAAGCCTGGACTTCAATAATAGTTTCGGAACCCTTGAATGGTTTCCCACCCAAGTTGGTATAATCGTTGCACAAGCGTGCAAATCCAGACTTATGATGGGTAGGTTCCTGATTAGGACCAGCTGCTTGAGCATTCTTTACTAAATCAAGAAGCTGCTGAGTAGTCATGAAAACTCCATCCTGGGGAGTAACTGTAGATGGTCCAACTCTGGGACGACCTGGTCTAGACATTCTCTTCTTTAAGGAAGAGAAAAGAAGAAAAGTTATTCTCCAAATAAATATCAAGCAAGTCTTGATAGATAAAACAAGGATTCATAAGAGGAAATAGGATAAATCGGTACGAAGACCCGAATTAAATCCTAGGCACGACTCCTAAGTTGGACTTAGGACGATGATCCCTGTCAAGTTATTCTACATTGTTCCGAAGTTTGGCTCTGATACCAAGCTGTGACGCCCCACCTCTATACCCACGCTAGCCAAGAACACTACGATGTAATGCTGTCGACTAGCACAGAGAATAAGGGTGTTGAGGAGCGACCATCCATGTAACTTCTTTGTGCGAGCACCGATATGTCAGATAGTATAGCATGAACTTCATTTAAGGAGGAAATCCGACATAATGATACAAACTCAAAGCTATCACACGGTGGCTTTATGAAATGACCCTCTCTTCTTTGTCCTTAATTTGTAAGGATTTTTTTTACAATTGAGATATATATATATATATATATATATATATATATATATATATGAGATGTACATATACATATTTCTGAAACCTAGAGTCATCTTTTTTCAAACAACATCTATATATCCAGGATCAAAATCTCAACCAATATAAATATATCAGCATGTATATATATCAAGATATGCACATGCATGTGCCTTTCTTGTTTGCATCAGAGTTCTGGAAAACAAGAGGATAATTTGATTGATTAAGTTTAATCAATCCACACATAGCTTAATTTAATATATACAACCAAATCCATCCATACATGTATCAATATATATTTATTTTCAAACTCCTGATTCCTTGCTAAATTCTCTAGGGAGTGTAAATCCTAGAAACTATATAATGGTAGTATGATTGTCTATAAATTAAGGGTTTGGTGACTGTGCTCTGGGAAAAATGATATATGTTCCTATCATTATCCATGTTTTATTTTCTTATAAAATCTGTATAGAGTACAGGACCTTTTTGAGAATGTTTTTAAGTGATATATCACATTCAAAACTTAATTCCTTGATACAAGGATGCTAAGTTAAAATAAATACAAACCTATCTGAGTTTCCTATAGCCATGAGTATCTATGTCATGATTCAACCAGGCTCTTTGTTCTGGTGTAACCCATAGGGTCTTAAAATACATTTTTGATCAAGGTCTTAAAATAGAGAAATTCGAGTTCATGATAAAATACAATGATAGCTGGTGTGCTAAACTTTGAACCAAACATATTTATATATATGGGTATACCTATATACATATGCACCCTTTTGGACCTTGCTTCCAACTCCTATATTACTGACCCTTGTCTTATTTAAAAATAGGTATAAAACATTTGTGTAAAACCAGTTGAATTATGGAAACATTACAGACATATAAAATACATTCTCCCTATGCTTATCATCTTTTGTCTACATATACCATGTAGAGAAAAGAATAAAACCATTTGATTTTTACTGAGATTCAGCTATCCAGATTTTCCAAGACTTATCCCTTTTTAAAGACTCAAGATTGACTAATACATTTATAAAATGTGACCATCCAGTTTATCATAGTATTCTTGGCCAATTCACTTACAAGAATTTACATTAACTTCTTCAACATATTAGATATTATCCAGATTCTTAAATTCCAGTTACAAACCAAATTCTTAGCAAAATACTTAGCATCATATCTATCCAATGTTCAATACTTAATACAGGTAGCAATTCAAATCATCAATACATGCAGATTTCATCATTTATTCTCTTATTTAACTAAGGTTAGCATGCTATAATCTTCTTCTCAGAGCCTTGCTCCTACTCCTATAGATGCTGCAGTCCCTGAAAATGCATTTGGAGCTGCCCCATTTTAAATGAGACACCCCAGATGCCATTATCACACTAGGGTCAGACACATGTCTGGTATGAGAAAATCCACAAAAAAATTTGTAAATCAAGTTAAAGTTAAAACAGGGAGATACGTATATAATTCTGCCTTAGAGAACAAGTGATTCATGTGTGCATATTCTGTGTCAGTGTGCAGGTGCACACTTAGGTATACCTTTCCACAAACCCCAAAAAGACATGGTACATTCCTACATTCATATAATTCAATCATGAATTAAACAAACATCCATACAAACAAGGAAATCTCCCAAAAATGAATTTTAAACCCTTTTTTTTCACTATCCAGATTTCATTCCAGGAAGACTCTAGTTCCTCTTTTTATCAAATTCTCTAATCTTGATATGTTCATCTATCTTGGTCTCATCTGCAATTTAATTGAATCAATGGACACACTGTAATGGACTAATTCACTCCATTACACAAAGATCTCAGGACTTAAACAAGCCATGTGTCAACTTGTGTTACTCAAGAAAACAAGTCATTCCTACAGTGTTCTGGATCCCCATTTCCTAATCAAGTTTAAGTTAATAATAACTCTTTTGATATTTCAGGACTAAACCAATCAGTGATCCATTTCACTAACTAAAACATCCATATCAAGGCATCTCATATTAATCATAACCAAGCAGGGACAATTAGGAAAACAAACATTGTTATCTATTTAAATGGGACTCTATATGTGCATACATATTTTCTGGTATTTTAAAGAAGTAAAGGCAACTACCAGTGGCTTATGGCTTTTAAGAGAGTTTTTCCTTTTTGCAAGTATTTGTGCTTGAGTTAAACTTAGATTGACCAAGTTTCACTGAACCACAAAATTTGTTTGCTATGTGTATGAATCTTTATACATTTTTATTGAATTAGGAGCATCAGCACATAGGCAACCCTATTGCACCCCTAATTCCTTTTTGTCTCAAGCCTCAGCACTTATACATGTGTATATTGCAGCACAATATGTTTTCATTTCTCTGAGTTAAGCCAAAACCAATGCTACTTGCCCATATTCAACATTTTTTTCCTGGGTATTTGTTTATGTTCCTAAACATTCACATATCAGAGATCTGGGTTCATAAAACATATATGTATACTAACAATACTTAAAACTTTCTTATAATAAAACAAGTAGAACAACCAAAAAGAATCAAAACATTTTCAGTTCTAAAATCACAGATAAGCATTCACATATGAGAATACACTTTTAAGAAAATTACTTATGACTGGCTGCCTACATTAGGACTTATTGCCTTAGATTTTGAGTGAGTTTTCTCACCTAGCTCTCTTCTTTGCTTCCTTAGTTAGCTTATAAACTTCTGCCTTTTGTTTCAAGCTCTGTTCCTTCACTTGCCTTATTTTTTATGTGGTTTATATATTTTTTTCCAAATTTTCCACTAGGAAGGAGAGGAGGCTGCTGCATATATATATACAGAGTTCTTCTTAGGGTTTTGGGTATTGGCTAAAGCCATTTTTGCCCACCAGAAAATTATGTTATCTGCATTCATTTGAACCCAAAATTCTACCCTCCCCGGCTTAATTTGGTGAAGAGAAAAGTGGTTATTTACTTTGGTTATTTTCAGAAATCTTACTTTTCCATAAAATGCTTTTTCTCTTGTCCATTTGCATGCTAAATGTGTGATCTGATTTCCCAGCAATATTTTATATACTTTTTCCTTTCTTAATTCAGCCCATACAAAAATACATTTTTGTTTTCCTCCCATTTTCTATTTTTAGCCTTCACTTTATTATCTGGTGTTTTCCTTTTTATTTATCCATAAGAGGAAAAACATATTTGTGTGTTTCATTTTTATTAGTTTAAATTCTAATACTTAGTTAGTATACTTACATATATGTTTTACAGATAATAACTTATATGCATATATATATATATATATACTTCTATATTACTTTATACTGATACACATATGCACATGTATACTTAATTATATTTCTGCATATAGCACATTTGAGGGTTTTCTATATTTGTCAGTAAATATATATATATATATATATATTTCCATACATAGCATCATGTGCTTGTTCATAGTATCAGGGATCTAGCTTTACTCATGTGTATTTTCTGTGCACAAATGCACATCATCAAGCTATCTCATTTTTCCCTTAAACATGGGTTTAAAAAAAAGATTACTTAAAAAAAATTATTTCAAGCTTATTTATATTTTCCAAGGTAAATTCCTAAAATCTTGGGTCATTACATACACCCCACCTTTTAGGAATTGTGTCCCACAATTTTTCCAAGCTTAGATCAGAAAACAAGTACTCTTTAACTACTTAGATTTCTAGTTCTATCATAATAACTAAAAATACATGCATCCAAAAGAAAAACAAATTTAAAATTAGATTTACCTCTAATCTGAAAATAGCTTAGGGTAGTTCATCCTAACCTTGTCCTCTAATTCCCAGGTGCAATCACTGGGATCAAGACTCCATTGGACTTTCACAAGCTTCAGTGATTTATTTCTTAATTTCTTCACATCCTTTGCCAAAATCCCTACTGGATCTTTTTCATAAATCAAATTAGGATTTATCTACACTTGGGTTGGGGTCTCTAGAATTTCTGCCTTGTCATGTACCCACCTTCTCAGTTGTGATACATGAAAAACATCATGCATCCCTTGCATGTTTTCTGGTAATTCCAGCTTGTATGCCAAGGAACCAATTCTTTCCAGAATTTTGTATGGTCCAATATATCTCGGGGTTAACTTGCCTTGTTTCCCAAACCTCAGCACATTTTTCATAGGTGAGATTTTGATGAAAACAAAATTTCCCACTTCATATTCTACCTGCCTCCTTCTCATGTCTGCAAATTTCTTTTGCCTATCTTGAGCTGCTGCCATTCTTCTTCTTATCAACTCAATTTTTTCCTTAGTTTCTTGTATGTACTCAGGCCCTAAAATAGCCCTTTCTCCTGCTTCTACCCAACAAACATGTGACAAACAAGGCTTACCATATAAGGCTTCAAATGGAGCCATTCCTATGGTGCTTTGATAGCTGTTGTTGTATGTAAATTCAACTAGATGAAGACAATCTTCCCAGTTGCCCCCAAAGTCCAGTACACATGCTCTCAACATGTCCTCCAAAACCTTGTTTACTACCTCAGTCTGCCCATCTGATTGAGGATGGTAGGCAGTACTTAGGCATAGTTCACTTCCCATTGCTTCTTGAAAGCTTCTCCAGAATTTTGAGGTGAAGATGGTATCCCTATCACTCACAATGGTTTTGGGAATGCCATGTAACTTTACCACTTCCTTTATAAAAATTTGAGCTAATTTTGGTGCTTTCCTTTCTGACTTGACTGGGATGAAGTGTGTTACCTTGGTTAGCCTATCAACTATCACCCATATGCTTGTATTGCCTCTCTTAGATCTAGGCAGCCCATCTATGAAATCCATAGATATATCTTCCCACTTCCACTGTGGTACACTAAGAGGCTGCATCAACCCTGATGGCCTTTGGGTTTCAGCCTTGACTTGTTGGCAAGTCATACATTTGGCAATGTATTTAGCTACATCTGATTTCATCCCTTTCCACCAGAAGTCGCTTTTCAAATTTGGGTACATCTTTGTGTTGCCTGGGTGTATGGAGTATTTACTTCTGTGATATTCATTCAATATCTCTTTCTTCAATTCTGTGTCCTCTGGCACACACATCCTATTTTGGTATCTCATATAACCATTTTTATCAATATGGTGATTCATCACTTCCTCCCCTTTTGAGAGGAGCATTTTCTTCTCTAATAAGTTGGCATCCTGTTCTTGCATTTTTCCTACCTTCAGAATTAAATCTGGTTGAAGTGTCATTAAGCTTAACTTCCCTTTATCTTCTTGTGCACCATGCACCTGCTCATCAATGTGCACACAACTATTCTCCCCAATTTCTAACTCAGTCAGCAAAGACAAATCCTTGAATTCTTCTATCATCATCATAGCCAATTTAGCATGTTGTCTACTTAGAGCATCTGCAACTTTGTTTGCCTTGCCTGGTGTATAAAGATGTCAAAGTCATAGGCAGCTAAGAACTCCACCCATCTATGTTGCCACATGTTCAAATCTTTTTGTGAAAATAAATATTTTAGAAACTTGTGGTCATTGTAAAGTTCAAACTTAGTGCCTAACAAATAATGTGTCCAAAGTTTCAAAGCATAGATCACAACTGCTAATTCAAGATCATGTGTGGCATACCTCACTTCATGGGGTTTAAGTTGTCTGGATGCATATGCAATGACTTGGCCTTGTTGCATCAACACTGCACCCAAGCCAAATCCACTAGCATCAGTGTATACAACTAATTCTTCATTTCCATTAGGTACTTTTAAAATTGGAGCATTCACCAATGCCTCCTTCAACTGTTCAAAAGACTTTTCACATTTTTCTGACCAAACAAAAGCTTGGTTCTTCCTGGTTAGGTTAGTAAGTGGTGTAGAAATTTTTGAAAAATCTTTTATAAATCTCCTATAATACCCTGCCATCCCCATAAATGACCTCACTTCACTCACAGTGTTTGGCCTCTTCCATGCTTGGATAGCCACTACTTTATTGGGGTTCACAGAAATTCCTTGGGCAGATATAACATGGCCAAGAAAATGCACTTCCTCTTTCCAAAATTCACATTTTGAGTATTTTGCCTTTAAGTCTTTTTCCCTTAGTCTAGACAAAACCATGTGCAGATGACTTTCATGCTCTTCCACTGTTTTGGAATAAATCAAAATGTCATCTATAAAAATAAGCACAAACTTGTCTAAATAATCTCTAAAGGTTCTATTCATTAAATCAACAAAGTATGATGGTGCATTGGTCAAGCCAAATGGCATGACCAAAAATTCATACAACCCATACCTAGTGTTAAAGGCAGTGTACTTGATGCTTGATTCTTCCACCTTCATTTGATGAAAACCAGATGCTAAATCTAGCCTAGAGAATACTCTTGCTCCAGCCAATTGATCAAAAAGATCATCTATTCTTGGCAGTGGGTATTTATTTTTAATGGTTACCTTGTTTAATTCCCTATAATCTATGCAGAGCCTCAAGGTACCATCTTGTTTCTTAACAAACACCACTGGAGCCCCCCAGCAAGAATTACTGGGTCTTATAAAACCCTTATTTTCTAATTCCTCTAATTGTTTCTTTAATTCTTTTAGTTCATTTGGCCCCATCCTTGTTTGCTTTTTAATCACTGGGCTTGCTCCTGGGACTAAATGAATTTGGAATTCCACTGGCATATGGTTTGGAACACCATTAACCTCCTCAAAAACATCCAAGTATTTATTGACTATGGGAATTTCCTCAATAATATGTTCACTGGAATCTTTACCCAAACCAATCAAATGACACAATTTTCTTCCCTTGGACACTTCACACAAAATTGTGATCCTCTGGCTTCCATCGTTTTTCAATGATATGGTGGATGAGTCTAAGTTAATTATGGCCTTGAATTGCCTTAACCAGTCTACTCCCAAAATAACACCTATGTTTGGGTAATTTAAAACATATAAATTAGAAATAAATGTATCTCCTCCTATGTTTAATTCCACATCCACACAGATCATGTTTAAAACACTAGAACTTCCCAGTGGACTTTGTATATGTAAAGGGGTTTCAACCAATATGCAACTTAATTTCAGCATTTTAACTAATTCATAGGAAATTAAAGAATGAGTTGCTCCAGTATCATATACTACTGCTATGGGTACATTACAAATAAATAGTGTACCTTCCACTTGACTGTGCTTCTCAGCATTGATCTCCACTGTTTTGCCTTTTTCTTCCAAGTTTGCTAATTTTCCTTGCTGCCTATTCTCAGGACAATTTCTTTTCATATGCCCTTCTTTCCCACATAAATAACACTTGAAAGCTCCTCCTTTCAATTCTGGGCATCTTGGTTTGATATGTCCTTCCTTTCCACATTGATGACACACAATTTTCTTCTTGGTTTCCTTAGCTTTAATATCCCCAGTAGACTTAGTACTGGCCTCTTCTTTCTTCTTATCATAAGGATGATATCTCCCCTTACCCTTCTTACTACTATTGTTCTTGAAATTTCTGAATTTTTCCCTTTCCTTGTCATGCTGCTCCAACCTCAAAGCCAAGTCAATTACTTGATCAAATGTCCTGTAAGCATAAGGTAACATGGCTCTGCTAAGTCCTGGGTTCAGACCTTTGATGTACCTATCATTCTTGGATGCTTCATCTGCCACAAGCATTGCTCCATACGTGGAAAGCCCCTCAAACTTTTGAGTGTATTCTGTGACACTTAAAGTTCCTTGCCTAAGTCTAATAAATTCTTCTAGTAAGGTGGTCTTAGCTGATGCTGGTACAAATCTTGCTTCCAACATCTCCTTGAATTGATTCCAAGTTATTTCATTCTCACCTCTCCCTGCAATGATTACTTCCCACCAGCTTAAAGCTGCTCCTTTCAGCTGTCTTGAAGCCACTTGCCTCTTCCTTTGATCATCAAGCTGCATGTCATTGAAAATCCTATCCAATGTTCTCAACCATGCTTGAATTTCCATAATACTTTCTGTCCCTTTAAAGTTTTTGCCTCCTAAATGAGTATAAGTCTTGAGTAATTTGGAGAGCTCTTCATGGGGATTTTCTTGCCTTTGTCCTGCCCCATCTCTAAATGCTCTCACCAAATCTTGCAGATTGACCATTGGTGGTGCATTGGAAGATCCTGCTCCTTGATTTGGTGGTCTTCCTACCATAATTTGCTAATAATAATTTACGTAGCTGGTTAGTTTGATTGGTAATTTTTATTATTTCAGTGGTTCTATTTACACTGAAAACACTGTTAAATTTTTAGTCTCTTTAAATTTTATTCTTATCAGAGAACTTGATTTTTTTTTTGCTATGTTTAATAACAAGCTCTGATACCAAATGAAATGACCCTCTCTTCTTTGTCCTTAATTTGTAAGGATTTTTTTTTACAATTGAGATATATATATATATATATATATATATATATGAGATGTACATATACATATTTCTGAAACCTAGAGTCATTTTTTTTCAAACAACATCTATATATCCAAGATCAAAATCTCAACAATATAAATATATCAGTATGTATATATATCAAGATATGCACATGCATGTGATGATGCATGTGCCTTTCTTGTTTGCATCAGAGTTCTGGAAAACAAGAGGATAATTTGATTGATTAAGTTTAATCAATCCACACATAGCTTAATTTAATATATACAACCAAATCCATCCATACATGTATCAATATATATTTATTTTCAAACTCCTGATTCCTTGCTAAATTCTCTAGAGAGTGTAAATCCTAGAAACTATATAATGGTAGTATGATTGTCTATAAATTAAGGGTTTGGTGACTGTGCTCTGGGAAAAATGATATATGTTCCTATCATTATCCATGTTTTATTTTCTTATAAAATCTATATAGAGTACAAGACCTTTTTGAGAATGTTTTTAAAAAGATATATCACATTCAAAACTTAATTCCTTGATACAAGGATGCTAAGTTAAAACAAATACAAACCTATCTGAGTTTCCTATAGCCATGAGTATCTATGTCATGATTCAACCAGGCTCTTTGTTCTGGTGTAACCCATAAGGTCTTAAAATACATTTTTGATCAAGGTCTTAAAATAGAGAAATTCGAGTTCATGATAAAATACAATGATAGCTGGTGTGCTAAACTTTGAACCAAACATATTTATATATGTGGGTATACCTATATACATATGCACCCTTTTGTACCTTGCTTCCAACTCCTATATTACTGACCCTTGTCTTATTTAAAAATAGGTATAAAACATTTGTGTAAAACCAGTTGAATTATGGAAACATTACAGACATATAAAATACATTCTCCCTATGCTTATCATCTTTTGTCTACATATACCATGTAGAGAAAAGAATAAAACCATTTGATTTTTACTGAGATTCAGCTATCCAGATTTTCCAAGACTTATCCCTTTTTAAAGACTCAAGATTGACTAATACATTTATAAAATGTGACCATCCGGTTTATCATAGTATTCTTGGCCAATTCACTTACAAGAATTTACATTAACTTCTTCAACATATTAGATATTATCCAGATTCTTAAATTCCAGTTACAAACAAAATTCTTAGCAAAATACTTAGCATCATATCTATCCAATGTTCAATACTTAATACAGGTAGCAATTCAAATCATCAATACATGCAGATTTCATCATTTAGTCTCTTATTTAACTAAGGTTAGCATGCTATAATCTTCTTCTCAAAGCCTTGCTCCTACTCCTACATAGATGCTGCAGTCCCTGAAAATGCATTTGGAGCTGCCCCATTTTAAATGAGACACCCCAGATGCCATTAGCACACTAGGGTCAGACACATGTCTGGTATGAGAAAATCCACAAAAACAATTTGTAAATCAAGTTAAAGTTAAAACAGGGAGATACGTATATAATTCTGCCTTAGAGAACAAGTGATTCATGTGTGCATATTCTGTGTCAGTGTGCAGGTGCACACTTAGGTCTACCTTTCCACAAACCCCAAAAAGACATGGTACATTCCTACATTCATATAATTCAATCATGAATTAAACAAACATCCATACAAACAAGGAAATCTCCCAAAAATGAATTTTAAACCCCTTTTTTTCACTATCCAGATTTCATTCCAGGAAGACTCTAGTTCCTCTTTTTATCAAATTATCTTATCTTGATATGTTCATCTATCTTGGTCTCATCTGCAATTTAATTGAATCAATGGACACACTGTAATGGACTAATTCACTCCATTACACAAAGATCTCAGGACTTAAACAAGCCATGTGTCAACTTGTGTTACTCAAGAAAACAAGTCATTCCTGCAGTGTTCTGGATCCCCATTTCCTAATCAAGTTTAAGTTAATAATAACTCTTTTGATATTTCAGGACTAAACCAATCAGTGATCCATTTCACTAACTAAAACATCCATATCAAGGCATCTCATATTAATCATAACCAAGCAGGGACAATTAGGAAAACAAAACATTGTTATCTATTTAAATGGGACTCTATATGTGCATACATATTTTCTGGTATTTTAAAGAAGTAAAGGCAACTACCAGTGGCTTATGGCTTTTAAGAGAGTTTTTCCTTTTTGCAAGTATTTGTGCTTGAGTTAAACTTAGATTGACCAAGTTTCACTGAACCACAAAATTTGTTTGCTATGTGTATGAATCTTTATACATTTTTATTGAATTAGGAGCATCAGCACATAGGCAACCCTATTGCACCCCTAATTCCTTTTTGTCTCAAGCCTCAGCACTTATACATGTGTATATTGCAGCACAATATGTTTTCATTTCTCTGAGTTAAGCCAAAACCAATGCTACTTGCCCATATTCAACATTTTTTTTCCTGGGTATTTGTTTATGTTCCTAAACATTCACATATCAGAGATCTGGGTTCATAAAACATATATGTATACTAACAATACTTAAAACTTTCTTATAATAAAACAAGTAGAACAACCAAAAAGAATCAAAACATTTTCAGTTCTAAAATCACAGATAAGCATTCACATATGAGAATACACTTTTAAGAAAATTACTTATGACTGGCTGCCTACATTAGGACTTATTGCCTTAGATTTTGAGTGAGTTTTCTCACCTAGCTCTCTTCTTTGCTTCCTTAGTTAGCTTATAAACTTCTGCCTTTTGTTTCAAGCTCTGTTCCTTCACTTGCCTTATTTTTTTATGTGGTTTATATATTTTTTTCCAAATTTTCCTCTAGGAAGAAGAGGAGGCTGCTGCATATATATATACAGAGTTCTTCTTAGGGTTTTGGGTATTGGCTAAAGCCATTTTTGCCCACCAGAAAATTATGTTATCCGCATTCATTTGAACCCAAAATTCTACCCTCCCCGGCTTAATTTGGTGAAGAGAAAAGTGGTTATTTACTTTGGTTATTTTCAGAAATCTTACTTTTCCATAAAATGCTTTTTCTCTTGTCCATTTGCATGCTAAATGTGTGATCTGATTTCCCAACAATATTTTATATACTTTTTCCTTTCTTAATTCAGCCCATACAAAAATACATTTTTGTTTCCTCCCATTTTCTATTTTTAGCCTTCACTTTATTATCTGGTGTTTTCCTTTTTATTTATCCATAAGAGGAAAAACATATTTGTGTGTTTCATTTTTATTAGTTTAAATTCTAATACTTAGTTAGTATACTTACATATATGTTTTACAGATAATAACTTATATGCATATATATATATATACTTCTATATTACTTTAGACTGATACACATATGCACATGTATACTTAATTATATTTCTGCATATAGCACATTTGAGGGTTTTCTATATTTGTCAGTAAATATATATATATATATATATATATTTCCATACATAGCATCATGTGCTTGTTCATAGTATCAGGGATCTAGCTTTACTCATGTGTATTTTCTGTGCACAAATGCACATCATCAAGCTATCTCATTTTTCCCTTAAACATGGGTTTAAAAAAAATATTACTTAAAAAAAATTATTTCAAGCTTATTTATATTTTCCGAGGTAAATTCCTAAAATCTTGGGTCATTACACTTTATATAATCTTCGGAAACAAACATAGAAGTAAACATAACATAAATCAGTCACGGACATCCATATCACAAAGGCGGAAAAAAGATATGAATATATATAACACATGAAAGTGTTCATCAGAGTAGTGGTCAGAAAGGTCTTATCTACTCTAATAGGCAGGAATATATCCAAACCAATCAATATATATAATATATCATATATCATCCAAACAATCATCAATCAGCATAAAATAAATTTATTCTCACTTATATAAAAATATAAGCGAGTCAGAAAGAGTGAGTTGTACTCACTTTGATTCCAATTTGCAACTTTTTATTTCGAATAAAATTAAACAGGCGTTTAATTTTATCCAAAATTTTCGCTGGCTCCAATCAACTCCAATCTAGCTCCATCGCGTAGTGTTTACGAATATGAACCCAACACAACTTGTATCGTCAAATTCCGACCTCGTATGAAGAAGTTATGATATTTTAAACATCACACGATTTAATATAAATTAATTTACAGATTTTATTTTATTTTTAACCTACATTTAATTTGGGCCTTTGATTTCAAGAGATGAGATTGTGTCCGCATCTATTCCTCTCTTCGTTCCCAGGCATCACGCGTGCGTTTAACCTATCGGCCGCCTTCATCTCTTCGATGCCGCATGTGATGCCCCACCTCTATGCTCACGCTAGCCAAGGACACTACAGAGTAATGCCGTCAACTAGTGCGAAGAATAAGGCTGTTGAGGAGCGACCATTCGTGCAATTGCCTTGTGCGAGTACCGATATGTCAGATAGTAAACCATGCATTTCGTTTCAAGAGGAAATCCGACATACCGATGCAAACTCAAAGCTACCACACGGTGGCTAAGTGGACCTCGGAAACAAATATAGAAATAAGCATAACATAAATCAGTCACAGATGTTCATGTCTCAAAGGCGGAAACAGATATGAATATAACACATAGAAGTGTACATCAGAGTAGTGGTCAAACAAGATCCACAATATCAAAAAAGAATAGTTACAAGTACTAGACAAAAGAATAAGTATACATCAAGGAGTCTATATCTCAAATGTATAACAACAAAAACTTCAAATGTAATGTGGTTAGGCAAAAGTCAGAAGACGATCCCAGATAAGGAGTCAAGCAGAAGCACCTGTAATATCTCGGTCTGAACCGAGTATTATTTAATAAGAAAATAATAAACGGATCAGTCTAGCTATAATTATCATTAAAGAAATGAGATATAAGCAGAGATATAATAAAAACGTATGATAACAGTAATGTCATACCAGGACAAGTATGATTTAAACAACAACCAAATCATAAAATATCTCAAGAATCTCGAAGCACCAAAAAGAATATCATATTCTTTATTTTATTCACCAAACTACAAATATTGACAAACGTACTAATGCCAATCGCAAAAGTTGGTGAAACATAAATTCTAGAAATCATCATATAGAAATCCAGAAATCACAAAGGGGGAGGCCTATCACAAACGGGAGCATGAAAACTCACCAACACGTGTATCACAAACGGAACGATATTCCATGGTTGCTAACCATAAATTTTGAGTCGAAGCTCCACAAACGGTCCGAAGACCACGGGTGGCTACCCCGTTAAATTGAACCGAAGTTCCACAAAATGGGGTTTAGTCTCCCTCGCAGACAAATAGACATCGCACATCGCTAGTCTAAATCACAAAATGATCATCATCGATCAATAAAAAGTGTGAATTACACTAAGACAGTAAATATAAGAGTTTAGCTTCATGTCCCATAACCACTAGCTTAACTTAAATATTTACGAACAAATTGTAGATTTCCACTCGAAAATTGTCATAGGATTTTCAATCGAACAAGTCCATAAATTAACCGACGAAGTAAACGCAAGCGTTTCATACCACTTGTTTTGTTAAGCCGTTTAATTAGATTTTCTCGAACGAATGAGGTAAAGGTTCGTATATACTAATAGATTAGAAAACGGTTTTATAAACGAACTTTGTATTAAAAATAGAGTTGAAATCATCTTTGTAAAAGTGTTTGGATATTTACTACTAGTATAGAAACCTTTGTATTTAAAAGTGACAAATTACAAAATGATTGTAGAAACAATCAATCACCAAAATTCACCTACGAAGACGTGAATCAAATCCAAAGAAATCGATACCGAATCCATCAAAATGGATATTCCCGAAAATCCCGGAAAAGAAGTTATCAAAGTCAACAAAGGTGATAACTGTTGGAACCTCCATTCTATGGTTTCAATGACAACAACTATACAATATTATATATATACATATACATTAACATATGTAGGCATTCAAGATATTCATCACGTCAAAGAGCTATGATTTGAAGATTTCAAGGAGATTATTCTGTAAACAAATGTGTAAGTAGTATATAGAATTATTGTACAATCTCCAATGAAGTGACACACACAACACATTATAAATTTTGGAAATAACATACTCCAGACGTCTGCAGTATATACTCAGACGTCTGCAGTAAGTTTCAGGAAATTCTCTGAAACAAACTCCAGATGTCTGAGCTTTCCTGCAGACGTCTGGTGCCGAACATTTTTTTAATAAACGGCTATATTCTGAAAGGTTGCGAAACTTTAAACAAACGTTCTTCTTCTTCAAACAGTTGCAACCAGGTATCAAAGCTAGGATTTTCAAAGTTTTGACTTTAAACCACCAAAAATTTAAATGTTCACCAAATCAATTCAAACCAAAATCAAATGTACATGCACAAGAGTTAGGAATTCATACCTAACAACAGAGATAGCCATAGTCATAGATATGAGACAAAAATCTCACCTTTAAATCCAAAAACGATGAAAGAGAAGCTTGAAAGAAAAAGGAGATCAACTACTCTTCAATTCCAACTCTAGAAGCTTGAATCTAAGCTCAAAAGAAGAACATTTCCTAAGTTAGGTTTAGGAAATTTCTGAAATTAAAGAGAGAATGAGTTGGAGAAGATGAAGAGGGAGCTTACGAAGGCTTTTCCAAGAGTTTGGAGCAAGACTTGAGTTTGCAAGAGGAACTAGGGCTTGGAGTTTCTAATTTCTCATTCCTCTCCCCATTTTCAGTTTTGAGCTTGAGAAAAAGAAATGAAATGAATAAGTGGAGATGGGAGGAGAGGGCTGAACTAGGTTATAGAGTGAGTTGGGGTGAAACCCAAACCCAAAGGCCAATAGAAAATGTCAAAATTCAACTTACTCCAAACATATCGATGTTTATACTCAAAAAGGTCGCAAATGCCGTTTTGTACTCAATGGAAGTGGTCTCGAGTCCCAATTCGACTGTTTACAAAAAGTATCTTTTCGGACTTTAATCCGATTAACGATTCTACATTTAAATAAAATATTTAAATATACAATCGTAAAATATGCGGGTTGTTACACCGCACCACCACCATCGCATTCGACGACGATCAGAGACTACCATACAATAGGCCATCATGAGCTCCCCCTTCACCACAAACAACGGCGAACTCGATCGCCCATAGGCTCCGGAATTCGTGCTTGAATGGCCGGCCTTCGAGCTGAAATTGCCCCCACGCCGTCGCTTGATAATCCATCATCAACATTGGATTTATAGCTCTCGTCGAGCTCTATGATATTGCAGTTGAATGATTTTCGTTTTGTATATGGATCGAGAGATTTTTGTGGGATAAGGATTGAATGATTTCGATCGTTCAAATGTTAGAGGCGGTTGTTGACCAAGATTCTTTAGGGTTTGTGAAAAATGAAAGAAATGAAGTCCTTATATAGAAAATTTCAAAACACTATTCACCCGAAAAAATTTCGAACCCCAAACGAAGCGTGCCGCTTGGCGTTTATAATGTTTTACCCCGATTCCAAACATAGTGGAATATATATCGGGTGCCAATTCCATCGTGTTTGGAAGATAGGTTTTCGAATCGACTTATTTTAATTAAAATTCACTTAAATAAATTTCTACGTGTTTCGGCTTCCCACAACTAAACCGTAAGTCCGATTGATACGAAATTTGAAATCCTACAATAATATAACATTATGGATCCAATAAAGCTGGTTTCATCAAAATCGGAGACGTGTCAAAAATGACTATTTTTACACGTTAATTAATTATTAAAATTTCCAATTTCAATAAATTAACTTTTAAATCAATTTTAAAAGTTTACTAACATCATTCTAATTCAAATTTATAAATCTTTTTCATTCACATTAGATTCAAAATCAAATTATTACTGCAATTTTTAAATATTAAATTAACAATTTAATTATCCAATTAAATTATTATATTTGAAATATAAGTTATTCAGCTTATAAAATTATCTCATGAATATTTAAAATCAATTAAATATTCCTATTTCTAATGACTGAAATTCTAGGTCGTTACAAATATAAGTGCATAAGGGAAACATTGCTTTAAGGATAAAGGAATGATATATAAGAAAGTCTATTTATACAACTAAGAATAGGTATTCCATAAGGCTCAAAGTTAATCACATGATAAGGTTTAAAATGGCATAGATGTTTCACATTCAAAGGGCTATACAATGTAAGTGAACACAAGCAATATATAAGCCAAATGATAAATCTCAAAATGGAGAAACCTCAAACACAAAATATGCCAAAATGGCAAACTCATATATCTCCAAAAGGAGGATATAATCTCAATCTCAGAAATAGGACCCAAAAGCCCAAACAAAAAGCCCAACAGCTATAAATATGGACCTAACAGCCCAATAATAGCACGATAGCTGTAAAAAAAGAAAGGACCCAACAACCCATTTGTAGCTACAAAAACCCAGATTGGACCCAACAGCCCAATAAAAAGCCCAACAGCTATAAAATATGAAAGGACCCAACAGCCCAATCTATGGCCCAACAGCCTGCCAAGTACCATGTACTAGAGACCCCCGGCCTCTTTTAGGACCCAACAGCCCCTAAATAGCTCCTCAGTTATATATATAAGTATATGTACACGTAGAACCCAACAGCTCAAATATTGGCATTCACTTGTGAATGTGTCACAAACTCTCAGCTAGGAACCCGAAAAGCGGTAACGTGCGTCTCATACCACACATTCTCACTAAATGGTTTGCTAACCGTTGGTCAATGCCACATTGGAAAACGCAAAGCTTGTCTCATATCATCGACAAGTACAAATAAACCTCATGATGGTTCCTCATGAACCATAAGTCTCAAAATAGGAAATCACAAACTCAAAATTGCCTCATATCATCAGCAAGTATAAAAACATCGTGATGGCTCTCACCGACCACAACTCCTAGAATAGGAGATATCAAACCATAAAACTCACCAAATATTGGCCATCCCAGATAATTCTTATAAATAGAATTCTAAAACTCAAAATATGCCATAAAATGGCAAAACAACTCAGAATCGATAACCTCTAATAGCTTCGATCGTACAAGTCCAGAATTAACCGAAATAGTGAATGCACGTGTCCCATACCACGTGTTTTACTAGATCATTTAATTCTCTTTCTTATACATTCGAATAGTGCAAAAATGTGTATTTAATATTTAAAATAATTTACTAGAGAAAACTAGCTTTTAAAACTATTTTCCGAAAACGCTTGTTGAAACCCATATTTGAAATTCCATTATTATAGGAAATAAATAGATTTTATAATTGAAAATAATTTAAAATATTATATAATAATTATTTTGAAATGTCCATTTATTTCAAAAATTATTTCAAAAAGGTTTGGAGAAAACTGTGCTCGAAAACAAGGAAAAACAAGGAATATAGCTCAAACCCGATAACTTGAATTCAATTCAAATTCAACTCAAAATCAATTCAAATTCAATTTAAATTTGATTTTTAAATTCAATTTAAATTTGATTTTCAAATTCTCAAAATTTAGCTAGCCTATTGATAGGCATCATAACACTACAAAACATCTCAAAAAATCTTGAAAATGAGAAGCAAAAGCTAGAAAAACAAGCTGGAAGGAACTGGAAACAAAAAGAAACACACACAAACAACTCAGGGAATGAAGGCTCCCCAGGTCAACCGCCAGGTCGACCTCACTTGTCCCTAGGTCGACCGTACGGTCGACCTAAGGATGGGCCAGGTTGACCTAGCGGTCGACCTATGAAGTCTTCTTACGCGAATTTTGTTCCAAACGTTTTGCAAGCCGCGAACTGATTTTTGAGGTGATATTTCACATAGCAAACGAACTCTAGAGTCGATGAAATTTTGCAGTAATCAAATACAACATATGAACTATTATCTGAAAGAAATCCGGTAGCATTTCTTCGCCGGAATCAAAAGATATAAACATACAAAGATGCAACCCAGAACTGATTTTCACAGAGAAATAAAAACTACATAAAACAATTACAGATAGAAACTTTTTTGTACAGATTCAAGCTATTTGCACTTTGAATTGGCTAGAATTTGTGAGTTTGAGTTTTCTTCTACTTAAGAAATAAGGTTAGAGAAAGCCTTATAGCAAATTTTGGCTATCGTCGATGGTATGAGGCAACTATTATACTTGATGATTTATTTTGAGTTACTTCTTTAGAGGTACTTTATGCTTAAGTGTTATTTATTCACATAAGATATGGACATACTTTTCTATTGCTTCTTCTCATTCGAGAAGAATTATCACCTTGTATTATATGCTTCATAGTATCGTCTATTCTTATTAACTGATTGCTTTAGCTAGACTGACTCGTGTATTTTATACTCGGGTCAGACCGAGTCATTTCAGGTTAGCTTTCAGTTATGGGACTTAACTTTGACGCATCTGCTTGGATATCAGCCTAGCACTTTGTGTAGTTTATATTTCCTTCCGCTTGACTTTGGTATGTATTTTGATTAGGTTTATATAGTGTGGTCTCTGAACCACTTTTGTGTATCATTTTGTATTGTACTGGGATTATATCAGTGTATATGTATTTATATATATGATGTTTATTGTTCTGTGATGTGATATGCATTATGTTATTGTATTTTGTTCTGATAGATCCATTAGCCACATATAGTTTTGTATTAAGCATTTATTGGATATGTCGATCCACAAGAGATAGAAAAAAAATATAGAGCATTTATCGACGTACTCAGTAGAGGTTTAAGACAAGATTATAGATGGTCCCTCCTAACCAGCCCTATTCTCCGCATTAGTAGACAGAATTACCCAATAATTCTCTTTATTAATGTGGGTCTCGGCATTGGTGAAATTTCGAGGACGAAATTCTTTTTAAGGGGAGAAGAATGTAACACCCCGTAATTTGGCTTTAGTTAATTAGTTAGTTATAATTATGCTCCGAAAATGGAATTTGTGCAAACGATGTAATTTACTTTGAAGCTTGCACAACTATGTTTGTGGTGAAATTCTGAGCAACTTTCATATTTGGAGTTTTGCGATCGGAGTCCAAATGAAGAAGTTACAAATGAAAACAAATTCGAAATGAAAATAATTAAATAAGGAATAATTAACGTTTTTATATTAATTAACCGGGCCAACAGACCGACCCATCATTGGGGACGGTCGAACCACAGCCTTCGATTGGTCAGCCAAGGACGGTCGACCGATGGCGACCTTGCGCTACAGTAAACCTAGGCCGCAATGGCCTGGATTTAATATATTTTGATCAAACGGTTCTGGTTGATTCTAGCGCCATAACCCTTCCTTTCTCTTCTCATAATTTTATAGAGGCAACAGCGAAGCTCTATCATTTCTTCTTCTCCACTTTCTTTCTAAATTATAAAGATAAGGTATTTGTATTTATATTCATACAAATCGGAGAAGAGTAGAAATCTAATAAAAAGGAGAAGAAAAGAGAATCAACCATATGCGTATTTGAGGTAATTTATATATTTGTATCTATTTTCTCTCCCAATACAAAATCTCTTCTCAGATCTGTAATTCTAATGTATGTATATACCCTTTTATACATATCTCTTGGATTAAAAAGTATTTGTAGATGAATCAAAGGTTCTACTTTAGATCTGGAGATTTGGATCACTTTTAAAAGGTTAGTGGGAATTTTATAGATTGTTATAATAGAAAATTATCCCGTTGGTGTTTATTTGACTTTTATGCCTAATTGGATAATTATATATATGTTGTAGGCAACAAATTGAATACTATTTGACTATAATAAATATCTCCTACATATTCTTGTTTATGAATTGATTTAGTATTGTATACAACCTGACCTGGAAATTAATCCCAAAAGTATGAATTTAGAATATTAATTTGAATGAAACTTATTCCAGATCTAAAATAGGTTGTATAATTATGTTATAAATTTGGATTATTACCCTAATCTTGTTAGAATATAAACTTTTCTATATTTGGAATTGTTGGAATTTAGATCCGTTCAAAATTTGTAAATTAGTTAAATTTCTTTCCCTTTTATAAAGATATAGCGTTTGATCTAACAAGGAATAAATGCAAATAGAAAAAGAAAGAGATGTGTAAAGTATGAATTCAGTGTAGTTTACACTGTCTATTTCAATAATAAAAGGATATTATTATTCCTTGTAATTTCAAACGATGCAATCTTTTATATTTTAAAGATAAATCTTTTGTTATGGACTAATTTTTGAAAATTATAGTGGATAATCTTTTAGATACGATTCCAATATTTTAACATGGAAAAGAGTATTCTAAAAAAGGTATATAACTAGAACATATTTAATAAAAGAAAATATTTGTACGTAATTACTGCGCTAATAATAATTAAATAAAAATCTAATAACGACGCTTGTTCGTAATATTCGCCTTTAGGATAATTAACTAATGAGAAAATAATTTAAAAGGCTGTAACTCTAATAAATGGTAATAAATATGGGAGTTGCAATAAATTAATAGGTTAAATAGATTAATGGGACTGATAAAAATGGAATAGATATAAAAGGTTACTGAATTTGAAATTAGTAATCATACAGAAATGTTTGTTAGGATTTTATGGACAAATTGATATTTATGAGTATTAAACGGTGATTTATGGGTAGATAAATATTTAAGTTGAATCTTATTGCCTTAAATAAAAAGGGAATTAGTAAGCTAAGGCCAATGTCTACCGAAGATAATATAGATAAAGACTTAGGATGGTTATTGGACTTAGTGAGTTAGTAATGCGAGGTCAATAGAGTCACTTGATGAAAGGCTGCCATTCACTTTGATACTAACAACATCGGGTGTACTTACTACTGATGTGAGATATCACTAATCAATGACCCGTGACTACGTGAGAGATTGGGCTTGCTTTCTTAAATGGAAAGTATTAAATGGTCCAAATTTGGATTTAGGAGCGGTGAGGGATATCTCCATAGGGGTTCGCTTCTGGTTTAAGGTCTTAAGTGGCCGAAGGGTCCGCCTCTTTGCTAAATGGATGTATTGAGTAACCTAGTGAGATTCCAAATAAATAAATAAGGATGTATCTAAAAAGATTTTACTTCAATGTTGAGGTCTTAAGTGGCTAAAAGGTTCGCCTCCCTACCGAAGAAGTAACCTAATGACATGCCATATTTATAATCAAAGAGTGAGAGTGGATATCCCGGGAAGGTTTTGCTCCAGATTTGGGGTCTTAAGTGAATATAAAGTCCTCTTCTTTCCTATAAAAGAAGTATTAAGTAGCCAAAAGAGATTTTCAAGCAATGTTAGCCAGATAGTACAGTTGAGGATCACGCTTCTGGAAGTAGGTCTTAAATGATAGGGTCTACCTATTTTCCACTTGGAATTATTAAGTGGCTTGGATACAGTCTCTTACATTGCTAAAGTCGAAATAATAACAGTACCATTTAGGAGCACGCCTTGGGGATATGTGTTAAATGATAGGGTCTGCCTTAGTTAATGTCTTAAATGACCATAGTCTACCTATTTTCTAGTAAAAAGGTATTAAGTGGCTCGGGTACTGTTTATTACATGACTATAATTTTATCGGCGATAGATGCAGTAATAGTTGGACATTAAATTTCAGAAGCCTTAAATAGTGGTTTGAGGTCTTGTAGCTAGGACCCACTGACCATTGCCAAAATTATTAGGAAACCACCTTGGTAATAGGTCTTAAATGACAGGGTGTACCTCAATTATGTTCGTAAATGACAGAGTCTGCTTATTTCTCTTTTAAGAGTATTATAGAAGCCCGCTTCATATTTAGAAGTACTAAGTGGCTAATTAGTTTGGAAGTAATGGGTGGTTGATATGGCTTCATTAATATTTCGTACCTTGGGAAGGGGTAAGTAAGTAATCGTGTGTGTAATACAAGGTTAGATTAGAATTACTAACCTTGATGGACATAACAATTAAATAGAAACCTATCGATATAAGTTTTATGCTATGAACAGTTTATATTTTTCCGGTCACCAAAACATTGTTCTGACACCCACCTCATTACAACCTATAGGATAGAATTTAGAGGAACATGTCATTGGAGCTGGATGTGCTTTGTCATTAGAAAATCTTCTTTCTCTCATGCTCGATGATGATGTGACAATCTGCTATCCAAGGAATATCATTAATTCCAAGGTTGTAGTCATAGTCGGTATTCTTATCCTATGATTGTTTCCACTGTGAGTTTAGATTTCTATCAATCATTAATAATTCTCAAGCTTATTTGCAAGTACTAAATCCAACAATCTGTGCTTTGATGGTCTTAGGTTTTGATTTTTGTCAAAATTTAGGCCCATTAAGGTATGAATTGTTACACTATCCAATCCCGGTCTCTCCGAACCAACATTCGATAATTTTAAAAGGGTTTAGTTATCGATAGTGGAAAACTCCAGTATCGGGGTATAAAAATTTGCATATGGAAATATCATCTGTATACTTAAGTTATCATAACCCGATTATTGAAATTAACAGTCTTCTAATTATCACGTTTTCAACATTCGGCATTTGTGCTAATTACAAGACAACTTAGTTCCAATAAAACATGTCAATGTTTTATTATGGCTACTCTTATTTGTTTGGCTACTTAATGGCATAGATAAGAGATCCCTTGTTAAAAGTCAATTTACTTATAAAAGAGAGTTGGCTAGAAATAATTGATTTAGTATAAAATTAAACCTTTATTAAATAATATTAAAATATAAATTTAATTACTTATTAAATCATTATTATTACTAATTAAATCTTAATTAACTCTAATTAAAATTCTAAGTAAACTTAATTAAACCTATTTAGATTAATTAATTAAGCCCTACCTAATTAGTAAATAATTATTAACTAACCCTAATCAAATAATAATTAATTTAATAATTACACATAATTATTAAAATTATATCTTAATTAACTTATCACTTAATTAATCATTAATTAAAAACTTCCTTAACTAATTAATTAACTTTAATTCATAATTAAACTTTAATTACTTAACTTAATTACAATTAATTAATAATATATTTAATTAAGTAATTAATTAGTTATTAAAATCATAATTAACTACCAAAATAATTAACTTTTGAACTTAATGAATATTTGAAAAGGATTTTTAAAACTATTTTCAAAAAGAATCATTTTAAAAATCTAAACACTAACTTTTTCCGAACTACATTCATATCGATTATCGTTATGAATGCAACTCGTTAAAGTTATATCGGTTTTAGATCTTTCTTCAAACTCAACTTCCAACTAAACATTTCACTTCACTTCTTTTGAAAAACATATGGTAAAGCCATTTAATTTTGAAAAACTAAACAAAGTTTAAATATTTGAATCTGTTAGTAACTTGAAACTAAAAAAAGTTTTGATTCTTTCCAAGAGATCTCAAGTCTCGTTAGCATAAAAAGATTCTAACTTTCACAACACATGTCCAAACAACCAAGTTCACATACCCAAATACAAATAAACTTCACATGTATAACAAAGATGACAACTTTAACAACAAACCAAACTTTTAGGCTACATTCAATACGTCTAATTCAAACCATAACCAATACAACACATATATAACCAAACATCATAGATCTACCACTAAACTAACATCATATCACACATATAAACACTACAAGGCATAAAGGTAAAGTCTTTCCAAAAAAATAAACATTTACTCACCAAACCCCTTTCAAATCTTTTTTCAAACTTTGAAATAGCTTAGCACTTTAAAAATCCTTTAGCAAAATTTTTTTTCACTTTAAACATGCAAATGGGCTCGGCCTAGGCATCAATTAGGTTTGGCTACTATGGAAACGGGCTCGGTCAAAATGGCAAAGGGTGAATATGGACTTGAAATTGGAAAAGAAGATTAAGTAAGAAGGAAATAAGTAATTTAAACAAGATTTAAAAGGGTTTAAACTAAAAGGATTTGATTTTTAACTTGAAAATGAAAAATGGAAGCCATTAAAAATATTTTCAAGCTTTTTAAAGAGAAAATAAAATTTTGAAAAGTTTTGGAAAGTGAGAATGGAATAAGAGAGAGAAAGTGAGATTTGTTTTAATAAAAAGAATGAAGTGAAATTACCTTTCTCCCCTAAAGTACACTTGCCCTCCATTAAAATGATGCCACCTTACCAACCTTATCTCCACCACATGTTTTACATGTGTAAAACAAGATCACTCCTTTTAACCAACATGCATTAACAAATTTGCATGTAGGATATGAAATGAGGTGATGTTTCATGTATTATTTTTTTTAATTTGAATTTTTTTACTTACAAATGGTCACATCATCTTGCATAAGTACTCTTATGTTATAAATCCTTATTTTATTTTCTAATCCATACTTAAGTCATTTAAAATGTGTAAACATATTAACTAAAGTGTTTACAACATTTTAAACAACTTTTTAATGGTGAAAGATAGAAAATTTTCAAAAAGCTTTTCGGTCACATTTTCTAATTTCTTTTGAGATAAATATTTTTGTAAGCACAATTAAAAAATCTTTTCTCCATCACTAGTTATTATTTAAAAGGGGTATTTAGAGTTTTAAAATTCATATATTTAAAGTGTACACTTGGTTGATATGGATCGATTATGTTGATTGATTGGTTGGAATCTTTTGGTGTTTGGATTATTGGTTATTGGTTAATAGTTGGTTGAGATGTTTGTTTGGGATATTTGATAGTGGTTGTGGATTTGTATTAGATGTTGAGATTTTATGTATGTTGGATTATAAAAATGCAAAGAAGATGTTGTCCGTTTGCATTTTAATTTGTGTAATTTATTTATATTGTGTGTACAGTATATCGATAATCGAAATTCGATGTAATTCAACCCTGCCACACAATAGAAATTTATACCGACGATTGTTGGTGATTTTGAAGGATTTTCTCCTTAATTCATATTTTTAGACGTTCGATTTATTTTCCGATTTTAAAATCTTTTTAAAAACTTCGATAAATCATTTTTGGTATTTTAAAATTAAATTAAAGTATGTTTATAAATAAATAAAATTGGTCGGTAAATAAAATGGTTATCTTGGAAATCAAAAGTTGTTTCGAAAATAGAAAATATTTTATTTCGTGCCGTTAGAGTATAAATTGAAGAATTTAAATCATATTATATAGTTTGAAATAAGTGTAAATTATTTTTTGATTTATAATTTATTTTAAAGTACTTATTTTTGTTATAAATGATTCATTATTAAACAGTGAGTTGTTATTTGTTATGTTTATTTTTTTGAATAATTTAATTTATATTACTTTTTCGATCATTCTCTTTTGTATATTGAATTGGATTATATAAGTGATTCACTATTGAGGTAGATTTGGTTGGTGTTTTAATGCGATACGGTGACGACATCCTTCTGCATGAATTTGTGAAATTACTATATTAGGAATATTTTGTTTATGATGATTAATAATGTTTATATATTTATTTAAACATTAATTTTGTACCATATATCTTATATAACATTATTTGAGAATTATAATATAATATATATGTATTTTATATAATTACTTTTATTATTGTATTTGAGAATTTCTTATTTCCATGTGATGAGAAATTTGAATAAATGGTTTAGTGATACCGTCTTGTATGGGATATTCGGTAACACTTCTCCAGTTATTCATTGGACTTGTCATATAGAAATAACTAGTGTGGATCGAGTGTAGTTTATAAGCCTTGAATAATTATCCGAATAACACGCGGTATATGAGACGACGTTATGTTATTTGTTTGATTATTCATTGTAAGTAAATGTCACTTGAATAGGGATTACACTCATATGAATATGTGATCAGTATATCTTATAACCATGTTTTGGCATGTAAGCAAAGCCATGTGTCGGGTAGGATTAGAGCTCTAGTACTTTATATTCATGTGTTGACGTACATAAATATAAAGCTGTGTGTCGGCTTACGTCTAGAGCTATATGTTGATATAGGATATGAGTATTATATGTCGTCCACTTGTGTCCAGCTCCCTTTATGGTTCAGGAGTGAACAGGATTGGCCAGTATTCATCCTGACATCCTGATCGAGGGGTCGCGCCTCAGATCCACGACACCGTTGTTGGTTATTAGATTCAATGTGTATCACGAGATTGGTAGTTGGTAGCCCCTTGTATCGCATAGCCAGCAGTCGGTTACCATAGGGCAAGTCCAAGGTCGTGACCAAGATTATGTGTTGACGAGCCATTGGTGGACGGGGTCTGTAACAACCCTGATTTTTGGCCATCTAATATTGAGTGATTAACTAAATTAAATTATTGGAATATTGGTCTTAATTAGTCAAATAGATAAATTTCTGATAATTAAAATATTGGGTAAATAAATGGCTTAAAAACTATAATAAACATTGGCTTATGTGACGACCCAAGATTTTTGCTATATTATTTTAATAAGCATCTAACCTAATTTATTAAAATACAAACTGATCATTTTAAAAAAATAGATAAAATTTTAGCCTTTACCATTTATTTATATATATATATATATATATTCATCTAATGTAAATTAACAGAAATTAAGTAACATATATATACATATCCAAATAAGGATTGGATAAAATGAACTATACAAATAAGATGAATTAAAATGGTTTCAAACCAGAAAATAAATGGTTATTGAGTTTAAATAGGATGGTTGTTTTCCAATAAACACATAAATGTTTTAAGGAAGTAACCATTAGATGTGAATAATTTGTAAATTAGAAATGATGTAAATTGAAAAGTTTTGAAATTGTTTCAAATGTTAATAGAAATAATAAAGAGTATTATTCAGAATATTTTGAATCTGATCTTATTTTAAAATAAGAGTTGTTTGAAAGCATTAAAGGAAACTGTTTGAACTAAAACCAAAAGTGGTTTAAAATTTAAGTATAACTTAGAGTGTAAAGGAAATAATATGTACATATGAGGGATATACATAATATCATAAATGGGTTGAAATAAACTCTAAATGTTGAGTTTTAAATTTGGAATGAGATGTGAAACCCAAGGTGCTAAGTTTTTGAACTTATAAGATTATTAATGTGAAGTTTAAATTTTGAAGCAGGAATTCAAATTGGGTAAGGTTAATGAAATTAAATTGAATTTAACTTTGGGAAAGTTAAATAAGTTAACAAGCAACCAGAATTAGAAATTTCAAGATGAAATTGAGATTAACTTGGGGAGTTAAATGGTTAATTTGAATTGGGAGTTTGTGTGATCTCAAAATGGGGTTGAGATCTGGAAATTGGAAATGGGTGGATGTTTTAAAATAAATTGGATGATATCATCCTATTGTTATTAATAATCTTTAAATTGTGAATTGGATTTGTTTAAATGAATGAGGAATGAAGTGTGGTAATATATCCATTATTGTGATAATAGGGAAATTAAACTTTAATTTGAAATTAAGGATATGGAATTACTTTGAACAGAAAATTTGAATAATTGAATTTGTAAATTAAAATTGTTTTGAACTTTTATTTGAACTTTGAAATAAGTTAAGTAAAGATAATTTAAAATTGAATTTTGAGAATTGGACTCATAATTAAATTATTTAAAGATTTGGATTATTGATTCAAAAATAAAGGTTAATTTGATTTAAGGGGTTAAATCAACATTTGAAAATTTAACTCGAATTTATATAATTCGAGATGGGTTAAAGTTGAGATTTAGATTTCATTAGTTCAAATTGAATTTAGTTTGAATTAATTAGAATTGAAGATGGATAAGTATAAAATTGAAATGGGAAATTTGAATTGGATTAATTTGAAATAAAATTGAAGATTGAATGAGTTCAAATTCAAATGGGAATTGGGATTAATTCATATAGAAATTGAAATGATTTGAAATTGAAGTGGATTCAATTTGAAATTAGTCTAAATTAATTTGAATAATTTGGAATTGTAATTAAAGTGAACATGTTTAAAATCAAATGGAATTTGATTTGAATTTGGAAAGAAATTCAGGTTAATTCAACTTGAATTAGGAATAAATCAAGTTCAAGGGAAATTGAACGGTTTGGCTCTGGACTATTTTTAAATAAATTATTTTGATATAAACTGTAACGACCCGTATTTTACGGATCGAAAAGTTCGTTAAAATCTGAAATTTTCTGCATTGTTAAGTCGTTTCAGATTTTAGGTAGAATTTTGCTAAGTCCTAGGTCGTGAACGACCTAAGTGATAGGTCGTGACCGACTTATAGATTGGACGACCTAAGAGTTAGGTTGTGTGTTAGCTTAGGTCGTAGTGGAGTATGTCGTAGGCGACCTAAGAATTTGGATAAGTTATGTTGAAGTTTAGGTCGTATAACAATTAAGTCGTAGACAACTTATAGGGGATAAGCAGTGAGCGACCTAGGAGGTAGTGCGACCTAAGTTTGGGAGTTAATCGTTAGGTTTAGATGACCTAAGGAAGTAAATTGGCTAAGTGTTAGGTCGGTTGGAGCGACCTATAGAATTAGGCGACCTATAGGAGAGCGACCTAAGGAGCATGCGACTTAAGAGATAGAGGTATAGGAAGCAAGGTAGGTTAGCGACCTAAGAAGGATAGGTCGGCAACGACCTAAGGAAGGAGTAGTTAGGTCGCTAGGCTATGAGGTAGTTAGGTCGCGTATGTGTTAGGTCGCGTGAGTGTTAGGTCGCGTAAGGGCTTAGCTGTTAGGTCGCTGATGCGCTATGTTGTTAAGTCGCTAAGTTATAGGTCGCAACCTCGTTAGGTTGTAAGATGTAGAGCTTTGGTAGGTCGCTGGGTGCTTGGATGCGCAGAAGGGTTAGGTCGTTAGGCCATTAGCTAGTTAGGTCATAGCCTACCTGTTAAGTCGTGGGTTGCGGAGTTTTGTTAAGTCGAAGTCTTTAGGTCGTTGAAGCGCCTGGGTTGTTAGGTCGAAGCTTTAGGTCGGTAGGGGTTATAGGTCGTAGGTCGTGGCTCCATAGGTCGTGTACGACCTAACTCCGAGCGACCTAGGGGTGATTTCAGCTATAAATAGAGGGGGTTGGCTTCATTTTTGGAATCCGGATTTCGAAGCGACGAAGTGATGCTATTTTGAGAGCTCGACTTCTACACTTCTTCACTTCTTTTCTCTACTCTAATCTAGTGATTCCTTCCATCCATATCGAAGATCAAGATTCAAGATTCAAGAGCTTAGATTGAAGATCTTCATCTTTTCAAGAGAGATTTCTTCGTTTGAAGCGGATTTGTGATAGATCAAGCTTGATCCTTCGCTGTCCAGATCTTAAGCGTGTTGATTTGGGGTTGTTTAGGTGATTTGGTGAGTGGTGATTATCTCTCACACGGATCCAAAGGAGTATATCGGATTGTTGGCTCGATTTGGTGTTAAAATAGTGATTTCCATGCATTTTCTTCATCCTAAGTGTAGATCCATTGTTCATGATGATTTGACAACCATTTTACTAAGTGTTAACCTATGCAAGTTCATTCATCAAGATTGTAGAGATATTTCTTATGATTTCATGCATGTTAGACTTTCAACTCTTTAATTACGAAAATGCCATTATTGTTATAATTATCTACCTAGATCATATTTGAATGCTTGATTGCTTGGATTAATGTTTGGTTTGATTGATTGTTATGAATTAGATGATTGATGGTTTGATTTAGACCGAAGATGATTCAAAAGCTAGGAGAAAGGCTCTTGAATTGGGTAAGCTGCTCGTGGCATATGTAGCGGGATGATGAAGCTCTTATGCGTAGATTTGATGATGTGATGTTGAGATGAGGCTTTGCGAGGATGTGATGAAGCGAGACAATCATGTGATGAAGACTTGGTCTAATCCAGACGGGATCATTCCAAGCATGTTGATAACTCGGTGATATGATTCGAGTTGAGGATAATGAATGGATATGAGAATAGTCGTCGAGGAGGATGACTAGGAGGCTTGGATAGCATCGTTGTTGAAGGTTCTAGCATGCTCTAAGCAAGAGTACGTTTGGGCAGATTCGATAGTCCCAACGGCCAACTGTTGATGGTCGAGTACTCTGGGCAGATTCGATAGTCCTAGGCACGGGCTGCGACGACGTGCGGGAGTTATGTCTAGAACCGGGGTTTCCAATAGCCCTTGACGGACGGCTGAAAGAATGTGTCGGTCATTCAATTAACGGTGATATCGAAGCAATGATAACAGTGATAGCCAGAGTCATGGATGTTTGGTTGTATCGTCATTCGGACTCAAGAGCGGTATTTTCTAGGTGCTTATCTGATTTAGGCCTTGGTACTTGGAAAACATCGCCCTTGACTCGAGTGATAATAGCTTTACTTTAATTTGTATGCTCTGCTATGTATGCTTCTGCGTAGTGTGTGTCTGGGGGCTATCACTATAGAAAGAGGTTGGAGTGGGAGGGTTGTATTCCTATTCCTTTTCCTTTATGCTCTTTTGGTATGTTTTTAGTTAATTTACTGCTCACTAAGACTGCTGTCTGACTCAAGGCTTTATGTTTTAATTCTTATTGCCTTGGGCTGTTCGTTCATTTTGGGACGGTCAGACTAGGTAGCAGGTGACAGGTGTTGTTCTTGCTTCTCACGATGCTGATATCGAAGACGAGCTAGAGGGTTGCATATTATCTTCTTACTATATGTACTGGGTGTTCCGCTGTTTGTATAATCTCTGAGTGTTATGTAGTGAGGCTTGATGTATTGACTATTTGGATGCTTGTATTCAACTATTATGGAGTTTTATATGATGACATTTTGTTCTGTAAAGCTTCACTATACATATGTTCTATTGTATTTTGTCCATGCGCTGTGAGTAATACGATAAATTCTGCTGTTTAAATTTACCTTGACAATCGTCCATGGTCGCCTAGCACACTTTACAGCGCACTATCTCTAGATTCCGTGCGGGGGTCATGGGCAGTCGTCACATTTGGTATCAGAGCATTGGTTAATCGATTTTACCCAACGCTCGCTGACGTAACTACGTATGAGAGACGTAATTGTAATTTTGATGGATGATTACTATATATAATATAGTAGCTTAGAAGTGTTTGAGTCCTTTATGCAGTTGTTTCTCTAAGATGTTATGATCATTCCTTTTTATAGATATTGAGAATGAGTCGAAGAGGGAGACCAGCTGCTAGGGAAGGCCGTGCTACTAAGGGGACTGCTGATTATGCAGCCATGTTCGAAGCTATGATGACTTCGATCATGAGAAGGATACCAGTTCCGGGGGCAGCAGTAGATGTTGGAGTTCAAGTCCAAACTCCAAAACCAGTGGATTTTGCTAAGTTGTGCAAGGATTATACTGCTCTTGGAGGAAAGATTTTCTTGGGAACAGAATCAACTATCGAAGTCCAGAGATGGATAGTTGCTTGTAGAAGGATCTTTGGTGATTTGGGAATTGATGATGCAACTAAGAGGAAGTTGGCATCGAGACAGCTTCAAGGGAGAGCCTCTGATTGGTGGAACTCTATTACCATCAGTACACCGGAGGAAGAGATTACTTGGGAGCAATTCCAAGTCAGATTTGAAGCTAAGTTCATTTCTACAGCTCAGAAGTCTGTTCTGTTCAAGAAGTTTGTAGAGCTCAAGCAGGGAGGAAGACCAGTTCTTGAGTATGTTTCTGAGTTTGAAGCATTGTCCAAGTATGCCCGGTCATATATTGAGTCTGCATATCAGAAGAATGAGAAGTTTGTGACAGGCTTGGACAGTTATCTTGGGAGACAGTTGGTGGATCATTTGGACGATTCATTTGAGAAACTTGTGGAGAAAGCTCTCAGGCATGAGAGTCTGTTTCCTAAGGAAGGATCTGTTGTTGCTGTGACCAGGGAAGAGTCTAAACCTCAGCAAGGTGGAAACAAGAAGAGGAAGCAGCAGCAGCAGCAGAAGGGGAAGGATGGCCAGAAGAAGCCGAAAGGCGAAGTGACTTGCTACAATTGTCAGCAGAAGGGCCATTTCTCTAAGGATTGTAAGAATCCGAAGGCACCGATGAAGTGTCACAACTGTGACAAGCCAGGGCATTTCAGGAAGAATTGTCCAGAACCGAGGAGAGACAAGCAGATTGTGCAAGCTTATGCTTTGGGAGCTGTTCCGTCGTCTTCGAAGGCTCCTACCACTGAAGAGAAGGGAAAGAGTGTGGTGGTTCAAGGTAATCTTTTCCTATGTGGTGTTCCAGTTAGAGTTCTGTTTGATACTGGAGCGTCGCATTCGTTTGTTTGTAGTGAACTTGTAGGCCGGTTGGGTTTGGAACCGGATATTGTTGATAGGCCATTGGTTGTGACTAATCCAGTTGGGGGTTCGTCTTGTTTGTGTATGTTATGCCGTGGTCTAGTTGTATCGAGCCATGGTTGCTCTTTTGTTTGTGATTGTTTTGTTCTGAACTTTGCGGGGTTCGGAATTATTTTGGGTATGGACTGGCTTAGAAGGTATGCGGCAAAGGTTGATTTGCGAGAGGTTGGAAGTGACAGTCGAGAATGTGGAGGGGCGAAAGGTTGTAATACGATGTAAGCATGAGGAAGGCGTCTTCATGAGCTTCATGTATTCGCTGGTTGTTCCACGGGATGGACTGTCATCAGTGCCGATCGCGAATGGATTCGAGGATGTCTTTGACGAAGTCAAAGGGTTGCCGCCGCATAGAGAGATCGAGTTTCGTATAGATCTAGTTGAAGGAGCCAGACCTGTTGTGATGCCTCTTAGGCGGATGGCGCCTAGGGAAAAGCAAGAGTTGAGGGTGCAAGTTGATGACCTTTTACAGAAAGGATTCATTCGGCGTAGTGTGTCCGAGTGGGGTGCACCAGTTGTGTTTGCAACCAAGGCAGATGGGTCGTTGAGATTGTGCGTCGATTATCGTGAGCTGAATAAGGTGACTAAGAAGAACAAGTATCCATTGCCGAGGATAGATGACTTGTTTGATCAGCTTCACGAAGCTAAGGTGTTTTCTCAGATGGATTTGGCAACGGGATTTCACCAGTTGAGAGTAGCTAAGGATAGTGTGCCGAAGACTGCTTTTCGGACACCATCTGGATTCTTTGAGTGGCTGGTAATGCCGTTTGGATTGACTAACGCGCCAGCATATTTTGTGGATCTTATGAATAGAGTGTTCAGAGATCAGTTGAACAAGTTCGTACTTGTGTTCGTGGATGATATTCTGATTTATTCCAGAACTGAAGAAGAGCACAAGACGCACTTACGTATTGTTTTGGAAATCTTGCGGAAACATCAGCTGAAGGCTAAGTTTTCGAAGTGTCACTTCTGGAAGAGTGAAGTGAGGTTCTTAGGCCATGTGATTTCTGGAAATGGAATAGCGGTTGATCCCGCTAAGGTGGCAGCAATCCAGGATTGGGTTAGACCTAAGAATGCATCTGATGTGAGAAGTTTTCTTGGATTAGCAGGATATTATCGACGGTTTATCAAAGACTTCTCCAAGGTAGCTGCACCGTTAACAGGATTGACGAAAAAGAACCAAGTGTTTAGTTGGGATGCTAAGTGTGAGCAAGTTTTCGGAATCCTGAAAGAGAGATTGACGAGTGCTCCTGTTTTGACTATTCCAAGTGGGAATGATGAGATGGTGGTTTACACCGATGCATGTGGTACTGGACTTGGAGCAGTGCTGATGCAGAGGGATAAAGTTGTTGCGTATGCCAGTCGACAACTGAAGCCGCATGAAAGGAATTACCCAACTCATGATTTGGAGTTAGCGGCAATTGTATTTGCTCTGAAGATGTGGAGACATTATCTATTGGGAGTTCGATTCGAGTTGTTTACGGATCACAAGTCATTGAAGTATCTTTTCTCCCAAAAGGATTTGAATCTTCGGCAGCAGCGTTGGCTAGAGTTTTTGGCATCATATGATTTTGGTATAGCTTATACTCCGGGAAAAGGTAACGCAGTGGCAGATGCGTTAAGTCGAAGACATGCAGGATTGGGAGCCATGTTTTCTGAACGGAAGAGTCTCGAGTATTTAGCTGGATTTGACTTCAGGCCTAGATGCGAATTGGAACCTGAGATGCTGGCAAACTTATCGATAAGACCGACTCTTGTGGAGAGAATTGGCGAGAGTCAGAAGCGAGATGACAAGCTTGTCAAGATTATCCGTGATTTGGAATCTGGATTGGAACCAGAAAAGGATAAAGGATTCGAGGTCGATCGAGAGGGTTGGCTTCGGAAGCAAGGACGACTAGTTGTTCCCGATATAGATGAATTGAGGAGTGAAGTTCTGAAGGAAAGTCATCACTCGAAGCTGACAATTCATCCAGGTGGAAATAAGATGTATCGGGATATGAAGAGAACCTACTACTGGGAAGGTATGAAGAAGGATGTTGGAAATTTTATTTCCAAGTGTATGAACTGCCAGTTGGTAAAAGCCGAGCAGAAGAAGCCAAGTGGATTGCTTCAGCCATTAGAAGTTCCTACATGGAAGTGGGAGCAAGTGTCGATGGATTTTATTGATGGATTACCTAGAACCAGAACGGGAAATGAAGGGATTTGGGTCATTGTAGATCGCCTGACTAAGAGTGCAAGATTTATTCATGTTCGATCGACTAGGACTGCATCAAGGTTGGCTGAGTTGTATGTTAAGTGGATAGTTCGATTCCATGGTATTCCGAAGAGTATAGTGAGCGATCGAGACCCATTGTTCACTAGTGGATTTTGGAAGAGCTTCCAGGAAGTTTTGGGAACCGAGTTGTGCTTGAGTACAGCTTATCATCCTCAAACAGATGGTCAGACTGAGAGAGTCAACCGAGTTTTGGAAGATCTTCTTAGAGCTTGTGTTTTGGACTTTGGAGGATCATGGGAAGATCACCTTCATTTGGTGGAGTTTTCATACAACAACAGTTACCAGTCAAGCATTGGTATGGCACCGTATGAGGCATTGTATGGAAGACCGTGTAACTCTCCGACATGTTGGATAGAGACTGGAGAAAAGCTGATGCTTGGGCCAGAGATGATTCGAAAGACTACGGAGTGTATAGAGATCATTCGGCAACGAATGAAGGCAGCCCAAGACCGTCAGAAGAGTTATGCCGATAAGCGTCGAAAGGATTTGGAATTCGACGTAGGAGATATGGTTTTTGTGAAGATTTCTCCACTAAGGAATGTTATCCGATTCGGGAAGAAAGGAAAATTGATTCCGAGATTTGTTGGACCATTCCCGATCATCGAGCGAATAGGAAAGCTCGCCTATAGGCTGGAGTTACCTGAGAAGATGTCGAGTGTGCACAATGTTTTTCACGTATCATATCTACGGAAGTATGTGCACGACCCGAGTACGGTGATTTCTGCTGATAGCTGTGAAGACTTCGAAGTTGATCCAGTCGATAGAAGACCTCGTAAGCCGCTTCGTGTTGTTGAAACCGACACGAAACAGCTTAGGAGGAAGGTAGTTAAGTTGCTCAAGGTACAATGGAGTGATGATGATAACGACTGTACGTGGGAGGTGGAAGAGAGGATGAAGGCAGCTCATCCTGAACTCTTCAAGGTATGGCCCTAAGGTGTCGTGTCATCTCGCAATATTGTAACTTGTTCTAGTTTTAGAATTCTGTACGCTAAGCTAGAATTGGATGCATGGTTTGTTGATTGTTATGGATGATAGGCGTGCAGAATAGTCTTTGATTGCCTTGATTGTTTGGAATTTCGGGGGCGAAATTCCTAAGGGGGAGAGAATGTAACGACCCGTATTTTACGGATTGAAAAGTTCGTTAAAATCTGAAATTTTCTGCATTGTTAAGTCGTTTCAGATTTTAGGTAGAATTTTGCTAAGTCCTAGGTCGTGAACGACCTAAGTGATAGGTCGTGACCGACTTATAGATTGGACGACCTAAGAGTTAGGTTGTGTGTTAGCTTAGGTCGTAGTGGAGTATGTCGTAGGCGACCTAAGAATTTGGATAAGTTATGTTGAAGTTTAGGTCGTATAACAATTAAGTCGTAGACAACTTATAGGGGATAAGCAGTGAGTGACCTAGGAGGTAGTGCAACCTAAGTTTGGGAGTTAATCGTTAGGTCTAGATGACCTAAGGAAGTAAATTGGCTAAGTGTTAGGTCGGTTGGAGCGACCTATAGAATTAGGCGACCTATAGGAGAGCGACCTAAGGAGCATGCGACTTAAGAGATAGAGGTATAGGAAGCAGGGTAGGTTAGCGACCTAAGAAGGATAGGTCGGCAACGACCTAAGGAAGGAGTAGTTAGGTCGCTAGGCTATGAGGTAGTTAGGTCGCGTATGTGTTAGGTCGCGTGAGTGTTAGGTCGCGTAAGGGCTTAGATGTTAGGTCGCTGATGCGCTATGTTGTTAAGTCGCTAAGTTATAGGTCGCAACCTCGTTAGGTCGTAAGATGTAGAGCTTTGGTAGGTCGCTGGGTGCTTGGATGCGCATAAGGGTTAGGTCGTTAGGCCATTAGCTAGTTAGGTCGTAGCCTACCTGTTAAGTCGTGGGTTGCGGAGTTTTGTTAAGTCGAAGTCTTTAGGTCGTTGAAGCGCCTGGGTTGTTAGGTCGAAGCTTTAGGTCGGTAGGGGTTATAGGTCGTAGGTCGTGGCTCCATAGGTCGTGTACGACCTAACTCCGAGCGACCTAGGGGTGATTTCAGCTATAAATAGAGGGGGTTGGCTTCATTTTTGGAATCCGGATTTCGAAGCGACGAAGTGCTGCTATTTTGAGAGCTCGACTTCTACACTTCTTCACTTCTTTTCTCTACTCTAATCTAGTGATTCCTTCCATCCATATCGAAGATCAAGATTCAAGATTCAAGAGCTTAGATTGAAGATCTTCATCTTTTCAAGAGAGATTTCTTCGTTTGAAGCGGATTCGTGATAGATCAAGCTTGATCCTTCGCTGTCTAGATCTGAAGCATGTTGATTTGGGGTTGTTTAGGTGATTTGGTGAGTGGTGATTATCTCTCACACGGATCCAAAGGAGTATATCGGATTGTTGGCTCGATTTGGTGTTAAAATAGTGATTTCCATGCATTTTCTTCATCCTAAGTGTAGATCCATTGTTCATGATGATTTGACAACCATTTTACTAAGTGTTAACCTATGCAAGTTCATTCATCAAGATTGTAGAGATATTTCTTATGATTTCATGCATGTTAGACTTTCAACTCTTTAATTACGAAAATGCCATTATTGTTATAATTATCTACCTAGATCATATTTGAATGCTTGATTGCTTGGATTAATGTTTGGTTTGATTGATTGTTATGAATTAGATGATTGATGGTTTGATTTAGACCGAAGATGATTCAAAAGCTAGGAGAAAGGCTCTTGAATTGGGTAAGCTGCTCGTGGCATATGTAGCGGGATGATGAAGCTCTTATGCGTAGATTTGATGATGTGATGTTGAGATGAGGCTTTGCGAGGATGTGATGAAGCGAGGCAATCATGTGATGAAGACTTGGTCTAATCCAGACGGGATCATTCCAAGCATGTTGATAACTCGGTGATATGATTCGAGTTGAGGATAATGAATGGATATGAGAATAGTCGTCGAGGAGGATGACTAGGAGGCTTGGATAGCATCGTTGTTGAAGGTTCTAGCATGCTCTAAGCAAGAGTACGTTTGGGCAGATTCGATAGTCCCAACGGCCAACTGTTGATGGTCGAGTACTCTGGGCAGATTCGATAGTCCTAGGCACGGGCTACGATGACGTGCGGGAGTTATGTCTAGAACCGGGGTTTCCATTAGCCCTTGACGGACGGCTGAAAGAATGTGCCGGTCATTCAATTAATGGTGATATCGAAGCAATGATAACAGTGATAGCCAGAGTCATGGATGTTTTGTTGTATCGTCATTCGGACTCAAGAGCGGTATTTTCTGGGTGCTTATCTGATTTAGGCCTTGGTACTTGGAAAACATCGCCCTTGACTCGAGTGATAATAGCTTTACTTTAATTTGTATGCTCTGCTATGTCTGCTTCTGCGTAGTGTGTGTCTGGGGGCTATCACTGTAGAAAGAGGTTGGAGTGGGAGGGTTGTATTCCTATTCCTTTTCCTTTATGCTCTTTTGGTATGTTGTTAGTTAATTTACTGCTCACTAAGACTGTTGTCTGACTCAAGGCTTTATGTTTTAATTCTTATTGCCTTGGGCTGTTCGTCCATTTTGAGACGGGCAGACTAGGTAGCAGGTGACAGGTGTTGTTCTTGCTTCTCACGATGCTGATATCGAAGACGAGCTAGAGGGTTGTATATTATCTTCTTACTATATGTACTGGGTGTTCCGCTGTTTGTATAATCTCTGAGTGTTATGTAGTGAGGCTTGATGTATTGACTATTTGGATGCTTGTATTCAACTATTATGGAGTTTTATATGATGACATTTTGTTCTGTAAAGCTTCACTATACATATGTTCTATTGTATTTTGTCCATGCACTGTGAGTAATACGATAGATTCTGCTGTTTAAATTTACCTTGACAATCGTCCATGGTCGCCTGGCACACTTTACAGCGCACTATCTCTAGATTCTGTGCGGGGGTCATGGGCGGTCGTCACATAAACTATTTTAAATCTATTTTCCTATCTATTTACTATACAAATTTTCTTTTTAAATCCCAAGACTATCTTATGTTTATTTAACAACTACTTTTGAAACTATTTAGCTATTTTACAACTATTTTATAAACTAATTACTATCTTTCTAGCTACTTTATAACTAGTTACTATTTTACAACTAATTTGTAATTATTTTACTATTTTTCAACTATTTTACAATTACTTAACTATTTTACAGCTATTTTTCAAACTAATAATTATTATTTTTTCAACTATTTATCTATTTTTAAATTTTCAAGCTATTTTCTAAATATAAACTGGTCGGAGTTCAAATTGTTATTGATTAAATACCCAACTGAGATAAGAATTGAAGTGATAATCCAAATGGGGATTAAGGCAAATATGAATAAGTGAATAAAAAAAAGTGAGGATGAATAGAAAGGGAATTGATTTAACTGATAATCAATGAAGATAAATACGTAGGATGTACGTATATTATTCTATTCGCATAGTGATTTGATCCAGATTCGAGGGCAGAATTTCGAGATAGTATTATCAATCTGAGTTGGGATTTTTCGCTCGATTTTCGACGGCGAACCTGGATATGGATTTTTGATCGGTTCTGGATATTCTCTATCATAGTTGTGACTATGCAAGGAGAATGACGGTTTCTGATCAAGAAACCAGATCTGAGTCCGCACTAGGAAGTCAGGTGGACAATACTAGTTCGGAAGTGAAATTGTGTGATCGAGTGAGCGATCAGATTGATATAGCGTACGGATGATATGTGTACATCGTACGGGTTTTGAATGAAATTGATATTGAAAATTAAGAATTGTAAAATGGTCTTTGAAATGAAAAGTATATTTTATGGAATATATGATGAGGTAAAATGGAAATTGGAAATTTCTATGATTTACACTTTATGAAGAAAGGTAATGTGGTTAATAACTTTATAAAAAGAGTAATCAAATTTGAATATTTGATTTAGAATAAACAAAGTTATATATCTTTGTTATATATGGTAAACTCCCCTTGTTGAATCTATTGCCTGAAGAAAAGGGTTTTGAAAGTATTTAAAGTATAAAAGTGAATTTATACAAGTATGAAGTGATTCAAAAATTTTCCAAGGTTATTATATATATACGTATATATAAAGGAATTTGTGAAAATGATTTTGGAAAAAGGTTTTGGAAACCTATGGATTTCTAAAAAAAGGGGCTTTTGATTTTTGAGGAAAATCAAATTTGGAATTTGGAAAGCCTAGTTTGTGAATTACTGATTTTGGGATAATCGATTTTGAGTTAGGAGATTTATATGAGATTCATACTTGGTGTATGATTTGGAAAATACTATATATGTGTATAGTATAAAGTGTTTTGAAAGTGGCTCTGGGGAAAAAGGCGCTCCCTTGAATGAACTTCTCAGGAGTGCCACAGGGTGGTACTGCCTTGAGCCCTAAGGGGGGATTCTAAAGTTGAACCTGTGAGGAGTCCGGACAAACTAGTTCCTGAGGATTGTTGGGTAGCGAAAGTCGAGGGCGCTGATGCCTACAGGGGCATTTGGGTTATGCTGTGACGATAGTGTACCTCGATGTCGCTGCGATCTACTTTGTGGACCATAGCGAAAATCGTGTGGAGGATGAGTGCCAACAGTCTACACTTGATTTTGCCAGGATGGCAATGTAACATTGGTAGACTGGGATCTATGGTCAAGTGGAGAAGTTTCATTCTTTTGGCAGCGAAATTCGAGGGCGCTGATGCCTACGGTTATATGGGTTTTTGCTGTGATAGCAACGTAAAGCCCGGGTATAACTGCGATCTGTAGCGGGTTCCATGGTGTAATCGAGGGGCGCGGAGGCCTACATTTATCTATGGATTTTGCCGGGATGGCAATGTAACCATCGGGTTAAGTGCGACCATGGATGGGGGTGATGATTTCTAGAGCATTCTAACCAAAGATGTTTCCTCCATTTCAAAAATGTTTTCTATAACCAAAATATTTTCCAAGTATTTTCACTGGGTGTTGGAAACGGGTTTACCAAGTACTTGTAGATTTTCAGTCTTACGTCTGATCAACGTATGACCGAATTTCTATGAGAACAAGGATGGACTTGTTGAAACATCGAATTATAAAAAGAACTTTTTTATAAAAGCTATTTTGGTTATATTATGTTATTTAAAAGTGTTTAAAATTTTGAAATTTTGAAATAAGATAGTAAAGAGTTAATAATGTTTAAGGAATAATTTGACTACAATACGCCGTAAATAAAAATTCTCGTTCGTTCCTTTTCGAGGACGAAAAGTTCTAAAGGGGGGAGGAATGTAACGACCAGGATTTTTGGCCATCTAATATTGAGTGATTAACTAAATTAAATTATTGGAATATTGGTCTTAATTAGTCAAATAGATAAATTTCTGATAATTAAAATATTGGGTAAATAAATGGCTTAAAAACTATAATAAACATTGGCTTATGTGACGACCCGGGATTTTTGCAATATTATTTTAATACACATCTAATCTAATTTAATAACATACAAACTGATCATTTTAAAAAAATAGATAAGATTTTAGCCTTTACCATTTATTTATATATATATATATTCATTTTTGAAAGAAGTTATGATTTGGAAATTGAAAATAAAAAAAAACTCTCAAATAATTAAATTTAAGTTCTACCTTATTAACATTTGATCTAAATATATATATGAATGTAATCTTGATAATAATGCTTGAAATAAAATCAATCTTATCAACACTAAATATAAGTATAAGAATATATGAATATAAATTAAGTGTTTGATAGTTAAGCTTAAAATAGAAATAAAAATAAGGATTTATGTTAGTAGTAAATTATATGGTTATATTCATATAGAAATACATGTATATGGAAGAAAAATAATATATATGTTCATACAAAAATCAAAGGGGATAAGTATGTAAACATATAAAGGGACAATTGCATTTAATGCTATCATTTCTAGCACAAAACCATGTCATTTCGAAATACATAAAAATCATTTCATTGCCACACAAAAATCTAGTCTGATAAAAATCTCTGACCAAAAGAAAATGTTTGTACCAGCAAATACTTATCATCTGTATACTTTCTTTATATATACACCCTCTGGTTCCAGTTCGTTCACAAAAACTAAGCAAACCAGAAATAAGGAAGCATCACCATTTTACAAACTTAAAACAACTCAACTAAGCAAAATAAGAGGATCAAAGAAGATCAAGCTAACAGCTTTTCAAAAAAAAGAGAAAACAAGAAAAGGGAAGTTGCTCTGTTCAAACTTTTCTCAGGTGAGTAAACATTTAAAAGCAAAAATCTTTGTTGCTAATGTATGTGATATATCAGTGTGATGATGATAAATATATGTTTGCATGAATGTTCAACTTGAATCTGGTATGGATTAGGCTAATTTTAAAGCATGCCTGTATATATGGTCTCTGTTAAATCTCAGGTTCAAGATCAACTTTAAAATTCCTATCTTCCCAAAAACATCACTGTTAGTCTAGGATCATTGAAAAGAAAATGGTAATAACAATCTAATCTTGTTTTTAAAAATAATTTTAGGTATATATATTTGATAAACATTCTGGAAATTTAAGATTACAGTTAAAATCTAAAATAAGTTGAAAATCAATGTCTATGATTTCGTCTTTGGATTATAGAATCTGATTCGTATAAATGAATCATGAATTTTAATATGAATTTGGTAATTTTTAAAATGGTTTTTGTCGTGAATTAGTGGGATGAAAGGATTTTGCTTATTTGTCAAATTCCGATGAGCGGCGTTATGGTGAGTGACGAGAGCACTGCTAGTGGAGGCTGGGGTATAGAGGATCTCGGGAAAAATATGTGAATATTTTTCTGATGAAAGTGGAGAGTCGCCAGAGGAGATCTAGGGTTGGGTTACCTGTTTTTGTCTGGGTCGATGTCGAGGTGATCACGACGTCCATGGTGCATCGAGCTCGAACGCGAGGTAGGGAATCGTGACGTTGAGATGTGGTGCTGCTCTGGGAGAAGGGCCGGGGGTTCCAGTCGACGAGATCGTCGGCGATAGGAAATTTTGTCGTTCAGGTTTAATTCCTATTGAGTGTCGTGATGCTCGTTTTTGTTTCAATGGTGATTCGTCGATCAGGGTGGTTGAGAGGGTCGGCAAGGTCGGTGTCGTCATGTCGAGGGTTGCAGTGATGATCATCGGTGATCTGAACCAGCGTGCACGTGCACGGTGGTCATTTGTGCATCTGGAAGTTTTGTGGGTTTGGGAAGAAGAAGTTTGGCCCAGGTTTTACTCGATGTCGTTCTCGCGTTCAACTCGAAGATTTTGAGGTAGGGTAGCCTAGTATGTTGTCTCGGGTCAAATTGTTACCAGGTTTTAATCGTGTCCAGGTTTTTAAATTGTTAAATGAATTTTAAATTTGGAAGCAAAGTTAAATTTTAAACAAAGTTTTCAAAAGAAATTTCCAAGTAAAGGCTAACCAGTTTTAATGATGTATGAAATGATTGAGTTTAGAGCAAGATGTTAAACAAATTTAAGTTTTAAAAAGTATATATTTTCAAAGTTTAAATTTTGTTTTAAAAATAGTTTGGTTTATATAAATATTACATTAGATAAATCATGTAATTAGTCCATAAATGTTTTCAAATAAAATGTAATTGATGAAATTTAGATGTGATTAAAGTGAAAGGTATCTAACTTTAATAAATCAAAGGATGATGATTTTGTATAAACCAAATTCAAGCTTTTAATTTAATTTAAATGGTAGGTAAGAGTTTAATGTAGTAAAAGGGTTATCTTAATTTAATCAAGTTTTATTAACAAAAGTAATTAAAGTATAATTACTTAATTAACTAAGATGATTAATTTAGGTAAATAAATTAAGATAAATTTATTTATGTAATTAATTAAGGGTAGTTGATTACTTAATTTAGGATTGATCTAGGTAATCAAAGGTTAATTAATTTGTGATATTTATTAAAGGCTAATTACTTAATGTAATTAAAGAGGATAATTAAGGGATGATTAATTAATGGATTGTAATTAATTAATGTTAAGTAAGGAGGATTAAAAGTGATTGAGGTAATTAATTTAATTTATTTTAAATTAATTAGAAATGGTATGACAAATTAATCTTGCTTATGAATGATTGAATGATATTGTATGCCTTGGATTTATTTTATCTCTGATGGGAGATTGAAATGTGATGTGATATGAATGGGTTAAACCGTGATAATGTAGGTTACCTATCTGAGTTGAATTGTTGTGTGATATGATATCCTGGATATGAATTGTATTGTTTAAAACTTAACAACTTGGATTAGAGATGACATTGAATTCGAAGAGACCGGGGTCGGGTATCAGTAAATACCCAAAACCACTTCGATTCTTTATAAATTTGAGTTTGGAAGCAAACAGGCTGGAATGAAATAAGTTAAGTATTATGGATATTTAAAACTGGATAACGATTCTTGGATATTGTTTTGAGATAAATGATTGACTTAAATAAGATTAGAACTCGTAGAAAAGTACGAGTTACCCTGGTAATTCACTTAAGTTATATAGCTTGGTATTTCATATTATGGGTTTATTCAGGCTGGTTTCCAGCCTGACCCGGGTGTTACTTTGATGTAATGCTCGGGTCAAACCGAGTATTAAAGATTTTTAGGTTAGGACGTTCTGGAGCTCAGGTGGCGAGCTGGATGGCAGAAACGTATGGAGTATTCCGCTGTGTATTATTGTTATTTATTTGGGACAAGTTAAGTTTTAACTGTTCAGTTTAAATGTGATTGGTTGTAATTCTGATGTATTGAATGTAAATTAACAGATATAGTTTTCCTTTGTATAACTGCGATTATTTGTTATTATATTTTATCCGTTGCAAATGTGAGAATCTGTGTTTTGTTTCTATTTCTTCTTCTACCTCTTTCTTCTTTACCCTAACAATCTAGAATTTTCGGGGTCGAAAATTTCTGGTCGTTACAGGGTCATGATGTCCATCGTGATAATAGAAGACTATAGGAAAAGATCTGGCTATTAGCCGGAGGCTAGTAGACCTTGCTTCCTTAAGCATGTTGTGTGCTATCAGTCTCCCTTTTTGGTTCAAGGTTATGTTTTTGTTGAGGATTGGCATATATTATTCACTATCCAATGAATTGATTATTCTAGAGACTGTGTGTCTAAAGTGTAATCAGTACCTATATATCCAAACTCTTCTGGTTTGATATTTTGGAGATAGCCTTTGTTTATTGATTGTGATTTGGATTGTGATAGATTATCTTAATGGTTTGTATAGCATTGAATATCATTTGGATGACTTGATGATCTATCTCATATTGCCTATTTATTATATGATTTTATGATATTATATTAGGGCATTGCTGTGTGTTATCCCAATCCATTTGATGGTTTCATTTTTATATGATGATGTTGTATTATATGTATGATTCACCTATTGAATATAGTATCGTCGATTTCTATTAATTTGTTCTATATGGGCGATGAAATATTTATGCATGGTTTGGTGATATTTATGTTTTGAGATATTTCAATGTTCTTTTAAGTTTTGCAATTATAAACCATGCATACGTCCTCCACTCTATATTTATACTATAATACATTGTAATCATTGACATGAGCTGTTACGCTATGTTATCACGTTATCCTAAGTATATACAATTTCACTTATATTTATTAACCTTATGACTTAGACATAGTCTAACCCATGTGTTATTTGTATAATACTCGGGTCAGTCCGAGACATTACAGGTACTAGGAATATGTGACCAGCTCATGTGTTTTCTAGGCTTAGAGGAGATTAGATATATAGTATTATGGATTGTAATCAGCATTTTATAATCTCCTATGTGTATATCATTGTGATTCGTATTGTATATAATATATTTGGCTATTATATATTATCACTATGGTTGGCTGTTTTTTCCAATATTTACTATATATTGTGTATTGTTCAATTTTGGAGGCACACGTGTTTATTGCTTTGTACCGATAGTACATACTTATAGGTGAGTTATTTATTCAATGTTTTACTACGTACTTGTGTTAGTCCAAGGGAATATTCACGTGTGTACCCCATATCGTCTTATTCTCCTTATTATAAAATTATATTACTATGTAATACTCTTTTATATTATGGGTATAGAGTTGGGGATGTTACAACTTAGGAGTCATTAATATGAAGAAAAAAAATTACACTAGCCACTTTTAGGAAGGTTCTAGAGGCTTCTAGAAGGGGAGGGTAATATAGTAATTTTCTAAGGAAGGAGGAGATATTTTCCTAAGTAAATGAGGTGTAAAGGTGGCATGTAAGGAGGAGGCTCCTTTGTGATCTTTTATGAAAGGTAGAAGGTGTTAGTGACCTCTTGTACAAGCCTACAAATACAAATTTTAAGGCTAATCACTTTTTAGTAAATTAATAAAATGGTAGAAACTAATTAGTGTTAATCCATTTCTATCACCACTAATCTTTCTCAAAACTATTCAAATCAACTCCAAACCAAACCAAATATGGCAGGGACCTTAGACCAATATTGCAACAGCTATAATCTACTTGGATCTTGAAGGAGTAAAGCAAACAAGCCCATACACCCTAGGGCCATGAGCAAATAAAGGGGTTATAGGCTTGGCCGTGAGCTAAAATAGAAGAGGTAGGAAGTTTTGGGTGTTTACAAGGTTGAGGTAGGAAGTTGTATCTTAGACTTGGTTGATTACTTGTTAACTGTGAGCTAACTCACCATTTGATGTGCATGAATTGTATATAATGCTTGCTTATATTATAGTATATGTTGTTTGAAGTTATATTGATTATATGTTGTGATATTGGTTTTGATTCTTGCTTTGAAAAACAATTAGCATATGTAATCCATATGTATGGACTTAAATGGATCTGAATTACTTGTCATGGCTTGTTGTATAGCTTCAAATTGAAGCACATAAGGTATAGAGGGGATTGACTTGAATCAAACTTGATTTGAAAGTGGTTTCTAACGATAGTCACTATAAACACACTTAGGAATTGCCTTGTGTATAAAATTTCTATTGAAATTTATAGAGAGATAATTGGGGGTTTCTCACCATTGCTATGATGTATTATCTGTATACTAACTAATGTAAAAATATTGTTTGCATACCGAAAATCAATCAAACTTTGAACTACACAAAATTGGCCAGTAGCACCCTTTAATCGCGCTAGGCTGTAGCTCTTAAAAAACACTATCTTTGCCTCCATACCACTTTTTATAGCACTCTAGAGATGTTGTATTTTATATTTGATAGCTTAAATTGCTTTGAAATGACTTTAAATTTAAGTAATTCACTTCAATATTTTTATATATGTTTTCTAACTTATATTAGAGCATTTTAATTGTGGTTTGGAATTTTTATGAATTTTTAATAATTTATTATGAATTATTAAAGTAAGTGGTTTATTTTCAAATAAAGGATAAACATTTGTTTTTGATGTTTTAAATAATTTATAAAATAAATATTTTATAGTAATGTTTTATATAAATTTTTAAACCATATTATGAGTTTTTTAAAGTATAATTAAAGTATATATAGTGTTAACAAATTTCTTTGATAACCCCAAAGAGTGCAAAGTATGCGAAGTTTGGTTTGGATTAGACTTAAGTAGTCTTATGTCAACTTGCTATAAATTTGCATATCCCATGTAGAAGCCACATACATGTCGAATTTCATAAGTGCATGAGAGTCCAATACAAGTCATAAGTCAGGAGTCTTTACTTGATATGCCATGTAATATTAATTTTACATGTTCCTATTTGCAAATAGTCGCAAATTTACAATAGGCACAAAGAATTCCCAAATTGATTTAAGGTTACAAGTTTAAAAATGTAAGAAAGTGGAGAGAATGATTCACCCATTCTACATTACCATGGGGTTTGAATTTATACGGGAGGAATTGGGCGGCATGGCAGCCACATGGCTCTCAACATCGTTGTTTTCCGGCATCCTTCACTTTTTTGTCGACATGCGACAACATTCTTTATATTGCTGACTTAGTGCAACCCTCTTCTTATTGACGATTTACGACATCGTTCTTTATCTTGATGATTTGTCGTATCACTTTAAGCACCGATGACTCATGACGTCCTTCTCTAGATTGATGACTCATGGCATCCTTGCTTTATTGATGGTTTACGACATCCTTGCTCTATTGATGGTTTACAGCATTTATTGTTATATTGGTGAAACACGTTGTCCTCACTTGCATTGTTGAATTTTGACATATTTGATGGCACTAATAATATGCAGCAACATTAATAATTATGGATATCTGATATCCCTCGTATCCTTATAAGCCCGACATCCTTTGCCGCCTATACATACTTTACAAAAGATATAACTGTAAAGGCATAATATTTATTATGTTCTGATATACCCTCCTTGTGGTCATATATTCGATATCTTTCAATAATGTGATATCTCCTGCTAAAGGTTCCACTGCTTTCGACATCCTGAATTCTGACATATCTTCTACATATTCGGCATCTATATATGTAGTAACATTTGCCCTTCCATGAGTAGAAGGAATGTTGGCTTTTCATGTCAACTCTTCGATATTAGCATTTGTCGCCTTAATAAATGTGTTCCCGCCTATTGGCATTCCACCTAAATCTAGGCCATTCATTTAAATTGAGATCAAAGGCTCTTGTTCTTCCTTTTTCATCTATAAATATATGCTCTTTTCTTTCTTCTTCCTTTTACCTACGAATCAATTCTCAAAGCAAAATTTCCAATCTTACTTAAAAAATTTCGATCTTCTCCAGCATTCAACTGTATTTCAATGTTTGATTTCATTCTCCATTTGAATTAATCGAAAGAATTAATTTGGGGGTTTTCAATTTTGAATTGAAATTATGGTTTACTAATCGGGTACTAGTTATAATTTTAGGATTGTAAGTTAAATCATATATTTATTATGATTCTACATGAACTTCATATTCAAACTAGCATGTTTTTTGGGGTTTTCTCTTTGTTGATTGATTAAAGCATGATGGCAGTAATTTCAAAATCTGGAGCTTTCTCATTTAATTAAGAACTTGGTTGGCTATTAGATACTCACTTCAAAATTCGTCAATTTCTTAGTTTTCAAAGTTATTAACCCTTTAGAACTTGATATTTTACTTGAAGTCTAATACCCTAATGGTTTCACCCCTTAGTCATTGTTTTGGCAACTAGTTAGAAGCTCTAAACCTATTTTAGGATTTCGACAATTGATTTAAAATTCGAAACCCTTATTGTTTTGAAAACCAGTTAACGATTTGGTATCTATTTAGAAGAACAACAATTGTTTCAATGGATTGCTACTTAGGTTACAAATTCGATGTCCTCATATTTTGCCATTACTGTTTCATAGATTCGACAACTATCTATAGAGTTGATATATAGATTATAAATTCATGTCCTTTTTCAAGCCTGATACGACATCATTAGTTTGAAATGTGATTATTGTGTCGTTAACCTATAAGCTGTTGAAGTTTTCGACAAACTCAGGTTCAACAACAAGTTAAAATATTTTTAAACAAGTTTAACCATACTTATTATCTATGAATTTGGTAACCATATAAATTCGACATTAGGTTATTATCCCGACATCTCTTTATGATTTTTGCTAAATGTTATACTTATGGCATCTTGATTGTACCTTATTGGTTAGTCATAAACTCAACATCTTTTCATGAATTTGGTGGTTGTTAATGCATTTTGGTTCGTTAAAATTTTCCATGTATTTTATAAGTTTGATATCCTATTGATATCTAGAGATGGACTACTCAATAAATTGTTAGCCTATCATAAGTTTTGCAGTTAATTCTAGTTTTATCACTCAATCAATTAACAAGTACCAATCGATTAGGTGTTTAGTCGTTTACCTTGCTTCTATATTTATGATCATTTCAATATTTTTGTAAAATGTGAGATATTTCCCTGACTTTTTGTAATATCACCTGGTAGACAAATGGATAGAAAGAAGCGCAGCAAGAGCTCTAAACCTTCTCCTTTTATAAAGAAAGGAGTCTGACGACCCAGATTTTTAGCATCGAATAATTGAGTGATTGACTGGTTTAAATTTACAGAATATTAATTTTACAAGTCGAACAAATAAAATTCTTACAATTAAAGTATATGTATATATATATAAATTGATTTAAAAACTATAATGAATCTTGTCTCATAAAACCTCGGGATATGATAATCTTATAGGGAATAAATAAATAATACATGTATATGGGTACTTAAGTTAAGAAGCATATAGCATTTGTAAATATGGGAATGTATAAATATATATATGATACAAATGCAAATGCCATTGTTAAAGCAAATATACATATGAAATGTATATGTATATATGCATGAACAAGGAGACAACATCATGGAAAATGGCATTTCAAGTACACAAACTCTTAAATTAAGGTCAAAACCAAATCTAGTCAAACACAAATTGACAAATCAATCTGGAAAAGAATCAGATCAGCCGCAGCCACCAAGATGTTATTTCAATCCATCACCTAAATATCATTCGTATACATTTAACTTGTACATATATTGGCCGGTAAGTGTAATATTTTCAAGTTGAAAAGCCTGTAAACAAAATAGGCTCGGTACACTAAAATAAAAGAAAAGAAAGTTAAGTCTAAGCTTCTGAAACAAGACAATGTGAATTAATGCTAAGTAAGAAATAAACCAAGTATATATATGTAAACAAAAGAGAAACACATAATTAAAGCAAGCATACAACCTTCCTAGTCAAGCCTACAAAACATATAATCAAAGTTAAAAGCATATCACATAAAATCAGAATGAGATAAGTATGGGATATGAAACAAGACAGGTATAATAAATGGCAGCACAAAGTATATCATCTCAGCCTCCAAAAGAAAATATCTCTGTCAAATGTTTGTACCAGTATACACTTCAGCCTGTACACATTTTCTTTTTATATATATATCATCAAAGATCAAACAACAGTTTTTAAAGTATTTCAAACCTGGAAAACAAAAGTCTTCAACCTGGAAATAAAAAGTCGGGTTCTTTGTTCTTCTTCATTTCCAGGTGAGTAAACCTTCTCGAAACCTGGATTCTGGTTTGTTGTTTGAATTTACGCTTTAAATAGAATTGTAAATTATTTGTATGAATATAGATGTGTATATATGTTTACAGATATAAGTGTGCATTGCTGATTTACATGCAATGTTTTCCTCTGTTGGCTACAGGCTTTCAAACCTGTTTTCAAAAATCAAAAGCTTCTTCTCAAATTCCTTTTTAGGCTTTAGAATCTGAACAAAAATTGCTTGTAAGAGCAAGATTTAGGTCCTAAAAATATTGCTGAGAAGAATTAATTTGAAATTATTTGGGAATATAATAAACAGTGAAATTTTGGAACCATGTTGAAATTCAAAAATCATGTTTTCTTGTTTCAAGCATATCATCCAAACCGTTTTCGAAAATGATGAATTTTAGCGCTGGAATCATGATTTTTAAGTGAGTATTCATAGAGGACGCTCGAGTTGAACGAAGTTTGAACTTTGGTCAATTCCGGTTTGTGACGACCCGCCCTTCTCGACACTCGAAAATCGACACAAAATACTCAACAGTATAATATGCCGACGATCGAATGCCGGAAAGACAGATTGTAGAAGAATAAGAAAGTAGATAGAAGAAGAAAGAACTAAACAAAATCAGAACCTCACAGTCGCAGCGGATAAAATATAATATATAGAACAGATCTTTACACAACATGAAAACTATATCTGTTCATATACAATACATCATCATCAGAGTATGTCATAATACAATCATCAATATCCAGTCAATCAGTCAATACAACAATCACAGCAGCGGAATAATACAAGTACGAATGATACGTCCCGACTCCAGCTCCTCTCCTGCTCCATAGCAACCTATCCTGTAATATACTCGGTCTGACCCGAGCATTATAATAAAATAACACCCGAGTCAGTCTGGAATACCAGCGCATCATAAATACACCCAATTGATTATTAAAGTTTCAAAAATCCTTTGAAAACAAAAGCATCTCGTAAGACCACGCCACCAATAAACATGTCGGGTTTTTACCTTACGATAGCTAAAACACTTTTTATAAAAATTCTCTGATATTATAATAGTGTCTATTTACAAATACTTATAAAATAGCCGAAATTGTTACATCTATTAAATTCCGGCATACTAGCCACAACGTGGGTAATACAAACAAAACTCGTACAAGGCACGTAGGGAGAATGGATTTCCAACGAATGACTAGGCACTGGGGTACCACCTGTCACAGTACGTGGCCTAGATCACAGTACCGAGGAGTACGCCCGCTCCCCTGCAACACAAAGCCGGAATCATCCCTTACTGGATAATTCCAAGTAAAATCACCCCACGGTTGGGATCAGCAACCGCACCACTAAGCCGAAATAAAGGGACATCTAGACAGGGATGACCTTACTCTCAAGTGGGGGCTACCCACGAAGCCTTGCTGCATAACCCCTGATTTTCAGTCATTCCCGGTTGATGAGGCTCGAGGCTTAGCGTTACCTTTACAGAACATTTCACTTTGAATGCCCATCATCCACCTGACGATGTCACGAAAGCATTCGTCCATACAAGTCCGTCCCGGGTCCGAACGGAACCGAAGGCACTACTCCTACTACATCCATTTTGGAAATATCCTCAGGATTAGTAGCGACTAGCCCTTGCACTTCACAGCTCCATCTTCGACTCCCAAAACGTTACACGAAACGTACAAACCGGATCGAAGTGGTTTTCGAGTCTCCAGACCTAGAATCCCGGTATACGGAAACTCGATCCCGGTCTCTTCGAAACGATCGCGCATTTGGCCAATATTGATAGTCGGTGATTTAACTATCAATTAATGTTCACAAACATCCATACACATCCATCACACAATAAATAATCTCCTTATTATTTATTTTCTTCTAATATCTTTCAAAGATATAATTTCACATTTTCAAAACTCATTGAAAACAGTTTCCCAAAATTCTTCCTTTACAAGGTAAATCTCTTACCCTTTATTCCCATCGGGAATAACCAAGTATAAAACAATTTACATTTAAAACAGTTAAAAATACTTTATACTGAAATATAATTTAAAATAGGAAAATTTCTTCTATCTATTTACTCAAAATATAAATTTAAAATATGTGAAGAAAACTAGTTATTAACACCATAAACTTTGATTTTTAAAAATAAGGGTTTTAGTTTAACTAAATTCAAAATAGCGTTATAAGAAGAAAAATACTAATTTTAACAACCTAGGCTAAAACCAACTTTTAAATAAATCCATTTGTAAAAATAATTGCTAATATACTCCCAAATTATTACGGTATTAAAAATTATTAATTTATTCCTTTAAAAATAACGATTTCTTAAAAATACTTTTAAAACGATTTAAAACTTAACCTTAGTTAAATAAAACCTTTTTATAAACATTTACTTGGTTTTCCCAGGGAAACACTTCCCCGTTTCAAACATTTCAAAGTACTCTTCCATATAAATCCACTGATTTATTTCAAGTCAATTTATGATTTCAACATAAATTTCCAATTCCATACTTAACTATAACTTCCTCCGAAGTTAAATCACAATTTTTTTTTTCATTTTCGAAAATTCATTTTTTTTTATATAGTTTAAACATTTTTAAATAAACATCTTGGTGAATTTTCAATGGAAGCCAAATTTCCAATTCATTTAGTTACATTCCAATGAAATACGGCATTTCAAACATCCTGTTTTTCATTTGAACTTGTTTATTTATAGTCGGAAACTCCATTTTAACCTATTTTTAATTTCCGGATAACATTAGTCGTTATTAAAATAAACACCGTTATTTTAAACAATTTATAATTTCATAAATTTAATCTCTAGAAAATTTATATTTCATATTTATCGATTGATAAATTTTCCCACAATATTAAATCCCAATTTGACCCAATTTACATTTTTCTTTTCAAATCCGATTTCAAATTTTATTCTTTGAAATTCTAAATTTAACAATTCATTTTATTTCGTAAAAACACAATTTATCCATTTATAATTAAATCCTGTGATTATACTTTATACAACAATTTTACAGTACAATTAAACTTCCAGATTTATCAATCACAACATATAAACAGGTATGACTATCAACTATAAATAATTGCTACATTTTGAGGAATCCAGTTGGATCCCTCCAACCTGTTTCTTCCTGCATCACAAATGTTAGCACATCACAATATAATTATCAATCCAGACAGATAATCACAAATATAGACAATCAACCACATAGATATTTAAATATCAATTATTTATAATGTCTAGCATCCAGATGTGAGTGAAAATAACTCACTTTGAGTTCGGCGAGCGTTCGAAATTTAAATTAAATCGAACGATGTCCGATTTAATCCAAATTTTTACTTGCCCGGAATGACTCCGGATCTGCACCATCACGTAGTACGTCTCTCTGCGATTCCAATGCATCCAAAATCGTCTGAATCTGAGATCGTATGAGTTCGTTATGATATTACGAAGTTTGGATAACGATTTAAAAACAAATTTCTCTATATATTTTTTTTTTATTTTATTTTACCAGACGAAATCTGGTCATTCATCACGTTCAGCAAAACAAGCCCGCTCCCCTATCTTTCTTCACGCGTTGAACTCCTGCGTTCCAGGCAACCACGAAGACAACGAACCCATCACTCTCGAACTAGGGTTCGAAGTCGTCGCCACCACTCTCGTCGAGATGACGATCAGCCACCACCCAGGCGTGCGCCTCTGCCCCCTACCCCTCTGCTCCAAACCCGCACGAGCTCGGTGCATCACATCCATCAAAAATCGCGTGCGAACGAAGACGAACGGTGGCTCTTTCCGACCCCATATGGCGACGATAGGCAAAATCTACCGTTGGATGGGTAGATGTCGAGGTGATCTACAACTTTCCAGTTGAAGATTTTCGAGATTAACGAGTGGATTGAATGAAAATGAGGGAGAAGGGGAGGAGATATCGGCCATTCACGAATGAAGTGGCGGCTGGGAACGTATGCTAGGGTTTGAGATAAAATTTAAATATATATAATTACTTTTATATTATTTAATTAATATAATATCTCGACTTATCCGTTATGCAAACGAACTCCGATTCTCACGTTCCGACAGGCGATTCTAGGGTTTTTCCGCATTCCGGACACAATGGAACAGGTTTCGTAAGCTAATTTGATCGTATGCGCGAGATACAGAATTAAACGATCAATTTAAAATTAAATCGGTTAAATCGATTTCTAGGCGTTTCGAGCTGCCACGGTCAAACGACAACTCCGATTGCTACGAAAATTGAAATCCGATAATAACTAACTATTACGGATCCCATGGAACTGGTTTCGTCGAATTCCGAGACTGTGCCCCGGAAGGCTATTTTAACTCGTCTATTAAATCGAGCGATTTTCTGAAATTATCAGAAATGCTTAAAAATTCACTTTTAAAATTTTATTAACTTAACAATAAATCATATAAAATTTATAAACACATTAAAAATCATTCCGGCTCATTCCTGACAAAAATTTGATTTAATAGCATTTTAATAATATTAAATTCATTTTAAATTAATATAAAATTCCAAATAATAATTTATCGACTTTTAAATTCATCTAAAAATCCAACATTATTGTTTATAACCAATTGAACTTAAAAATACATGTAAACACCATTTTTATAATCATTTACCCTAAATTCACCTTTTTCCCAATTTTCGAATATTTAATTATTATTATCCAATCTCAAATTAAACCTCCACATTAGAAATTATCACTTGTTATTTTAGTTTAAACCAAATCTTTTTAGTTCAAAATAAATCTTAAACCCATATTAAACATTTAAAATGAATTAAATGTTCAAATTCAATGGCTTAAAAATACGGGATGTTACATTCCTCCCCCCTTATAAAAATTTCGTCCCCGAAATTTGCTAAGGTAAAAATATACTTCAACTCAACTCACTTATCCCATTTGCTTAGTTAAAAGCTATATTCACTTCCAAAATCCTTTAACTCAATTCCAAACCCATTTGCTTTATTCACATTCAAAAGCCTTTGAACTTTAACGTTTCAAATAACTTTCCAAGTTAACAAAAATTTTTTTTTTCCAAAAACCCATAAATTTTCTAACTCCCCAAATTTCTGAAAAATTTTGGCGGAGTCTCCTTTGTACGGAGGAGCTTCTGCGATATCGCAGGATACACAAATATATATACATCGGCTCACATGGCCGGAAACCAAAATATATCACAATATATATATATATATCATTTTCCAATTATATTTGCGTAGGCGTACCTTTTAGCAAATTTTTAATAGCGAGCGGCTAATATATCGCATATACGCGCTCCAACTCTCTCGAACGCCTCCCGTACCTGTACTAAACTCAAGCAAACCCATCAGTTTCAAGATATGAGCATTTTAACAACATTTCCAATAAATGTAAGCCAAACATATCCATTTCATAACCAAACCAACAAACTCCATCATTTAACAATGTTAACCATATTTATTACCAATCCAAAGATTTCAATCACTTTTCAAATTACTCATTCAAGTCCAACTTCATTTTATTTCACTTGAATGACTTGTATTCAAGTTTACTATTCTCAATTCATATTTATTTCAACCAATTCATTTCCACTTCAATATGATTACATATGCCTTTCTTACATTTTTAATTTTAACTTACATTCCAAATTTGATTTACAATCAAATTTCATTTTGAACTTGAAACATTTGCATTTCAGTTATGATCCATTTCCATTCATATACAAAATTACTTGATAAAATGTTAATTCATTCCAGTTGATTCAAAATCCATTCCATTAGCTATTTTAAACTAATTCACTTGCATTCATTTACAAACTCTTTGAATTGGGTTCCCATTCATATCAATTTATCCAAAAATCAATTTCAATTGCTTGTTAAACCACTCAACTCCTAATACAAGCAATTTCATGTCATTCAAGCAAAATAATCACCACTTAAGCTTATAACCATTTAAAATTAATTTCAACTTGGATTCATATAAATTTTATTCCATTACAAGGTTCACAAACCAAATATTTTCTCTTTCCAATGTAATTGTTAAATTACATTTTCCTTACATCTTTATTTCCATTAACCAAATTCAAGTTTATATTAATATCATTCGATCCTGGGTTATATTCAACTCATACATTCTTAATTTACCACAATAATTAATGAATATCATTTCACTTTCAATTCAAATTTATTATCCAACAAATTCCATTCAAATTTCTTAATAAAGCTCATCCGCAATCATTTGTTTCTTTCAATTTGCTTAAGTAGTTTCACAATATTACCATTATCTATTTAATTTTATTTCCATCTGATTCTCATTCAATCAAATTTTCAATTTATTTACACTTTAATGCTCTTTGTTTATTTACTAAATCCATTTTAGATTTATTTTATTAACAAAGAGACCATTTAAATTATTTCTCTCATTTGAATTTACTTGCAATTCAAACCATCACTTACTACCATCTAATTTCATTATTTATCCAAACTTCCAATATTAGTTACCATAATTAAATCCCAATCCAAATCAGGTGTTTTATTTACCTCCACATTTTGGCCATTTATCAAAATTTTATTCATTACCATACACACTCCATTTAATCTAGCTTACACAAAATTCATTTCCAAATAATTATTTTGGTTTTAATTGAGTGAGCATTTGCTTCAGTCAACATCATCTCAACTAAATTAAATTTCCTTTCAATTTGATTCTTATTCAAATTTATTCCAAGTTTAACTAAATTTTATGTAGCCAAATTAAATCCATTCCACTTCCTTTACTACTTAAATAATAATTGAATTCCATTCAATATTGCTTATAATGCAACTGAATTTTGAATTTCACTTCAATTCAATTTATTCCTCCATAAACAAGTTCAAAACTTATTTACTATTTTAGGTTCATTCACATCTTTTATCTCACTTTACCTTATCTTACTTTACGTTCCATTTAGGATTAAGTTTGAATTTGCCACACCATTCAACTATCTCCCATTTGTGATTATAATTCCATTTTACTTGAGTTAAAAATCAAATCTTCCATTCTCAAGTTCTCCAACTTATTTACTTGTAAGTTTATATTGCTCATTTCAAACCAATCCACATTTTTATAATCACAATGTCAAATCTTAACACTTAATAACTTAAGAATATGAATTCATTTGCACAATCATAAGCATTTACATTTCACCTTTATACCAACTTCCCTTTAATTCCATACACCCGCATTTATTCAAAGTAAATTTACATTCCATATATACTCAATTCTTCTTTAAATCAACTTTCCTTTATAAGTTATATAGTTGAATCATTTCAACTTTCACATTTTTATATTTAAAATAGAATTTCCAGAATTCAATTTACCCGGATTTATTTCAAAACCAATTTGAAATAAAAATCAACACATTTCTCTTTGATATTCAAATCAAATACCAAATTCCAAAACAGACTGCTTTTACCAAACGATTTTCCTTTTGAAAATTCCAAAATCACTTGTTTCCCAAACAAGTCCAAACAATGTCATAACCAACTATTTTGGTAGCAATCCATCACTTTAGAAACTCGAAAATGAATTCTAATGATGTGGCCAGCATCATCAGGATTATTTTCCAGCGGCTGAAGTGAGTTCAATGCTTTCCACTTCCAAAATCCACCTCAAAACAATTTCTATTTAAAAATATTTCCCCAAAATATACTCCATTCTTACAAATGCTTTTGAAAACATTTCTAACATTTCCACAAAGTCAAACTCCCAAAACTTTGTTTAATTCCATTTGAAATCCCTTTCAAAATTTCCGGGGTCAAAATTCTAGTTTAAATCAAATTTTAATTTTTACTTTTCTTATTTAAAACATATCTAGTCAATCCCATTTGGTTATAAACCATTTTAATATTTTAACTTCTTATTTTCTTATATATATCATTTCAAATTTTAGATCATGTTTTAATTTCTTATTTGACTACAGAAGAAACAACCAAACAAGCATCCAATATATATAATTTAGAAAACTATTTCTTTTTATATCAAAATACAATTTTGGGTAAAATTATTCCATTTACCCACTTTAAAAACAATACTATGTCGGTTTATCTTGTTTAAGAGTTTTGAAACCCCTATCGATACGGTTGTACTTCCCGCACCGACCAGAATTCATAAACACTCAACCGATAAGTCAACACAGTATAAAAACAATTTTATATCCACTAACAAGTACGCTCTCATAGCTATTATTACACTCAGCTCATTATAGAGTACTATTGACTCTATTATAAATGAGTAAATTTCCCCACCAAAGCCTAGGTTGTCGCCAACCTAAGCTCTGATACCAAGTGTGACGACCCGCCCTTCTCGACACTCGAAAATCGACACAAAATACTCAACAGTATAATATGCCGACGATCGAATGCCGGAAAGACAGATTGTAGAAGAATAAGAAAGTAGATAGAAGAAGAAAGAACTAAACAAAATCAGAACCTCACAGTCGCAGCGGATAAAATATAATATATAGAACAGATCTTTACACAACATGAAAACTATATCTGTTCATATACAATACATCATCATCAGAGTATGTCATAATACAATCATCAATATCCAGTCAATCAGTCAATACAACAATCACAGCAGCGGAATAATACAAGTACGAATGATACGTCCCGACTCCAGCTCCTCTCCTGCTCCATAGCAACCTATCCTGTAATATACTCGGTCTGACCCGAGCATTATAATAAAATAACACCCGAGTCAGTCTGGAATACCAGCGCATCATAAATACACCCAATTGATTATTAAAGTTTCAAAAATCCTTTGAAAACAAAAGCATCTCGTAAGACCACGCCACCAATAAACATGTCGGGTTTTTACCTTACGATAGCTAAAACACTTTTTATAAAAATTCTCTGATATTATAATAGTGTCTATTTACAAATACTTATAAAATAGCCGAAATTGTTACATCTATTAAATTCCGGCATACTAGCCACAACGTGGGTAATACAAACAAAACTCGTACAAGGCACGTAGGGAGAATGGATTTCCAACGAATGACTAGGCACTGGGGTACCACCTGTCACAGTACGTGGCCTAGATCACAGTACCGAGGAGTACGCCCGCTCCCCTGCAACACAAAGCCGGAATCATCCCTTACTGGATAATTCCAAGTAAAATCACCCCACGGTTGGGATCAGCAACCGCACCACTAAGCCGAAATAAAGGGACATCTAGACAGGGATGACCTTACTCTCAAGTGGGGGCTACCCACGAAGCCTTGCTGCATAACCCCTGATTTTCAGTCATTCCCGGTTGATGAGGCTCGAGGCTTAGCGTTACCTTTACAGAACATTTCACTTTGAATGCCCATCATCCACCTGACGATGTCACGAAAGCATTCGTCCATACAAGTCCGTCCCGGGTCCGAACGGAACCGAAGGCACTACTCCTACTACATCCATTTTGGAAATATCCTCAGGATTAGTAGCGACTAGCCCTTGCACTTCACAGCTCCATCTTCGACTCCCAAAACGTTACACGAAACGTACAAACCGGATCGAAGTGGTTTTCGAGTCTCCAGACCTAGAATCCCGGTATACGGAAACTCGATCCCGGTCTCTTCGAAACGATCGCGCATTTGGCCAATATTGATAGTCGGTGATTTAACTATCAATTAATGTTCACAAACATCCATACACATCCATCACACAATAAATAATCTCCTTATTATTTATTTTCTTCTAATATCTTTCAAAGATATAATTTCACATTTTCAAAACTCATTGAAAACAGTTTCCCAAAATTCTTCCTTTACAAGGTAAATCTCTTACCCTTTATTCCCATCGGGAATAACCAAGTATAAAACAATTTACATTTAAAACAGTTAAAAATACTTTATACTGAAATATAATTTAAAATAGGAAAATTTCTTCTATCTATTTACTCAAAATATAAATTTAAAATATGTGAAGAAAACTAGTTATTAACACCATAAACTTTGATTTTTAAAAATAAGGGTTTTAGTTTAACTAAATTCAAAATAGCGTTATAAGAAGAAAAATACTAATTTTAACAACCTAGGCTAAAACCAACTTTTAAATAAATCCATTTGTAAAAATAATTGCTAATATACTCCCAAATTATTACGGTATTAAAAATTATTAATTTATTCCTTTAAAAATAACGATTTCTTAAAAATACTTTTAAAACGATTTAAAACTTAACCTTAGTTAAATAAAACCTTTTTATAAACATTTACTTGGTTTTCCCAGGGAAACACTTCCCCGTTTCAAACATTTCAAAGTACTCTTCCATATAAATCCACTGATTTATTTCAAGTCAATTTATGATTTCAACATAAATTTCCAATTCCATACTTAACTATAACTTCCTCCGAAGTTAAATCACAATTTTTTTTTTCATTTTCGAAAATTCATTTTTTTTTTATATAGTTTAAACATTTTTAAATAAACATCTTGGTGAATTTTCAATGGAAGCCAAATTTCCAATTCATTTAGTTACATTCCAATGAAATACGGCATTTCAAACATCCTGTTTTTCATTTGAACTTGTTTATTTATAGTCGGAAACTCCATTTTAACCTATTTTTAATTTCCGGATAACATTAGTCGTTATTAAAATAAACACCGTTATTTTAAACAATTTATAATTTCATAAATTTAATCTCTAGAAAATTTATATTTCATATTTATCGATTGATAAATTTTCCCACAATATTAAATCCCAATTTGACCCAATTTACATTTTTCTTTTCAAATCCGATTTCAAATTTTATTCTTTGAAATTCTAAATTTAACAATTCATTTTATTTCGTAAAAACACAATTTATCCATTTATAATTAAATCCTGTGATTATACTTTATACAACAATTTTACAGTACAATTAAACTTCCAGATTTATCAATCACAACATATAAACAGGTATGACTATCAACTATAAATAATTGCTACATTTTGAGGAATCCAGTTGGATCCCTCCAACCTGTTTCTTCCTGCATCACAAATGTTAGCACATCACAATATAATTATCAATCCAGACAGATAATCACAAATATAGACAATCAACCACATAGATATTTAAATATCAATTATTTATAATGTCTAGCATCCAGATGTGAGTGAAAATAACTCACTTTGAGTTCGGCGAGCGTTCGAAATTTAAATTAAATCGAACGATGTCCGATTTAATCCAAATTTTTACTTGCCCGGAATGACTCCGGATCTGCACCATCACGTAGTACGTCTCTCTGCGATTCCAATGCATCCAAAATCGTCTGAATCTGAGATCGTATGAGTTCGTTATGATATTACGAAGTTTGGATAACGATTTAAAAACAAATTTCTCTATATATTTTTTTTTTATTTTATTTTACCAGACGAAATCTGGTCATTCATCACGTTCAGCAAAACAAGCCCGCTCCCCTATCTTTCTTCACGCGTTGAACTCCTGCGTTCCAGGCAACCACGAAGACAACGAACCCATCACTCTCGAACTAGGGTTCGAAGTCGTCGCCACCACTCTCGTCGAGATGACGATCAGCCACCACCCAGGCGTGCGCCTCTGCCCCCTACCCCTCTGCTCCAAACCCGCACGAGCTCGGTGCATCACATCCATCAAAAATCGCGTGCGAACGAAGACGAACGGTGGCTCTTTCCGACCCCATATGGCGACGATAGGCAAAATCTACCGTTGGATGGGTAGATGTCGAGGTGATCTACAACTTTCCAGTTGAAGATTTTCGAGATTAACGAGTGGATTGAATGAAAATGAGGGAGAAGGGGAGGAGATATCGGCCATTCACGAATGAAGTGGCGGCTGGGAACGTATGCTAGGGTTTGAGATAAAATTTAAATATATATAATTACTTTTATATTATTTAATTAATATAATATCTCGACTTATCCGTTATGCAAACGAACTCCGATTCTCACGTTCCGACAGGCGATTCTAGGGTTTTTCCGCATTCCGGACACAATGGAACAGGTTTCGTAAGCTAATTTGATCGTATGCGCGAGATACAGAATTAAACGATCAATTTAAAATTAAATCGGTTAAATCGATTTCTAGGCGTTTCGAGCTGCCACGGTCAAACGACAACTCCGATTGCTACGAAAATTGAAATCCGATAATAACTAACTATTACGGATCCCATGGAACTGGTTTCGTCGAATTCCGAGACTGTGCCCCGGAAGGCTATTTTAACTCGTCTATTAAATCGAGCGATTTTCTGAAATTATCAGAAATGCTTAAAAATTCACTTTTAAAATTTTATTAACTTAACAATAAATCATATAAAATTTATAAACACATTAAAAATCATTCCGGCTCATTCCTGACAAAAATTTGATTTAATAGCATTTTAATAATATTAAATTCATTTTAAATTAATATAAAATTCCAAATAATAATTTATCGACTTTTAAATTCATCTAAAAATCCAACATTATTGTTTATAACCAATTGAACTTAAAAATACATGTAAACACCATTTTTATAATCATTTACCCTAAATTCACCTTTTTCCCAATTTTCGAATATTTAATTATTATTATCCAATCTCAAATTAAACCTCCACATTAGAAATTATCACTTGTTATTTTAGTTTAAACCAAATCTTTTTAGTTCAAAATAAATCTTAAACCCATATTAAACATTTAAAATGAATTAAATGTTCAAATTCAATGGCTTAAAAATACGGGATGTTACACGGTTGATCGGCGTAATGCCATTGGTCGTAATTGAGGAAGAAGGTGGCTGGAAGGTAGGAGATTACAGGACAAATAATCGATTTTTTTAGTTCACCGGGGAAGTAGATTGACGAAGAATTAGGGTTTAATAACCCTATCTGGTCGACAATGTTATGGTGGAAATTCGTCGTCGTCAGAGCATTGGGTTCGATCGCACCCAGGGGAAAAGGAGTATTGGGCTCTGGTGAAGTTGTGGACGAGTTGACGATGTCTCTGGCGATCGGGTTGGTCGGTGCGGGGCATTTCCAGATGATAAACTCTCGTTCCAGTTCGTTTAAAACGCTCGTTTTCGATGTCGTGAATGCTTCGTAAATCTGGGTGTGTGGGAGGCTTGTAGTTGATGTCGGCGATTGGTGGAAGGTCATGGTGATGATCGGAGAGTCGGAATGGTAACGTGCACGTGCACAAGTTTAGCTTCGTGTATGTTTTTTGGTGATGCTGTGTTGAGAAGATAGTTAGAACTCGTTATCGGGAAGAAGGAGGGATGCCTCGGGTTCGATCGCGAGTACTTGCAGTTTTCGCTCGGGTTGATATGCTAGACTCCTGGTTTAGTTAACAGTTTGTTTCAATTTTGAAACAAATTTCAAATGCCAGATTTTAAACTAGAAAGGACAGTTGATCTGGTAAAGTAAGTAAACAGTTTTAAATTTAATAAAAACAAGGTTTAAAATTTAAATGAATCTAGTTTAACTTTTCTTAAATCTAATTTATTTATAAAATAAATGTTTCTATATTTGATCTAAGAAAAAGTGGTAAGATTTGTTTAACTTAAATGTACCAAGTTAGATTCATACATTATTCTTAAACTAAATTTAAATATGATTAAATAGTTGATTAAAAGATAAATGTTTAAAACTTATGTGTAAATTAAGAAATTAATAAAGATAAATGGTTTATCTTAAAGCTAAATTACATCTTGGAAAATCAATGATTAATTAAATTAATGAAGTAATAAAAGAAAAATTAATTAATTAATGATTATGGATTAATTAATTAATAATTAAGGGTTACGAAATAATTAGAGATAAATGAATTGGAAATTTGGGATTTATTAATATAAGTAATTAAAGATTAATTACTTAGATGATAATGACTTAATGTAAGTAATTAAAGATTAACTTGTTAAGGTTAATTAATTGAGGATAATTAACCAATGGAAAAATCACTTAATGAAAGTAATCATGCATAATTAATTTGGGATAGATAATTAAATGATGATTAATTTATGATGGTGATAGTAATGATAAGTAAGCAAGATTTATGGTAATCCGAGTGATTAAAGTGGGTAATTAATTCAATTTGAGATTAATTAGATTAATTAGGAATTTTCATCTAATAAATCTTGCTTATGGATGGTTGAATGATATTGGATGATTTGAATTGTTGTTGTCTATGATAGGCGATTAAGATATGTTGCGATATGAATGGTTTAAACTGTGATAATGTTGGTTACCTATCTGAGTTAAATTGTTGTATGGTATGATATCCTGAATATGAATTATATTGTTTAAATCTCAACCACTTGGATTAGAGGTGATATTGAATTTGAAGAGACCGGGGTCGGGTATCAGTAAATACCCGAAACCACTTTGATTTGTAATTGAAAGTAATTCTTTATAGTTTGGTTAGAAGCAAACAGGCTGGAATGGGATAAATTAAGCAACATGGACATTTAACCTGTGAACTGTTGTGTGGGATAAATGATTGACTATTATATGTAAGAATTCGTAAAAGGTACGAGTTACCCTGGTTTGCAAATAACTTTTATAACTTGGTACTTCAAATTATATGGGTTTACTCACGCTGGTTTCCAGCCTGACCCGGGTGTTACTTTGATGTAATGCTCGGGTCAGACCGAGTATTACAGATTTTCAGTTGAGGACGTTCTGGAGCTCAGGATACAAGCTGGATGGCAGGACGTATGGAGTGTTCCGCTGTGACTATTATTTCTGTTTGTCTGAGACATATTTGATTTGTATATGTCCATTGCTAATGTATATGATTATAACTCTGATGTATTATAACTGTAAATTGACATATACAGTATTCTTTGTAAACTGTTATTATTTGATATTATATTTTGATCCGCTGCGAATGTGAGATTCTGTGTATTTTCTATTTCTTCTTCTATCTCTTTCTTCTTTTCATAACTATCTGGAATTTACGGGGATCGAAAATTCCGGGTCGTTACAGTTGGTATCAGAGCAGAAAGGTTAAGCGAGAACCTTGGCTCTGGTAGGTGTACTCATCAGAGATAGGGTTAGTATTACCCTAGGATGAGTTGAGTGTATATATATACGAGAGAACGTACTTGTTATTTTCTTATTTAAAGATTTTAAATGGTTTTAAAGGTAAATGATTTTATATAAAGTTATATTTGATATATATAAAGCAATATTCCTTAACCAACAAATGTTAAGGTAACTGGTTGTTAAATTATTGGGATTAAATTAAGAAGTAATAGAAATACAACCAAACTGAAATTAAAATCTTGAATTCGAAAAAGAATTTTTAAGAATAGATAATTGGAATTGGTTTCCAGTTGTAATAACCTTGGTTATTTTCCTAAATGGTGAAATGTTTGTTAATGATTTAGCAAAAATAAAATGCTTATGGAAGTAAACATTTAGGTGAGTATGACTTATGAATTGAAATTGAAAAGGGTTTAAATGGTGAAGTATTAAATCTAAGTCCAGAAAATATGGGAATTTGTTCCAAGTGTTTGAAAGAAATAATAAATAGTATTATTTGAATAAAAGAGCTTGATTCAAACAAGAGTTGTTTGAAAATTTATAGGAACATGTTTTGAATTTAAAACCAAAGGTGGTTTAAAATTTAAAGTAATTTACTGTGTAAAGGAAATAAATATGTATATGGAAAAAAAACTCTAAGATTGAGTTTTGAATAATCCTTGGGAAGGGATGTGAAAACCCAAAGTGATATAAGTTTTGAACTTATAAGTAGGAAAGAATTTTGAAATTTAAGGTTTAAAATGGAAATTCAAATTTGGTAAGATTGCCGAGATTAAGTAAATTGAATTTAGCTTGGGAAAGTTAAATAATTTAACCAGCAACCTGAATTGGAAATTTTAAGATGAAAATTCCAGAGTAATGTTTAAATATGAATTGGATGGATTGGGGATTTGGAATTTTTGGGAAAATTTAAAATTTCTTTGGATTTGAAAGTGGTTTCCAAAGGTTTTGGAGAAATAATAGTATTATTTCAAAAATATTTTTGTGTTGAATTTGAAATCTGGGAGATTTGAAATTAAAATATTTTTAATGAGATAAAAGCATTGAACTCTTTCGGTCACTGGAAAATAACGTCGGTGATGACTGCAGCATCATCGATGTTCATTTTCGAGTTTCTAGAAGAGAAATTGCCAACAAATTGTTTTAAATTGGAATTGTTTGTGAACTGTGTTTGGTCTTGAAATTCAAAGGGATAATTAAATTTGCCAAAGAATTTTGGATATAGTTGAATTCTAAGGTGATACTGAAATTTTGGAAATTTGTTTAAAATCTGGAATCTTGATTAAAATGTTTATGGAATAGTAAAAATATATTGGCTAAATAAAATGTATAATTCCGAGTTGAAAGCAAAATGTGAATGTAATTGATTATAAATAGAAGTTGTAAAATTGAAATTATAATTAATGTTGTACTAGTTTAAAGATCAAATGGAATTTGATTTGAATTTAGGGAAGAAATTGTGGATAATTCAACTTGAATTGGGACTGGATCAATTTAATGGGAAATTGATGGAATGGAGATTGGGAAGTTGTACAGTTTGACTCTGGACTATTTTCAAAATAAATTGTTTTAATATAAATCTATTTTTCCAAACTATTTACTATACAGCTTTTCTATTTTAAAATCTAAAACTATCTTAAGCTTATTTTACAATTACTTTTGGAACTATTTAACTATTTTCAACTGTTTTATAGCTAATTACTATTTTTCAACTATTTTGCAATTATTTTACTATTTTTCCATTATTTTACGATTACTTAACTGTTTTACAGCTATTTTACAAACTAATAATTATTTTTCCAACTATTTATCTATTTTAAAATTTCCAAGCTATTTTCTAAAAGGTAAACTGGTCAGAGTTCAAACTGTTATTGATTAAATACCCAACTGAGATAAGAATTGAAGTGGTAATCCGAATGGGGATTAAGGCAAATGTGAATAAGTAAATAAAATCAAGGTGAATGTGAATAGAGAAAAATTGATTGGACTGATAATCAATGAAGATAAATACGTAGGATGTACGTATATTATTCTATTCGCATAGTGATTTGATCCAGATTCGAACACAGAATTTCGAGGTAGTTATATCGATCTGAGTTGGGATTTTTCGCTCGATTTTCGACGGCGAACCTGCATATGGATTTTTGATTGGTTCTGGGTATTCTCTATCATAGTTGTGATTATGCAAGGAGAATGACGGTTTCTGATCAAGGAACCAGATCTGAGTCCGCACTAGGAAGTCGGGTTGACGATACTAGTTCGGAAGTGAAATTGTGTGATCGAGTGAGCGATCAGATTGATATAGCGTACGGATGATATGTGTACATCGTACGGGTTTTAATGAAATTGGTATTGGAAATTTATGGATAAGAACTGTAAAATGATTTTTGAAATTGAAAGTATATTTTGTGAAATATATGATGAAGTAAAGTGGAAATTGGATATTTCTATGGTAAAAATTTACTTTATGAAAGTAAGTAATTTGGTAAGCGACTTTATAGAGGTCCCAAATTAAAATAATTGATTTGGACTAAACAAAGTTATATATCTTTGTTATATATGATAAAACTCACCTTGTTGAAACTATTGCCAGAAGAAAATGATTTTTGAAAGTATTTGAAGTATAAAAGTAAATTTATATAAGTACAAATTGATTCAAAGATTTTTCAAAACTTTTATTATATATGTTTATATAAAAAAAAAAGATTTTGTGAAAATGATTTTGAAAAGAATTTTGAGGAAATGTTTTGGGAACCTATGGATTTGGAAAGGCTTTTGAATTTTGGGTAAAATCAATATTGAGATTTGGAAAAGCCTATTTTGGAATTTATCGATTTTGGGAATCGACTTTGTGTAAAAGGAGCCTTATATGAAATTCATACTAGGTGTATGATTTGTAAAATACTATATGTGTATAGTATAAAGTGATTTGAGATTGGCTCTGGGAAAAAGGCGCTCCCTTGAAATGAACTTCTCAGGAGTGCCACAAGGTGGTACTGCCTTGAGCCTCTAAGGGGGAGGTTCTAAAGTTGATCCTGTGAGGAGTCCGGACAAAACTAGTTCCTGAGGATTATTATGTAGCGAAAGTCGAGGGCTGGTGCCTATAGAGGTATTTGGGTTATGCTGTGACGACAGTGTAGCTCGATGTCACTGCGATCTACTGCAGACCATAGCGAAAGTCGTGTGAGCCGTTGAGAGCCAACAGTCTACGTTTGATTTTATATCGGTAGACTGCGACACTATGGTAACATAGCGAAAGTCGTGTGTGCCGCTGAGAGCCAACAGTCTATGTTTGATTTTACATCGGTAGACTGCGACCTATGTAGGAGTGGAGAAGTTTCATTTTGACAGCAAAAATCGTGAGGCCGCAGAGAGCCTGCAGTTACATGGACTTTTGCTGTGATGGCAACGTAACCCTGGATGTAACTGCGATCTGTCGTGGGTTCTATGGTATAATCAGTTACATGGACTTTTGCTGCGACGGCAACGTAACCCAAGATGTAACTGTGACCATGGATGGGTGTGATGATTTCCAGAGCATTCTCACCAAAGATATTTCCTCTATTTTCAAAACTGTTTCCTATATTTTCAAGTAAAATTATTTTCCAAGTATTTTCACTAAATGTTGAAAACGGGTCTGCCAAACACTTATAGATTCTCAGTTGTACGCCTGATCAACGTATGACCGAATCTCTGTGAGAACGAGGATGGACTTGTCAAACATCGAGTTATAAAAGTATTTTTGTAAAAACTATTTTAGAATATTATATAGATTTTTTTTATTAAAAAACATTTTAAAATGATCGAAGAAAATTTATCTGATTTTAAGCATTTTAGTAATTCAGGCTTCGTTCCTTTTCGAGGACGAAAAGATTTAAAGGGGGAGAAATGTGACGACCAAGATTTTTAGCATCGAATAATTGAGTGATTGACTGGTTTAAATTTACGGAATATTAATTTTACAAGTCGAACAAATAAAATTCTTACAATTAAAGTATATGTATATATATATAAATTGATTTAAAAACTATAATGAATCTTGTCTCATAAAACCTCGAGATATGATAATCTTATAGGGAATAAATAAATAATACATGTATATGGGTACTTAAGTTAAGAAGCATATAGCATTTGTAAATATGGGAATGTATAAATATATATATGATACAAATGCAAATGTCATTGGTAAAGCAAATATACATATGAAATGTATATGTATATATGCATGAACAAGGAGACAACATCATGGAAAATGGCATTTCAAGTACACAAACTCTTAAATCAAGGTCAAAACCAAATCTAGTCAAACACAAATTGACAAATCAATTTGGAAAAGAATCAGATCAGTCGCAGCCACCAAGATGTTGTTTCAATCCATCACATAAATATCATTCCTATACATTGAACTTGTACATATATTGGCTGGTAAGTGTATTATTTTCAAGTTGAAAAGCCTGTAAACAAAATAGGCTCGGTATACTAAAATAAAAGAAAAGAAAGTTAAGTCTAAGCTTCTGAAACAAGACAATGTGAATTAAAGCTAAGTAAGAAATAAACCAAGTATATATATGTAAACAAAAGAGAAACACATAATTAATGCAAGCATACAACCTTCCTAGTCAAGCCTACAAAACATATAATCAAAGTCAAAAGCATATCACATAAAATCAGAATGAGATAAGTATGGGATATGAAACAAGACAGGTATAATAAATGGCAGCACAAAGTATATCATCTCAGCCTCCAAAAGAAAATATCTCTGTCAAATGTTTGTACCAGTATACACTTCAGCCTGTACACATTTTCTTTTTGTATATATCATCAAAGATCAAACAACAGTTTTCAAAGTATTTCAAGCCTGGAAAACAAAAGTCTTCAACCTGGAAATAAAAAGTCGGGTTCTCTGTTCTTCTTCATTTCCAAGTGAGTAAACCTTCTCGAAACCTGGATTCTGGTTTGTTGTTTGAATTTACGCTTTAAATAGAATTGTAAATTATTTGTATGAATATAGATGTGTATATATGTGTACAGATATAAGTGTGCATTGCTGATTTACAGGTAATGTTTTCCTCTGTTGGCTACAGGCTTTCAAACCTGTTTTCAAAAATCAAAAGCTTCTTCTCAAATTCCTTTTTAGGCTTTAGAATCTGAACAAAAATTGCTTGTAAGAGCAAGATTTAGGTCCTAAAAATATTGCTGAGAAGAATTAATTTGAAATTATTTGGGAATATAATAAACAGTGAAAATTTTGGAACCATGTTGAAATTCAAAAATCATGTTTTCTTGTTTCAAGCATATCATCCAAACCGTTTTCGAAAATGATGAATTTTAGCGCTGGAATCATGATTTTTAAGTGAGTATTCATAGAGGACGCTCGAGTTGAACGAAATTTGAACTTGGGTCAATTCCGGTTGATCGGCGGAATGCCATTGGTCGTAATTGAGGAAGAAGGTGGCTGGAAGGTAGGAGATTACATGACAATTAATCGATTGTTTTTAGTTCACCGGGGAAGTAGATTGACGAAGAATTAGGGTTTAATAACCCTATCTGGTCAACAATGTTATGGTGGAAATTCGTCGTCGTCAGAGCATTGGGTTCGATCGCACCCAGGGGAAAAGGAGTATTGGGCTCTGGTGAAGTTGTGGACGAGTTGACGATGTCTCTAGCGATCGGGTTGGTCGGTGCGGGGCATTTCCAGATGATAAACTCTCGTTCCAGTTCGTTTAAAACGCTCGTTTTCGATGTCGTGAATGCTTCGTAAATCTGGGTGTGTGGGAGGCTTGTAGTTGATGTCGGCGACTGGTGGAAGGTCACGGTGATGATCGGAGAGTCGAAATGGTAATGTGCACGTGCACAAGTTTAGCTCCGTGTATGTTTTTTGGTGATGCTGTGTTGAGAAGGTAGTTAGAACTCGTTATCGGGAAGAAGGAGGGATGCCTCGGGTTCAATCGCGAGTACTTGCAGTTTTCGCTCGGGTTGATATGCTAGACTCCTGGTTTAGTTAACAGTTTGTTTCAATTTTGAAACAAATTTCAAATGCCAGATTTTAAACTAGAAAGGACAGTTGATCTGGTAAAGTAAGTAAACAGTTTTAAATTTAATAAAAACAAGGTTTAAAATTTAAATGAATCTAGTTTAACTTTTCTTAAATCTAATTTATTTATAAAATAAATGTTTCTATATTTGATCTAAGAAAAAGTGGTAAGATTTGTTTAAATTAAATGTACCAAGTTAGATTCATACATTATTCTTAAACTAAATTTAAATATGATTAAATAGTTGATTAAAAGATAAATGTTTAAAACTTATGTGTAAATTAAGAAATTAATAAAGATAAATGGTTTATCTTAAAGCTAAATTACATCTTGGAAAATCAATGATTAATTAAATTAATGAAGTAATAAAAGAAAAATTAATTAATTAATGATTATGTATTAATTAATTAATAATTAAGGGTTATGAAGTAATTAGAGATAAATGAATTGGAAATTTGGGATTTATTAATATAAGTAATTAAAGATTAATTACTTAGATGATAATGACTTAATGTAAGTAATTAAAGATTAACTTGTTAAGGTTAATTAATTGAGGATAATTAACCAATGGAAAAATCACTTAATGAAAGTAATCATGCATAATTAATTTGGGATAGATAATTAAATGATGATTAATTTATGATGGTGATAGTAATGATAAGTAAGCAAGATTTAAGGTAATCCGAGTGATTAAAGTGGGTAATTAATTGAATTTGAGATTAATTAGATTAATTAGGAATTTTCATCTAATAAATCTTGCTTATGGATGGTTGAATGATATTGGATGATTTGAATTGTTGTTGTCTATGATAGGCGATTAAGATATGCTGCGATATGAATGGTTTGAACTGCGATAATGTTGGTTACCTATCTGAGTTAAATTGTTGTATGGTATGATATCATGAATATGAATTATATTGTTTAAATCTCAACCACTTGGATTAGAGGTGATATTGAATTCGAAGAGACCGGGGTCGGGTATCAGTAAATACCCGAAACCACTTCGATTTGTAATTGAAAGTAATTCTTTATAGTTTGGTTAGAAGCAAACAGGCTAGAATGGGATAAATTAAGCAACATGGACATTTAACCTGTGAACTGTTGTGTGGGATAAATGATTGAATATTATATGTAAGAATTCGTAAAAGGTATGAGTTACCCTGGTTTGCAAATAAGTTTTATAACTTGGTACTTCAAATTATATGGGTTTACTCACGCTGGTTTCCAGCCTGACCCTGGTGTTACTTTGATGTAATGCTCGGGTTAGATCGAATATTACAGATTTTCAGGTGAGGACGTTCTGGAGCTCAGGATACAAGCTGGATGGCAGGACGTATGGAGTGTTCCGCTGTGACTATTATTTCTGTTTGTCTGAGACATATTTGATTTGTATATGTCCATTGCTAATGTATATGATTATAACTCTGATGTATTATAACTGTAAATTGACATATACAGTATTCTTTGTAAACTGTTATTATTTGATATTATATTTTGATCCACTGCGAATGTGAGATTCTGTGTATTTTCTGTTTCTTCTTCTATCTCTTTCTTCTTTTCATAACTATCTGGAATTTACGGGGATCGAAATGTTTTATGTGTGATGTTGGATTTGAGGTACCTCGCTTAAAGGTCCCAAAGGACCGGGGGTGGCATATCTGAGGTTTTGTATATCCCTTGGGAAAGTGGGTAGCCAGCCTTGTTTGGCAGAGAGCGGTTTGTCTCTCGGAGCGTTCCGCCGGAGGCGTTTCTTTCGTGGAATAGGAAGTTCGTTAGTCTGACCATTTGTTGGAAATCCATCTTCCAATACGAACTGTGTACGGTATTAATTGTAGAACCTGCCATTTACTTATGGTGGTCACCACTGTTTAGATGGTAGCTGTTTGCACAAAAAATGGACAAACACCTCAAAGTTGTATGATTTAGTAGATCTTATGTTATTCTTAGTGATTTGGGTGATTTATGCAAATATATGAAAAGCGGGGGCTAAACTGTAAAAAGACACGCAGATTTATAGTGGTTCAGCCAGAATGTGCCTACGTCCACTTTATATGTTATTTCTCTTCTCTTGTTTTGATTACAAGTACAAAGCTTTGATACAAGTAAAAGAAAGTTGTTTGAAAGTTCTCTCCGTGCTTGAGCTCTCAAACTTGTCCCCCATTGTTGTACCCCTGCCTCTCTATTTATAGAGTGAGGTTGGGGGCAGGGGTCTTGGATGTATACAGCTGCTGGTGGGCCTGGGCTGAAGTGATCTGGCCTGGCAGTCTGGTTCGGTATTCTCTTGGTTCGGTGAAGTATGGAGTTGGTCTGGTTGGGCTTCATCCGGTGAAGTGTGGAGTGGTGAGGTTGGACCGGTGGCAGTTGCCGGATGAAGGTCTACCGAATGGACACGAGGGAGGGCTGCCGAATGGGTTATGCCGAATGGACTCGGGGGAGAGCTGCCGAATGGGTCATGCCGAATGGACTCGGGGGAGAGCTGCCGAATGAATCACGTCTCTGGGTCTCGAGGTCTTCCGGGTAAGAATTCACCCAACATTTGCCCCCCAAAGTAGGGCATATGTCTAACATATGTCGTGCTTTGTCTTCCTTCGTTCGGTCTTGGTTGCGCCGAGCCAGTTGGTCCGGTCGATGTGCTTCGCTTATAAATAAGGGCGCCACTCTACTATTGTTTCTTCACTTTTCGAGATAGCCGAACCACTTGACTCCCATTTTTTCCGAACTAGACCCTTATCATTGCCGAATCAGGTGAGATTTTATTCTGCCGAATGAGATCTTATTCTCGTATTACCGGACGAGAACGGGAGACACCGAATGAACCCATACTTGAACCACCGAATGGACCTTGAGAGTTCGAGAATTTCCATTGTCTTTACCGAATGACGATGGGAGTTTGAGCACTTTGAACTTTCTTTGCTTACACTCGAGACACCGAATGAACCCATACTTGAACCACCGAATGAAAATGATACTGAATATGTTTTTACCGAATGAAGTCATATACTTGTTTATATCCTCTGTTCTAAATGTGTTTTTCCGGTATTGTAGATAATGTCTCGCAAAGTAGAAACTCGATCAGACAAGAAGCGATCCGTGGGTGAAGGAGAGTCATCGGCTGTGCCCCCAGCTCAATCAGGATCGGAGCGTCATGGGCCCGCCCCGAGGTCATTAGTGGATGGATATGGTCCCCAGGAGTTGCTGGATTCCCCGCCTGACTGCTTTCCTAGCCTTCTCAAAGAGGAGCAACTCGATGTTATATCTCGTTCTTTTGGGATTGATAGAGCCCTCATGCTGCTGCCGGGTCCAGGAGTCATGCCATACAGTCCTCCCGAAGGATACTTCGCTTATAGCAGGTACCATTGCATGTGTGGTGCTATCCCGCCTCTCAATGCTTGGATAGTTAGCTTCCTCACGTACCTGAAGGTGGCCCCATTTCAGCTTCAGCCCAACTCTTACGCCATACTGGTGAGCCTTTTCGTTATTTTTCGGAGGAAGTATGGTCGCGCTCCCTCCAACCGGGAGATCCGGTACTTGTACAACTTAAGGGGCTACAAGAAGGGGTCCCCATATATTAACTTGGAATCTGCTGTGACCTTCAAGCCGGTCCTGGACCTTTATTCCAAATTCAGCATGTTCAAGAAAGAATGGTTCTTTGTTAGGGACGACTCCGTCTCTATCCGGCGCTTTACCTCTGGATGTAAGTTGATGCTTTTACTTATAATTTCTATCCTGATTGTGATGCTTCTTCTCATACTTTCTCATTTTTGCTAGCGACAGGTGGCTTTCCTGTTGTGGAAACTGACCGCCTGGTTCAGACGGCGGCGGAGATAGAAGGCATTCTTGGGAAATACAGATCATCTGCTTACTTGATTAGAAATGCGATCCTTCTAGAATACAACTTGATCCTTCCGCAGCAGTCTGTAGTTAAGTTGAGGGAAACGGCGGAAGAGAGGGCGGCTGCTCAGGCCAAGGGAGGCGTTGCGGCAGAGGGTGGAAAGAGAAAACCATTCACGAAACCTCCAGCCGTTGGAGGTAAGAAACTTAAGAGGTCAGACGGTCCTTCTCCCAGCAATTGTCCACTTACTCAGGGGGAGATAGACGCGGAGGAGGAAAGAGGTGAGGCGGAGGGCGGGAGTGACGTTGAGCGTCTTGGTGACGAGGGTGGCGATGGACAGGGTGGTGATGGTTCCAGGGCTTTGTCTTCTGGGCAAGTAGGCGAGATGCAAGAGTGGACGGACGATGCTCTCCGTCAGGCTTTTGAGGAGTTGGGTGATGATCCGGCTTTGGTAGAGAAGACCGGGGAGGCGGACAAAACCGGGACTGGTGCAAGTGAGTCTTCTCCGACTATTCCGGCCAAGGTGGCTCTGACAACTCAAGGTGAACTCTTGACCCCTGCATGCTTCACTAATGATAGGGACTTAGGAATATTTTATGACCCGCTCCCGTCCTGGAATGAAATCCGGGACTTATTGCAGTATCCCACTCCTCCCCAGGGTTTGTACAACCACAGCTGTGTTTCTTTTCCTTTTCTAATCTTGCAATTTACCGCGTTCCTTGAATCATATTGTAATGTAAGATTATGACACTTGTTCTTTATATCAGGAGCAGGCAAGACGCCCAAAGCTTCAGACCTTCGACACAGGCTCGAGCAATATAAACTTTCCAAAATTTCTGCTAAGCCGAAGCCCTCAGCCCAACGCTCCGGGGATGTAGTCGGGTACCGTCCTCTTCTTGGGGTCATCGAAGAGGGTATTCAGCAGAGGAAGAGGAGTCATCCTTTATCCGAAACTTCGCTCGGTTCTCAGCCTCCGGCTCAGCCTATTCATGATATTACTGAGGAGGGCAGCGAGTTTGTATCTTCTCCACACCCATCCGGAAACCCTTCTGTTGTTCATATCGACCGTCCCGATCTGGCCCGTAATCCATTTGCCGGTCATCCTGATCTGGATCCGGGTTCTCAGGATATTAATTTTGACGAAGTTACTGGTGAACACCTTCTCCCCCGTAACCCCATGGTACGAGTACTTGACGAAGCCAAGTCCTTAGACCTCGATCTACTCACCACTCGTATAGTCACTATGGGAGACGAGGCCAAGGCCAACATTGATCGGGTGGCGGAGGAGGCCAAGAAGCTGATGGGGCATCACGCTCGGCTGGTTAAGGCCGGAGAGGAGATAGGGAGCGCCAATATCCGACTTCGATTGGTGGTCTCGGATCAGGCCAAGCAGCTTGCGGATCAGGCTATCCAGATTTCTCAGCATGAGGCTGCCACTGGGCGATTAAGGAGAACCATGGAAGAGGCTAGTCGGGCCGAATTGCGGAAAATGGAAGCTGCTTGCAAAGAGCGGATTGATATGGCTATTACCACGGTGGATGAGGTTCGGAGAGCGGATCTCGAGCAGGTGGAGGAATTGTCCGAGAAGCTTGAGGCTGCCGAGCTTGCTCAAGCTAAGTTGAGGGAAGAGATGGCGGTGATGCGGAGGTCCCTTCAAGCTGATTGCTCGAGATACAGACTGGAGAGAGATGCTGCCGTGGAAAGGTTGTCGGCCTCCGATGCCCGGATGAGGGAGTTTGAGGAGAACGAAGGAATGATGGATGACATGCTCCAGGACATGTATTTCCGGACTTGGAAGCAGGGTAACCTCTCTTGGATGGATGATTATCCTAGAGTCATGGCCAAGATATATCTTCGGGCTTTGGAGGAGGCTAAGGCTGATGCAGATAAAGAGGGTGGAACGGTCTTCAGTATGGATGTGGTCACGGCCCAGTTCACCAAGGAGGAGAAAGTGGCGGTAAAGGAGGGTATGCGGCTGCTTGCTGCTGAAGAGGCGGGTGTGCAGGTAGAAGATGACGACCAGGATGGTCAAGAAGCTAGTACTGGTAAGTCTTCCTTTCTAGTCTTTCTGTTAACTTGGTTACTCATCACTAATGAACCCTTTTTATGACCGGACAGGCGGGCAAAAGAACAAGGACAAGACTTCGACGCAACCAGCTCCATGACTGAACCTGAAAAATTCTTTTTGTAGGCTTGGCATTGTTGTATCTGTTAGTCTTAAGACAGTAGGGTAACTTCCAAGTTGTAATTCTTGCTACTTGTAATAACATTATTCTTGACGTGTAATTTTTTAGCTCAAGTTGATTTTGTCATTTCTTGAATATTTGTTGCTATTTCGACATATCGTATGAGAAATGTAGCTATGTGTATTCTTGTAATTAAATTGTGTTTGATGTCAGATTCTGGTTTTAAATCATAATCTCATGACTTGCAATGTTAGCGTGTGGTGTGGAAAAATCAAATTATAGTCATGCATTTGTACATAAAGGAAGAAAATACCGCCTTTCATGTTCTGTTTGTAAATGGCAGTTTCGAATATCTTATATGACCAAGCATGGAGAGCAGCTGACTGCCCCGCCATCTGATTGTGAATCTCTGCATCCATTGGCGGGTACCTCTTACCCTGCATCCTGTACTTTATGGTTTGTTATAGAGGATAGGAGGAAAGTTTTTTAAGTAAAATTGAAATATGTGAAATAGTAAAACTTCCAGTCACGGAAGGCCTTCGATGTGCTTAAGTTCGTGGCAAACGGGTTTTGTAGTCACTTTCCCTAGCTGTGGGTCTTGGAGACATTTGTCACCCATCTTACGCCTCCGCGGGGAGTTAATTCTTTTTTACCACAGCCGCACTTAAGACACACCGGAGCCGAGATCGCGCACAGTAACTACCCGGGCCATTATGGCCCGTACTCATGGGTATTATTCGACTTACTGTGGCCGGCTAGCGTGGGTGCCGATCGTCAACTGTGAACTGCCCCTGGCTGGCCACACCTTATGTTGGGGCTTATAATCGGTTCACAGTCGCCGGCGAGCCTAACGCCGTAATGAGCTGCCTTGGCTATAGTCGGCCTTCTCGGTGGCTTATAATCGGCTCATTACAGTTGGCTTTAAGGGCCGTCGCGAGCAATGAGTTAACCCGCAGCAGAGGGATGCTGGAGCAAAAGTGTCTCATTGGCGAGGGCATAGATTCGCATAGTACCTGTTGGGGCTTGTCCACGTGGAGTTGCATTGTGGAGTGCTTTGAATAGAAATGCTATATGCTCAGGATTTTGTTCAACAGAAAAGGATAAAGTTAACAAGCAGCCAAGATACAAAGGAACAAGTTAAAAAGAGACAAGGCTTTTTTAAAGTGGTTCGGCACGAAAAAATGCCTACGTCCACTGATTCTCTTCGTTAATTCACTTCATATGGGCAATACAAGTTAAGAAAAGTATCGACGGAGGTGTTGGATGTTCCATGCCCTCTGGAACACCTCCCCGTCCACTGTTGACAAAATATAGGCTCCGTTGTGGAGATCTTTATGAATTACATATGGTCCATCCCAGATTGGGTCTAGTGCTCCGGGGCGAGGGAAGATTCGCTTGAGGACAAGATCCCCTTCTCGTAAGGCACGATGCTTGACTTTGGAGTTGTATTGTGCTGCCACCTTTTGCTTGTGGGCTGCTGTTTTTAGGACTGCATCATTCCTTCTCTCCTCGACTAGATCCAAAGACATGTTGAGGAGCTCTTCGTTTTCTTCTGGGTTATAGTGGATCCTACGGTGGGAAGGCACAATGGTTTCAACTGGGAGCATAGCCTCCGATCCGTATGCCAAAGAGAAAGGAGTGTGCCCTGTTGATGTTCTGAAAGATGTGCGGTAGGCCCATAGTGCCGTAGGGAGTTCATCCACCCAAGCGCCCTTTGACTTTTCGAGCTTCTTTTTGATCAGAGTTTTCAGAATTTTGTTGACTGCTTCGACTTGTCCGTTTGCTTGGGGATATGCTACGGATGAGAAGCTTTTGCGAATTCCGTGTTCTTGGCACCAGTTGGCGAATTCCTCGCTGTCAAACTGAAGTCCATTGTCTGATATGATTTTTAGTGGGACTCCGTACCTGCACAGAACATTTTTGATTAAGAAGTTGATAACTTTCGCTGAAGATACTTTATTTAGAGGTTCTGCTTCCACCCATTTGGTGAAATAGTCGACTGCTACTATAGCATATTTGGCGCCGCCTCGACCCATTGGCAGTTCACCGATTAAGTCAATTCCCCATACTGCAAAGGGCCAAGGGCTGGTCATCTGGGTAATCTCGGTTGTTGGTAGCCGAGGGACCTTAGCAAACTTTTGGCATCTGTCACACTTCTTGACGAAATCTAAGGCGTCCTTGCTTAAGGTGGGCCAGAAATATCCGTATCGGAGTATCTTTTTTGCTAATGTTTGCCCTCCGGTGTGATCTCCGCAGCTTCCTTGATGAATGTTGGATAAGATTTCCTTGGCTTCCCTTCCGGCGACACACCTTAATAATGGGTTAGAGAACCCACGCCGATAGAGGATGTCTCCTTGTATTGTGTAGCGGGACGCTTTCCTCAAGATTTTCTTGACTTCGTTACGCCCGTCGGGTAGTGTGCCATTTTGTAGGTAGTCTCGGATGGGAGTTATCCAAGTTGCTTCTTCGGTTGCATCTATCAGATTCACTTGTTCAAAACTCGGGATCATTTGCTTTGAGACAGTTACTGCCCCGAAGATGGCGACGTCTCTCATACTTGCTTGCTTTGCCAATTCGTCGGCCTCTTGGTTCTCTTCCCGAGGGATGTGTTTGACTAAGTAGTGGTCCAATCGGCTGAGAAGTAACTTGGTCTTCTTTAGATATGCTATGAGTCGTTCTTCTCGAGCTTGGAATTCCCCTAGTATTTGATTAACAATAAGCTGAGAATCGCTGTGAAGACACAAAGAATTGGCTCCGATCTCGATAGCAATTTCTAATCCGGCTATTACTGCTTCGTATTCTGCATCGTTGTTGGTGGCAGTGAACTCCAACCTTATAGCATAGTGCAGTTTATTTCCCCTGGGAGTGATGATTACCACACCTGCCCCCGAGCCTTGTTCGTTAGATGCACCGTCCACAAAGAGATTCCACTTGATATCTTCTGTTATTTCCAGTTGCTCCTTATCCTCGTTGGTAGTGAATTCTGCAATGAAATCAGCCATGGCTTGTCCCTTGATGGCGGTGCGAGGGTGATAGGTGATATCATATTGACTCAGCTCAATACACCATTTAAGTAGTCGCCCGGAAGTGTCGGGACGATGGAGTACCTGCCTCAGTGGTTGATTGGTTAGAACCTTGATGGAATGGGATTGGAAGTAATGACGTAGCTTTCGTGAAGTGATTAGTAAACAGTATGCTAACTTTTCGAGCTTAGGATATCTGACTTCTGCCCCAGTAAACCTTTTACTGACGAAGTAAACTGGTCGTTGCGTATGGTTATCTTCTCTTACCAAGGCAGCGCTTAGAGCGTGAGATGACACAGCAAGGTATAGGTATAATTCTTCGCCTTCGCTTGGGGTCGAGAGTACTGGTGGTTTCTGGAGGTGTTCGATTAGGTTAAGGAAAGCGGTCAAGCATTCGTCCGTCCATTCGAACTTTCCTTTATCTTTCTTTAGAGCTTCGAAAAAGGGGACGCACTTGTCCGTTGCTTTGGAGATGAATCGGCTTAGGGCAGCCACTTTTCCATTTAGGCTTTGCATTTCCTTTCGGGTGGAAGGTATCTTGATGTCTCTTAATGCTCGGACTTGTTCAGGGTTTGCTTCTATCCCTCGGGCATGGACGATGAATCCTAAGAATTTTCCTGATGACACTCCGAAGGAGCACTTTAGTGGATTCAACTTCATTCCATACTGTCGAAGTACCTGGAACATCTCGCCCAGGTGGCTTACGTGATCTTTGGCTTTCCGTGATTTTACCAGCATGTCGTCTACATATACTTCCATTGTTTGTCCTATTAGCCCTGCGAACATCTTGTTGACGAGGCGCTGGTAGGTGGCTCCTGCGTTTTTAAGTCCGAAGGGCATCACTTTGTAGCAGTACAAACCCCGGTCGGTGATGAAACTAGTGTGATCTTGGTCGGGAGCATGCATAGGAATTTGGTTATATCCTGAGTATGCATCCATAAAAGACAGGAGTTCGTGCCCGGCTGTGCTGTCTACAAGTTGGTCGATTCTGGGAAGCGGGAAGCAATCCTTTGGGCAGGCGTCATTTAGGTTGGAGAAGTCAATGCAGGTCCGCCACTTCCCATTAGCCTTCTTTACTAGTACCGGGTTGGCGATCCATTCTGGGTAAATAGCTTCTCGTATGAAGTCATTGGCGAGTAGATTCTTTACTTCTTCATCGAGGGCTGCTGATCGCTCTGCCCCCATACTTCTCTTCTTTTGTTTTACGGGTGCCTTGGTAGGATCAATTTTTAATACGTGGCACGCTATGTTGGGGGAGATTCCGGTCATGTCAGCGTGTGACCAAGCGAATACATCTAAGTTGTGGCGGAGAAAATCAACGAGTTGTTCCTTCAATTCGGTTTTCAATTGCGACCCAATTTTCAGTAGCCTACTTGAGTCGTGCTTGTCTACAGATATAAACTCCATAGCCTCTGCAGGCTCGGCGGTGGCCTCCTCCTCTTTGTCCCTCGGGTCTAATTCATTGAAAGGGTCGCTGGTGTATCGAAGAGGAGGGGCTTTCTTTAGTTGCTATGCTTCAAGGCTTTTTGTGCAGAGAGCAATCTCTACACCTTTCCCTTTATCTCTCCTGTGGTTGTTGCGAAGTTCGGTTACATAGCAGTCTCGTGCAATATCTTGGTCTCCTTCCACTTCCCCTACCCCACTGTCTGTTGGAAATTTCATTTTTAGGCACCACGGGGCTAGGACAATCTGGAAGTCAGATAGGGCTGGTCTTCCTAGGAAGGCGTTGTAGGCCGAATGGTTTTCTATCAGCACAAACGTCTGTTTCCTTACAACGGAGCGGGGATGGCTTCCGATTTCAACGAAGAGGTCCAGCTGCCCGATGGGCATTTTCGCATCTCCAGTGAAACCGTGTAGCGGTTTATCGCAGGGAGATACGTCCTTTATTGACAACCTCATTTTGTCGAATGCGTGTTTGAACAGGATATTTACAGAGCTTCCAGTGTCTACCAGGATTCGGTAAACTTCGGCGGGACCGAGTCGGGCAGAGATAACCATGGGATCCATGTGAGGGTACTGTCTTCCTTCTAGGTCGCGTTTACTGAATGAGATGTCATCACTTTCTTTCCGCTTTGGGTGGCGCTCTTCTATAACCGTATTGACACAGTCTCTATTGTCTCTGAGCGACTTCCCATATCTTTCCATCTCTTTCCAACTTCTGTCTGCGATGTGTGGACCTCCTGAGATGGTATGGACCACTATCTTCTCTTGACTAGAGCTGCTAGCGTTGCGGTCGCCTCTGCCGGTCCCTGGTGAGGGTAGCCTTGGGTTTTCATTGGCAGGATCTGGAGTCCTGCCTTGACTTTTTACATAGCGTTCCAGTTTCTTTCTTCTGATGTGTTCCTCAATCAGATCTCGGAGATGGTGGCATTCGTTGGTATCATGTCCGTGGGATTCGTGGAAGCGGCAGAATTTTCCAGATTTCTGTGCGCTATCTGATTCCTTCTTGTATGGTGGGCGTTTGTATCTAACTTCGCCTTGGGTGGCAAGGAAGATATTTTCGACGGTCTCGTTCAAAGGGGTGTAAGAGTCGAATCTTGGTCCTGGCCGATATAGGCGTTTCTCTACTTTCTTGCCCCCAGCATTGTCTCTGGAATCATTTCTTCGAACGTCCCTTGCCACAGCAGGGGCATTGCCATGGGTCGTCTTACTTTGCTGTCCTGACTGCCCCTCAATGGCAGCATCCTCAAGCCTCATGTATTTCCCGGCTTCATGGAAGAAATCGGGTAAAGTAGCTGGTTTTTCTTTTGTCAATCTCCTAGCAAATTTGGTGTCCGGATGCACCCCACTGCAGAGGGCCATTAGGATAAGCTTCTCATCGGCATCTTGAACTGCGGCTGCTGCGGCGTTGAATCTGGTTAGGTATTGTTGCAGCTTTTCTCCAGGTTTCTGTTTGACGCTGGATAAGGAATAAGCGTCCTTAGGTTGCTCCACATGAATGCGGAACTGACTGATGAATTTTTCTTTCAACATTTCCCATGAGCTGATGGATCCTTGGGGTAGATGACAGAACCAGGAGGTAGCAAGATCTGCTAAGAAGAGCGGGAAGCATTTGCACAGCACTCCCTCTGTTGCTCCACTCATGAGCATATGCTGCGTGTACCTCTGTAAGTGTACAACGGGATCGGAGGTTCCTTTGTAGGGTTCCATTGTTGGCATCTTCCATTCTCGGGGGGTGATAGCAATTTCGATATTGCGGGCGAAAGGGCTGGTTACCCTAGCGCCTATCCCTCGATCTCTTTGCTCCCGTTGGACACACTCTCTGAATAAGCGTGCCATCCTTTCATCAGAATTTGGAGCGGACAGAAATGAGTTTGGTTCCGTTCTGTGGGGTTGACTCCGACCAGACAACCTGTAGGGATGGTATCGTCTATCATTCCTCATATTTTCCAGTGGCTGCCTTTGATCTTCTGGGAGCATGCTTGGGTCAGCTACAGTTGGCCCTTGCCTTGATCTTCCCCTGTTGGGTTCTGATCTAAGCACTTCCTCGGGTCCAACTTCGGGCTGAACTCTAGCTCGGCCCCGTTCATTGGTGTTCCTGTGGTTAGGCAGCATGACCGGCTCAGCTGCAGTTGACCTCCGCCCGGTACCTTCCGTGTTGGGTTCGGCACCAAACGCTTCCTCAGGCCTAACTTCGGGCTGAGCTCGGTCTCGGCTCCTACCATGGCTACCCCTGCCGTTAGCTCCTTCGAAGAAGGAAGATCTTTGCTGTCTCTGAGATCCTCCAGATTGGGACTCGCCCCATGATTCAGTGTTGCGGTTGGATTCTTCAGCGTCCCTCAAGCGTGACATGAGATGGTCTACCAAGGCTTCCTGCTGGGACGTGAAGCGGTTAGTTACTTCAACAACAACTCTGTCCAAATCTGCCCTAGTAATCGCTGCAGGCTGTTCTGTGGCAGGAGTGGCTGGGTTAGCCTGTCCTTCATTTGTTGCCGTTGCTGGAGGAGGACGGTTCACTTGATTTGTGGCAGCTGGATCAGGAAGGCTGCTGGATGCGATGTTTTTTCCTTTGTTAACATCTTTTCTCTGTTTGGGAGGCATGTTTTCCAAGCGGCGGACGATGGTGTTAGGAAAACTTGTTAAGCGGATGAAGCTGAAGCTTCGAGCTTCTAGCTCTCAGTGAAAGCACCAAAAATGTTTGCACAAAAAATGGACAAACACCTCAAAGTTGTATGATTTAGTAGATCTTATGTTATTCTTAGTGATTTGGGTGATTTATGCAAATATATGAAAAGCGGGGGCTAAACTGTAAAAAGACACGCAGATTTATAGTGGTTCAGCCAGAATGTGCCTACGTCCACTTTATATGTTATTTCTCTTCTCTTGTTTTGATTACAAGTACAAAGCTTTGATACAAGTAAAAGAAAGTTGTTTGAAAGTTCTCTCCGTGCTTGAGCTCTCAAACTTGTCCCCCATTGTTGTACCCCTGCCTCTCTATTTATAGAGTGAGGTTGGGGGCAGGGGTCTTGGATGTATACAGCTGCTGGTGGGCCTGGGCTGAAGTGATCTGGCCTGGCAGTCTGGTTCGGTATTCTCTTGGTTCGGTGAAGTATGGAGTTGGTCTGGTTGGGCTTCATCCGGTGAAGTGTGGAGTGGTGAGGTTGGACCGGTGGCAGTTGCCGGATGAAGGTCTACCGAATGGACACGAGGGAGGGCTGCCGAATGGGTTATGCCGAATGGACTCGGGGGAGAGCTGCCGAATGGGTCATGCCGAATGGACTCGGGGGAGAGCTGCCGAATGAATCACGTCTCTGGGTCTCGAGGTCTTCCGGGTAAGAATTCACCCAACAGTAGCTATAGTAGGCATAGTTCGGAATGTCTATGCTGGCTAAGATTTATATTCTACTTTCGAAATGTTTTCTACACTATGCACTAATAATAATATCAAAATGATTTGATTTTTGCATAGTAAGCATCTTTGACTATCATAAGGAGAAATCTCCTCCAATTCTGCGTTTGCATTGTGTGTGTGGCGGGAGGCCTTATGGTAGTTTCATTTTCCAAAAGCATTGCGAATTGACTTTAAAATTTTTTGCTATTTGTTTTAAAGATAAACTGTTTTTGTTGCTCACACCAGTCGCATGACTGATCCGGAGTTTATTGTTTCTTTCCTAAACTCTGGATGCGCAAAATTTTTCTACACGAGTAGTCTAGAGTTGGGTTTTTCAGATAGTCAGGTTCAGTAGATTATCTGGAGCTAGTTCAGTCTTTGGATATGGACTGCACTTGCTTATCTTTGTGCCTCGTTATTGGGAGTTCGAGCTATTTCTGGATTGGTGCTTTGAAGATGAAGATTATCCACTATTGATGTTATCGTTTTCTTTTCCGCTGCTATTTCTTGTATCATATCTATGATGTATATTGATATTCATTGTATCACTCTGTTGTATCAGATATTGTATATCAATGTATTATTCAATTATTCCGCTGTTTTATTTACTTAATGTTGTTATAAGCTCCGGCGACTTGGATTTGAACAGTCGAATCTACGGCATTCGAGTACGATGTAAAGTATGGATGTCGATTTTCGCGTTCGAATGCCAGAATTTTATTCGAGTACGACATTTCAAATTTCGCTCTGATACCACTTTGTAACATCCCTCCCTTCTGACCGCCCCTAATTGGTAATTATACCAACTTGAAACGTTCAAAATGACGGATTGTTATTTAGTTTATGTAATTTAAACAGAATCAGCCATAGAAACACAGAATAATAATATTTCATTACTATAAATTTCTTTTACATACATCAAAGTTTATACAATGTATTACCTTTATACAGCGGAATATCTTAAAATACAAAATTTTCCTGAAAACTAAAGTGAGCGTTTTACTCCCTCTCTCTAACTTCGCTGCTCGAAAATCTTCAAGCTGTAAAATACTCAGTCTGACCCGAGTATTACATTCAAAAGAAAATAATACACAGGTCAGTCTAATTCAAACTCAGTTATTAGTGCATAGAAGCAATAATAATCAAATAGACGACAGTCACAATAATTCTCCGTCTATCCGACCCTTTTAACAAAGAAATCGGATAACGGTAAATATAACACTTAACAGTGTTAATAATAAATCAGTAGATTCAAATCATCGACTGAAATAAATAAACAAATTTTCAGTGAAGAAAATTCAGAAAAACAACAAATTCATCACATCAAACTAAATCAATTCAAACAATTAGGAAAATCACTTTAAAAACATCAACTCCGATTGGCTGCAGTACACGCACGCGTGTACGGCCTCGCCACTATAGTGTGAAATGCACATAAAATCAACGGAAGTTCACAAACGAGCACGAGGTCAAACCCGAGCGATTAGGCTAGATTCAACTCAAGTGTAGTCAGAAAAACAAATCCAATTGCATCAATGCGACGCAAACCGACAAGGACAAGACTGCGTACAAAACTAAACTGCAGTCACCACATGAATGCTACAGTTCAAAAGAAACAAACCCAAAACAGTCAAAATCCAAAACCCAGTACCTCCAGACTAAATACAAATGCCAGAAAATACCAAACCAAGCTTCAGACATATACAGAATGTGCAGACTACACAAAAGTGAAGCCCACCAAGGCAATGCAAACTAGAAATGAGACAGTAGACATTCAAGTACAACTAAACCAACATGAACAAAGACATAGCAGGTGAAGTGCAACAAGAACCAGACTCAAATACATGGTGTACATGTACACAAATGCAAAGGACACATATATGAAGACCACAGACACGTGTACAAGCAAACTGATATATGCAAACAAAAGTATGGTGAAACCCAGAAACTAAACAAGGCCAACTACAAACAATGACCAAATCAAATGAATACAGTGAAGACAAACCTATCAAGCTTAATGAAATAGGCATCACAAATACAAGTTGCCAACATACAACAATCGAATGTACAAACTGAAACTCCAGAAGGATCAGGTAGTACAAAGAATGACCAAATGCCAAAGACTCAGTGATACTCAAAGAGCATCAAAATGAAAACCATGATGAAACTATGCAAACTCAAGCTTATTGAGGTATAGACGACCAAATAGCAAACAAAGTATGCATATGAAGTATACCAAATGCAACAGGGTCAGACAAGGTATGAAAACAATGAACCAGTTCAATATGAACTAGCTTGAATGAGTCGGAATGTAGACAGTACAAAACCAAGCCCAAAACGACTAATATAAATCAATGCCACAACCTGAAGCTGGACAGTGCACCTATGATAAGGCAACATAGCCAGGCATCACACATAACAAAATACAGGGCACCAACAACAACTACATGGAACTGGAGATTGCAATTTGAAAAAAAATGCACATGAATGTGATGGCAACAGTTCAAGGCAACAGTAACAAATAAGTGAAACTGGACAGTGCAACCAACCTTCGAAATATTTTTAAACAACAGCAGTTTCCAAAATTAAAATTACCTTAACCAAGAAAAAATCATCAAGTGCATCTGCATATTAAATATGCAACCAAAGGTTGCAGTGAAGACTACAAAAATGCTCAAGTTTATCTGCAATGGATCGACTAAGTGCAACAAATAAAATATACTGTTTTTTTTAGCTAAAATACTTTCCCTAAAATCATACTTGCAGAGTTCATGCAAAAATCATTACCATGGTATACAAAAATCGAAACAAGCTAGACAAAACTCATCGACATCGAAACAAAGTCGAAGTCAACAAGACCAACAACATGTAGCAGCAATTAAAAGTGACTCAAGCAAACGTACAGAAGCAACAACAGCTAAAGTTGAATGACCAGAGGCCGAAGTACATAGAGGCCACAAAAATCAAAGCCCAAATGATCGGTGATGCCAGAAATTCACGAAATCAAAACAATTGTATTCAAATGAAAATCGAAGTTGAAAAAATCATATGTCGACCCCGTGATGATCAACAAAGCCAAAATCGCAAAGGCTCAATGAACAAAATCAATTGCCAACATTTTCAAAATTGATAAAGACGGTGAAATCATCTACAATAAATAAAGTGATTTAACAAATCAGAGTGACCGAAGTCAATAAGAAATCAAAAATTTCGAGGCCGTGAAAATCAGTTAATCAAGCAACAAAAACATGAATTTGAACAAGCTAGTAATTAATAAAGGCTTGAATTGGATATGAGTGAAGGATTCACTCACCTTGTTTACGATTTTGACCAAATATAAGCGGCCGAAGTCCCCTCGATCACGACCAACATGGAAGCATTAAGAGCCTCGTTCATCTATAATCTTTTCGAAGCCCTAATTTGCGAAAAACCGAGGCCAGAGCCAATCTCACAGGAGCGAAGCCGAAACCCTAATTTTCAGATCGGGGGAAGAAAGAAAACGAAGGCCGCCATTTTTATTCTCGTTTGATTTTTTTTCTTTCTGCTTTGAAATGATGGAGTAAGGGGAACGAGATATATAATAATTCGTCTTCGGCCATACCTTGCACGATGGATCTCGTGATGTTAGGCATGATTTTAGGCGTGGTTGAAGGCGTGAATTAAGGAGTTGAACGAATGAGAGAAATGAAATGGAGGAACGGGTTTGGATTTTTATCACCGCATCAAACAATTGAAAACGTAGGCCAAGATTCAAAGCCCACAACCCTTAACCAATTTATAAAAGAATTTCAATCAATTAAAAACTCTTAACAGCAACTATCTTTACTACATTCATTTGCATATATCATATCAAATGTCAAAAATGTAGAGTCTTAAATTTAACCGAATAAGATAAATTTGATTTTTAAAATCCAAAGATTCTATATTTTAAAATTTCAAAACAAACTTCCTTTTACATTTATTTATAAATCCCAATTCAAATATATTTCTCGTATTAAACTTGAAAAATTCAAACAACTTCACAATTTTAAATCAAAAATTAATTTAATTATTAATTTAAAATAATTTAAAATTTGGGATCCTTACAATCTTCCCTCCTTAAAACTTTTCGTCCCCGAAAAGGAAAGGTTGTTAAAATTTTACTAATATTTATACCCTTCACAATTTTACCAAGCACAATACTTATTAAAAATAAATAAACATAGGATTCATTCCATTAGTTTAATCTCACTAGTTTTGTTTATTATCTCCTTTTGTTCATTGATTTCTACAATCAAGACGCAAAAGTCTTTTTCCAAAATTTTCGACTTACAAAACTCAGATTTATACCTAAAATTCTTCATTTTAGAGATTTGCATATTCTATCTTTTCCAAAGCTGTGGACTTTCAAGACATTTTTAAAGATCTTCTTCCTTAGTTCATTAAGTTGGAATTATGTAGTTTTAATTTCACTATCGATTTGCTATTTACAGTTTGAAAATACTTACTAACTCGAAGTTTAATAAGTCTATTGTCGTTCTTACAGACATTAGGCATACGCTGGCCAGGCGCAGGACTAAAAATCTCTAAGTACTAAATATACTTGTTTCAACTCCCAGTGAAAATACTTTAAAATTTCTTTTTCAAAAATGGATATGGAAAGCACGTTCCCCCATGGATCACAGTTACCCGGCGGTTACGCTACTATCCCAGTAGAATCGCTCGTAATCTGTAGATTTCACATCTCTTAAATTTTGCCATAGTTGTCGCCATAGATCGCAGTTCACACGGCGGTTACGCTACTATCCCAGTAGAATCGCTTGTAACTGTAGGCATCACGCCCCTCAAATTTCGCTTGGCACATAGATTGCAGTTTACCCGGCGGTTACGCCACTATCCCAGTGGAATACATCCCGCCCTTCTGACCTTTGGAAGTGCCTTCGGTTCTGTTCGATCCCGAAACAGACTTGTATGGTTACATGTCTGACATTACACTTTGAGATATAAAGCCGATTTCTTTCAAATACATATCTGTTTGGTGGCGGAGAATTTATTCTCTTAGCTTAACACCCTTCTCTGAGACGTACGAGCTCAGAGGTTATGTAGTGGAAATTTATCAGCGATATATTCCCAATTTGGTAATGTGGCATGCTGAGTGTTGTTGTGTGATGATCAGTGTTTGATCATTTGTGATATGATCATTTGTTTGATCATTTATCTTTGTGATCATAGGTTGATCATCTGTTGACCCAAAGCATGGCTTTGTGACAAAGCGTAGCTTTGTGGACGAGACTTCGTCAAACCTCACAACCCGGAAATGGTCGAAACAGGAATTGTGCGGCAAGGTTTCAGGGGTAGCTCCCCTAGGGTATGACCATTCCTTCTGGAAAAGGGTAGTATCATGGTATGGAGCCCAGATACTTACTCATGTGGACACACTTTATTTATTATGTGTGATGTTGGATTAGAGGTACCTCGCTTAAAGGTCCCAAAGGACCGGGGGTGGCATATCTGAGGTTTTGTATATCCCTTGGGAAAGGGGGTAGCCGGCCTTGTTTGGCAGAGAGCAGTTTGTCTCTCTGAGCGTCACGCCAAAGGCGTTTCTTTCGTGGAATAGGAAGTTCCTTAGCATGACCATTTGTTGGAAATCCATCTTCCAATACGAACTGTGTACGGTATTAGTTGTAGAACCTGCCATTTACTTATGGTGGTCACCACTGTTTAGATGGTAGCTATAGTAGGCATAGTTCGGAATGTCTATGCTGGCTAAGATTTATATTCTACTTTCGAAATGTTTTCTACACTATGCACTAATAATAATATCAAAATGATTTGATTTTTGCGTAGTAAGCATCTTTGACTATCACAAGGAGAAATCTCCTCCAATTCTGTGTTTGCATTGTGTGTGTGGCGGGAGGCCTTATGGTAGTTTCATTTTCCAAAAGCATTGCGAATTGACTTTAAAATTTTTTGCTATTTGTTTTAAAGATAAACTGTTTTTGTTGCTCACACCAGTCCCATGACTGATCCGGAGTTTATTGTTTCTTTCCTAAACTCTGGATGATCAAAATTTTTCTACATGAGCAGTCTAGAGGTTGGTTTTTCAAATAGTCAGGTTCAGTAGATTATCTGGAGCTAGTTCAGTCTTTGGATATGGACTGCACTTGCTTATCTTTGTGCCTCGTTATTGGGAGTTCGAGCTATTTCTGGATTGGTGCTTTGAAGATGAAGATTATCCGCTGCTGATGTTATCGTTTTCTTTTCCGCTGCTATTTCTTGTATCATATCTCTGATGTATATTGATATTCATTGTATCACTCTGTTGTATCAGATATTGTATATCAATGTATTATTCAATTATTCCGCTGTGTTATTTACTTAATGTTGTTATAAGCTCCGGCGACTCGGATTTGAACGGTCGAATCTACCACATTCGAGTACGATGTAAAGTATGGATGTCGATTTTCGAATGCGATATGTACACGACGTTTTGTCGGAATTTTCGAGTACGACCCGAAAATTTTAATCCCAAAAATTCCAGATAGTCATGAAAAGAAGAAACAGATAGAAGAAGAAACAGGAAACAAAACACAGAATCTCACATTCGCAGCGGATTAAAATATAATATCAAATAAAATAACAGTTTACAAAGAATACTATATCTGTCGATTACATTTGAATACATTAGAGTTACACATATATTCAGACACTGGATATACACATTTTTCATGTCTCAAATATACACAATATATAATAGCGGAATACACTCCACACGTTCCTGCCATCCAGCTCGTCTCCTGAGCTCCAGAACATCCTTACCTGAAAATCTGTAATACACCCGAGCATTACATCAAAGTAACACCCGGGTCAGGCTGGAAACCAGCGTGAGTAAACCCATATAACATGAAATACTAATCCAATTTTAAAGAAAACCCGGGTAACTCGAACTTCACTACGAGTTCATTACTTGTTGTGCTCAATACTTATGACTCAAATACTAAGTATTCTAACTTAGTTCAAAGGTTCATATTATTACAGTCCAGCCAATTGACATCACATATCAATTTATATAGAATCGAAGTGGTTTCGGTATTTCCAGATATCCGACCCTGGTCTCTTCGAATTCAATATCATCTTAAAACAAAACTACTTAAGTTTTAACAGTTCCATTTATATCCAGGATTACATACTAAAATTGTCATTCGTCACAGATAGACAAACCATATTATCTCAGTTCAACCCAAACATAACATATCATCCATCATCATATATCACTTATCAGAAATATCAAATAAATCTAACGCATACCATATCATTTAGTCATTCAGAAACAAGATTAATTTGTCACACCATTTTTTAATAAATTAAATTAATTCCTTTAATCACTTTATTTATTTTTTTATTTTTTTCTGCTCACTGAACCATTAATTAATTACAACCCATTAATTTATCATCCTTTAACTATCCATTAATTATCCATCATTACTTTCATTAATTAATTATCTATTGGTTAATTATCCTCAATTAATTAACCTTTAATTATTAATTAATTTATCCTTTAATTTCAAATTAAATTAATTAATCCTTAACAAATTTATCATTTATTTACTTATATTAAGTAGTTATCATTTAAGTAATTAATCTCTCAATTATAAATAAATTAATCCTTCATTATTAATTAATTGACCTTCTTTATTTAATTATTTCATTAACTTAATTAATCTATAACTTCCCAAAATCTTAATTAAATTCCAGTTAACCCAAAATTTTAGTAATTACTTAATTAACACATGAATTTTAAACCCTTGTTTTAAAATTCGCTTTGCATTGCTTTGAAAACTTGTTTTTAAAACATTTAACAAAATGCCTGGGACGAAGTCCAGCCATCACTAATATAACTCGAGTCAGAACACATCCCTTCCGATCTCTCTCTTAATTACTTAAAACTTAATCCCTCTATCTATGAAGCAGACCTGAGCCGATCCCTGAAACAACTCCGAGTCAATCTCTAAAATAACCCGATCCCTACCCTGACCCAAAACTCAATCACCACATCGATCAAACTCGAGAGCGTCCCCGAGTAAATCACCAACTTCCCCGAAGCATCCAACCACAGCAAAATCAACAAATATGACTAAGACTTGTGCACGTGCACAAGTGCTCCGACCCACTCCGATTCCTGCTCCGACCATCGATACGTCAGCGACCACTCCCTCAGTCCACACGAACACCCAGATCTTAGAAAATATCGTGGAAGCGAAATCGAACTCGAACGAATCCACAACGACGAAACTAGACACCCAAAACCTCCTCGCAATCCCACCACCAGTTGTCAGAAACCTCGGCATTCTGACTAGAGCTTCGCCGTAGTCTAAAGCTTCCATCCCACCCACTCCGACGAAGTCCGATGCTTCGATGGCATCATACTTATCTCGAAACCGAAGTCGACCAAAGCAGGACCCAAAACCCTAGTTCGCCATTACCCGGTCACCCCGGTGGTTTAGAATCCTTCTGAATAATTTTCCTATGACCACCGATCAATGAACAACCTCCATCCTCCACGCCGACACCCCAGAGCCTCGCGATCGTCAGAATTTGATGAAAATTCAAGAACAGTTCAACTCAGAAATACTCATCAAATATAAATTTAAAATTTATGGAATGATTACCAAAAATCATCATTTTCTAATACAAGACTGTTTAAGAAATCCAAACTCAAAATTATGGACATTGATTTTTGTCTTAACTTTGATTTCTTACTGTATTTTCCCATTTCAAAGTATTTTTCCCAATATTTCCTCTTGAATCTATTTTTAAAAATGAAGTTATTCACATACACATACTTTTCATTCAGAGATCAAAATCTAAATTGTTTAGGTGGGATGTTTTAGATTTTTATCAGGCTTTAAAACCTGTAAATTATGAACAGAAGCATCTCTTCTCTATTTCCAGACATGCACACCTATTTACATATAACAATAATATTTACATTCATGCAAGCACTTGTCACTATTATACTTCAAATATTAATCACAACATCCAGCTATATTGCAGATTCAATGTTTAAATAGGTTAGGTTTACTCACCTGCATTTTGAAATAACAGAGAATAGCCTGGAAGTGTTTGAATTTGGAAAACTGGAAAGCTTGTTACAGGAACCCTTTGAAACAGAAATGATCTTGACTTTATTAAAGTTGTTGTCTTGATTTCTTTTAACTGGAAAATACTTGTTGTTGGAAGGATCAAGCTCTTTTTTTTAACTAAATGGATGTAGCTTTAAAATTTGAGAAGATTGCTTCTTAAGTTTGTAAACGAACAAGTTAAAATAAGATGATGTGTATATATATATATATATATGTATAGAAATGGCTTTAAACAATGGTAGTAGCTTCTGGTACAAGCTTTCTTTAATATGGGTCAGAGATTTTTACTCTTGGAGGCTGAAATGAGATTTTGTAATGTGTACTAGAGATAATATCATTAAATGCTTGTCTCCTTCAATCTACAAACTCATACTTTATTTTAGATTTCGTGTGTACTTATATCTTTGTACATATTTCTTTATTCCTATGCCTAACATATCTACAAGATTTTCTTGCCTGCAACATGAATTATATTTTTACTTTTATACTTTGTTTATTCTTGCCTTTCATGATTACTTACAGCCTCACAAATATATGTTTCCAGAACTTCACGTGTTCATTTATCTTGCCTTGTTTTACACTTATACTTTGTAATATAACTAAATTTCTATATTAACATGATGTTAGAATTTTAGGAAGTGTGTTTACTTATGTCTACAAAAACCATATCTTCTATTTCTAACTCAAATACTTACTTCCTTGTATTTCTTTATATATATTGTTTATTCTTTTTAAAGCTTAAGTACTAAACATTTAATGTATATCCATATTTTATTTTATGCTTATGAATTACTTTCTAGAGAAAATAAAATAAAACTATTTATGTTTATATATAGAACAATACATTAATAAATATTATTTGAGAGTAATAATTTGTTAAATTTAAACGATTTATAGAAGAGATTATAAATTCCTATTATCATTAAATTAATTAATATATCACATTTATTAAACAATGTTTTAAACAACCCTTAAATAAATCTTGAACTTAAGCTAAGATAAAATTTAGCCCATTAAACATTTATCTTAAATATTTTAAAGCTATATATATTTAAATTAAATCATTATCCCCCAAATTACCAAAATATATTAGAATTTGAAAACAAGATCCATTTATTTATTAAACTTAAAACCAAGCTTATCTGTTTACAATATATACAAATATACATATACATTATAAATAGAAAACAATTTATTAGCTTTTAAAAGATAAATTATCAGTTAAATATTTATTTATAAGAAGATTATTAAATCAAATTCCGATCTTATTAACAAATATTATCAAATCAATTTAATTTCTAATACAGATTATTAAATTGATATTGCTAGAAATTCCGGGATGTCACATTCCTCCCCCCTTTAAAACTTTTCGTCCTTGAAAAGGAACGAAACCAGAATTATTAAAATACTTAAAATCAGATAAATTTCTTTGATCATTTTCAAAATCACTTTAAAAATCTATATAATATTACTAAAATGTTTTTATAAAAATACTTTTATAACTCGATGTTTTGACAAGTCCATCCTTGTTCTCACAGAAATTCGGTCATACGTTGATCAGGCGTAGGACTGAAAATCTATAAGTACTCGGCAAACTCGTTTCCAACACCAGGTGAAAATACTTAGGAAAATAATTTAATTGAAAATATAGAAAACAATTTCGAAAATAGAGAAAATATCTTTGGTGAGAATGCTCTGGAAATCATCACACCCATCCATGGTCACAGTTACATCCTAGGTTACGTTGTCGTCGCAGCAAAAGTCCATGTAACTGATTACACCATGGAACCCACAACAGATCGCAGTTACATTCCAGGGTTACGTTGCCATCACAGCAAAAGTCCATGTAATTGTTGGATCTCAGCGGCACACACGATTTTCGCTGTCAAAATGAAACTTCTCCACTCTCACATAGGTCGCAGTCTACCGATGTAAAATCAAACATAGACTGTTGGCTCTCAGCGGCACACACGACTTTCGCTATGTTACCATAGTGTCGCAGTCTACCGATATAAAATCAAAGGTAGACTGTTGGCTCTCAGCGGCACATACGACTTTCGCTATGGTCTGAAGTAGATCGCAGTGACATCGAGTTACACTATCGTCATAGCATAACCCAAATGCCTCTATAGGCACCAGCCCCTCGACTTTCGCTACACAATAATCCTCAGGAACTAGTTTTGTTCGGACTCCTCACAGGATCAACTTTAGAACCTCCCCCTTAGAGGCTCAAGGCAGTACCACCCTGTGGCACACCTGAGAAGTTCATTTCAAGGGAGCGCCTTTTTCCCCAGAGCCAATCTCAAAACTCATTATACTATACACATATAGTATTTTTCTCAAAATCATACACCTAGTATGAAGATCATATAAGGCTCCTTTACACAAATCGATTCCCAAAATCGATAATTTTCAAAGTAGGCTTTTCCAAATCTCAATATTGATTTTACCCAAAAATCAAAAGCCTTTCTAAATCCAAAGGTTCCCAAAACCTTTTTCCAAAATTACTTTCACAAAATCCCTTTTATATATATATATATAATAAGAATCTTGGAAAATCTTTGATTCAATCCATACTTGTATAAATTTCCTTTTATACATCAAATACTTTCAAAACCCTTTTCTTCTGGCAAAAGATTCAACAATGGGAGTTTTATCATATATATAACAAAGATATCTTCGTTTTAGTCCAAATCAAATATTCAAATTTGGTTACTCTATAAAGTCACTTACCAAATGTAACATCCCGAAAATTTTCGACTTTCGAAAATTCAACATCGATACTCACTTTATCGACTGCTGAGCCATCGAATGCCGGAAACCCGAAAAGTTATGGTTTTAAGAAAGAAGAAAAAGGTAGAAGAAGAAGATAGAAGAAAAAGAAAGAAGAACAACACATCAGAACAGAAACAGTAAACAATATCAGAATCTCACATATCGCAGCGGAACAATATATAATAAATAAACACTAGTCTTTTAAAACAAAGAACTATATCAGTTTATACATACATCAATCATCAGAGTCAATATACAACAATGGACAGTTATATAACTTGTCCTCATATAGAATACACAGCGGAATAAATACTATCAGGTACAAATACTACGTCTCGCCATCCAGCTTGCCTCCAAAGCTCCAGAATATCCAGAATATCCTGATAATATAACTCTAGGCTGCCCGTGTGGAAATTTGTGGGCACCCAGAGTTTAGAAGGGAAACAATAAACTCCGAGTCAGTCATGGTGACTGGTGTGAGATCGTAAAACAGTTATTCTTTATAACAACAAAATAATTTTTAAAGTCAATTCGAAATGCTTTTGGAAAATGAAACTACCATAAGACCTCCCACCACACACACAATGCAAACGCAGACTTGGAGGAGATTTCTTCTTATGATAGTCAAAGATGCTTACTACGCAAAATCAAATCATTTTTGATATTATTACTAGTGCATAGTGGAAAACATTTCGAAAGTATAATATAAATCTTAGCCATCATAGGTACCATTATATTATGCCTGCTATAGCTGCCTCCTGAGGAGACAGGTTATACAATTGAAATCGTAAAGGCTCGTATTGTTTCTTTGGATTTCCAACAAATGGTCAGGCTAAGGAACTTCCTATCCACGATGGGTACGTCCCTGGAATAGACGACCCGAGAACCTAACCGGATCTCTGCCAACACAAGGCCGGGTTACCTCTGCAAAAATAGGTAACTACTGACACGCGTATGCCATCCCCCGATCGTCACCGATCTTCCCGAGGATCCCCGATTTCCAACAACCACAAAGAAATAAATTTTGCAGCAACCACAGAGGTTAAGTATCTGGGCTCCATACCATGATACCACCTTTATCCAGAAGGAATGACATACACTAAGGGGCGCTACTCCCTAGAACCTTGCTGCATCCTTCCTGTTTCGACCATTTCCGGGGTGTGAGGCTCGACGAAGTCTCGTCCACAAAGCTACGCTTTCTCAAAAAGCCCTGCTTCGGGTCAAACAAAATGATCAACCTATGATCACAAAGATATAAGATCAAACAAATGATCATATCACAAATGATCAAACACTGATCATTTCACAGCAACACTCAGTATGCCACGTTACCAAATTGGGATATATCGTTGATAAATTTCAACTACATAACCTCTGAGCTCGTACGTCTCAGAGAAGGGTGTTAAGCTAAGAGAATAAATTCTCCGCCACCAACAGAAATGTATTTGAAAGAAATCAGCTCAATATCTCAAATTGTAACGTCAGACACACAATCCATACAAGTCTGTTACGGGATCGAACAGAACCGAAGGCACTTCTCACGAAGCCCTTGCACATCCAGATAAATTTCTAATCACGTCCGGACTTCCCGTCACTAAGGGTGATAAAACCTCTAAATCGAAGATCAGTCGATGTAGAGTAACTCGACGGTAATCCTTCTATTTTCAAAAATATCCGGTCTTCAACACCGGTCTTCGAATGCAATCCATAACGACGTATCACATATTCGGAATGGGTTATACGACCCCATGGTCCTTTCCCGGCTAACCCGAATAGTGAGCGATTTTTCAAAAATAAGTGTGGCATTCAAATTCATCCAATTCACAACAAATACCTATCTAAAGGTAATTATTGATAGTCGGTTATTTAACTATCAATAAAGATGCGCAACATCATCAGATTCCAAATAATTTTCCAAATTATTTCATCTTCAAAAATATCTTTACTAGATATATTATTTCCACACTTCCATCATTTGAAAACAATTTCAAATCAACTTCCACATTTCAATTTATCTTTACTAGATAAAATCTCAAAACAGTTCATTTCATATTGGAAAAGCATTTCCATACTTATTTAAAAATAAGTATTTCACAAATCATTTATTTTCAACATTTGAAAATATTCAATATACTTAAATCAATATTAAGTATATATTTCATTCTTTAAGAAAAACATTCGAGTCAAAACGAATGTTACGAAAAACATCGTTACGACAACTCAAAATCACTAGTATTGGGATTCGAGATTTAGATAGATATATAAATCCCAATACTACATTAAAAACATTTCCTTTCGGAAATCATTTACTATAACAACAGTGTTATAGTCCATCATTTCTTAATTTTCGAAAACGTCTTTTTCAACAATAAATGTTGAAATCTATGATTTCGATTCATAACACATTTTAAAACACCTTTAAAATGTTTAACATCATTTTTAAAATATTACTTCTTCAAAAATGAGTCCATTTTACTTAACAATATATTCACTGTCCAAAATCGTGAATAAAATTTACTTAACCCCATTTCAATCATTTCTACACATTTTTATTTCAATAAAAATTCGCTATTCAAAATCGTGAATATATCTTCTTAAATAATCTTCTATATTAAATTTATCACATTCAATCTATTTCGAATTTATAAGCACGTTTATAAATTCTATTTCTCTTTTTAATAACAACTTCGACTTATAAACCTTCTTTCATCAACTTCTATATTTAACTTATTAAAATAAGTGACTTTGGGTTTATAACAACTTTTATAAATTTCAATTCTATTTATAAAAACTTCAATATCAATTCAATTTCAATATTGATTTCTGAATTTATTTTCAACTTTAAATAAAAGATCCCATACTAATTTCTCAAAAATTCATTTCCAATATTAAATCAATTACAGATTGATTTCTGATTTTATTTATCACTACTAAATAAATTCCTTATTTTTCTCAAATTATTCAATATTCTGTTTTAAAATGGATTCATCAAATTGAAATCATTTTACATTGATTTCACAACTTATTTCAATTTACCAATTAAATTTCAAACTGAATTTCCAACTTATCTTCTTTTAAATAAATTCCTTTTTAAGAAAATAAATTTCAATCGTTTCTTTCAATCTATTTTAAAAATCCAAATTTTAAATTAAATTCTTCAATTTATAATCACTACTTTACGAAATCCATTTATTTAACATTTTCACTTGATTCTGGAATTAATTCAATATGATTATAAAAATTCACTTTTTATACTTTAAAATTCCTTTCTTAAAAATTTCTTCAATTTCACAAATTGATTCACTTAGAAATTTTCTGCTTGAATTTCAAAAATTCAATTTCGTTTATCTTTGGAATCCAATGATGTCAAAACATCCATTCAGCTAAATTTTAGCTTTCAAACAATTTCCAGATATCAATATGATTAATAGCATCACTATAATCATTCACAGATTCATATCACAATAGAAATAAATTCAATCAATGTGAGGGGTCCAGTTGGATCCCTCCAACCTGTTTCCCTGCATCCAAAGATGTTAGCACAATACCAATTCCGCTCCAGTACGAAATTATCGCGGTATATAGGTTTTTATAAATCCGCTTACTAACGGCGCAATAGGGTCTCATCCGCTATACGAGGCGGGAAATCATCAATCCAATATATACATATGCCAATATGTATATATTGCTATATATAGATATATCCTAAAATATCTAATATCACAATCCAAACAGTCAAATAATCAATCAATAACTGCAAATCAAAATTTTCCTTCGAGTGAGAAAATCTCACCTTAGCTTTTATTAGCAATCCATTTTCCATCCTGACTTGTTTTCTCGATTGTTAAACCTTGTATAAACATTTACGGTTTATTAACATTTGGAATAATTCGACAATAAATCATCATTTACTTGATTAACTAATAATTTATCTTAACTAATTTTTTTCCCTTTAATAATTTCTTAGAGGCTAAAATAATTAATTAAGTTAATCAAATAGGTTAATCTCCAGAATCTGATATATACTTATATTTACTGTTTTAAATTTCAGATTTCTATATTTTCCTTTAAACTGTTTAACAGACAAAATCTTCTTATAAAAATCATCACAGTAAAATTAAAAAAAAAATTTCCTGTTTACATTCTAATCTACATATGAGTATTTGTTTAAATAAATTTAAATTAAATAGTTATACCTCTCTGCTCAGTATCACGAGAGAAACCCCACTGTTCATCGCTCGAATCACGGCGTCGCTACCGCACTGCCTCGAGAAAACGAACCAATGTTGCGCCATCGATTGCCGTCCAGATCGAACCTTCCATCCACTGCCATGTTTCGCGAGCATCACGACTTGACTTAGCTAGCTTCAACTATGCCGGCGACTTCAATTTCATTCACGTACTCGCTCCAGACTCGAGCGAAGAACACGTCGCCCCTCCTTCCCTCGCGCCTTCCAGTCGCGAGACACCTTCCCAATACTCGAAGTCGCCAACGCATCATCAGATTCCCCCAAAAGCAAAACCCCTTCGAACCCTAATCGCCTACCCCCGCTAGCCCCTTCGATCTCACGAGCTTCCTGCGACTACACAAGCATCCCGGTGACGAACCTGGCCCACTCGCGACACTACCGTGACCCTGAATGCAAATCTCGATCGAGAGACGAGCGCTTCCGCCTTATTCGAATCGAAGACTATTGTTTTTGATTTATTTCGAGGAGAGGGAGTTTCGTTGATTTGTTTACTGGAATAGAAGAGCTTTGCAAACTTGGTCGCCATTTTCTTTGTTTGAACGAGATGTATTTTCTTTCCTTTGATTTTTGAAACGTGAAAGGGCAGGCTTGCGTGATAAAAGAAAAACGAAGGGGACAAGAGATCAGCGCGTTCAGATGTTTCAGGGAATAGGTCTGCTAAAAAAAATCTAGGGTGGCTGATGATAAAAATTTATATTTTTATATTCAAATTGAATTCGATAAAGATTCAACGCGTTTATGTGTCGTACGTTCACATAACAGCTCCAATAAATACGAAATTTGAAATCCGGTAATAATACAATATTACGGACCCAATGGAACTGGTTTCGTCGAATTCCGAGACTGTGCCTTGGACGGCTATTTTTAAATATCAGTTGAACGATATAAATTTCAAACTGAACAAAACAGCTTAAATTTAAATTCTGAAAGCTCGATTATCTTTGGTATTATCAATACGAATTTTTCAAGCTTTCGAAATATTTTTCTTCAGCTTAAATTGAAGATTCAAATTTTTGTTCGACATTCAATCGATTAAATTTTATAATTTAATCGCCAAATTCAAACTTAAATCGAGGATTCAAATTAAATTACCGTTCAAATATTTAAAATTAATTAAATATTCTCAATTTAATTTGTTCAAAATTCTGGGTCGTTACAGACTTCCCTCCTTAAAAGAATTTCGTCCTCGAAATTACAAGTTAGAAAGAAAAAGTCCTTAACTCGTCTACTATTTTTCAACATCTAAATAGTTTTATCAATTTTCAAAACAAATCTTTCTACTAAAGATTCGTTATTGTTTCAACTAGTTTTCCAAACCTTTCATAGTTTTCAAACAATATTGTTTTACTTCAAAATTTAAATTTAAATTCAAATTCAAATTTTAAACTTTCAAAATTTTCTAAAAATTTTCTAACACTCGAAATTTTCGAAAAATTTCGCCAGCGTCTCCTTTGCGCGGCTAATACGGTACGACTACAAAACGTCCCTACGGACTCTCAGATTTCAAAAAGAAAAAGAAAAAGCCAAGCGGCTAGACAAGAAATCATCAAATCTCATATTTAAATTTAAATACGTACCTTTTGTCGAGCAATTCAAACTTATCTTTGAAATCAAATCCAATTCCTTTATACACCTGTATGTCCTACTAGCCATTATATCTAGTTACACATTCAAATCATTTTGCAAATTCGATTACAAATTTCCAATATAAACTACTTATATCATCTTTAGTTCACTATTGAAGTTATATCCATTATCTTCAATTTTACATTTCAAATTTATTTGAATTCAATTTCACATTTCAATTTCTCATTTGAGTTCAATTCACAATTCCAATCTAATTTGGATTCAATTTACTTTCAATTCTGAAATATTGAATTTTATTAATTATCTGTCATTTACAACTGCACTATCTTAAATTAGTTCCAATTACTAATTCATTCGTCTTCAATTTGAATTTCATTCCAATCAGATTTCAAATATTCTATAAGTTATCAACTTATTTACATCTTGATTTATACAATCATTTATACATTCACATTCACAATTCCATTTTATTAAGGAATTTTACCTTCATTTATAAATTCATTTACAATTTATATTCACCATTTTATTCATATATGAATTTATTTCCTTATACTTTCAATTCACATTTATAGATTTCATTTGTTAATGAATTTTAATTCCAATCACATTTACATATTTTACATTAACAATTTCTATTTGTATAAGTTATCAATTCAATCATATTCCATAAATATTCTTATAAAGTATTCCAGAGTCCTTTCAACCTTTCAAAACCATTCTGAAAACAATTCAAATTTATCTTTTGAATTTTCAAAACAAAACTCAATTTTCCAAACAACTTTTATTTAAAACAATTTGGCAGCAATTTCTCTTTTGGAAACCCGAAAATGAACACCGGTGATGTCGCGATCATCATCGGAATTATTTTCCAGCGACCGAAAAGAGTTTAGAGCTTTTATCTCTCTAAAATACTTTTCAAACCTTTGAAATTCATTTTCAAACCAAAAAGATTTTAAACTTTTCAAATCTCCAAAATTTACAAATTCCTTTCAAAACATTTCCAAATACTTCTCTGGAATTCCGTTTCAAATTATAAGTCACATTTATAATTTATATTCTCAAATTTCATTCGTATATGGATTAATTTCTTAATTTTGGAGTTATGATTTCAGTTTCTTATTCAATTTCAATGATAATAGATTAATATTATCACCTCTAACAACCATGCAACCATATACTGTAATAATTCACAGAAAATCATTTCTTTTCTATACAAAAATAGTTTTGGGCAAAAATTATTTCATTCACCCTATTTTAAAACAATACTGTGCCGAACTGTTCTATTCAAGTGTTTAGAAACCCCTTCGATACAGTTTTGCAAGACTGTGCCGACGAAGGTTCATATACCACTCAATAAACCAATCATCACAATACAAAACAATTTTATATTCAATAACAAATACGCGCTCATATCTATTATTACACTCAACTCATTCTAGAGCACTGCTGACTCTATCTCTAATGAGTAACACCCAACAGAGCAGGGTTGTCGCTTAACCATATGCTCTGATACCAAATGTAACATCCCGAAAATTTTCGACTTTCGAAAATTCAACATCGATACTCACTTTATCGACTGCTGAGCCATCGAATGCCGGAAACCCGAAAAGTTATGGTTTTAAGAAAGAAGAAAAAGGTAGAAGAAGAAGATAGAAGAAAAAGAAAGAAGAACAACACATCAGAACAGAAACAGTAAACAATATCAGAATCTCACATATCGCAGCGGAACAATATATAATAAATAAACACTAGTCTTTTAAAACAAAGAACTATATCAGTTTATACATACATCAATCATCAGAGTCAATATACAACAATGGACAGTTATATAACTTGTCCTCATATAGAATACACAGCGGAATAAATACTATCAGGTACAAATACTACGTCTCGCCATCCAGCTTGCCTCCAAAGCTCCAGAATATCCAGAATATCCTGATAATATAACTCTAGGCTGCCCGTGTGGAAATTTGTGGGCACCCAGAGTTTAGAAGGGAAACAATAAACTCCGAGTCAGTCATGGTGACTGGTGTGAGATCGTAAAACAGTTATTCTTTATAACAACAAAATAATTTTTAAAGTCAATTCGAAATGCTTTTGGAAAATGAAACTACCATAAGACCTCCCACCACACACACAATGCAAACGCAGACTTGGAGGAGATTTCTTCTTATGATAGTCAAAGATGCTTACTACGCAAAATCAAATCATTTTTAATATTATTACTAGTGCATAGTGGAAAACATTTCGAAAGTATAATATAAATCTTAGCCAGCATAGGTACCATTATATTATGCCTGCTATAGCTGCCTCCTGAGGAGACAGGTTATACAATTGAAATCGTAAAGGCTCGTATTGTTTCTTTGGATTTCCAAGAAATGGTCAGGCTAAGGAACTTCCTATCCACGATGGGTACGTCCCTGGAATAGACGACCCGAGAACCTAACCGGATCTCTGCCAACACAAGGCCGGGTTACCTCTGCAAAAATAGGTAACTACTGACACGCGTATGCCATCCCCCGATCGTCACCGATCTTCCTGAGGATCCCCGATTTCCAACAACCACAAAGAAATAAATTTTGCAGCAACCACAGAGGTTAAGTATCTGGGCTCCATACCATGATACCACCTTTATCCAGAAGGAATGACATACACTAAGGGGCGCTACTCCCTAGAACCTTGCTGCATCCTTCCTGTTTCGACCATTTCCGGGGTGTGAGGCTCGACGAAGTCTCGTCCACAAAGCTACGCTTTCTCAAAAAGCCCTGCTTCGGGTCAAACAAAATGATCAACCTATGATCACAAAGATATAAGATCAAACAAATGATCATATCACAAATGATCAAACACTGATCATTTCACAGCAACACTCAGTATGCCACGTTACCAAATTGGGATATATCGCTGATAAATTTCAACTACATAACCTCTGAGCTCGTACGTCTCAGAGAAGGGTGTTAAGCTAAGAGAATAAATTCTCCGCCACCAACAGAAATGTATTTGAAAGAAATCAGCTCAATATCTCAAATTGTAACGTCAGACACACAATCCATACAAGTCTGTTCCGGGATCTAACAGAACCGAAGGCACTTCTCACGAAGCCCTTGCACATCCGGATAAATTTCTAATCACGTCCGGACTTCCCGTCACTAAGGGTGATAAAACCTCTAAATCGAAGATCAGTCGATGTAGAGTAACTCGACGGTAATCCTTCTGTTTTCAAAAATATCTGGTCTTCAACACCGGTCTTCGAATGCAATCCATAACGACGTATCACATATTCGGAATGGGTTATACGACCCCATGGTCCTTTCCCGGCTAACCCGAATAGTGAGCGATTTTTCAAAAATAAGTGTGGCATTCAAATTCATCCAATTCACAACAAATACCTATCTAAAGGTAATTATTGATAGTCGGTTATTTAACTATCAATAAAGATGCGCAACATCATCAGATTCCAAATAATTTTCCAAATTATTTCATCTTCAAAAATATCTTTACTAGATATATTATTTCCACACTTCCATCATTTGAAAACAATTTCAAATCAACTTCCACATTTCAATTTATCTTTACTAGATAAAATCTCAAAACAGTTCATTTCATATTGGAAAAGCATTTCCATACTTATTTAAAAATAAGTATTTCACAAATCATTTATTTTCAACATTTGAAAATATTCGATATACTTAAATCAATATTAAGTATATATTTCATTCTTTAAGAAAAACATTCGAGTCAAAACGAATGTTACGTAAAACATCGTTACGACAACTCAAAATCACTAGTATTGGGATTCGAGATTTAGATAGATATATAAATCCCAATACTACATTAAAAACATTTCCTTTCGGAAATCATTTACTATAACAACAGTGTTATAGTCCATCATTTCTTAATTTTCGAAAACGTCTTTTTCAACAATAAATGTTGAAATCTATGATTTCGATTCATAACACATTTTAAAACACCTTTAAAATGTTTAACTTCATTTTTAAAATATTACTTCTTAAAAAATGAGTCCATTTTACTTAACAATATATTCACTGTCCAAAATCGTGAATAAAATTTACTTAACCCCATTTCAATCATTTCTACACATTTTTATTTCAATAAAAATTCGCTATTCAAAATCGTGAATATATCTTCTAAAATAATCTTCTATATTAAATTTATCACATTCAATCTATTTCGAATTTATAAGCACGTTTATAAATTCTATTTCTCTTTTTAATAACAACTTCGACTTATAAACCTTCTTTCATCAACTTCTATATTTAACTTATTAAAATAAGTGACTTTGGGTTTATAACAACTTTTATAAATTTCAATTCTATTTATAAAAACTTCAATATCAATTCAATTTCAATATTGATTTCTGAATTTATTTTCAACGTTAAATAAAAGATCCCATACTAATTTCTCAAAAATTCATTTCCAATATTAAATCAATTACAGATTGATTTCTGATTTTATTTATCACTACTAAATAAATTCCTTATTTTTCTCAAATTATTCAATATTCTGTTTTAAAATGGATTCTTCAAATTGAAATCATTTTACATTGATTTCACAACTTATTTCAATTTACCAATTAAATTTCAAACTGAATTTCCAACTTATCTTCTTTTAAATAAATTCCTTTTTAAGAAAATAAATTTCAATCGTTTCTTTCAATCTATTTTAAAAATCCAAATTTTAAATTAAATTCTTCAATTTATAATCACTACTTTACAAAATCCATTTATTTAACATTTTCACTTGATTCTGGAATTAATTCAATATGATTATAAAAATTCACTTTTTATACTTTAAAATTCCTTTCTTAAAAATTTCTTCAATTTCACAAATTGATTCACTTAGAAATTTTCTGCTTGAATTTCAAAAATTCAATTTCGTTTATCTTTGGAATCCAATGATGTCAAAACATCCATTCAGCTAAATTTTAGCTTTCAAACAATTTCCAGATATCAATATGATTAATAGCATCACTATAATCATTCACAGATTCATATCACAATAGAAATAAATTCAATCAATGTGAGGGGTCCAGTTGGATCCCTCCAACCTGTTTCCCTGCATCCAAAGATGTTAGCACAATACCAATTCCGCTCCAGTACGGAATTATCGCGGTATATAGGTTTTTATAAATCCGCTTACTAACGGCGCAATAGGGTCTCATCCGCTATACGAGGCGGGAAATCATCAATCCAATATATACATATGCCAATATGTATATATTGCTATATATAGATATATCCTAAAATATCTAATATCACAATCCAAACAGTCAAATAATCAATCAATAACTGCAAATCAAAATTTTCCTTCGAGTGAGAAAATCTCACCTTAGCTTTTATTAGCAATCCATTTTCCATCCTGACTTGTTTTCTCAATTGTTAAACCTTGTATAAACATTTACGGTTTATTAACATTTGGAATAATTCGACAATAAATCATCATTTACTTGATTAACTAATAATTTATCTTAACTAATTTTTTTCCCTTTAATAATTTCTTAGAGGCTAAAATAATTAATTAAGTTAATCAAATAGGTTAATCTCCAGAATCTGATATATACTTATATTTACTGTTTTAAATTTCAGATTTCTATATTTTCCTTTAAACTGTTTAACAGACAAAATCTTCTTATAAAAATCATCACAGTAAAATTTAAAAATTTTTTTTCCTGTTTACATTCTAATCTACATATGAGTATTTGTTTAAATAAATTTAAATTAAATAGTTATACCTCTCTGCTCAGTATCACGAGAGAAACCCCACTGTTCATCGCTCGAATCACGGCGTCGCTACCGCACTGCCTCGAGAAAACGAACCAATGTTGCGCCATCGATTGCCGTCTAGATCGAACCTTCCATCCACTGCCATGTTTCGCGAGCATCACGACTTGACTTAGCTAGCTTCAACTATGCCGGCGACTTTAATTTCATTCACGTACTCGCTCCAGACTCGAGCGAAGAACACGTCGCCCCTCCTTCCCTCGCGCCTTCCAGTCGCGAGACACCTTCCCAATACTCGAAGTCGCCAACGCATCATCAGATTCCCCCAAAAGCAAAATCCCTTCGAACCCTAATCGCCTACCCCCGCTAGCCCCTTCGATCTCACGAGCTTCCTGCGACTACACAAGCATCTCGGTGACGAACCTGGCCCACTCGCGACACTACCGTGACCCTGAATGCAAATCTCGATCGAGAGACGAGCGCTTCCGCCTTATTCGAATCGGAGACTATTGTTTTTGATTTATTTCGAGGAGAGGGAGTTTCGTTGATTTGTTTACTGGAATAGAAGAGCTTCGCAAACTTGGTCGCCATTTTCATTGTTTGAACGAGATGTATTTTCTTTCCTTTGATTTTTGAAACGTGAAAGGGCAGGCTTGCGTGATAAAAGAAAAACGAAGGGGACAAGAGATCAGCGCGTTCAGATGTTTCAGGGAATAGGTCTGCTAAAAAAAAATCTAGGGTGGCTGATGATAAAAATTTATATTTTTATATTCAAATTGAATTCGATAAAGATTCAACGCGTTTATGTGTCGTACGTTCACATAACAGCTCCAATAAATACGAAATTTGAAATCCGATAATAATACAATATTACGGACCCAATGGAACTGGTTTCATCGAATTCCGAGATTGTGCCTCGGACGGCTATTTTTAAATATCAGTTGAACGATATAAATTTCAAACTGAACAAAACAGCTTAAATTTAAATTCTGAAAGCTCGATTATCTTTGGTATTATCAATACGAATTTTTCAAGCTTTCGAAATATTTTTCTTCAGCTTAAATTGAAGATTCAAATTTTTGTTCGACATTCAATCGATTAAATTTTATAATTTAATCGCCAAATTAAAACTTAAATCGAGGATTCAAATTAAATTACCGTTCAAATATTTAAAATTAATTAAATATTCTCAATTTAATTTGTTCAAAATTCTGGGTCGTTACACCAAATTACTTACTTTTATAAATTAAATTTTTATTATAGAAATATCCAATTTCCATTTTACTTCAACATATGTTTCCCAAAATATATCTTTTATTTCAAAAACCATTTCACATTTCTTATCCACAAATTTCCAATATCAATTTCATTCAAATCCGTACGGTGTACACATATCATCCGTACGCTATACCAATCTGATCGCTCACTCGATCACACAATTTCACTTCCGAACTAGTATCGTCCACTCGACTTCCTAGTGCGGACTCAGATTTGGTTTCTCGATCAGAAACCGTCATTCTCCTTGCATAGTCACAACTATGATAGAGAATATACAGAATCAATCAAAAATCCATATCCAGGTTCGCCGTCGAAAATCGAGCGAAAAATCCCAACTCAGATCGATAATACTTTCTCGAAATTCTGTGCTCGAATCTGGATCAAATCACTATGCGAATAGAATAATATACGTACATCCTACGTATTTAACTTCATTGATTATTAACCAAATCAATTTCCTTTCTATTCACATTCACTTTAATTTTCATTCACTTATTCACATTTGCTTTAATCCCCACTTGTATTATCACTTCACTTCTTATCTCAGTTGGGTATTTAATCACGAACAGTTTGAACTCAAACCAGTTTAAATTTAGAAAATAGCTTGAAAATTTTAAAAATAGATAAGTAGTTGAAAAATAATTTTTAGTTCGTAAAATAGCTATAAAACAGTTAACTAATTGTAAAATAATTGGAGAATAGCTAAATAATTATAGAAATTTTAGATAATTGCAAAATAGTTGTAAAATAGTAATTAATTTGTGAAATAGTTGAAAAATAGTAATTAGTTTTAGAAAACAGTTGAAAAACAGTAATTAGCTTATAAACAGTTACAAAATAGTCAAATAACTCCAAAAGTATTTATAAAATAAGTATAAAATAATTTTGGGTCTAATAAGAAAGGTTTTATACATTAAATAGCTTGGAAAAATAAGTTTATATTAAAATAGTCCAGAGTCAAACTGTTCAACTTCCCAAACTCCATTTTAATCAATTTCCCATTCAATTGATCCGGTCTCAATTCAAGTTGAATTATCCATAATTTCTTTCCAAATTCAAATCAAATTCCATTTGATTTTAAACATATTCACTTTAATTATAATTACAAATTATTACAATCAATTTGGACTAATATCAATTGAACCCACTTCAATTTCAAATTATTTCCATTTCTACATGAATTAATCTCAATTCCCATTAATTCAAATCAATTTCAGTTTGGAACTAACCCAATTTAAATCTCAATTTTAAACCATCTCGAATTTTATAAATTCGAGTTAAATTTTCAAATGTTGATTTAACCCCCTTAAATCAATTAATTCAAATCTTTAAACAATTTTAATTCTGAGTCCAATTCTCAAAATCCATTTTAAATTATCTTTTATTTAACATATTTCAAAACTCAAAGCAATTAATTCTTCAGATTCTAATTTATTATCCATTTTTAACTTCAAAACCAATTCTCAGTTTCATAAATTATTTATTACAATAGAATGATATCAGGATGAATAAACATCCAAATTTATCCAAACACCCATTTTACAACATCCATTTTCAATTTCCAGATCTCAAACCCATTTGAGATCACTTATAATTCCCTACCAAATCAACCCATTTAACTTTCCTAAGTTAAATCTCAATTTCATCTTGAAATTTCAAATTTAGGTTGTTTATTCCAACTTATTTAACTTTTCCAAAGTTAAATTCAATTTACTTAATCCAGTCAACCCCACAAAATTTGAATTTCTCCATTTCAAATTCTTAAACTTCTTATCAATATCTCATCTCCCTTATAAGCTTAAAACTTATCACATTTTAGGGAAAATTCAAAACTGGACGCCTAGTGTTTACTTCTAATCATCTTTGATCTTATGTATATCCACATATATACATATTTATTTCATTCGCATTTCAAGTCATACCTTAGATTTTAAACCATTATTGGTTTTTAATTTCAAAACAAATTCCCTTTAAAAAATTTCAAACAACTCCTGTTTGAATAAGCCCTTTCATTCAAATAATATTATTTATTATTTCTTTATCACTTTGAAACAATTTTCAAATTTTGGGCTCAGATTTAAAACTTCACAATTTTAGATCATCTTCAATTCCAATTTATAAGTCATACTTATCCAAATGTTTTACTTCCCTAAAACATTTCATTTTGCTTATACCACAATCATATTTTATTATTAACGCAACTATGATAATGACCAAGATTATCATATGAGGAAACCAATTCATTATTATCTTATTCTGGAACATTTTCCCAAATTCAAGATTTAATTTCAGTTTAAATCCATTTCAAACTTACCTTTATTTAATTTCAATTTGGTTGTATTTCTATTACTTCTTATATTTAATTCAATATTTAACAACCAATTACCTTAACATTTATTAGTAAGAAATAATGCTTTATATATCAAAATATATTCTTATATAAAATCATTGAAAATCTCTTATATAAGAAAATAACAAGTACGCTCTCTCGTATATATATACGCTCAACTCATTTTAGGGTACCCTTGACCCTATCCTTATGAGTATCCCCCACCAGAGCCAAGGTTCTCGCTTAACCTTTCTGCTCTGATACCAACTGTAACGACATCCATACTTTACATCGTACTCGAATGCCGGAATTTTCGAAAATCGACATCCAACTGTAACGGATTCCGGCATTCGAACGCGATATGTACAGAACGGCTTTGATACCAACTGTAACGACCCGGAATTTTCGATCTCGAAAATTCCAGATAGTTATTGAAAAAGAAGAAAGAGATAAAAGAAGAAGAACAGAAAACATCAACATCTCACATTCGCAGCGGATAAAATATATTGATAAATAATAGTTTACAAAAGAGTACTATATCTGTCGATTACATTTTTATTTTAGTACATCAGAGTTATACATATACATAATCACTGGATATATATACAAATCAACATATCCCAGATAAACAGAAATATATCACAGCGGAAAACACTCCATATGTTCCTGCCATCCAGCTCGTCTCCTGAGCTCCAGAACGTCCTTACCTGAAAATCTGTAATACTCGGTCTGACCCGAGCATTACATCAAAGTAACACCCGGGTCAGGCTGGAAACCAGCGTGAGTAAACCCATATAATTTGAAATACTAAGTCCTAATTTAAAAGGAAACCCGTGTAACTCGTACTTCACTACGAGTTCATTTCTTGTTATGCTCAACACTTATTTCACGACTCAAATACTGGGTATTTCTAACTTAGTTCAAAGGTTCGTATTATTTCATTTCAGCCAATTGACATCACATATCAATCCATATAGAATCGAAGTGGTTTTGGGTATTAACTAATACCCGACTCCGGCCTCTTCAAATTCGAAATCATCTTAAGACAAAGCTGTTTAAGCTTTAATGATTCCATTTATACTCATCGTAATATATTCACATAGCAATTCTATTTCAGGCAGATAATCCATCTCTAACACGCTATCATATAGCATCACAATCACATATCAGGTATAACAGCAATCCAAGCATTCAATAACATTCAGCCATTCATAAGCAAAGATTTTAATCACACTATCTTTAATTTATTTAAAATAAATTAAATTAATTCCTTCCATCACTGTACATCCTACTTGCTTAATCATTTATTAATTACGGCTGATTAATTAATTATCCCCTAATTATCCATCTTAACTAATCACCCTTGATTAATTGTTTTTTAATTACATTAAGTAATTTCCCTTAATTAATTACTTTTTAATTATTCACTTAAATTATTCTCAGTAATTAATTAATGATCCTCTAATTTCTCTCCTAAATTACTCTTCAATTAATTACATTTAACAAGTAAATTCTTAAATTGCTCACATTCATTAATTACCCTTAATTAATCACATGCAGTAATTAACTATCCCATAATTTCTTATATTCATTCATCCTTAAATTAATTATACTAAATAATTAACCCTAGAGTAATTCCACAAAGTAATTATCCTCTTTATTAAGAAATTTCCATTAATTTCTTATACTAAGTAATCACTTAATTAATTTCATTAAGTACTTAAATCATTTTCACAAGTGATTTTCTTAAACTTACTAAATCAATTAAATTTCTTTAATTAATTCCATGGATTTATTACTTTAAATCACTCATTAATGATCCTTAATAGATTCCAACCTTAATTATTTTAAATTGGAATGGCTGATAACTTGTTTATACTCGATCAAGTTTGAATTTAAAAACTGGTTATTTCTTTTCTATACTTAAAACTTGTTAACCCATCAAAATTTCTTAAGCCTATATATTAATATTTATTTCTAACCAATGCGTTTGTCTTATATTTAGATTTAATATTGATATGACTCATTTGATTTTAACCGCTATTATCTATATTATATCATAAACATATATTTAAATCAAATATTAATGAGTTAAAGTTTACTTTATTTATATGTAAATAGATCATATTTAATTTCTGAAATATTTTTGAAACTCTTTATCTTAAATTCCAATTTATAGTTTCTTCTAAAACACACGCACACACACACACACATATATATATATATATTTAAATAACAATAATAATAATAATAAGGTGTATTTTAAATAAATTTAATTAAATATTTATTAAAATAATACTGCCAAAAATCCCGGATGTCACATCCCTCCCCCTTTAAAACTTTTCGTCCCCGAAAAGGAACGAAGCCAGAATGTATGAAAATGCTTAAAATCAGATAAATTTTCTTTGATCATTTTTAAAATAATTTAAAAATCTATATAGTATTATTTCAAAGTCGTTTTTATAAAAATACTTTTATAACTCGATGTTTTGACAAGTCCATCCTCGTTCTCATAGAGATTCGGTCATACGTTGATCAGGCGTACGACTGAAAATCTATAAGTGCTTGGTAAACTCGCTTTCAACATCCAGTGAAAGTACTTTGGAAAACAATTTTATTGAAAATATAGAAAACAGTTTCGAAAATAGAGGAAATAGCTTTGGTGAGATTTCTCTGGAAATCATCACACCCATCCATGGTCGCGGTTACATCCTGGGTTACGTTGCCATCGTAGCAAAAGTCCATGTAACTGATTTCACCATGGACCGGAATCTACTTTCACTATGTAATGGCTGCGAATTTTGCCCGCTCGAAAATCGACATCCATACTTTACATCGTACTCGAATGCCGTAGATTCGATCGTTCAAATCCGAGTCGCTGGAGCTTATAACACAGTTAAGTAAATAACACAGCGGAAGAAAAAGAATAATACATTGATATACAATATCTGATACAATATCTGATACAACAGAGTGATACAATGAATATCATTATACATCAGAGATATGATACAAGAAATAGCAACGGAAAAGAAAACGATAACATCAGCAGCGGATAATCTCCATCTTCAAAGCACCAATCTAGAAATAGCTCGAACTCCCAATAACGAAGCACAAAGATAAACAAGTGCAGTCCGATCCAAAGACTGAACTAGCTCCAGATAATCTACTAAATCTGAATATCTGAAAATCCCAACTCTAGACTGCTCGTGTAGAAAAATTTTGAGCATCCGGAGTTTAGGAAAGAAACAATAAACTCCGGATCAGTCATGGGACTGGTGTGAGCAACAAAAACAGTTGACTACATGCTTAACTATTCCCTTATTACCACTTGGAAGGAGGTGGATACAATCCTTCAGCAATTCAGAATCATAGGTATAGAGGCTATAGTTGCCGGTCCCTCTAGTCGGATAGACAATCCCCCAAAGGGAATTTTTACTTTTACTCCTATCCACATTGGGCATTCTGGGTACCTACCGTTTGGAATTTCTTCTGCGATTCCTTGAGTATCGAAACATTGCTCTGATCCAGCTAACTCCTAACTCATATATACATACTTCAGCTGTTTGAAGGTCTGTAATGACCCATCCTAGAACAAGCCTAAATTTCGACCCGGAAAAGGCCCATCCAAACTTAGATCCATTCTAAGGTAAGCTGTTGGTAGTAAAAATAAATAATATTGTAGAGTCATAACTAAACTTTTAGAACTCGCAGCGGATGGAACAAGATATAATAATAAAGTGTACCCATTTATTTCAAAACTATAAAAATGTCATAATACAAAATTTCATAAAAACCATAACATAATATCCATTACAACAATTGTCTAAATACATGGGTACACATAAACACAAGTACTAATAAAAAATACTGCCACAATCCAAGCTTCTCCATCTCTAAGCATCGTCACTGCCATCACTCCATCCTTAACCTATGTTGTAACGAGGAGGGAGTCAGAACAACAAGTGTCAGGTGAACAAAAACCTCAAGTCTCACCTTTTTAGTACTTGGGCATTATATTTCAAAATAAGAATATGTCTACGGACACAAAATCATTAAAATCATTTAATAATTCTTTATAAGGAAATGAGGCAGGTCCAACCATTTAATACCTACCATTCCAGAAGTATATCCCATATCTGAATCATATGTCATAAATAGCAAATAATGTAAGAGATGGCACCCAAGCCACTTAATACTTCCTAGTGGAAAATAGGTAGACGCTGTAATTTAAGGCCTAATTACAGAAGCATGCTCCTCAATGGTACTATCTAGCTGACAACATATGGAATCTCATAGGCCACTTAATACTTCCAAGTGGAAAATAAGCAGACCCCATCATTTAAGGCCGAATTCCAAAAGCGGACCCCTGTAGAGATACCACCTAGCATAACCCTTGGCCATTTAATACTTCATCTGGGGAAAAAGGTGGGTCTAACCACTTTATACCTCAAACCTCGAAGCTGGCCCTTTGTTTTATGGCATATATCCATAATGACATCTCACATTAGTCCACTATTTGTAGGAACTGGTAGCCAGATTAGCTGGGCAGATTTCCTCTACTGGATTTGGAACTAACCTCACATCATTACAAATATTTATTATAATGATGTCTCACATCAATAAAAGTGTACACAAGTGCTGGTATTCTCAAAGGAAGGGCAGACTTCCGTCAGGTAACTCTATTGACCTCGCATCCCTATGACTTAGCCATAAATCAATTACTCTCCATATATATATACATACATACATATATATATATATACACACACACACTCATCTCACTGTTGTTGGGTGAATTCTTACCCAGAAGACCTCGAGACCCAGAGACGTGATTCATTCGGCAGCTCTCCCCCGAGTCCATTCGGCATGACCCATTCGGCAGCTCTCCCCCGAGTCCATTCGGCATAACCCATTCGGCAGCCCTCCCTCGTGTCCATTCGGTAGACCTTCATCCGGCAACTGCCACCGGTCCAACCTCACCACTCCACACTTCACCGGATGAAGCCCAACCAGACCAACTCCATACTTCACCGAACCAAGAGAATACCGAACCAGACTGCCAGGCCAGATCACTTCAGCCCAGGCCCACCAGCAGCTGTATACATCCAAGACCCCTGCCCCCAACCTCACTCTATAAATAGAGAGGCAGGGGTACAACAATGGGGGACAAGTTTGAGAGCTCAAGCACGGAGAGAACTTTCAAACAACTTTCTTTTACTTGTATCAAAGCTTTGTACTTGTAATCAAAACAAGAGAAGAGAAATAACATATAAAGTGGACGTAGGCACATTCTGGCTGAACCACTATAAATCTGCGTGTCTTTTTACAGTTTAGCCCCTGCTTTTCATATATTTGCATAAATCACCCAAATCACTAAGAATAACATAAGATCTACTAAATCATACAACTTTGAGGTGTTTGTCCATTTTTTGTGCAAACATTTTTGGTGCTTTCACTGAGAGCTAGAAGCTCGAAGCTTCAGCTTCATCCGCTTAACAAGTTTTCCTAACACCATCGTCCGCCGCTTGGAAAACATGCCTCCCAAACAGAGAAAAGATGTTAACAAAGGAAAAAACATCGCATCCAGCAGCCTTCCTGATCCAGCTGCCACAAATCAAGTGAACCGTCCTCCTCCAGCAACGGCAACAAATGAAGGACAGGCTAACCCAGCCACTCCTGCCACAGAACAGCCTGCAGCAATTACTAGGGCAGATTTGGACAGAGTTGTTGTTGAAGTAACTAACCGCTTCACGTCCCAGCAGGAAGCCTTGGTAGACCATCTCATGTCACGCTTGAGGGACGCTGAAGAATCCAACCGCAACACTGAATCATGGGGCGAGTCCCAATCTGGAGGATCTCAGAGACAGCAAAGATCTTCCTTCTTCGAAGGAGCTAACGGCAGGGGTAGCCATGGTAGGAGCCGAGACCGAGCTCAGCCCGAAGTTAGGCCTGAGGAAGCGTTTGGTGCCGAACCCAACGCGGAAGGTACCGGGCGGAGGTCAACTGCAGCTGAGCCGGTCATGCTGCCTAACCACAGGAACACCAATGAACGGGGCCGAGCTAGAGTTCAGCCCGAAGTTGGACCCGAGGAAGTGCTTAGATCAGAACCCAACAGGGGAAGATCAAGGCAAGGGCCAACTGTAGCTGACCCAAGCATGCTCCCAGAAGATCAAAGGCAGCCACTGGAAAATATGAGGAATGATAGACGATACCATCCCTACAGGTTGTCTGGTCGGAGTCAACCCCACAGAACGGAACCAAACTCATTTCTGTCCGCTCCAAATTCTGATGAAAGGATGGCACGCTTATTCAGAGAGTGTGTCCAACGGGAGCAAAGAGATCGAGGGATAGGCGCTAGGGTAACCAGCCCTTTCGCCCGCAATATCGAAATTGCTATCACCCCCCGAGAATGGAAGATGCCAACAATGGAACCCTACAAAGGAACCTCCGATCCCGTTGTACACTTACAGAGGTACACGCAGCATATGCTCATGAGTGGAGCAACAGAGGGAGTGCTGTGCAAATGCTTCCCGCTCTTCTTAGCAGATCTTGCTACCTCCTGGTTCTGTCATCTACCCCAAGGATCCATCAGCTCATGGGAAATGTTGAAAGAAAAATTCATCAGTCAGTTCCGCATTCATGTGGAGCAACCTAAGGACGCTTATTCCTTATCCAGCGTCAAACAGAAACCTGGAGAAAAGCTGCAACAATACCTAACCAGATTCAACGCCGCAGCAGCCGCAGTTCAAGATGCCGATGAGAAGCTTATCCTAATGGCCCTCTGCAGTGGGGTGCATCCGGACACTAAATTTGCTAGGAGATTGACAAAAGAAAAACCAGCTACTTTACCCGATTTCTTCCATGAAGCCGGGAAATACATGAGGCTTGAGGATGCTGCCATTGAGGGGCAGTCAGGACAGCAAAGTAAGACGACCCATGGCAATGCCCCTGCTGTGGCAAGGGACGTTCGAAGAAATGATTCCAGAGACAATGCTGGGGGCAAGAAAGTAGAGAAACGCCTATATCGGCCAGGACCAAGATTCGACTCTTACACCCCTTTGAACGAGACCGTCGAAAACATCTTCCTTGCCACCCAAGGCGAAGTTAGATACAAACGCCCACCATACAAGAAGGAATCAGATAGCGCACAGAAATCTGGAAAATTCTGCCGCTTCCACGAATCCCACGGACATGATACCAACGAATGCCATCATCTCCGAGATCTGATTGAGGAACACATCAGAAGAAAGAAACTGGAACGCTATGTAAAAAGTCAAGGCAGGACTCCAGATCCTGCCAATGAAAACCCAAGGCTACCCTCACCAAGGACCGGCAGAGGCGACCGCAACGCTAGCAGCTCTAGTCAAGAGAAGATAGTGGTCCATACCATCTCAGGAGGTCCACACATCGCAGACAGAAGTTGGAAAGAGATGGAAAGATATGGGAAGTCGCTCAGAGACAATAGAGACTGTGTCAATACGGTTATAGAAGAGCGCCACCCAAAGCGGAAAGAAAGTGATGACATCACATTCAGTAAACGCGACCTAGAAGGAAGACAGTACCCTCACATGGATCCCATGGTTATCTCTGCCCGACTCGGTCCCGCCGAAGTTTACCGAATCCTGGTAGACACTGGAAGCTCTGTAAATATCCTGTTCAAACACGCATTCGACAAAATGAGGTTGTCAATGAAGGACGTATCTCCCTGCGATAAACCGCTACACGGTTTCACTGGAGATGCGAAAATGCCCATCGGGCGGCTGGACCTCTTCGTTGAAATCGGAAGCCATCCCCGCTCCGTTGTAAGGAAACAGACGTTTGTGCTGATAGAAAACCATTCGGCCTACAACGCCTTCCTAGGAAGACCAGCCCTATCTGACTTCCAGATTGTCCTAGCCCCGTGGTGCCTAAAAATGAAATTTCCAACAGACAGTGGGGTAGGGGAAGTGGAAGGAGACCAAGATATTGCACGAGACTGCTATGTAACCGAACTTCGCAACAACCACAGGAGAGATAAAGGGAAAGGTGTAGAGATTGCTCTCTGCACAAAAAGCCTTGAAGCATAGCAACTAAAGAAAGCCCCTCCTCTTCGATACACCAGCGACCCTTTCAATGAATTAGACCCGAGGGACAAAGAGGAGGAGGCCACCGCCGAGCCTGCAGAGGCTATGGAGTTTATATCTGTAGACAAGCACGACTCAAGTAGGCTACTGAAAATTGGGTCGCAATTGAAAACCGAATTGAAGGAACAACTCGTTGATTTTCTCCGCCACAACTTAGATGTATTCGCTTGGTCACACGCTGACATGACCGGAATCTCCCCCAACATAGCGTGCCACGTATTAAAAATTGATCCTACCAAGGCACCCGTAAAACAAAAGAAGAGAAGTATGGGGGCAGAGCGATCAGCAGCCCTCGATGAAGAAGTAAAGAATCTACTCGCCAATGACTTCATACGAGAAGCTATTTACCCAGAATGGATCGCCAACCCGGTACTAGTAAAGAAGGCTAATGGGAAGTGGCGGACCTGCATTGACTTCTCCAACCTAAATGACGCCTGCCCAAAGGATTGCTTCCCGCTTCCCAGAATCGACCAACTTGTAGACAGCACAGCCGGGCACGAACTCCTGTCTTTTATGGATGCATACTCAGGATATAACCAAATTCCTATGCATGCTCCCGACCAAGATCACACTAGTTTCATCACCGACCGGGGTTTGTACTGCTACAAAGTGATGCCCTTCGGACTTAAAAACGCAGGAGCCACCTACCAGCGCCTCGTCAACAAGATGTTCGCAGGGCTAATAGGACAAACAATGGAAGTATATGTAGACGACATGCTGGTAAAATCACGGAAAGCCAAAGATCACGTAAGCCACCTGGGCGAGATGTTCCAGGTACTTCGACAGTATGGAATGAAGTTGAATCCACTAAAGTGCTCCTTCGGAGTGTCATCAGGAAAATTCTTAGGATTCATCGTCCATGCCCGAGGGATAGAAGCAAACCCTGAACAAGTCCGAGCATTAAGAGACATCAAGATACCTTCCACCCGAAAGGAAATGCAAAGCCTAAATGGAAAAGTGGCTGCCCTAAGCCGATTCATCTCCAAAGCAACGGACAAGTGCGTCCCCTTTTTCGAAGCTCTAAAGAAAGATAAAGGAAAGTTCGAATGGACGGACGAATGCTTGACCGCTTTCCTTAACCTAATCGAACACCTCCAGAAACCACCAGTACTCTCGACCCCAAGCGAAGGCGAAGAATTATACCTATACCTTGCTGTGTCATCTCACGCTCTAAGCGCTGCCTTGGTAAGAGAAGATAACCGTACGCAACGACCAGTTTACTTCGTCAGTAAAAGGTTTACTGGGGCAGAAGTCAGATATCCTAAGCTCGAAAAGTTAGCATACTGTTTACTAATCACTTCACGAAAGCTACGTCATTACTTCCAATCCCATTCCATCAAGGTTCTAACCAATCAACCACTGAGGCAGGTACTCCATCGTCCCGACACTTCCGGGCGACTACTTAAATGGTGTATTGAGCTGAGTCAATATGATATCACCTATCACCCTCGCACCGCCATCAAGGGACAAGCCATGGCTGATTTCATTGCAGAATTCACTACCAACGAGGATAAGGAGCAACTGGAAATAACAGAAGATATCAAGTGGAATCTCTTTGTGGACGGTGCATCTAACGAACAAGGCTCGGGGGCAGGTGTGGTAATCATCACTCCCAGGGGAAATAAACTGCACTATGCTATAAGGTTGGAGTTCACTGCCACCAACAACGATGCAGAATACGAAGCAGTAATAGCCGGATTAGAAATTGCTATCGAGATCGGAGCCAATTCTTTGTGTCTTCACAGCGATTCTCAGCTTATTGTTAATCAAATACTAGGGGAATTCCAAGCTCGAGAAGAACGACTCATAGCATATCTAAAGAAGACCAAGTTACTTCTCAGCCGATTGGACCACTACTTAGTCAAACACATCCCTCGGGAAGAGAACCAAGAGGCCGACGAATTGGCAAAGCAAGCAAGTATGAGAGACGTCGCCATCTTCGGGGCAGTAACTGTCTCAAAGCAAATGATCCCGAGTTTTGAACAAGTGAATCTGATAGCTGCAACCGAAGAAGCAACTTGGATAACTCCCATCCGAGACTACCTACAAAATGGCACACTACCCGACGGGCGTAACGAAGTCAAGAAAATCTTGAGGAAAGCGTCCCGCTACACAATACAAGGAGACATCCTCTATCGGCGTGGGTTCTCTAACCCATTATTAAGGTGTGTCGCCGGAAGGGAAGCCAAGGAAATCTTATCCAACATTCATCAAGGAAGCTGCGGAGATCACACCGGAGGGCAAACATTAGCAAAAAAGATACTCCGATACGGATATTTCTGGCCCACCTTAGGCAAGGACGCCTTAGATTTCGTCAAGAAGTGTGACAGATGCCAAAAGTTTGCTAAGGTCCCTCGGCTACCAACAACCGAGATTACCCAGATGACCAGCCCTTGGCCCTTTGCAGTATGGGGAATTGACTTAATCGGTGAACTGCCAATGGGTCGAGGCGGCGCCAAATATGCTATAGTAGCAGTCGACTATTTCACCAAATGGGTGGAAGCAGAACCTCTAAATAAAGTATCTTCAGCGAAAGTTATCAACTTCTTAATCAAAAATGTTCTGTGCAGGTACGGAGTCCCACTAAAAATCATATCAGACAATGGACTTCAGTTTGACAGCGAGGAATTCGCCAACTGGTGCCAAGAACACGGAATTCGCAAAAGCTTCTCATCCGTAGCATATCCCCAAGCAAACGGACAAGTCGAAGCAGTCAACAAAATTCTGAAAACTCTGATCAAAAAGAAGCTCGAAAAGTCAAAGGGCGCTTGGGTGGATGAACTCCCTACGGCACTATGGGCCTACCGCACATCTTTCAGAACATCAACAGGGCACACTCCTTTCTCTTTGGCATACGGATCGGAGGCTATGCTCCCAGTTGAAACCATTGTGCCTTCCCACCGTAGGATCCACTATAACCCAGAAGAAAACGAAGAGCTCCTCAACATGTCTTTGGATCTAGTCGAGGAGAGAAGGAATGATGCAGTCCTAAAAACAGCAGCCCACAAGCAAAAGGTGGCAGCACAATACAACTCCAAAGTCAAGCATCGTGCCTTACGAGAAGGGGATCTTGTCCTCAAGCGAATCTTCCCTCGCCCCGGAGCACTAGACCCAATCTGGGATGGACCATATGTAATTCATAAAGATCTCCACAACGGAGCCTATATTTTGTCAACAGTGGACGGGGAGGTGTTCCAGAGGGCATGGAACATCCAACACCTCCGTCGATACTTTTCTTAACTTGTATTGCCCATATGAAGTGAATTAACGAAGAGAATCAGTGGACGTAGGCATTTTTTCGTGCCGAACCACTTTAAAAAAGCCTTGTCTCTTTTTAGCTTGTTCCTTTGTATCTTGGCTGCTTGTTAACTTTATCCTTTTCTGTTGAACAAAATCCTGAGCATATAGCATTTCTATTCAAAGCACTCCACAATGCAACTCCACGTGGACAAGCCCCAACAGGTACTATGCGAATCTATGCCCTCGCCAATGAGACACTTTTGCTCCAGCATCCCTCTGCTGCGGGTTAACTCATTGCTCGCGACGGCCCTTAAAGCCAACTGTAATGAGCCGATTATAAGCCACCGAGAAGGCCGACTATAGCCGAGGCAGCTCATTACGGCGTTAGGCTCGCCGGCGACTGTGAACCGATTATAAGCCCCAACATAAGGTGTGGCCAGCCAGGGGCAGTTCACAGTTGGCGATCGGCACCCACGCTAGCCGGCCACAGTAAGTCGAATAATACCCATGAGTACGGGCCATAATGGCCCGGGTAGTTACTGTGCGCGATCTCGGCTCCGGTGTGTCTTAAGTGCGGCTGTGGTAAAAAAGAATTAACTCCCCGCGGAGGCGTAAGATGGGTGACAAATGTCTCCAAGACCCACAGCTAGGGAAAGTGACTACAAAACCCGTTTGCCACGAACTTAAGCACATCGAAGGCCTTCCGTGACTGGAAGTTTTACTATTTCACATATTTCAATTTTACTTAAAAAACTTTCCTCCTATCCTCTATAACAAACCATAAAGTACAGGATGCAGGGTAAGAGGTACCCGCCAATGGATGCAGAGATTCACAATCAGATGGCGGGGCAGTCAACTGCTCTCCATGCTTGGTCATATAAGATATTCGAAACTGCCATTTACAAACAGAACATGAAAGGCGGTATTTTCTTCCTTTATGTACAAATGCATGACTATAATTTGATTTTTCCACACCACACGCTAACATTGCAAGTCATGAGATTATGATTTAAAACCAGAATCTGACATCAAACACAATTTAATTACAAGAATACACATAGCTACATTTCTCATACGATATGTCGAAATAGCAACAAATATTCAAGAAATGACAAAATCAACTTGAGCTAAAAAATTACACGTCAAGAATAATGTTATTACAAGTAGCAAGAATTACAACTTGGAAGTTACCCTACTGTCTTAAGACTAACAGATACAACAATGCCAAGCCTACAAAAAGAATTTTTCAGGTTCAGTCATGGAGCTGGTTGCGTCGAAGTCTTGTCCTTGTTCTTTTGCCCGCCTGTCCGGTCATAAAAAGGGTTCATTAGTGATGAGTAACCAAGTTAACAGAAAGACTAGAAAGGAAGACTTACCAGTACTAGCTTCTTGACCATCCTGGTCGTCATCTTCTACCTGCACACCCGCCTCTTCGGCAGCAAGCAGCCGCATACCCTCCTTTACCGCCACTTTCTCCTCCTTGGTGAACTGGGCCGTGACCACATCCATACTGAAGACCGTTCCACCCTCTTTATCTGCATCAGCCTTAGCCTCCTCCAAAGCCCGAAGATATATCTTGGCCATGACTCTGGGATAATCATCCATCCAAGAGAGGTTACCCTGCTTCCAAGTCCGGAAATACATGTCCTGGAGCATGTCATCCATCATTCCTTCGTTCTCCTCAAACTCCCTCATCCGGGCATCGGAGGCCGACAACCTTTCCACGGCAGCATCTCTCTCCAGTCTGTATCTCGAGCAATCAGCTTGAAGGGACCTCCGCATCACCGCCATCTCTTCCCTCAACTTAGCTTGAGCAAGCTCGGCAGCCTCAAGCTTCTCGGACAATTCCTCCACCTGCTCGAGATCCGCTCTCCGAACCTCATCCACCGTGGTAATAGCCATATCAATCCGCTCTTTGCAAGCAGCTTCCATTTTCCGCAATTCGGCCCGACTAGCCTCTTCCATGGTTCTCCTTAATCGCCCAGCGGCAGCCTCATGCTGAGAAATCTGGATAGCCTGATCCGCAAGCTGCTTGGCCTGATCCGAGACCACCAATCGAAGTCGGATATTGGCGCTCCCTATCTCCTCTCCGGCCTTAACCAGCCGAGCGTGATGCCCCATCAGCTTCTTGGCCTCCTCCGCCACCCGATCAATGTTGGCCTTGGCCTCGTCTCCCATAGTGACTATACGAGTGGTGAGTAGATCGAGGTCTAAGGACTTGGCTTCGTCAAGTACTCGTACCATGGGGTTACGGGGGAGAAGGTGTTCACCAGTAACTTCGTCAAAATTAATATCCTGAGAACCCGGATCCAGATCAGGATGACCGGCAAATGGATTACGGGCCAGATCGGGACGGTCGATATGAACAACAGAAGGGTTTCCGGATGGGTGTGGAGAAGATACAAACTCGCTGCCCTCCTCAGTAATATCATGAATAGGCTGAGCCGGAGGCTGAGAACCGAGCGAAGTTTCGGATAAAGGATGACTCCTCTTCCTCTGCTGAATACCCTCTTCGATGACCCCAAGAAGAGGACGGTACCCGACTACATCCCCGGAGCATTGGGCTGAGGGCTTCGGCTTAGCAGAAATTTTGGAAAGTTTATATTGCTCGAGCCTGTGTCGAAGGTCTGAAGCTTTGGGCGTCTTGCCTGCTCCTGATATAAAGAACAAGTGTCATAATCTTACATTACAATATGATTCAAGGAACGCGGTAAATTGCAAGATTAGAAAAGGAAAAGAAACACAGCTGTGGTTGTACAAACCCTGGGGAGGAGTGGGATACTGCAATAAGTCCCGGATTTCATTCCAGGACGGGAGCGGGTCATAAAATATTCCTAAGTCCCTATCATTAGTGAAGCGTGCAGGGGTCAAGAGTTCACCTTGAGTTGTCAAAGCCACCTTGGCCGGAATAGTCGGAGAAGACTCACTTGCACCAGTCCCGGTTTTGTCCGCCTCCCCGGTCTTCTCTACCAAAGCCGGATCATCACCCAACTCCTCAAAAGCCTGACGGAGAGCATCGTCCGTCCACTCTTGCATCTCGCCTACTTGCCCAGAAGACAAAGCCCTGGAACCATCACCACCCTGTCCATCGCCACCCTCGTCACCAAGACGCTCAACGTCACTCCCGCCCTCCGCCTCACCTCTTTCCTCCTCCGCGTCTATCTCCCCCTGAGTAAGTGGACAATTGCTGGGAGAAGGACCGTCTGACCTCTTAAGTTTCTTACCTCCAACGGCTGGAGGTTTCGTGAATGGTTTTCTCTTTCCACCCTCTGCCGCAACGCCTCCCTTGGCCTGAGCAGCCGCCCTCTCTTCCGCCGTTTCCCTCAACTTAACTACAGACTGCTGCGGAAGGATCAAGTTGTATTCTAGAAGGATCGCATTTCTAATCAAGTAAGCAGATGATCTGTATTTCCCAAGAATGCCTTCTATCTCCGCCGCCGTCTGAACCAGGCGGTCAGTTTCCACAACAGGAAAGCCACCTGTCGCTAGCAAAAATGAGAAAGTATGAGAAGAAGCATCACAATCAGGATAGAAATTATAAGTAAAAGCATCAACTTACATCCAGAGGTAAAGCGCCGGATAGAGACGGAGTCGTCCCTAACAAAGAACCATTCTTTCTTGAACATGCTGAATTTGGAGTAAAGGTCCAGGACCGGCTTGAAGGTCACAGCAGATTCCAAGTTAATATATGGGGACCCCTTCTTGTAGCCCCTTAAGTTGTACAAGTACCGGATCTCCCGGTTGGAGGGAGCGCGACCATACTTCCTCCGAAAAATAACGAAAAGGCTCACCAGTATGGCGTAAGAGTTAGGCTGAAGCTGAAATGGGGCCACCTTCAGGTACGTGAGGAAGCTAACTATCCAAGCATTGAGAGGCGGGATAGCACCACACATGCAATGGTACCTGCTATAAGCGAAGTATCCTTCGGGAGGACTGTATGGCATGACTCCTGGACCCGGCAGCAGCATGAGGGCTCTATCAATCCCAAAAGAACGAGATATAACATCGAGTTGCTCCTCTTTGAGAAGGCTAGGAAAGCAGTCAGGCGGGGAATCCAGCAACTCCTGGGGACCATATCCATCCACTAATGACCTCGGGGCGGGCCCATGACGCTCCGATCCTGATTGAGCTGGGGGCACAGCCGATGACTCTCCTTCACCCACGGATCGCTTCTTGTCTGATCGAGTTTCTACTTTGCGAGACATTATCTACAATACCGGAAAAACACATTTAGAACAGAGGATATAAACAAGTATATGACTTCATTCGGTAAAAACATATTCAGTATCATTTTCATTCGGTGGTTCAAGTATGGGTTCATTCGGTGTCTCGAGTGTAAGCAAAGAAAGTTCAAAGTGCTCAAACTCCCATCGTCATTCGGTAAAGACAATGGAAATTCTCGAACTCTCAAGGTCCATTCGGTGGTTCAAGTATGGGTTCATTCGGTGTCTCCCGTTCTCGTCCGGTAATACGAGAATAAGATCTCATTCGGCAGAATAAAATCTCACCTGATTCGGCAATGATAAGGGTCTAGTTCGGAAAAAATGGGAGTCAAGTGGTTCGGCTATCTCGAAAAGTGAAGAAACAATAGTAGAGTGGCGCCCTTATTTATAAGCGAAGCACATCGACCGGACCAACTGGCTCGGCGCAACCAAGACCGAACGAAGGAAGACAAAGCACGACATATGTTAGACATATGCCCTACTTTGGGGGGCAAATGTTGGGTGAATTCTTACCCAGAAGACCTCGAGACCCAGAGACGTGATTCATTCGGCAGCTCTCCCCCGAGTCCATTCGGCATGACCCATTCGGCAGCTCTCCCCCGAGTCCATTCGGCATAACCCATTCGGCAGCCCTCCCTCGTGTCCATTCGGTAGACCTTCATCCGGCAACTGCCACCGGTCCAACCTCACCACTCCACACTTCACCGGATGAAGCCCAACCAGACCAACTCCATACTTCACCGAACCAAGAGAATACCGAACCAGACTGCCAGGCCAGATCACTTCAGCCCAGGCCCACCAGCAGCTGTATACATCCAAGACCCCTGCCCCCAACCTCACTCTATAAATAGAGAGGCAGGGGTACAACAATGGGGGACAAGTTTGAGAGCTCAAGCACGGAGAGAACTTTCAAACAACTTTCTTTTACTTGTATCAAAGCTTTGTACTTGTAATCAAAACAAGAGAAGAGAAATAACATATAAAGTGGACGTAGGCACATTCTGGCTGAACCACTATAAATCTGCGTGTCTTTTTACAGTTTAGCCCCTGCTTTTCATATATTTGCATAAATCACCCAAATCACTAAGAATAACATAAGATCTACTAAATCATACAACTTTGAGGTGTTTGTCCATTTTTTGTGCAAACAACTTTGAGGTGTTTGTCCATTTTTTGTGCAAACAACTGTTTCATAAATAAGGCCTTATAAGGAATCTTCCTTATTACGTCTTAAAATAATAATTAGGCTATATAAGAGTTTCATCTTATTTTCACCTCAAAATCAATTACCTTCCTAATGCAGGAAAATAAATGCAAATAAATTCCTAATTAACTACACCATATATGCAATAATTATAAGTTAATTACGTAAATAGAAATAAATAAATATTCATGCTGAATAAGTTCTAAACTGCATGGATTTGACGCCCTAAGCTAGCGTTTAATGTCAATTCACTAATCAACTGTTATTACAGGTCTTTTTTCTTTAATTTCCCAAGATTTCATGGGATTCAAATGTCCAAAATAGGGAATAAATATTCATAATAAAAACTGCAATAACAAACTTGTAAATAAAATAGAAACTCAATTTATTACACCAATTCAATGGAATATTTTAAACAATAAGAACTGCAATCTAACGCCTATATTCTATTCAACTCCTCTTTTTACAAAGAAGTAGATATGAACAAGTGGTGTAAACTACGAATAGAATTCGTAATCTATACCTCTTATTTTATTAAAGGATCATAATTTAAACCAAGGAGAAGGAGAAGTGGAATAGACGATGAAATTATCAAAGATTGCATAAACGAAACAAATTCCATAATATGACAACCGATGCATACCCAAGATAATTCCATACTCCTCGAAATTTTGAACGTACACAGTATATATGAAATCAAAGTCGCAAATGTCTAACACTAGGTCTTTGCAAATAAGAGAAAGATGGGTCGAACCCCTAATAGGATTGGAAACCTCTATTTGGCTGTTGACCATCAAGGTTTTAAGGTTTAAGGAATTTACTACATTCCTAGCTATAAAGGAATGTGATGCCCCAGAATCAAATAGGGTACGAATAGTAACCACAAAAATAAGAGTTATACTTTCTAGAGTTGCTTTTCCTTGTTCCCTTGGTGGGTTACTGGCAATAGGGAAAGCTTCAAAAGCATATACCTGCCTGCTTGGTCCTTCCTTAGCCATCTTGGGACATTGATTCATGTGATGCCCTTCCTTATGGCAGTTAAAGCACTTTCCTTTAAAGGCTTCCTTCAGCAGACTCACCCTACAATCTTTGGTTTCGTGACCCCTCCTTTGGCATCTCTTACATACCTTTACTTTCTTCTTAAACTTCCCCTTCGACTTCTTGTTGGCCCAAAAAGTACTTTCTTAGACCCTCCTTGCTTTTGGTTCTGTGCAGATTTCTCTATTTCTCTCTTATCTCCACATTGGCCACATGCAGCATTGCCATTTCTACCAACATCTCATACGTGGCCCCCATAAGTACTTGGGTCAACAACATTTCTCTTAGCAGGGAATTTAAGCCCTTCACGAACTTCATGGCCGTTTTCATAGGTGTGTCTATCAGGTTCATCCCGAATTTAGCCAATTTAGTAAACTTAGCTATGTACTCCTTAAGTGTAGAACCTCCTTATCTCAGCTGAATGAACTTTTCCAATTGCAAGCTAACCTCTACTTTAGAGATGAATCTCATCTCGAATCGGTCCATTAATTCATCCTAAAACAATATCCTACCCAGATTCTCAACAGTTACAAAGTTCCACTAATTTAAAGCATTTTCCCTTAGGTGCCAAGTTGCCATTCTTCTTCTTAACCGATCATCCTAACCAAGCTCTCTAAATATCTTCTCACAGTTGCCAATCCATGATTTAGCTTCAGAATATCCTTCAGTTCTAGATATGTCCTCCCTTCCATATTGAGAAAGTCCTTACATAGCTACGGAAAGTCGAAAGGATGGGGTGTTGCATCAGTGGTCGCGGCAATGGGTGTTACTGGTGCAACTGGAGGAATAGGAATCTTCCCGACAGTCCTAAGATATTGTTAAACCATTTGGGCATTCTATGAATGGGTAGTCTTCCGCGGGTAGCGTTTCCTTGTTCAGAAGAAGATTGATATCAACCATATCAACTATCTGTAGGTTAAACCTTTAGTGATGATTTCCTAAGATAGTACTTACATGTTGAAAGAAAAAAAAAAATTCCTAGCGTATGTGCATATGTTCAAGAAGAGAATATGTGTATATGTTCAAGAAGATAGGGTATATATACAGTAAGAATTCTTTTGAAAAACCTTTTTCAAAATAACAAATACGTCTCTTATACATACAGTTTTTCCTCGTTGATCGAGTAACCTAGAGCTCCGATACCAAACGTAACAACCCACCCTAGAACATGCCTAAATTTCGACCTGGAATAGGCCCATCGAAACATAGATACATTCTAAGGTAAGTTGTTGCTTTAAAAAGAAATAACATTGCAGAGACATAACTAAACTTTCAGAACTCACAGTGGATGGAACAAAATATAATAGTAAAGTGTACTCATTTATTTCCATAAAAATGTCATAATATGAGATTCCATAAAAACGGTAACATAATATACGTTATAACAATTGTCTAAATACAAGGGTACACATAAAAGCAAGTAATAATAACAAATACTGCGACAAGACAAGATTCTCCATCACTAAGCATCGTCGCCGCCATCACTCCATCCTTAACATGTGTTGTAATGGGGAGGGAGTCGGAAAAACAAGTGTTCGGTGAATAAAAACCTCGAGTCTTACCTTTTTAGTACTTGGGCAATATATTTCAAAATATGAATATGTCTACAGACATAAATCATTTAATACTTCTTTATAAGGAAAGGAGACGGGTCCAACCACTTAATACCTTCCATTCCAGAAGTATATCCCATATCTCAATCATACGTCATAAATAGCTAATAATGTAAGAGACGGTACCCAAGCCACTTAATACTTCCCAGTGGAAATAGGCAGACCCCGTCATTTAAGGCCTAATTTCAGAAGCATGCTCCTCAATGGTACTATTTAGCTGACATCATATGGCATCTCATAGGCCACTTAATACGTCCAAGTGGAAAATAGACAGACACCGTCATTTAATGCCTAATTCCAAAAGCAGACCACTTTAGAGATACCACCTAGCGTAACCCCTTATCCATTTAATACTTCATCTTGGGGAAAAGGCGGGTCCAACCACTTAATATCTAAAACCCCGAAGCAGGCCCTTCGTTTTATGGCCCATACCATTAATGACATCTCACATTGGGCCACTATTCGTAGGAACTAGTAGCCATATTAGCTGGGTAGACTTCAACTACTGGATTTGGAACTAACCTCGCATCATTACAAATATTTATCATATGGATATCTCACATCAATAAAAGTGTACACAACTGCTGCTAGCCTAAAAGTGAAGGGAAAACTTCCTTCATGTAACTCTATTGACCTCGCATCCCTATGACTTAGCCACAAACCAATTACTCTCCATACACACACACTCATCTCACTGTTTCATAAATAAAGCCTTATTAGGAATCTTACTTATTACGCCTTAAAATAATAATTAGGCTATATAAGAGTTTCCTCTTATTTCCACCTCAAAATCATTTATCTTTCTAATGTGGGAAAATAATTGTAAATAAATGCCTAATTAACTATGTTATATACGCAATAATTATATTAATTATGTAAATAGAAATAAATAAATATTCATGCTTAATAAGTTTTAAATGCATGGATTTCATGCCCTAAGCCAGCGTTTACTTTCAATTCCATAATCAATTATTATTACAAGTCCCTTTTCTTCAATTTCCTAAGATGTCATGAAATTCAAATGTCCAAAATAGGGAAATTCATAATAAAAACTGCAATAAAAGACTTGTAAATAAAATAGAAACTCAATTTATTAGACCAATTCGATGGATTCCAATCTAAACCCCATATTCTATTCAACTCCTATTTTTTACAAAGAAATAGATATGAACAAGTGGTGTAAACTATGAATCGAATTTGTAATCTAAACCTCTTATTTTAATGAAGGATCACAGTTTAAACCAAAGAAGCAGCGATGAAATTATCAAAAAGGAATTTTGGGGGATTTTATCTATCATATTTTCGAAATCCCTAAATACCTAAGGCATATTCAAATCCCAAAGAAATACAATAAACAATTGCTGAAAAGAAATACTAAGGTTTCCACTTATAGATTCGCCTTAGCTTTCAAATGGATTTGCAACCTTCCGATCAATTCTAGAATCTCACTCTTTTGATATATAGACACACAATAGGTAAGATGTATATATATTCATTAGATTAAGAACAATTGGAGAAGAATAGGATATGAATAGATTGGAGGAAGAAATAAGTTGAATCCTTACCTTAATTTTCTATGGAGTTTCTGAATTTTATTAGAGAGATAGCAATGGTAGATTTTTATCGTATTTTTCAAAATAATATGAATAAAAGCGGAGAGGATAGGGTTCTATTTATAGGAGTTGAAATGCACCTGAACCGTAGGATGGAAGTAGGTAGGAAAATTGGGTAAATCTAGAGTGCACAACTGAATAGAACATAGCATAAAACTCTAGCCCCCACTGGCAACTTTCATTGCCAAGCGATCGATTGCCTTTGGGCGACCAATCGACTGCTACGGTTGACCGATTAACCTATTCAGGTCAACCGCTATCTTATTTGGGGCATTTAATTACTTTCCGTTGTTAAATTATTTTATTTCCTAACTAACTTTTTAACATTAAATGTTAATTAAACATTTACTTAGCTCCAAGCTATTTTTTGAAATTTAGATCCTAAATTTGATTTCTTATTTGAATTTGAATTTAACTAAATTTATTTAAATCTGAAAACTTCAAATGCACATAACTTCTTTGTTTGAGCTTCGTTTTCAGCATATTATATATAGAAATAGATTGGAATTTCGCCACGAATGCAACAAAATAACTTCCATGGCCAAATTCCAACTTTTATAAAATTTCCATATCCAACCCTTATCATATTTAATTTGCTTAATTTATTTATGGTCATTTTACGAGGTGTTACAAGGTCCTTGCCAGCCTCTTAGCGCTGGGACTCTCCACTCCCTGGTAAATCTTGTATGGATAAATGAACAAGTGGATATCCTATGTATCATCTTCTTCCTTTCCCAAAAAGCATAGTCACTCATCCGATCAAGAAGATGAAGGATTGGTGGAGCCAATTTTTCTATATAAGATGCTACACCCCTAAGATCAGGGGGTCTTTCTCTATATTTTGTAAGTTTCCATATTCCATAATCTTTGTTATATCCGTTATTCTCTTTTTAATGAATTTTTTTCTTCCAGGTTCTGCTTCCAAACAACCTAGCCCTTCCATCACTGCTTTAATTGAGTCCCTAACTTAGGTTTTTAAGAGTATGGGTGATAGGTTTAAACTGTTGATGGAAGTTAATATCCGGAAACATTCTCTATACTTAGAAAATCACAAGGTATTTGGAGAACCCCCGATGGTGAAGGGGAATGCCCAAGCGAAACGATCGTCGGTTATTGGTAATCAGAAGACTTTATCTGCTTACTCTCCTTTTCAGCTTAAATTCTCTAGTAAACTTTCATTACAAATTAAATGGAATTTCTTATGTCGATATCTTATAAACCTCCTTTTTTTATTTAGACTCAATCGTGCTCGTTCCGGCTTCCAAGCATAAGAAAACTATAGATCACACTTCTACTTTGTTCGGACCGACTAAACCTGCTCCTGTTAAAGATTACATTGCTAAGCCATTGATGACTTAGAAAGGAAGGTAAGCTCTTGTGCCCCAATTGATGCTTTAACTCTTCCCCTGAGCAAAAAGCTTAAGCTCGAGGATGACCAGACTTCTACTACTATCGTGGAAGATTCGAATGTGGATATTAACTTGACGGCTCAAGACCCTGATATGATTAATTTAGGCTTTTTAGGTCATGCAATTCAAATGAACATTGAAGGGGTTCAGATTCCAGATCCCCTGCTTAACATCTCACTTCCTACCTCTCCATCTGGTTTTCGTCATTTGTACGAGGAGCTTACTTTGACTCCTCTCCCTAATGAACCCCTCCCTTCGGAGGCTCATGCTTAGACTCTCGCAATGAGCTTTGATGGTCTCCCTTGTTTGTCTGTCTAATCTTCTACCTTGACTTCTCTCATGTCGTTGCAGCCATCGACCATCTCATAAGATCATCTTTACATCATCTATCAACAGCTCTTACTAGTATTATTTCTCTTCTGCTTGGTTAATATAGACTTTATCTTTGTATATCCTGATTTAGCTTATGTCTGTCATATGTTTTAGGTAGCCAAACACATATTCTTCCTTCAATGGGCCTCTCAAGGGCATTTAAATCAAGTTGCTAAACTCAAGAAGCAATTTTATTCGCTTACAACTCAATTGACTGGTATTACCGTGGAGAAAGATAATGCTATTCTTGAGAAGGAAAAACTTTCCTCCGCCCCTAATGAGGAAAAGAAAGCCAAACTCCCACTAGCAGAAGTAGTGAAAGCTTTAAGAGCGGATCTTGAATAGTTCAGCAAAGAGAAGGCCAAAATGGCCGGTAAAGTTAAGTCTTCGAAAGATAAGGTGGAAACTAAGGATGCCGCCCTGGTTTATGCCAATAGTATTATTAAAGACGCTAAGGAGAAGGTTTCCTTCTTTCTCGACTAGGCTCTCACTACAATTACGGAAAAGTGCTATGAAGATTCTCTCTTTATAGCATATGGTGATAATATCGACAAATGCCTTTGGATATTCCTTCCCTTCCAAAGTTAAATAAAAATTTAAGAGAAAGTTTGGCCTTATATTGGGAAAAGCCGAGAGATCGCTTTAAGATGAATTCCCTAAGGAAGAAGCCACCGATCCGAAGAAGTTGTTATCTTTTGACGACCCCCATTCGACGTAAGTGGATATTCAGATGAAAGGGAGGATGATAATGAAGATGATGATAACAATGATGATAACAATGACGACAATGATGATGATAAGAATGATGATAATGAGGATGGTGGTGGTAGTGGCAAGGGCCAAAAGGGACCAAGAGACGGGGGCAATGGATCGGGAGGTCATGACCCGTCTGCCCATGATGAAGATTTTCCAGACTTACCCAATCTTTAGGGTGGTTCACAGGAAAATATCACTCCAAAAGTTGTTGTTTCCCCCATTTAACAACTTAATGAAAAAGCTCAAGTTCGAGCTTATAACACCTTTAAGTTTAAATTGCATTATTTACGAGATTTAATTAGATAAATTAAATAGAATAATGTAGAGACTAGAGTGATAAGGGGGTTGAGATTTGAAAACTAAATAGGGTCATGCCTTAACTAAATGGGCTTATAAAATGGTTTAGAAGTAAATACCTAAGAGAATAAGGCAAGGATAATATAGGAATAGCTGTATACCATAACCCAATAAGCCATAAACCCTTACCTCATTCTCATTCATACTTTCATAAAACAAAAACATAAACAAAGGAGATGCAAGGCCGACCATTACTCTAGGAGAAGAATTGCTTAAAATCAATTAGAAGCTAAGATTCATGCTAGGAAGATTAAAGCAAGAACAAATCTCAAGTTTCTTATCCAAACAAGGTGAATAATGATCTAAACCATCTCATATATGTCTTATTGAACATTTTAATTTTAGGTTTAAGGTTTAAAAAACCGTTTGGATGGATGAATGATGATATGCATTGATTATATGCCATGATTTGATTTAAACAAGGATTTTTGTGTAATAATATAATTCGATTTTAAGGTTAATATAATGTATTGATTTTGAATGCCATGATGTTTGAATATGTTATATAAAACGTTATTTTGGAGATGGGTTTAAATTTTCATAATATTCCAAACTATGGATAATTTGTTATGAATTTTGAATGGAAGAAATAGATAATTTGGGTTTAAATTAATTACGGCAATTATATAAAGGACTCCAGGTCTGAATTTTATTTATGTTAGAAAAAGTATTAAAAGTGAATTATTGTGATTTTTGGGGATTTTTCCTAAGTGTTTTAATATGGTTATTAAATTGTTTAATTTTGAGGTCTTAAATGTTTAAATGTTTTGTTGAAGGGAATAGATTACTTGTTAAAATGATTTCAATTATTAATTATTGAATTCGGTAGCCTTTTTAAAAAAGGATTTCTATAAAGAAATGGAAACCAATTACATTTTGACAAATTAGGCAAGTTAGGTGAAAAGAAGTTACTTTGAAAGGCATAAAATCAGTTTTGTCTTGATTTACCACTTCGTCACTTCCATCTGCTAGCTTTCATCACCATACTTTTGCTAATGAACACATTCGAATCCAATACATGGGATCAAGCCATTGATACATAGTGGATTGGAGAAAGGTGGAAGGGACTGTGTCGAAGGCATGCTTTCAAAGGGGTTGAAGTTATTCTTATAAGCTTTCGAATACATTACCTGCCTTTGTTTTTAAAAGATGCTTTCGAAGGGGTTGAAGCTTTCGAATCAATCAACTTACCTTTGTTCAAAAGAGCTGCTTACCTTTGTTTTTAGAAAAGAGATTTCGAATGAGCTATCGCTTACTTTTGTTTTAAAAGAAGCTTTCGAATATGTTGCCGCATTTTGAACCTATTCGATACCTAGCTACCGCCTTCATATCTTTCAAATTGGTTAAAGGTTGAATTTTTTATAGCCTTATAACAATGAGTTCGAAAGGAAGGCTTTTTCTTTATTAATAATGAAGCCGCCTTCCCAATGCTTTCAAAAGGGTCCTTGTAGCTGCTTTTATTAATAGTTTCGAAGGCAATGTTTTCAAAAGGTTAGTTTCGAAGCTATCCTTTTCCCTAATTATTTTATTTAAAGATTAATGCTTTTGAAAGGGTTACTTTTGATTTTGTTCTCTTTGACCCAGAAGTTATATTTAATGTTAAACCCAATGATTTCGAAAGAGGTATCTTCAAATGGTTTCAAAGTTATGCTTCCATAAATTCTACTTGAACTAAGTGCCTTCAAAAGATAAGATTTAAGTGTTTCGAAAGGTATATTTTTAATAGTTTCGAAAGAAATGTTTTAATGCTTTCGAAAGGTATATCTTTAATGGTCTCGGAAGATAAGCTTTAAGTGTTTTGAAAGGTATGGTTTAATGGTTCCGAAAGGAAGGTTTTAAGGCTTTCGAAAGGTATGTTTTATGGTTTCGAAAGAGAAGGCCTATGTTTTTAAGTAATGATACAAAGAATATAATCGAAAGCCTTAGTTTTCAAATAAGAAAACCAATTTCATTTTTTAAGGTAAACCAATAGCAATATGAAAGAGTTTTGAAATGGCATTTAACTTTGGAGTTTTTGAAGAAGCTTTCCTTGCTAAAATTAGTGGGTTAAGTGTATTAACCATGTTTCATTAGAAAAATGATTACAAGGAAATTAAATCATGGATGTTTATATTATTATGATTTGATCAGTTATCATGTATGCTTCTGTAAACATATTAACTTTAAAATTATTCCATAACTGCATTTTGGGGTTTTAAGGGTAGAATAACCTTTAAGGTTGACCCAGTAGTGAATATACATTGAGTTAACTCCTATGTGAGTGGAATTGCATCCAGGAGGTCAGGCAGAGCTGAATATAGGATGCTCAAATGGATTTAGATAGGTTCTTAGTAAGCCTATAAAAACTATGTATGGAAATAGTTATTGGTAGGGGCCAATAGGTTCTTAGTGATCCCATAATAACTATGTCCAGAATAAGTTATTGAAAGAGATCAATAGGTTCATAGTGATCCCATGAAAACTATGTCATTAGAGATGTTATTGTAGAATCCAATAGGTTCATTGTAAGCCCATGAAAACTATATTGGATAAAGTTGTTGTTAGATACCAATAGGTTCTTAGTGATCCCATGAAAACTATGAAACCAGATAGATAGTCCGTAAGTTTGGAAAAGGTTATTAGTTGGCCCATGAAAACTAATAGGTTAATAGTGACTCTAGAAACTATAACTTGAGACAAATAGTCGGGTAAATAAGGATGGGAAATCCAGAGCATATTGCATGTTTACATCCATCATAATACCTTTTATTATGTTATGTCTTAAACATTGTGGATGCAAGTGCACAATATATGGTTATTATAAATTGGGTTAAGATACTAGTGAGGGTAAACCCATTCCACTAAGCGGCTTGGTCTCACTAGATATCTATATGGTTCGAGATGGTAGGTTATTATTCATAACAGACTTTTTGTCTAACTCGAAGTTAATGCTTTCTTCTTAAACTCTTGGGTGCTCAATTGATTTTGAGTAGTTTGAGAGTTAAGGTTTTCATGTTCTCCTTTAGACAAATAAGCTTCGGGAGACATGTAGGAGACAAGCTAGCTATCAGGAGTTCTTTCTGTTTGATTCCGTTGTGTTTTGGATGTAATGGCAAAGTTTTTTAATTGCCTAAGTTTAGACTCTAATCAACCAAGGGTCATCTTCATATGTCGCTCTTGGCGTATTTTATAATAATTATATTTCTTTGAACATGATTTATGAATTGGGATTATGTAATGAATTTGAAATGTGATTTGAAGTGGAATGAGAAATTTGTTTTAAAATTTTTGTTTAAATTTTTTCATATACATGTGTTTCTGGTATATCAAGGTATCTAATATTACCACATTTGGTCACCGAGAATTAATAACCGTGGATGACTATAGCATCCGTAGCAATTAGTTTTAGGCCTCCAAATAGGGGATGTTACACATTAATATCAGAACATAGGTTTATGTAAATTTAAAAGAAATCTGAACCAAAACATAATCTAATGAATCAGAAAATGAGATCGGAGTTTGGGTTAATGCTATAGTAACGTACTTGCATTTGTTATATGTATATCTATAAGTACGTATTCCCCTCTCTCTTAGACCGTTCTTCTGTATCTTACTAAGGCTCGTATGCAGATTTACGAGAAAGAAAGATATGGAGGTAGGAAATGGAAGAGGAAATCTAGATGGAGGAAGCACCACAACTAATGGAAATGCTTGACCTAATACCAGGAGGAATCCGGGTTGGTAGGCAAATGCTAATCTAAATGCAAATTCCAACCTAGGTGCTGGAACCCTGCTAGTAGATATAGGGACGATGTATCAGTTCTTTGTCAATCTGATGCAAGCTGGAGCAGCTACAGGAGTAGCTGGGGAAATGCTATTGGAGGAGCTAATCCCGTAGCCCCGGTTGGCAATAACTATGTTAAGCCGAGTAGGGATTACACCGGTCTTGGTGGAAAGCCTTTTTTGGGAAACAAAGGATGATGTTGAAGTAGAAAACTGGTTACTATACTGTGAAAGAATTTTTGCTGACTTGGGTTTAGATGATGAGCAGAAGAGGAGACTTTCTTCTAGACAGTTGTAGGGAGTAGCATTTTATTGGTGGAATAGTGTTATTTTGGGAGTTCCCGAGGAAGAGTTGACTTGGGAAGAGTTTCATACGAGATTCAAATAAAGGTTTTTGTCTGAAGTTTCTAAGTCAGAGTCGCTGAGAAAGTTAATGGAATTAGTGTAGGGTGAAATGTCGGTGATTAAGTATGCTACGAAGTTTGATGAGTTCTCCAGATACGGATATGCTACCGTTGATACCGTCATTAAAAGAAACGACAAGTTTATTCGAGGGTTAAGTCCCCAGATTGCTATAGCAACTATGCCACATCTCCGTGATCCAAGTACAGTTGTAGTGGAGATGGCAATTAGGAATGAAGAGATGATTTCTATTTATGGGAAGGAGAAGCAGGCGGAACCCATGATTCTTAGGGCAAGAAGAGGAAATCCGTTAAGAAGAAAGAAGCTCAGAAAAAAGGAGCTGCTAAGAAGGAAAAATTTGATCTTGTTTGGTTTAAGTGTGATAAGAAGGGACATTATGCTTGTGAATGTCGAATTGGAAAAGGCAAAAAGGTTGTAGATAAGAAGGGAGTGAAGTGCTTCAGCCATGATCAGATTGGACACTATAAGAATCAGTGTTCAGAACTAGTCAGAGTGGACAAGGGATAAGTTTTTGCTTTGGAACCATCTTCTCCTATACAACCTGCTACTAAGAAAGGAAAGACTGTGATGGAAGGTACGCTTTTGATTTATAGTATACCAGTTAGGGTACTATTTGATACCGGTGCATCGCATTCATTTATATCTCAGTATTTGGTAGATAAGTTATGTTTAGAACCCTCATACCTTGTTACTTCCATAAGGGTTGCGAATCCGATAGGAGGGTATGCAACTCCGGGGATGAGATGTGACCAGTTAGAACTTGAATTGTTAGGTCATAAGTTTACATGCAGTTTGCATGTTTTTGATTTCGTAGGCTTGGGATCATTTTGGGTATGGATTGGTTAAATAGATATGATGCTAGGATATTTTGCCAAGATAGGAAAATATCGCTAAGACACCTAAATAGTCATAACCAAATTATATATTTAGCGAAGAATTCATATCTGAGTGCTTAGGCATTGTTGGGCGCTATGGAAGTAGAAAAAGAGTTGAATCAAACTTTGGTAGCAAGAGATTTCGTAGATGATTTTGGGCCAGTCACACGACTACCATCGAAGCGAGCCATTGAGTTTCGGATAGAGCTTGTGCCAGGAGCAGAACCTGTAAGTAAACCACCTAGCAGGATGACACCTACCGAGATGAAGGAAATGAAAGTGAAGCTAGTGGATTTAGAGGGAAAGTATTTCATTACACCAAGTAGTTCACCTTGGGAGTGGCCACGATATTCGTGAAGAAATCGGATGGGTCGTTAAGGATGTGTATCGACTATCGTAAGTTGAACGATAAGACGATCAAGAATAAGTATCCTTTGCCAAGAATCGATTATTTATTTGATCAGTTGAGTGGAGCTAGAGTATTTTTTCAACTGGATTTGGCAACAAGTTTTCATCAGCTAAGAGTGGCGGAGGACAAAATTCCATTGACGGCGTTTCGGACAAGGTATGGTTCGTATGAGTGGTTAGTAATGTCATTCGGGTTAACTAATGCGCCAGCTTTCTTCGTGGATTTGATGAAACGAGTTTTTCGAGAGCAGTTGGATAGGTTCATATTGATATTCACAGATGACATTTTAATATACTCTAAGGATGAAAGAGACCATGAAGTTAATCTTAGAGTAGTGCTTGAGACGCTGAGGTAGCATCAGCTGGAAGCGAAGTTTTCAAAGTGTTAGTTACGAAAGAAAGAGGCTGAGTTTCTTGGTCACGTGGTTTCAGAGAAGGGTTTATCAGTAGATCTAGCTATGATCAAGGCAGTGAATAGTTGGAAGAGATCAGAGACGGTGACTGAGATCATAAGTTTTCTTGGACTCGTTGGCTATTACTGGAGATTCATTAATGATTTCTCGCGGATAGCAGCGCCTTTGACTAAGCTAACCAAGAAGGACGTAAAGTTTATTTGGTCCGACCAATGTGAGGAAGCATTCCTTAAGTTAAAGCATTTGTTGACCAACGCGCCTATGTTAGTAGTTCCAAACGGGAATTAAGGATTAGTAGTGTATGCCGATGCATGTGGAACCAGATTAGTGGCTTTGTTGATGCAGAAAGGTAAAGTTATTGCATATGCTTCATGACAGCATAGATCGTATGAAGTGAGATATTCTACTCATGATTTAGAGTTGGCAGTGGTGATCTTCGCACTGAAAGTATGGAGACATTATCTCTTAGGGGAGAGATTTGAGTTATACACAGACCATAAGTCCTTAAGATAATTATTCCCTTAGAAGGAGTTGAATATGAGACAGCTAAGGTGGCTGGAGTTTTTAGCAGCTTATGATTTTGGTATGGAGTATGCACTTGGAAAACGAAATAAAGTAGCGGATGCTCTTAGTAGAAAACATCAGATTTTGGTGTTAGCTATGTTAATAGAATGGAAGGATCTAGAGGCTTTGACTACTTGTAGTGTGCAGTTAAGTTCGACTACTAGTTCTAGTCAGAGCACTACCATGTTATCCTGCTTGGACATCCGACCAATTCTGATCAAAAGGATTGTTTCTTAGTAGAAAGAGAATCCACAATTAGCCGAGAAGATTAAAAGGCTTGAGGTTGGATCGAATATTGATGATCTAAAGGATTTTAATCTTGACCAGAGGGGATGGTTGAGAAAGAAGGGACGGTTGTGTGTTCCGAAGGTTGGGGACTTAAGTAGAGAAGATCTTAAGGAATGCCATCGATCCAAATTTACGATTCATCCTGGGGGAACCAAGATATATCAAGACATAAAGAAGAGTTTCTACTAGGAAGGTATGAAGATAGATGTTGGCTTGTGGGTAAAGCAGTGTGTGAACTGACAACGAGTAAAGGCCGAACAACAGAAGTCAAGTGCGTTGCTTCAACCTTTGGAGATACCAGTTTGGAAATGATATTCAATATCCATAGATTTTATATACGGGTTGCCAAGGTCGAATCGAGGAAATGAAAGTATATGGGTCATAGTGGATAGGTTACCAAGAGTGCCCATTTCAATCCAGTTAAATCAACCAGGATTGCACCTGTTTTAGCTAAATTATTTATGAAGAACATAGTTAGACTACGTGGAATTCCTAGTAGTATAGTAAGTGATAGAGATACTTTGTTTACTAGCGAACTCTAGAAGAGTCTATAGGACGTGTTAGGTACCAAGCTCAAGATGAGTACTGCGTATCACCCTCAGATAGATGGGTAGACAGAGATAGTCAACAAGGTACTCGAAGATTTGTTAAGAGCTTGTGTGTTAGATTTTGGTAGATCTTGGGAAGATCACCTACACTTAGTTGAGTTTTTCTATAATCACAGTTACCAAACTAGTATTGCAATGGCGCATTTTGAAGCTTTGTAAGGGAGGCCATGCAAGTCACCAGCATATTGGTTGAAAACTGAAGACAAGTTAGTCTTAGGTCCAGATCTGGTAAGAGAGGCAATAGGGAAGATTGAGTTAACCCGAGGTAGGTTGAAGGAAGCTCGGTATAGAAAAAAGTGTTACGCAGATAAGAGGCATAAGGATCTAGAGTTCTCAGTTGGAGATAGGATTTTCATTAAAGTATCACCGATGAAGGGTGTGGCACAAATTGAAAAGTCAAGGAAACTGGCACCGAGATATGTTGGACCGTTCCCAGTTATAGAGAGGATCGGAAAGCTCGCATACAGAGTAGAGTTGCCGAGCAGTTTGGTAGGTGTTCATAATGTGTTTCATGTGTCTCATCTTCGTAAATATGTGCATGATCCAAAGACTACTATTCCTCCGACTATATTTGAACACTTAATAGTAGAACTGGATCTGACCTTTGTTAGGCAACCAGTTCGGGTTGTAGCAAGAGATGAGAAGAGGTTAAGAAAAAAGATAGTCAAGTTGGTGAAAGTTCAGTGGAGCGACAAAGAGAAGGACTGTAATTGGGAGATAGAAGATAGGATTAGAGATACTTAACCTAGTCTACTATAAAGGTATGTTCTATATTTGCTTTATATAGACTGTTTTCTAGTCAAGTAGGCTAGTATGGTAACTAGGAGATATTACAGATGATTGCTATGATTAGTATTTTGTCCTTGCTGAATTTCGATGAAGAAATTCTTTAAGGAGGGGAGCTTTCTAACACCCTTAAGTGAATTATTGTGATTTTTGAGGATTTTTCCTAAGTGTTTCAATATGATTATTAAATTGTTTAATTTGGAGGACTTAAATGTTTAAATGTTTTGTTGAAGGGAATGGATTATTTGTTAAAATGATTTCAATCATTAATTATTGAATTCGACAGCCTTTTCAGAAAAAGGATTTTGATAAAGAAATAGAAACTAATTACATTTTGACAAATTAGGCAAGTTAGGTGAAAAGAAGTTACTTTGAAAGGCATAAAATCGGTTTTGTCTTGATTTAACACTTCGCCACTTCCATCTGCTAGCTTTCATCACCATAATTCTGCTAATGTACCCATTCGTAACCAATACACATGGTACCAAGCCATTGATACGTAGTGGACTGGAGAAAGGCGGAAGGGACTGTGTCAAAGGCATGCTTTCGAAGGGGTTGAAGTCATTCTTATAATCTTTCGAATACATTACTTGCCTTTGTTTTTAAAAGATGTTGTCGAAGGTGTTGAAGCTTTCGAATCAATCAACTTACCTTTGTTCAAAGAGCCGCTTACCTTTTTTTAGAAAAGAGGTTTCGAATGAGTTGATGCTTACTTTTGTTTTAAAAGAAGCTTTCGAATGAGTTGCCGCATTTTGAACCTATTTGATACCTACCTGCCACCTTCATACCTTTCGAATTGGTTAAAAGCCGCTTTTCTTTATAGCCTTATAATAATGAGTTCGAAAGGAAGGCTTTCGTTTTATTAATATTAAAGCCGCCTTCCCAATGCTTTCGAAAGGGTCCTTGTAGCCACTTTTATTAATAGTTTCAAAGGCAACGTTTCGAAAGGTTAGTTTCGAAGCTATCCTTTTCCCCAATTCTTTTATTTGAAGATCATTGCTTTGGAAAGGGTTACTTTCGCTTTTGTTCTCTTTGACCCAGAAGTTATATTTAATGTTAAACCCAATGATTTTGAAAGAGGTACTTTCAAATGGTTTTGAAGCTATTCTTCCATAAATTCTACCTAAACTAAGTGCCTTCAAAAGATAAGCTTTAAGTTTTTCGAAAGGTATATCTTTAATAGTTTCGAAAGGAAGGTTTTAATGCTTTCAAAAGGTATATCTTTAATTGTTCAAAAGATATGCTTTAAGTGTTTCGAAAGGTATGCTTTAATGGTTCTGAAAGGAAGGTTTTAATGCTTACGAAATGTATGTTTTTATGATTTCGAAAGAGAAGGCCTAAGTTTTTAAGTTATGATACAAAGGATATAGTCGAAGCCTTAGTTTTCAAATAAAAAACCCAATCTCATTTTTAAAGGTAAACCCATGGCAATATGAAAGATTTTTGAAATGGCATTTAACTTTGGAGATTTTGAATAAGCTTTCCTTGCTAAAAATAGTGAGTTAAGGGTATTAACCATGTTTCGTTAGAAAAATGATTACAAGGAAATTAAATAATGGATGTTTATATTGTTATGTTTTGACCAGTTATCATGTATGATTCTGTAAACATATTCACTTTATAATTAACCCATAACTACATTTTGGGGTTTTAAGGGTAGAATAACTAGCAAGGTTGACCCAGCAGTGAATATACATTGAGTTAACTCCTGTGTGAGTAGAACTGCATTCAGGAGGTCAGGCAGAGCTGAATATAGGATGCTCAAAGACCGATCAAAAGATTATTGATTTAGACAAGTTCTTAGTAAGCCTATGAAAACTATATATGGAAATAGTTATTGGCAAGGGCCAATAGGTTCTTATTGATCGCATAATAACTATGTGCGGAATAAGTTATTGAAAGAGTTCAATAGGTCATAGTGATCCCATGAAAACTATGACATGAGAGATGTTATTGGAGAATCCAATAGGTTCATTGTAAGCCCATGAAAACTATAATTGGATAAAGTTGTTGGTAGATGCCAATAGGTTCTTAGTGATCTAATAAAAACTATGAAACTGGACAGATAATTTGTAAGTTTGGAACATGTTATTAGTCATCCCATGAAAACTAATAGGTTAATAGTGACCCTAGAAACTATAACTTAAGACAAATAGTTGGGTAAATGGGGATGGGAAATCCGGAGCATATTGCATGTTTGCATATCATCATAATACTTTTTTATTATGTTGTTTCTTAACCATTGTGGGTGCAGGTGCATAGTATGTGGTTACTGTGAATTGGGTTAAGATACTAGTAAGGTAAAAACCCATTCCGCTAAGCGGCATGGTCTCACTAGATATTTATTTGGTTCGAGATGGTAGGTTATTATTCGTACCAGACTTTTTCTCCGACTTGAAGTTTATGTTTTCCTCTTAAACTCTCGGGTGCTCAATTGATTTTGCGTAGTTTGAGAGTTAAGTTTTTCAGGTTCTCCTTTAGGCGAATAAGCTTCCAGAGACATGTAGGAGGCAAGCTAGCTATTAGGAGTTCTTTCTGTTTGATTCCGTTGTGTTTTGAATGTAATGGAAAAGTTGTTTAATTGCCTATGTTTAGACTTTGATCGACCAAGGAGGCATCTTCATATCTCGCACTTGGTGTATTTTTTAATAATTATATTTCTCCAAACGTAGTTTACAAATTGGGATTATGTAATAAATTTGAAATGTGATTTAACATGGAATGAGAAATTTGTTTTAAAAATTTAGTTTAAAATTTTTCATATCCATGTGTTTCTGGTATACCAATGTATCTAACATTACCGCATTTGGTCACCAAGAATTAATAACTATGGATGACTGCAGCATGCATAGCAGTTAGCTTTCGGCCTCCAAATTGGGGTCTTACAAAGCTTCTCAAGTTCCTATCGTGTAGGTATGGGATTCATTATTTAAATGTTTAAAGATATATGCCGACCCTAGTTAATTAATAGGCTTTTTACTTTTGTAATGACCCGGAATTTCAAACAGTTGATAATTAAATATTGGAATTATTTAAATAGTTTAATCTTGGATTTAATTCGAATAATAATGATTTCGAAAGCTTATTTAAATTTTATTTAAATAAGATATGGTTACTGTAAATTTTAATTTATAATTTGAGTGATTAAAATGGTTTTAATAAAAATTTGTTTTAATTAACGTGTGAAATTATCATTCTGGGTCACTATCTTGAATTTCAACGAAACTAGTGCCATTAGATCAGGAAAAATGAATTGTTGTATGCCGGCGAGTTTCGCGACGATCGGACAAGTTGTGTGATCGTTTGGACTCGATACACGCAATGAAAATAAAAGAGAATAAAATATACTATTTATTTTTCTATAAATACCACTCAACACTCAAACGTAATTATCAATTCCCTCTTCCTTTTCCTTTTTAAATTTTACCTGCCGCCACCCCTTTCTCTGCTTCAACCAATTAAATCAAGCTCAATATTTTACGGATTCAAGCAATTTTGGATTCTTCGACTTTGTATGGTTAAGGGCTGCAATTTCCTATGCTTAGTTTTGGATGTGGTTGAGTTTGATAGTGTTCGACTTGGTCTTGGCTGTGATTAGGGCCTGAGCTTGAGAGCGATTGGGGAGGAGTAAAGGCTTGTCATCATCGACTAGAAATAGAATGCGTTTTGATTCGAGGCATGTGGGGTGAAATGGAAAGTACGGTCAAACTTGTGGACGAGTAAGGAGTGTTTTGGCGAAGGTTTGAGGTCAAACGGTGGTGGGGATCGAAATGCGACCTACTACATGTCGATTTGGGCATATCGGGTCGGAAATCGATCGGGAACGGCGATGGCATCATGGTGGTTGTCGGTAGGTCGGGCGTGGAAAGAGAAGTGGATCAGCGATGTTGGTTCGTCGCTTTTTCAAGCGGGTTGCTGTGTCATTGGAAACATGAATGGGGAGGAAACAATTATCACTATGAAGGGGAGATTAGTGGGTGGGAGAAGATGGTTTATGTAGCGACCCATAAATTATTTGCTATGTATTTGAATATTTAAATCATTTTTAAATATTTAAAAATGGATTTTAATAACCAAATAAACATATTTTAAATATTAATTAATGATATTAAAATCATTTTCAAATTTTTTTTACCAAAATAAATAGTTCAAAAAAAATGTGACGGAAAAATGTTTTCCAAAATTTCGACTTTTCGACATAGGAAAGTCATCGAAAACATTGTGCACATGTGCACACATATAAATGTTCATGCCATGATAAGTTAATCCATATGTTAAGGTTAATAATCATGCTTGGTTTAAATTAAAACTTGATTTGACAACTTGTGCATTAGTTTAATAAGCAAGTGTGTGTGTGTGTGTGTCTATATATATATATAAAAAGAAACCTTATATATAAATGTATGAACATAACATGGAAGCATATTTTGGGGGTGAGGGAGGCCATGCCTAGGGCCAACATGTAGAAGAGTGGGGAAGGGGAGTGATGTGGCAATTTGTACGTGGTGGAAGTTATTTTAGGTAATTTGTAAAATTGGTTAGTATATATAACCCCACCCTTACACTTATCTTCACTTTATAAAAATTCCTAAAACATCTCAATTTCCTAACTTCATCTCCATTCTCTTCTACATACACATATACATCCATTCATGGCTTATAAAATTATTTCCAAAGTCAAAAACTAGCTTATACACTCTCAAAACCAAGTTAAAACTCTTTACATCACTCTACTTACGAAAACAACATCCTAACTCTCCATTTCAACAATGGTCGAGCCCTATATGCCCATGGCCGAGCCTATCCTAGCCTAAGCTATGCCTAAAATCTCCACCTAGATCCACTATATCGAGCCATTTGCATAGTAGAGCCTATGTCCTGTCGCATTTGTGAAGTTAGTGCAAGTTCGGTAAAGTTAGTAAGCATTTAGGTGAGTAAAACTTCCATCTTCAAACCAAATATTGTCAAACAATATTTATGTTCATGTTATAACTATTGAATACTTGTTGTATTAGTGAAGTAATAGTTTGGTAGTTGGATTGGTTTGTTGCTTGAAAGTTAGTCGCTTTGAAAAGGTAGTGAGCGAATCATAAGACATATGAAATTTTAGTAGTTAAATTTATGCCTTTGTAAAAATTGCTCGATATATGTTGTATTATTGTAAATCACCATGTATATATGCTCATACCCTTGCTATGCGATGTGTGGTTGTATTGCAAATGACATAAACTTGTTTGCTGAACTGCCCGCATAGCGATAGTCGCTATATCGGCACTTTCGGAAAATCACATTTTATCAAAAACTTTTAGTTTCATTATTGTGCTTGAAATTATTTTACAAGTTAAACAAATTTTTGATTAATGATGTTTTCAAAAAATTAATTAATTATTTTAATAATGATTATTTAATTAATTATTTAATTAATAAGGATTAAAGTTAACTAATCAACTTATTAACGATGTGTTTTAAAATTAATTAATCACTTGGTTAATGATGTTTTGAAATTAATTTATCATTTTATCTAATAATGTTTAAGGTTAATTAATTTCTTAATAATAATGGATTAAAGTTAAAAAACCAATTTACTAATGATGTTTTTGAATTAATTAATCTTTTTAATTAATGACTTTACAAGATAATAATGTAACGACCCGTAAATTTTGAATAATTAAAATTGGTTAATTTAATAAGATTTTTGTAATAAAATCTAGAAAGAAATAAAAACTTTATAATTTATAATTAAATGGTGTAAATTGTTGCACTTGGTTATGAAATTTGGAATAAGTAAAAAGAGTAAGTATTGAATCAACCAATGAAATAATATATTGATTAATAGTAACTGAATGTAAATTAAGGTAATAAGGTTAACGCAAGTTGATAAATAACTAATTTAGTGCAATAACAATTAATTGAAACAATTTTAAGGTTATAATTGATTGGAATTAGTAATTTGGGAAATAAATTCAGAGTTATATTAATTGATGAAATAATACGTAATAAATTGGAATTTGATAGAATCAATGCTAGATAAGTTATTATAATAATTGTTAGTTGATAATTAAGTATGAATGTGAGAAAATTTGGCAATAGTGATATTTATTAATTGTTTACCCATTCATTTAATTTATTGCATTAGATCTTAATCAATTGCAACATTTGTTTGTTAATAATAGCTTATAAGTGAAATTAAACGTTAATGTTAATTTAGGATAATATTTGGAAATAATGTTAATGTTATTCACAATAGGACAATTTGTTGAATTAAAGGAATGGAAATAAAGTTTTATCAATATATTGAAATTTAATTTATGATAATAGGATTAATTGCAATTAAATGAAATTAAATATTTAAATGTTACATAAATGGAAATTTAGATGAAATCTGAGAATATTAATGTAAACAATCATGAACCAATATTTACTCCATCCTTTTGATAATAATGGATTGAACAATAGAGTGAAAGGTCAATTAAATGGAATTATGAGAAAATTAAATTTGTAATTTCTACAATTATTGAAATTGAAAATAAATATGGTAATTAGCGAAATAATTAATGTTGAATTGACATAGAAATTTGTTTTAAGTTATGAGAATTGTCTAAGAAATCAAAAGTGATAAAATTTATAAATTATAGAATTTGGATTGAAATAGTGATTTAATTAATTTAATATTAATTTATTTAATTAACTGGAAAATAGCCATTTTGGCCACTGACTCGGATTTCGATGAAACCAGTTTCATCGGATCCGTAACGGTGGATTATTGTAGGATTTCAAGTTTCATAACGATCAGACTTGTCGTAGGATCGTACAGGCTTGAAACGCCTTGAAATAAAGTAAGTTGAAATTAATTGAAATCAATTTGAAATAACTTCATTTTAGCATAACTTCTTCATATGATGGAATTTGGACCTGAAATCTGTTCCATTGATTTTAAAATATCTCAATCTATTTTGATATATGGGTTGACCCAATTTCGTTACGGAGTCAGAACGGGCTTTTGGGCCATTATTGTTCAATTTTCCAAACCAATCAAGCCCATTCGTTTCTGTTTTCAGCCTTGTCTATATATATACCATGTTATAAACCCTATGTGTTCCTCATGGTCATTTGTCTGTACGTACAATTGCTACTCACCTCCTCTCCTCAACTCAATGGCAGACAATTCCAAATCCAATTGTAATTCAAAAATCAAATTGAAAATTCAATCTCCTCAAATAATATAAAATTTTATATGAATTCGAAGCTCTCGAAGAGCGCATGTCAATTCTATTGTCCGTGTTTCAATCTGGGTTTCAGTGTGGCCAGAAATTGATGATCTATCCACGGTCGTTCATCACGCCGCGACCAAAATCGTCCGATCTTCGAATCTATTTCTGGGTATTGTAGAGTGGAATGAGGGGGTTGGATCTGAGTCATTCCTAGGTGAAGTTGACGGTTGGATTTCGCGTGAAAATTCAATTAGGGTTTCTCACCCTAGGTGGCGGCGGCGCCTCAGAGTTCGATCGGAGTTGGTGAAAACGCTGTCGTGGGTGCGGCCGGGGTTGGTGGTCTCGGGGAGGTGCTCGGTTTGGGGTGAAAGGCGGCGTAGGTGGCGTTATATTTGGACAACGGCCGGTCAAAGTGGAAGAGCTACTCTGTTTTCTCGGGTTCAAACGTGATGGTTCTGTACGCGTGAAACATAGAGACGCTGACGTGTCCTTGCTTTGGTATACTCTTTTGTTTATATATATATATATATATATATTTTATTGCAATTCCAACTTGTTCTAATCGCAATAACTTTCGCATACGAGGTCCGTTTCACGCGCGGTTTTCTCCGTTAGGTTCGTGTTGGAATTCCGGCAGTTTGACGCTGGTTCGAACGGATTCTGAGACTGTTCAATTTTTGGGTTTAAATTCAATTTAAATTCAAAAGGTGAGTGTTTTAACCCACTCACAACTTCTAAAATTTCTTATGTTTGTTAAATTGATCTATGATGTGATTAGAAGTTTATTAGTGACTGTTTGGCATATTTTAATCATCATCTCAGTTAAATTGAAATTATTGAATTAAATTGTTATTTAATTTATTATTGCATATAAACTACCAGTTAAACAGTTATTTAATTTATTATTGAATATAAACTGCTAGTTGATACCTGTTATTTATTATATGTTATATATTGATGCTATTGATTGAATTGGGTGATGATTGTGATAAATGGTTTATGGTTGATATTGGATGAATGGACGTTGTATTTTGTAATGTTATAAACTACAAGTTGTTATGTGTTTTATTCCATTCGGGATTGCGGTTTGAAATGATATATAACCGTATTTTTTTATTTTAAATTACGGATTGAAATGATAAATATCCGTATCACTTGACCATAGGATAGAAAATTTTATATAGACACCGCGGTCTATATATATATAAATATTTTTGAAATGATTTCTATGGTTTTGTAAAGAAATATATGGTTTTATGAGATATTGATTTGGATATTTTATAAATGTTATTTTATATATAGTTAAATTCTTGGTTTTAAGTTATAAATAAAATTGTTTAAAGTATAAAATAAGTTTAATAACAAAGTTTGATTTTATTTAAAATATAATATGGATAAGTATTTACTTAAATTATATTTTAATATAAAGTTTATATTGATTTTTATTAAGTCAAGGATGAGAAGATAGTTTTGAAATTGATTTGAGATTTTATTTAATTAATAATTTTATTTAATAAGAATCCATTTGGAACTTATTGAAATTGAGATTTTAAAAGAATATGGTTTTTTTAATTTAATTCGGGTTTAAGGTGATTTAAGTGAATATATCAAATCTAAATAAATTGAGGAATATTCAGTTATTGAAATTTGAAGTTTTATTTAAAGGATATTGGATTTATAAAGCAAATATTTCAAAACTAAATAATAGTAAAGTGAATTTGGTATATATGAATTATAAAGTTTAGTAAGAAATATTGAATATTTAAGCTTTGAAATATATTGAAATTGAAATGGTTATTTTGTAGATCAAATCTGTTTTGAAATCGATATAATTTGGAATGGTCTATTTGAAAACCGAATTGAATTGAAATTTATGATTTGGGGATTTGGTTAAATTTAAAAATTTAGAAATTCAGGTTGTTTTGGAATTGATTTGTGAAATTTAAGAAGCTAGTTTATTTTATAAAATATTTTAATATTTAAACCATGTAAGGGGTGGAAGTTATGTTTCAAAGTTATTAATTTTAAAGTATTACGTTTTAGAAGTGTTATAGTTTTAAATCTTTAGTTTCGAAATTTTATAACTTTGAAATACTATGATTTTAAAAATGATATCATATTGATTTGGTTTTAAAATGGAAATGATATCGTATTTATATGGTTTTGAAATGGATATTATATTTTGGTTTTGAAGTATAAACTATTTTAAATGACTGCGGCGTTATAATAACGTTTGGTTGTTAAAGAGACCGGGATCGGATATGGACATACTCTCTGTCGATACCGAAAACCACTTTGACAACTGTGTACGCGGTGGAGTTTCCAGAATGAAGTAGGATGGTGGCGACGATCCTAAGGTATATACGTGGACCCAACTTCCGTGAGTTGGCATAAGGTGGCTAAAACATGAGCGATTGACGGACCAATAAGGTAGCACCTCTGATCGGACACACTTCTTCGATACCATTCTATTACTTGTGATTGATTCGGTGCACACCCTTGATTTGGGAGTGTTGTTCGAGGTGGGCGGTAGTGGCTGCTATGCGTCACCAACAGTCTGGATGCGTAATTGGTATATCTACCCTGGCATTGCCTGGTTGTGTCGTGTCACCTACCATATCGAGCTTTACTACGAGTTTCTATTTGTGTCGTACCTATGGAGTATCTTCTCATAGCCTTTCGAGGTATGCAGGTACTATGTAGACTATTAGCATTTTACATGTTAAGGTGGAAAATGTAAAGCCTTGACGCTATTTAAAAGTATGTTTATTTTATGATTAGACATTATTATAATAGCGAATATTACTACATAGTAAATAGTTTAACGGATCCTTAGGGGATGTGAATCCCGAGCATCTCTTAAGTTACGACACTCATGTTAAACACTGGATAGGAGATGTCAAATCCCGTAAACATCTCTGACGCCGTTCCACTCATATATTTATCATTGATTTAACTTACATAAGATCTTCTAGTTCTGACTCGAGTGTTTTGTCTTTTCAATTCGCTCGGGTCAGCCTGAGCATTTCAGGATTTGAAGGCATTAACTCTGGAGGACGAAGACGAAGAATTATTATTACTATTTGTTATATATTCCACTATGCCATTGTATTCCGCTGCATTATTAATATTCTCGGGTATGTGTAACTCTGATATGTATTGTATAAGTATAATCAAATGTTTGTAAAACAGCTTCATGAACTGTTATTTGATTATTATATTTTATCGTTCCGCTGCAAGATTCTATTTTGTTTCTTTTATTTCTCCACTTTTTCTTATTTACCCCATAACAATCCGCCCTTCTATATGGTTTAAGTTGGCACGTGTGTCTGCTTAAGCGTACAAAAAGGTGGGATGTTACAATAAATATGTTTAACCTTAAATAAATCTTTCCTTAAATAAAGTTTAAATTAGTTAATCACTTTAAATAATGAAATTTAATTATTTATAAATTAATTAAATTAATTTTATTTAAACATTATCAATTAATTTAAATTAATGATATTTTAAATGGTGATTTACCTTTCTTAATTAAAGGTTATTGAAGTTAATTAATGAACTTATTTAACAAAGTTTCGATGTTAATTAATCAATGTAATAAGGATGTTTTAAGTTGTTAAATACTTTTTATAATGATGTTTCAAAGTTAGTAAACTCTTTTAACAAAGTGTTTTAAAGCTAATACTTGTAATGTGAAGCCAAGTATGAATTTAGGTTTTTAAAAGAAAAGGTTTGATTCGTTTAAGAAAATGAATTAATTTCCATAAAGCGATTCACTTATATGGAAACGGTTTATTTGTATAAGTAGCACTAAACATCGAAGAAGTAGACTTGTCGCTATTTCAAAAGTTAAGAATAATCGTGAGACATGACTTAGAGGTAACACTACCTTGACTTGTTCGGTATTATTATTAACCAAGAAATAGTACATGTTTGAATTCAATGAGTGGTGGTATGTATACAAGACTTAATTTCCATATACGATCGTTTTATATCCTCGATAGTTGGTTTATCACTTATCGGTTACTTCAGCTTCTTTATCATCATCATTCTAAGACGATGTGTTGCTCCGTTGGGCTCTGATATCCTTTGTCGGAAATGACTAAAACCAAAGTGCGAGGGAGGGCTAAGCTATGTTTGGTTGCTCCCTTTAGGATACTTTCACAACTCATCTAGATTTGGATTCAATAGTGCTATTAGATGTAAAATATTCGGATTCTCAGTAAGGTTTGGCGGGGTCTAGCATGGAGGTTTCCAAGAAGTGTCACAGAATAAATGAGCTTCTCAAAAGTATATTACTAGAGGTATACTTCAAAAGGGGTGCACGCTCCTAGTCATTTGTTGAAGATTTTCCTTTTTTGATTTGATTCGAACCTTCAAATTTATTTCCTTATTTGCATCAAGAAGAGTCAACCACTCTTCGTGGAGTTTTATTATTTATCCATTCTTTATGTTTGGATGTTGATTTATGTTAGGGTAAACCCGTTCCGTGTTCAGCGATGTGGTCTCACATGTTTGTGTTTAATTAAATACTTATTGTTTAAAGTTTTACTCATACCTGACATATTGTCTGACCCGAGTTGTTTGTTTTTCCTAAACTCTCAAGTACTCAATATATTTGAGTAGTTCGAGAGTAGCAGGTCTTTGTTGGGCTCTTTGATGACGATATCCGAGCATGAGGCTTTTCTCTACATAGCTATTTATTCCGTTGTATTACTTAGTTTTTGTAAGTGTATTTTGTTTCAGCATATGTAAAGGCAGGATGATATAACTGCTTAAGCTCATTTGTAGTACTTTTGTGTAACTCTGATAACTCCCTGTTAAGGAGTAACCTGATGTACAATCGAATGCTATGTTTTATTTAGTAGTTTCGTTGGGAGGTTTTCTATTCTATTCTTTATTTCAGCCCATGATAATTCATCTTTTCGATGCTTGAGAAATGACACACGAACACCGAGGATATGTTAAGTGTTGTTCCTAGGGGTCAGAAAGGTGGGTCGTCACAGTTGGTATCAGGGCATCGGTTGAGCAAACACCTTAGCATGAATGGGGTACAACTCATTGGAGAAAGGGTGAGTAGTGCCCTAGAGTGAGTTAATCTTGAGATAGTGATTCCTTTTCTCCCCTAAAAGTATGGTTTTAGATCCTTTGTCGCAGTTTCCCTTTTATCATCTTTGACCCTATCTTTGTATTCTAATAATACCTGTCACTTATCCAGGTTATTGAAAATTAGTACAAGAGGAAGAAGAGGGAGGGGATCTAGATCCATCACGGCTACAAATGGAAGAACTCCTAGAAATGAGCCAGTTATAGAGTCGATAGATGAAGCAGTGATACAAGTTCAGCCGCCTCAGAACTTTGGGACCTTGTGCAAGAACTACATTGCTTTAGGTGGTAAGCCTTTCTTTGGAACTGAAGATATTTTAGGAGTTCAGACATGGCTCCGCTCTTGTGAAATGATATTCAAGGATCTTCGGTTGGGAGATGCTAGAAAGAGATTGTTGGCATCGCGTCAGCTTCAGAAAGCAGCAATGGATTGGTGGGATTCAGTCACCATGAATACACCAGAAGAAGATTTCTCTTAGGCATAGTTTAAGGAGGTTTTTGAAGCTCAATTTATCCCAGAGGTGGGAAGGACTCAGTTGTTCAGAATTTTTTTAGATTTGAAACAAGGTGAGATGACAGTGGCACAATATGAGCATAGGTTCAATGCATTGTCTCACTTTGGACCAAGATAGATTAATATGCCGCTTAAAAAGAATGAAATGTTTGCGAAAGGAATGCGACCAGAGTTCCATCAGGAAATATCAAATCATCTCAATGGTACATTTACCAATCTGATCGGTATGGCTTTGAGGTTTGAAGGTCTTGATATTGAGCAAGGAGTTCAAAAGGGAGTAGTGCCAGTAGTTAGTGCCCAACCTTTATCAGTGATACCTGTTGCTAGTAAGCTGTTTTTCAAGCGCAAAAGGGAGAAGAAGTATACGGGGAAGAAGCCTGAAAGAGGATCTCTAGCTTAGAACAAGCAGTTAGAATTGACCAAGATTCTTTGTTTTAAGTGCTACAAAATGGGCCACTTTGCAAATTAGTGCTCAAACCCGGCTAGTGGACCACTCTGCTACAATTGTAATAAACATGGACATATAAAGAACAAGTGTCCATTTTCGAAGAAGGGGGCTCAGGAGAAAGTTTTTACTATTAAGGTAATACAATCTACTTCTACGGACCCAAAAGAAAACAGGTGTTGCTAGGTACATTGTCCATTTTTGATATTCCTACTAGAGTGTTATTTGATACTGGTGCATCCTATAGTTTCATTTCAGTAGATCTTGTTGATAAGTTTAACCTCAAACCCATTCTTTTAGACAATTCTCTTTGTATGTCGAACCCAATTGGAGGTCCGACCAATCTTGCACCATATGTTTGAATGTGCCTATTGCTTATCGAGGTCATCCTTTCTTTTCTGACTTGTTTGTTCTCGGGTTCATAGGGTTTGGAGTATTGTTGGGAATGGATTGATTATCTAAGTTTAGATCAATCATAGATTATGATCGAAGGATTATTAGAGTTAGTGATGTTGGAAATAATGGGGTAGAAATAAATTATGGAAGGCCAAATGAATTAATGAGTAGTTTCCTTTATTCCCTTGAAGTACCCAAAGAGGAGATAAGGAATATACCAATTGTCTGGGACTTCAAGGATATTTTTGAAGAAGTGCAAGGTTTACCTCCTCATCGGGAAGTGGAATTCTACATTGATTTGATTCTGAGAACCAGACTAATTGTTCAACCTCCTTGAAGGTTGGGGCCAAAGGAAAGAAGAGAATTAGATAAGTAGACATTTGATTTATTACATAAGGGTTTGATTAGACGTAGCACATCGAGTTAAGGATCGCCAGTAATGTTCTTCACTAAGGCTGATGGTTCTCTTAGATTATGTGTAGATTACCGAGAGTTGAATAAGAGGACTATCAAGAATAAGTATATTTTACATAGGATTAATGACATGTTCAACCAGCTCCGTGGAGCTCGGATATTTTCTCAATTGGATCTTGCCACTGGATTTCACCATTTAAGGGTAGAAGAGGAGAGTGTACCCTTAACGACTTTTCTACCCCTGATAGTTTTTATGATTGGTTAGTCATCTCGTTCGAATTGACTAACGCACCTGCTTATTTTGTAGATTTGATGAATAGAGTGTTTCAGGATTTTCTTAACAAGTTTGTTCTTGTCTTTGTTGATGACATTCTCGTTTATTCTAAAACGGAGGAAGAGCACAAGTATCATCTTCTAGTTGTTCTAAGTATTTTAAGAAGTCATGTTTTAAAGGCAAAGTTTTCTAAGTGCCATTTCTAGAAATCCAAATTTAGATTTCTAGGGTATGTAGTTTCGGGAGAAGGCATATCAGTGGACCCAGCTAAAGTAGTTGCGGTTCAAGATTGGAAGAAACCCGAAAATGCGACTGAGGTTAGAAGTTTCTTGGGATTGGCAGATTTCTATAGAATATTTATTAAAGATTTCTCGATGATTGCTTCTCATCTAACAAAGTTGACGAAGAAAAATGCTAAGTTTGTTTGGACACCCAAGTGTGATCAAGCATTCAATGAGTTAAAGGAGAAATTGACTAGCGCTCCTGTCATGACTATACCAGATGGGAGTGAAGGATTAACTGTTTACACGGATGCTTATAGAAATGGATTAGGAGCAGTTTTGACGCAGAATGGTAAAGTAATAGCGTATGCGAGTCGATAGTTGAAACCTTATGAGAAGAATTACGCTACGCCTGATTTGAAATTGTTGGTAATTGCCTTCGCATTGAAGGTGTGGAGGCACTATCTTTTGGTTGCAAAGTTTGAGTTATATACGGATCACAAATCATTAAAGCATCTCTTTACCCAAAAGGATTGAAACTTAAGGCAGCAAAGATGGCTAGGATTTCTCGCATCTTATGACCTAGAGATCCTTTATATCCTAGGGAAAGAAAACGCCGTTGCAGATGCGTTAGTAGGAATAGAGCGATGATTGCAAAGTTGGAGGTTAAGCTAGCACTAATGGAGAGAACTGCATATTTCCTAGAAGAATTCCCTATTGTAGCTCGGCTTAAGGGGAGTGTTGAAGAGGGAATTGTTTCTAGTTTTTAGACTGACTCCTGAGGCATTTTAGAAATGAATGGATGAATTTTCATGCCAGATGTTAATGGAATTAGACAGAACGTGCTGAGAGAATGCCATCGATCAAAGTTCTCTATCCACTCAGGAGTAACTAAAATATTTCATAATATGAAGAAGACCTTTTGGTAGAAAGGAATGAAGAGAGACATTTTTATTTTTGTAAGCCGGTGTATGAATTGTCAACAGGTCAAGAGTGGCCAGCAGAAGACTGGTGGATTACTCCAACCATTGGAGATAACAAACTGGAAGTGGAAGCAAGTATACATGGACTTTATCGATGGGTTGCCCATAAAAAGAAGAGGTAATGAAGGCAGTTGGGTAATTGTAGATCGATTAACAAAGAGTGCCCACTTTATTCCGGTGAAGTCAACAAGAACTGCATCTTCTTTGGTAGGGATTTATTTGAGGCAGTTCGTTCGACTGCATGGAATTCCAGTAAGTATAGGCAGTGATCGAGATCCCATCTTCACCAGTCATTTTTGGGGAGCATTGCAAGCCGCTTTAAGGAAAGAGTTGAATTTGAGCATATCCTATCACCCACAGACAAACGGACAAACCAAAAGAGTGAACTGGATTTTGGAAGATCTCTTGAGTGCATGCATTTTGGATTTTGGAGGTTTTTCAGAAGATCATCTATATTTGGTAGAGTTCTCTTATAAAAACAGTTACTAAGCCAGTATTAGCATGGTGCCGTATGAAGCTTTGAATGGACGGACATGTAAATCGCCTTCATGTTGGGTTAAGACTGGAGACCGATTAGTTCTTGGACCAGAGATAATTTGAGAAGCATTCGAGAAAGTGGTTATGATCCAGGAAAGGATGAAAGAAGCCCAGGATCAACAGAAAAGCTATGCCGGTCAAAGGAGAAGGGACTTAGAGTTTGCGGTCGGGGATTTGGTATTTGTGAAAGTTTCCTCGACTAAGGGAGTTGTAAGATTCATGAAAACCGAAAAGCTAGCACCCAGATTCATTGGACCATTTAGAATCTGGGAGAGAATTGGCCTATAGAGTAGATTTTCCTGAGCGATTGTCTGAAGTTCATAATGTTTTTCATGTATCTCATCCGAGAAAGCATGTTTATGATTCATCGCTGATTGTAGAGACCTATTTAGGATGACATGGAGACAGAACCAAAATTTGACTGTAATCTGACATCCAGTTTGTTAACTCCTCTTTTGGAGCGACCTTAAACTCTACGACATAACTTCTCCAACGACCTAACGACCTAAAGCTATCTGCGACCTAACGACCTAAAGCTACCAACGAACTAACGACCTAAAGCTATCTGCGACCTAACGACCTAAAGCTACCAACGACCTAACGATCTAAAGCTATCTGCGACTTAACGACCTAAGGACTTCGCGACCTAACATCACAAAGAAGCAAGCGACCTAACTGGTTCAAAAGGCAGTGCGACCTACGACCTACCTTAGGTCGCTCATGACCTATAACCAGCCCAGTTTAAACAAGCCAACATAATTCCCTCTACCGCTTTTCTCTAGGTCGCTCACAACCTACCATCCTACTAAGTCGCCAACGACTTACAACCTTCCTTAACCTTAACCCGTCCACAACCTATGACTTGTCGAAATAATCAAATAATAAAGTGCAGCTGTGAAGTCGAAGCCTGTGCATCTTAGGTCGCACACGACCTACGACTTATCTTAGGTCGTTCACGACCTAAGACTTGAAGACTAAATCTTGCCCAGAATCTCCCCTATAAATACGGCCTTAACTCCAACTAGAGGGGGACTTTTGGCGGATCTTCTGAAGTACTGTTACTCTGCTGAATTCTGACCTGATCCAACACATTAAGCCTTCCAAACATTCAAGACACTACAACAAGCTTCGAAAGAGATCTTGCACATCCAACATGGATTCCAAGGACCTTACCACATCAAAGTTTGAGCTACTAGTCTGAATTGCTTTGGAATTGAAGTGTATTGTATTTTGAAGTGCATTGTATCAACTTGTAACCAAATCAGCAATAAAAGAATATAAAGTGGACGTAGGCTTAATTACGAGCCGAACCACTATAAAATCGTTGTCTTTTACTGTTTTATGCTATTTTTCTGCTTATATTCTGTTCCCGTACCAACGGGTGGTGCTTTCACATTACTACTACACACACCGGGTGTTAGCGTTCACTTTTCAGCGTTAACATTTTGGTGCTTTCATTGAGAGACCAACTCAGGAATATTCTCACCATTGCTCCGTAAAAGTTTGTTGAAAGAATCTCTCTAAAGACCAGAAGTTTATCTGAGATCATGGCTCCTGAAAGAAAGGGTAGATCTACCAGATCCGAAAATGCTCATGAGGGAACCTCCGCTTCCCCAACAGTAGATCAAGCAACTCCCACCGTTGGAGTCACAAGGGCTGAATTAGACGATGTTGTATCTGGATTATACCAACAAATTGAAACTCAAAATGCTTTGATGATGGACAGATTAAACGGTCTACTTGGGGCAAATCGACAACCAGAAAACAATGAAACAGTCTTCGCTGAAGATGCTCATAATTCCCAAGAAAAATATATTCCTCAAAGAGCAGCTGACACCGCCGAAGCGCCACCTTTCCAAGCTGAAGTTCCAAGGTCGCAGCCAACTTTTCATGAGCATTTGCCCAGGAAAACTTCTAAAAGAATGGCTGATGTCTGGCCAGCGATGCCTCTGAACAATGAGGAATACCTATCAGGGATGGTTCTCCGAATCATGAAAGAGAGCATGCAGAGGAAAGAAAATGAGAGTGATTGGGGATTTGCGCTAAGCAGAACTTCGTTTACTGAAAGGATCCTGAAAGCAGAGTTTCCAAAAAATTTGTACCTCCTACTATCCCGGCTTATAGAGGGATAAGTGACCCTAATCATTTCCTATACAAGTACGATTGGCATATGACCGGTGCAAGGGCACCAAATGAGATTAAATGCCGATACTTTCCAGTATACTTGGAAGGAGTGGCTCTACTTTGGTTCACAAAGTTAGCAGTTCGGTCCGTAGATCAATTCTCTGACTTAACTCGAAAATTCAAGGATCAGTTCAGGTTGTATGCTTCAAAAGCTAAGGATATAATGTCACTGTCCAGCCTTAAACAAGTGCCTGGAGAATCTATCAGATCTTTCTTGAACCGTTTCAATATAGCCCTAGCCGAAGTGGATAATGCAGAACCTCGTATGGTCCTGACTTACCTGATGCGAGCCATCAACAAATCGAGTGAATTCGGGAGATGGTTAAAAATGAAGGAGCCAAACTCACTTGATAAGTTTTATAAAAAAGCCGACGAATTCATGCGCTTGGAAAGCCTTTCTGCGCCAGCGAAAGTAGCGGTCGCCGAAATCCAGAATAACAGTGTTGCTTCTAATAGAAGAGAATTTGGAGGACAGAAGAGGGAAAATGATGACGAGGAGAAGCAGGGAAATGCGAAGAAAACTCGCCACTTCGAATCTTCGAATTTCACTCCCTTAACTGATACTCCAGAGAATATTTTCTTTGCAACTAAGGATGATGTCGAATATCCTAAACCACATAAGTTGAGACTTGGGAAAAATGCCACGGAGAGTGGAAGATTCTGTAAGTTCCACAATCAACCTGGCCATGACACAAATGAGTGCCGCCACTTGAAGGATTTGATTGAAGAGCTGTTGAAAGAAAATAAACTTCAACAATATGTCAAGAAAAACAGGAATGACCCATCCTCATCCACTCAAGGGCAACAACTTCCCGACCATCAATACGGCTTAGCCAACAAAATTGCAGAGCAAGAATCAGAGAGGCTTGTCATTAACGTTGTCACAGGGGGTCCTCACACAGCGTTTGACCACACTACATTCTGATTGGCATTTGGATCAGAAACAATGATTCCAGCAGAAATAGAGATTCAATCCCGAGATTCTGGAACAGCAATCACTTGCATCCAATTTTTTACTTAACAGCATTGCTTGAATTTGTAAAATAATGATGGATGTATTGTAAACCACTGAGAAATCAGTGCGAATTAATAATAAAGAACTTTAAATCTTGTGTTCTAGTACTATACAATGCCTGTTTCATTTCGATATGCAAATATCTTAAATATATTGCTAGAATGTCGATTTAAAAATGCAGGCTATCAAAGCAAAGCTTACCTATTCAACACATCACAAGACTCAGCGATTCCCATAAATCACTCAACAAACTAATATCAAGTCACAAAAGTTCCAAAATTCAACCCTTATAAAAGAAGTGCTATTCCTAAACAATTGAGGAGACCACCAAAGTGGGCACCTTCCTGACGAGAAGGTTCCAGACCCTTGCTAACTAATCGCGGTCGTTTATGCACACGAACATCCGGTGAAGTAGCTTGCGTCTGCCCCATGGATTCACTCAACAACAAAGTACACTTCTCTGGCAAAAAGCAAGCAACTTGCAAGAGATTGGGACATGTATTTGAAATAATAACGAGGAATCGCTAAGAAGCAGATGGTGGAAGGACACAAGCAACAATGCTACTCCTCAGAGTCAACATCGGAGTCCAAAAAGACCTCTTTGGAGGCACATTTCACCGGAGTTGAAGTGTAAAAATCTCTCTTCAGAGGCCCACTTCACCAGAGCTGAAATGCCAAAAAGACCTCTTCGGAGGCACATTTCACCAGAGTTGAAGTTTAAAAATCTCTCTTCGGAGGCCCACTTCACCAGAGCTGAAATGCCAAAAAGACCTCTTCGGAGGCACATTTCACCGGATTTGAAGTGTAAAAATCTCTCTTCGGAGGCCCACTTCACTAGAGCTGAAATGCCAAAAAGACCTCTTCAAGGGCATATTTCACCGGAGTTGAAGTGTAAAAATCTCTCTTCGGAGGCCCACTTCACCAGAGCTGAAATGCCAAAAAGACCTCTTTGGGGGCACATTTCACCAGAGTTGAAGTGTAAAAATCTCTCTTCGGAGGCCCACTTCACCAGAGCTGAAATGCCAAAAAGACCTCTTCGGGGGCACATTTCACCGGAGTTGAAGTGTAAAAATCTCTCTTCGGAGGCCCACTTCACCAGAGCTGAAATGCCAAAAAGACCTCTTCGGAGGCACATTTCACCGGAATTGAAGTGTAAAAATCTCTCTTCGGAGGCCCACTTCACCAGAGCTGAAATGCCAAAAAGACCTCTTCGAAGGCATAACTCTTCGGAGGCACATAAACAAAGACCTCTTAGTAGGCAGAAACTGCTTCGGAGGCACACTTCACCAAGTTAAAGTGCTGAACCAAAGCCCCCTAACGAGGCACAAGCCCTCTTCGGAGGCACAACTCTTTGGAGGAGCCCTCTCCCGAGGCAAAACCAAAAAGCCCTTCCCAAAGGCATATCAAACAAGCCCTCTTCAGAGGCACACTTTTACTCTTAATAGTGAAATGCTAAACAAAGCCCTTTAACAAGGCACATCTAAGAACGTCGTTGATGGAACCACTAAAGGGGCATCTTCAGCTGAATACTTATGATTATTTGTAAAAACAAGTATCCGGTAAAACAGCTGACGTCTGTCCCGTGGATCTATTCAACGATGAAATATAACTCTCTTTAAGAAGATCAAAACATTCTTTAGGAGTTCGCTTCACTGCGTAGGGGAATCCACTTTTCAACACATAAAAGTGATCATCCCCGAAAGTAGAAGTGTTCTTTTACAAGAAAGAGAAAGAGAAACTTCTCCGATACAAAGCGTATTCTATTAAAAGCAGAATAATATTTCCTCAAAACGGAAGAATTATTCTCTAAAAAAAAAATAAGAATACAAGTCTTTTGAGAATATTGCAGTAAGCCGTGGTATGGGGGCAAATAGCTATATTAATAAAAACAACGCTCAAACATCATACCACGAGCTCACTGCAATATCATATAAAGTAAATAAAGAAACTTGTGCAAAAATAAGGAATAAATGCGTTCACACATATACTAACAAGAAATTGTATAAGCAAAAAGAACCATTTTATTCCATACTATGAAATTTTTGTGCATATGTAGGTTTCAATAAGCGGAGGCCGGTATCCGCACAATCTCCGATCAATACATGCAAAAAGCGAAAAGCAAAATAAGAAAAGTAGAGTCCAGCTTATCACTCCTTCTTCCTGCCACCTTTAGTACCCCTGCCCGGTTTGATGACTAGTTTCGAAATCCGGTGTGGACGGGTCGGAGAAGAAGGAGAAGAAGGTGTAGCTGGATCTTCTTCTTCTGCTTTATCCTCTCCAGCTGAAATGCTTTTTCTTCTTCTTCCTCATGGCGCGCTTCCCTTTCCTCTTCGAAGAAGACTCACTTTCCGGAGTAGTAAGCAGCATAGAAAGTTTCGTGTTATCATCAAGAGACTGCTCCGGAGTCTTCTCACTGTCCTCAAGATCTTCCGCCTTCTGCTTTTGTGAAGCAGGTGGATCCTCCAAGCCTTTAAGGGCTTCTATTTGCTCTTCCTGTGAGCCCAGCTAAGAAGCAGGAGTGACTTGAAGGGTTGGAGGAGGAACAGCTGGAAGAGGAGAAGTGTGTACAGCGCTCGGTGCCTCCGCTATAGAAGAAAAGAAGTTAAAATCAGTATTCTCTGAAAAAAGAGAAGATATCGACTCATCAAGACTTAAGTAACAATCGAGAAATTCATCACACTCGGTTGAAGCAAATAAGTAGTCTACTCGACTTAGATCAACATCGAAGTTACCTGGAGAAGTTGGTTTAATCACATTGATTTCAAATTGTTCAGCTTCAATGTCGTCTTGAGTCTTCTCCTCGTCTTGAACAGTGGGAGGCTCAGTAGCTGTGGTTTTAGCTTCGGCTTTTGCAGGAAGTGGAGAATAAGAACTGGAGGCAACGGTATCAGGGTTGATCGAAGCCGGAGGACGAGAAGGGTCAGTTGAATTCGCTTTCTCTAAACGCTCTCCTCCTGCTGCTTCGGCTCGCTCCCTAGCAAGCTGCTCTTTTCCCCTGGCAAGGGCGGTACGTGCTTCATCATCCAGATAAGTCGCCTCAAGATCCGCCTCTACATAGCCAGCACCTCCGAACATGTCAATTATCGCTTCCCATACTTCAGCTAGAGTAGTTTCATATGTCGGTCCTAGAAACGAGAGACTCCCGTGCCCCAAGACGCTATGGATATAAAAGTCAAATAGAGTAGAGCTGATTTTTGCCTTCGTCGCCTCATGCGACTGCTCAGCCGCTTCTTTTTCGGCAATGGCTGCAACTTGGCTGGCAACTGCCTCATCCCACTCTTTTTCAACTTTAAGAAGTCGAGCTTTTAAGGCTGCAATCTCCAAGTCTTGGGAGTTGACTTTTTCCCACAGCTGAGCGGTATCCTTGCGATATTTTTCAACCACATGCCGCTCTGCATCAAGTTTTGTCTCAGCATCTCTTTTAGCAGCATGTGCATCTCGCACTTGCTTTTGAAAGACCTCTTCTTTTTGGGAATGCGAAGCGGAAGAGGTGGCAAGATCTTCCTTGAGTTTCTGAACTTCAGAATCAAGTCTTGCATTGTCGTCAGCGATGCTCGTCATCTCCGCATCGTGTTGCTTGAGAATCTTCTTCCACTCTGAATGATCGTTCTCCATAGTTAACATGGCCTCAAGATTCATATGATTAACTCTTTGAAGCTCGTCAACCAGTTTCTGCCATCCAGACATTCTCTCAATGTCAAGCTTAACAGCATCGAGATTCTTCAGCATGGCCTGCTTATCGATGGGAACCAAGTCTAAGTCAAAGCGAACTCCTTTTAGACACAAGTTTGGGAATCAGCTTTGAAGTTTGGGCGGAGCATCTTTGACTTGATACTGAGGCCTGTTTATAATTGTCTGAATGTCGGTTCTCTCTAAAGCAGGAGAACCGGAGGAGATGTCAAGAGGGTTAGGAACATCGGTCTTTTCAGAAATTGCAGACGTGTCACTAGGCTTGACCCGCTTGCTTGGATCTTCAACAATGTGACTCTTCCCTTTATCGTCATAAGACTTTCGCTTATGGGAATCATCGCTTCTGTGAGAAGAGTCGTATCGCTCATCCCTCCTCCCATATTGATGTTCATAATCACACCTTTCTTGAGCCTTCCTAATAGCTCTTTCTTCATCTGTTTCCCTCAGGGCAGTGAGATAGCGCCTAAAATCATAAGTTTCGCGGCTTCCATGGCGCTGGAATTTGTCGTAGTACGAGCCAGATCGCCCCATCAGAGAATCTGAAAATGAAAAAGAAATAAAATTTAGAAATCTCCAGGAGAAGAAAGTTAAGTGCGTATAAGTGCCAAAAAATTCTAAGTGTGTGTGGCGTGTAAACTATGCGCGTCGTGCTACAAACCACTCTTTGGTTAGGGAGTGATAACGGATTGTGAAGCAAGAGTTAACTTTTGAGCTGATGAAATTTGCTGCAAAGCGGATGTCACTTCAGCTGCTGGAGATGTAACTTTACTTATATCGTCTTTAAAGAGCTCCTGTGAAGTAATCATTAGATCGCTCAATCCTTCAAAAATGTCATCACCATCGTGTTTAGCAGGACTCTTTCTCTCAACTCCTTTATCATCAGCATTCCCGGAATGTTGAGGAGGTTCTTCTTCCTCGATTACTGGGGAAAGTGTGAGTTTGCTAGATGACCCCGCAACATTAACAGAAGTAGAACACTTCACTAATACAGCCTCTACAGTAGGTTCCTTCGGAGCAATCCCTTCTGCAGAAACTGGGGCATCCAATATCTCTGCTTGAGAATCAGTAACTTCATGAATCTGAGTAGATCGGGAGGAGTGTAGAAGTCCGAACTGATGTAAAAACTCGTCTTTCAACAGAAATTGGATACTCCTCTCCTCAACTGGCACAGCCATGAGCCTCTCAAAAGTTGGTTTGTGACCAGGATCCCTAGAAGGAGGAGGAAGCGATGAAAAAGTAAAGAGCGGAGTTAACACTTGACAATTCGGGCTTCGAAAAGTTCAGAAAACATAAGGAAAGAAAAAAGGATAAATGATCATACTTCCCACTCTCCAGATAGCATAATATCCCGGAGGACAACGAACGTAGAAAAACCGACTCAGAAACCCATGAACACTGTCAGGAAGACCAATGATCAGTTTGCGGTTCCTAGCACTTCTCACAAGTGTGATGGAAGGATGGTCTTTATTTTTGGCAAACGAGCACAGATAACAAACTTCGTCAAAGCTCGGAAGACGATCCAACGTCCTCCTAAATAGCACACATAGTCCCATCAGGATGGCGTAGCCATTGGGATGTAACTGAGAGGGAGAGATAGACAGTCGAAGAAGAAGCTGCTGAAGGAAATCGTTAAAAGGAGGAATGGCTCCGTTCATGCACATTTGATGATTCACTGCAACGAAACCAGAAGGTGGTATATCAACAGTGTCGCTTTTCTCAGGAAGTATGGCATCAGCTTCAGCAATGCCGAATTGAGTGCACAGTTGGCGGAAAGCTTTATATGTTAGTGTGGTTGAGGTTCTTTCTGGAGGATTGTTCAACGGTTGAGCAATTGGGAAAACTTCTTCAGCTTGTTCGACTATCTCTTCTTGTTGAGAAGCCATTCTACATAAGCAACAGGATATTCAAATATGAAAGGTGCATGTTTCCTAAAAGTGTGAAGTGTTGTGCAAAATTAATGCAATAATAAGCAAATGTAACTGAAATCGGGTTAGTTTTGTCGATTATAAAGTTTCATGGCTTGTTATTTCAAGTTCAGGTACAGTGTTGATGCAAACAAATCGGCTTTAGTTGATTATTTTAACTTTGCTTTATTGCTTCACTTGAACTTGTTAAATTCACAGCATTTCATTCGCACAATTCATTCAAGTTGATTATTCTTTATCGACTAATCTGCCATTCGATATGGGCAGTCAATGGCAGTATATTCGTCCCAGTTTTCTGCAAATATTGTGTTTAACAGGTTATTAGCATTAGAGATAATCTGTAAAGAAGTTTAAGCAGTTCAAAGTTCAATCAAGTTCTGTCCAGATTTTACAAGTATTAGGTCGTCAAGCGACCTAGCATGGATCTGAGTTTCCTTAGATCGTACTATGCAAGATAAAAGGTTCAAGGCAATTCAAATTTGTCCAAGTCCTAACTTGGCCGCGACCTAAAGCCTATGCCGCAGAAAAGGTTAAGCCATGAATTTCTTAGGTCATTCTGCTGTCATTCAAGCAAGTTAAGTCGTAAGTCTGAGGTCGTTTGAAACCCAGCCCGACCTAAGAGCTAAGTCGCAGAAGGTTGTTCAACTTTACTTTGGTCGCAAGAATTCTTAGGTCGGCCAGATTTCCTAGGTCGTAAGTCTTAGGTCGTGAGACTCCCAGCACGACCTAAATTTTAGGTCACTCAGATCTGTTAAGTCGCTGACTTCCTCTCCACGAAATCCATCTCGTCAAACTGTAACCCGATAACCCGTTATCAACTACACATAGAAATCCATCGTCTTCTTCGTGAAATTCACCATCCCTTCATACCACCAAGTCACCTCAAAAACAATTCAAAATATCCCCGATCCATCATGGATTCAACGCATTGCCGTGCCTTCCTAAGATCAGTCAAACGGCGATCGAAAGTCGATCGTAACAAACACTCAAAATGAAGCACGACACATGGAATTGAACTAAGGTCGGAGAATGGGGATTCATAATTCAAAGGTGATTATGGTGGGATGGAGATTGAATTCACTTACGAGATATAATGGTAAAGATGAATCGGTGACTAAATGGATTGAATTTTCCTTTGGAAGCTCGAAGATTCGTCAATGGTAATGGGAGATCGGAGCAGTAAAGTAAGGAGGAAGAAGCGACCTAACAGTTTATATGGGGCAACGAGAAGAAGGCGAATAGGCGCACGAGTTAGCATAGGTTTTAGGTCGCTCATGACCTAGCAGAGTTAGATCGAAGCACACGACCTAAGACATAGGCATGTACTTCGAGGGGAAAATGTTAACTCCTCTTTTGGAGCGACCTTAAACTCTATGACCTAACTTCTCCAACGACCTAACGACCTAAAGCTATCTGCGACCTAACGACCTAAAGCTACCAACGACCTAACGACCTAAAGCTATCTGCGACCTAACAACCTAAAGCTACCAACGACCTAACGATCTAAATTTATCTGCGACTTAATGACCTAAGGACTTCGTGACCTAACATCACAAAGAAGCAAGCGACCTAACTGGTTCAAAAGGCAGTGCGACCTACGACCTACCTTAGGTCGCTCACGACCTATAACCGGCCCAGTTTAAACAAGCCAACATAATTCCCTCTGCCGCTTTTCTCTAGGTCGCTCACAACCTACCATCCTACTAAGTCTCCAACGACTTACAACCTTCCTTAACCTTAACCCGTCCACAACCTATGACTTGTCGAAATAATCAAATAATAAAGTGCAGCTATGAAGTCGAAGCCTGTGCATCTTAGGTCGCTCACGACCTACGACTTATCTTAGGTCATTCACGACCTAAGACTTGGAGACTAAATCTTGCCCAGAATCTCCCCTATAAATACGGCCTTAACTCCAACTAAAGGGGGGCTTTGGGCGGATCTTCTGAAGTGCTGTTACTCTGCTGAATTCTGACCTGATCCAACACATTAAGCCTTCCAAACATTCAAGACACTACAACAAACTTTGAAAGAGATCATGCACATCCAACATGGATTCAAAGGACCTTACCACATCGAAGTTTGAGCTACTAGTCTGAATTTCTTTGGAATTGAAGTGTATTGTATTTTGAAGTGCATTGTATCAACTTATAGCCAAATCAGCAATAAAAGAATATAAAGTGGACGTAGGCTTAATTACGAGCCGAACCACTATAAAATCGTTGTCTTTTACTGTTTTATGCTATTTTTCTGCTTATATTCTGTTCTCGTACCAACGGGTGGTGCTTTCACATTACTACTACACACACCGGGTGTTAGCGTTCACTTTTCAGCGTTGACACAGTTCATATTGCAGATCGGGATGTAAGGAGATTGAGAAACAAGGTGGTGAAGCTTGTGAAGGTTCAGTGGAGCGATGACCTCCACCATTGTACTTAGGAGACGGAGGATCATATTAGGAAAACTTACTCTGATATAATGTCAGGTTAGTTGTTTGTTGTTTGAATGCAATATGTATGTTCTTTTATGTTCGATTCCTACCATGCGCTTCCCTATTCTATATAAATTTACCCGGGAGTATGGGGGCTTGGATCAGCGGACGGCTTTACTATACCCTCCTCATCAGTTTACCGGCCTGCTGGGTTCTCCTGGGTTTTCAAAAAAAAAGTTCTTTTATAGCATAGTTGCTTTGCATTGTTATATGAATTTCTTGGTATAATATATTTCTTCTAGATTGTCTTTTTGCGTATTAATTTCGAGGACGAAATTCTCTTAAGGAGGGAGAGCGTAACGACCCGTAAATTAATCGCTTTATATTTGATATTTAGATCATTTTTAAATATTTAAATAATGGATTTTAATAACCAAATATACATATTTTAAATATTAATTAATGATATTAAAATCACTTTCAAATTTTTGTTTACCAAAATAATTAGTTCAAATAAAATAGAAAATGAGACTGAAAAGCGTTTTTCAAAATTTTGACTTTTCGGCATATGAAAGTCATCAAAACGTTGTGCACATTTGTGCACATGTGCATACATATAAATGTTCATGTCATGATAAGTGAATCCATGTGTTAAGGTTAATAATCATGCTTGGTTTAAATTAAAACTTGATTTGACAACTTATGCATTAGTTTAATAAGAAAGTATATTTATATATACAAAGAAACCTTATCATATCTCATGCCATACTTTATTACACATGTATGCACATAACATGGAAGCATAATTTAGGGGCAAGGGAGGCCATGCCTAGGGCTAACGTGTAGAAGAGAGGGGGAGGGGAGTGATGTGGCAACTTGTGAGTGGTGGAGGTTATTTCAGGTAATTTGTAAAATTGGTTAGTATATATACCCCCACCCTTTACTTTCTAAAAATTCCTAAGACGTCCAAATTTCCTAACTTCATCTCCATTCTCTTCTACATACATGTATTCCTCCATTCATGGCTTCTAAAATTATTTCCAAAGTCAAAAACTAGTTTATGCACTCTCAAAACCAAGTTAAAACTCCTTACATCACTCTACTTACCAAAACAACATCCTAACTCTCCATTTCTACCACTCGAGCCCTATATGCCCATGGCCGAGCCTATCCTAGCCTAGGCAGTGCCCAAAATCTCCACCTAGATGCACTAAATCGAGCCATTTGCATAGTAGAGCTTAGATCTTTTTGCATTCATGAAGTTCGTGCAAGTTTGGTAAAGTTAGTAAGCGTTAAGGTGAGTAAAGCTTCCATCTCCAAACCAAATGTTGTCAAACTGTATTTGTGATCATGTTATAACTATTGAATACTTGTTGTACTGGTCAAATAATAGTTTGGTTGTTGGATAGGTTTGTTGCTTGAAAGTTAGTCGCTTTGAGAAGTTAGTAAACGAATCATAAGACATATGAAATTTTAGTAGTTAAATTTATGCCTTCATAAATAAATACTTGATATATGTTGTATTATTTTAAATCACCATGTATATATGCTCACATGCTTGCTATTTGATGTGTGGTTGTACTGCAAATGACGGCTTGTTTGCTGAACTGTCCGTATAATGATAGCTGCTATATCGGCACTTCCGGAAAATCGCCTTTTATCAAAACCGTTTGGTTTCATTATCGTGCGTGAAATTATTTTACAAGTTAAGAAAGTTTTTGATTAATGATATTTTCAAAAAATATTTAATTATTTTAATAATGATTGTTTAATTTAATTAATTATTTAATTAATAAGGATTAAAGTTAACTAATTAACTGATTAACAATGTTTTTAAAATTAACTAATCACTTGGTTAATGATGTTTTGAAATTAATTTATCATTTTATCTAATGATGTTTAAGGTTAATTAATCTCTTAATAATGATGGATTAAAGTTGAAAAACAAATCTACTAATGATGTTTTTAAATTAATTGATCATTTTAATCAATGACTTTTAAAAGAAAATAACTCTTTTTAACCTTAAATAAATCTTTCCTTTAAAAAGTTTAAATTAATTAATCACTTTGAAATAATGATATTAATTATTTATAAATTAATTAAATTAATTTTATTTAAATATTATCGGTTAATTTTAATTAATGATATTTTAAAAGGTGATTTACCCTTTTTAATTAAAGGTTATCGAAGTTAATTAATTAACTTAGTTAATAAAGTTTTAAGGTTAATTAATCAATGTAATAAGGATGTTTTAAGTTGTTAAATCCTTTTTATAATGATGTTTCAAAGTTAGTAAACTCTTTTAAAAAAGTGTTTTAAAGGTAATACTTGTAATATGAAGCCAAGTATGAATTCGGGTTTTTAAAAGAAAAGGTTTGATTCGTTTAATGAAATGAATTTATTTCAATAAAGTGATTCACTTATGTGGAAAAGATTTATTTGTATAATTAGCACTAAACATCGAAGAAGTAGACTTGTCGCTATTTCGAAAATTAAGAATAATCATGAGACATGACTTTAAGGTAACACTACCTTGACTTGTCTGGTATTATTATTAACCAAGAAGTGGTACAAGTTTGAATTCAATGAGCGGTGATACGTATACAAGACTTAATTTCCATATATGATCATTTTATATCCTCGATAGTTGGTTTCTCAGCTTTCGGTTACTTCAGCTTCTTTATTATCATCATTCTAAGATGATGTGTTGCTCCGTTGAGCTTTGATATCCTTTGTTGGAATTGACTAAAACCAAAGCACGAGGGGGGGGTAAGCTATGTTTGGTTGATCCGTTTAGGATACTTTCACATCTCATCTAGATTTAGAATCAGTAGCGCTATTAGATGTGAAATATTCGGATTCTCGGTATGGTTTGGCGGGGTCCAGCATGGAGGTTTCCAAGAAGTGTCAAAGAATAAATGAGCTTCTCAAGTATATACTAAAGGTATACTTCAATAGGGGTGCACCCTCCCGGTCATTTGTTAGAGATTTTACTTTTCTGATTTGATTCAAACCTTCAAATTTATTTTCTTATTTGCATCGGGAAGAGTCAACCACTCTTCGCAGAGTTTAATTATTCATCAACTCTTTATGTTTAGATATTGAATTATGTGAGAGTAAACCAGTTCCGTGTTTAGTGGTGTGGTCACACATGTTTGTGTATAATTATGTACCTATTGTTTAAAGTTTTACTCGTACTAGACATATCATCTGACTCGAGTTGTTTGTTTTTCCTAAACTCTCGTTTATTCAATTTATTTGAGTAGTCTGAGAGTAGCAGGTCTTTGTTGGTCTCTTTGAAGACGGCATCTGAGCATGAGGCTTTTATCTACTTAGATATCTATTCCGCTGTATTATCTAGTCTGTGTAAGTGTATTTTGTTTCAGCATATGTAAAGGCGGGATGTTATAACCACCTAAGCTGATTTGTAGTACTTTTGTGTAACTCTGATAACTCCCTGTTAAGAAGTAACCTGATGTACTATCGACTGTTATGTTTTATTTAGCAGTTGCGTTGTAAGATTTTCTATTCTGTTCTTTATTTCATCCCCCGACAATTCATCTTTCCGATGCTTGGACAATGGCACACGAACATTGAGGATGTGTTAAGTGTCGTTCCTAGGGGTCAGAAAGATGGGTCGTCGCAGTTTAAACGGGGTAATTAAGTTACATTAATTAATTAGATTAATCAATTAAGTTCTAAAATTCAATAACTTATAAAATCTGTATCTTATTCATATGAGGTCCAATCAAGACACCATTTTCGCCGTTGCATTCGTATCAAGATTTTTTACACGTTGGAGTTGGATTCGTCGAGTTTGGAGCTAGTTGGAATTTTAGTCACGATTTTGGACTATTTGGAAATGCATAAGTGTTAGCTAGAGCTTGGGTGAGTTTTACTCACTAGTTAATTATATATTGTTGTATATATGATTGTTGTTATATTGAAAATATAAACTGTATAACCAACAATGCAAGTTATTACTTTTGAACCCCGCCTTGTTTTGTAAAACAAGTGAGAACATTATTATTAAGTATAATAATATCTATTTGATCATCTATAACATGTATCATGGCCCAGACTACTTGTTTACATGTTTGATATTGCTTTGTGAAAAGTAATATTATGTTATGAATGTTAGAAACGATATAGTCATTATAACCGTGCTTTGAAATCCCTGAGAATTGACATGTGTTAAATTGGGTAAATTGGGTAAATTATGGAAATATATATATATATATACATATATATTGCGTTGTTCTGCACACGTTTGGGTGTATTTGACATAAATGGATTGGTTTAGACATTTATGGGAAATTGGAAATGGGAAATGGAAAAATAGTAAAAGCGAAACAATCGCGATGGACGCACTATGAAACCGCTATGATCCGCGATTTTGAAGTTAACTTTGAAGACATCCTAGTGCTTCTTCTATTGATTAATAAGACTTTTAGCATAATTATTATCGGAGAATAACAATGTAACAACCCGCATATTTTACGATTGTATATTTAAATATTTTATTTAAATATAGCATCGTTAATCGGATTAAAGTCAGAAATGTTACTTTTTGTTAACAGTCGAATTGGGACTCGAGATCACTTCCATTGAGTCCAAAATGGCGTTTACAACTTTTTTGAGTATAAACATCGATATGTTTGGAGTTGAGTAGAATTTGCTACTTTTCTATTTTGGGCTTTGGGTTTGGGTTTCATCCCATTAACACAACTGAATACCCTAACTCCTCTTCATTCATTCATTTCTTTTCCTAACACTCAAGCTCAGCCAAAAATGGGGGAAAGAATGGGAAATTAGAATTCCAAACCCTAGTTTCCTTTGCAAATTCAAGTTCTTGCTCCAAATTCAAAGAGAAGCTTAGGTAAGCATCCTCTTCATCTTCTCCATCTATATCTCTCTTCAATTTCAGAATTTCCTATAACCTAATTTAGGAAATATTCTTATTTTGAGCTTAGATTGAAGATTCTAGAGGTATATTGAAGAGGAATTGGTCTTTCCTTTGTTTTCAAGCTTCTCACTTGTGTTTTGAGTTTAAAGGGGAGTTCTTTAACTCACATCTACGTCTAATAGTTATCATTGTTGTTAGGTATGAATTCCTAACACTTGTGCATATTCATTTGCTTTTGATTTGAATTGATTTGGTGAATTTTCCAAATTTTGGTGTTTTGGTCCAATTTTATGAAAATCCTACTATGGATGTTTGGACATTGATGTTCGGGGTGTATCGAAGAGCCTATAAGGCCAGGTTGTCGCTTGGCGTAAGTCCTTAGTAGTTGTTGCTCGTCCGATCACTCCCGATATGTTTTGGCCACTTTGGCCTAGGCAAAATGTTGCCCAGACCAGGTGACCAGACGTCTGGTGACCAAGTCCAGACGTCTGGTTTGGACCTAGAGAGAAAAATGTATGCACGCAGATTATAAAAAAATGCCAAAGACTAATTCCAGACGTCTGATATTCAAGATCAGACGTCTGGATGAGTCTCAGACGTCTGACTTGAAGTTTTCAGGCGTTTGGGGGTTCTCTGAACAATTTCCAAAGAACGAAACCAAACGTCTGGATTCTAAACCAAACGTTTGGTCATGGCTCAGACGTCAGTTTTGGCTATTCCAAACATCTGGGTAGCTTTCTGTACTATTTTTCAGAAAACAAATCCATACATCTGGAAATGTTTATTTTTGCCTATTAAGGCTGTTCTGTGTGAATTTCCATTGTTTATCGATTTTAGTTGCTCTGATTAGTTGTTATCACTTTTATCGACCCTGATGACTTCTTCTTCAAGATTTTCGGGAATATCCACTTTGATGGATTTGTTATCGATTTCTTTGGATTTAATTCACGTCTTCGAATGTGAATCTTTGGTGATTGATTGTTTCTACAATCATTTTTGTGATTTGTCACTTTTAAATACAAAGGTTTCTATACTAGTAGTAAATATTCAAGCTCTTTCATCAAAACGATTTCAACACTATTTTTAATATAAAGCTTATTTTCAAAACCGTTTTCCAATCTATTAGTATATACAAACCTTCACCTCATTCGTATGAGAAATCAAATTAAACGGCTTAGTAAAACAAGTGGTATGAAATGCTTTCGTTTACTTCGTCGGTTAATTCTTGGACTTGTTCGATTGAACTCTTGTGACAACTTTCGAGTGGAAATCTACAATCTGTTCGTAAATATTTGAGTTAAGCAAGTGGTTCTGGGATATGAAGCTAAACTCTTATATTTACTAGCTTAGTGTAATCGACACTTCTTGATGATCGATGATGATCATTTTATGGTTTAGACTAGCGTTATGTGATGTCTCTTTGTCCGCGTAGGGGACTATACCCCGATTTTTGGAGCTTCGTCTCATTTTTATGGGCTAGCGACCCATGGTCTTTGGAACGTTCGTGGAGCAATCAGCTCATTAAGTCAGTGTATGGGGTGTATCTTTTTAGGTGCATCGATGTTCGAATAGGCATGGGGTGTATCTTTTTAGGTGCATCGATGTTAGTTTATACATGGGGCGTATCTTTTCAGGTGCGTCGATGTTCGACTGTGCATGAGGCGTATCTTTCTAGGTGCGTCAATGTTCAGTTTATGGTTAGTGACCATGGGTTAGCGACCCGTTTGTGATACACGTGTTGGTGAGTTTTCATGCTCCCGTTTGTGATAGGCCTCCCCCTTTTGTGATTTTTGGATTTGTCATTGTGATTTCTAGAATTTGTGTTTCACCTCTTTATGTGATTGGCAATGATATGTTTGTCAATATTTGTGTTTTGATGAATAATTTGAATGTGATTCTTTTTGGTGCTTCGAGCTGATTTGAGATATTGTATGATTTTTGTTGTTATTTGATGTATACTTGACACGGTATGACATTTGTGTTATCATACGTTTTTGGCCATATCTCTTATCCTATATCATTTTATCTGATATTTATAGCTAGACTGATCCGTTTATTATTTTCTTCTTAAATAATACTCAGGTCAGACCGAGGTATTTCAGGTGCTCCTGCTTGACTTCTTATCAGGGTCCTTCACCTGACTTTTTGCTAACTACTTTAGCATAGTAGTTTTCGTTATTATACATTTGAGCTATAGACTCCTTGATGTATAATTATTCTTTTGTCTAACACTTTATCTATTTTCTTGTGATGTAGTGGATCTTGTTTTACCACTACTTTGGTGTACACTTCTTTGTGTTATATTCATATCTGTTTTCACCTTTGTGATATGAATGTTTGTGACTGAATTGTGTTATGTTTATTTCTATATTTGTTTCCGAGGTCCACCTAGCCACTGTGTGGTAGCTTTGAGTTTGTATTAGATGTGTCGGATTTCCTCCAGAAATGAAATGTAAGTTATATTTTTCTGACATATCGGTGCTCACACAAAGCAATTACACAGATGGTCGCTCCTCAACAACCTTATTCTTCGTGCTAGTCGACGGCATTACTAGTAGTGTCCTTGGCTAGCGTGAGTATAGAGGTGGGGCGTCACAGTTTGGTATCAGAGCCAAACTTCGGAACAATATAGAATAATCTAGAAAGGATCATTGTCCTAAGTCTTTCTTAGGAATCGTGAATTTAATTTGAGTTTTCGTACCGTTCTATCCTATTTTCTTTTGTGATGCCTTGTTTTATCAATCAAGGTTGTTTGATATTCATTTTGAGAATAACCGTTTTCCTCTTCTTTCTTTCTTTCTTAGAGAAGAGAAATGGTTAGACCTGGACGTCCCAGCGCCGGTCAATCTAGTGCTACTCCCCGGGATGGAGTATTTATGTCAGCTCAACAACTTTTAGATCATGTGAACAATGCCCGAGCTGCCGGACCCACTCCAGCGCCTACTCACCCTAAATCCGGGTTTGCACACTTGTGCAGAGATTATACCGCTTTGGGTGGAAGGCCATTCAAGGGTTCTGAAACCGTTATAGAAATCCAAGCTTGGCTTAGATCATGCGATCACATCTTTTCCCGCATGGATCTTATTGATTCACTTCGAGTCCAAGTGGCTTCTAGCATGCTCCAAGAAAGAGCATTAGATTGGTATGAGCTTTTGATTTCTGAAATTATCGAAGTGTATCTTACTTGGGAGCAACTCCGGGAAAGGTTCGAATTGAAATTTGTGTCGGAGGCTGAGAAAGTAACTTTAGCCCGATGCTTTATTGACCTTGTTCAAGGTGAATCTTCTGTGACGGATTACGTCGCATCTTTTGAATCTCTCTCTAAATATGGGGTCGAGTATATTAATATCCCATTGAAGAAAAATCAGAGGTTTGTCTATGGGTTGAATAAGAACCTCAAAAAGCCTTTAGTTCTGAAACTGGAAGTTTCTTTCGATCTGCTTGTTGATATCGCTCTTCGGCTTGAAGAGTTTGATAGAGAAAGTGATGTTGAAGTTGTGCGTGCCAAACAGAACTTCAACAATAACATGAAGAGGCCTATTAAGTTCAAAGGCCCCAATCCCGACAAGAAAGGTAAGCCAGAAACTTCTGTAGCAAAGACTCCTACCACTAGTCGTGGATGATGCTACAATTGTGATTCTATGGACCACTATGCAAATGAGTGTCCGCAACCCCTCTATTGTCGCTATTGCAAAAGTTTGAGTCATCATATATCTGCATGTCCCATACTTCAAGCAAGAAGGAGAGAAAGCTAAAAGTTGTGCAAGCCACTACTAGCACTTCTCTTGGTCAAGGTATTTTCTATCCTTGACGATATTTTTTTTGTGATTATCTTATTCGAGTTCTTTTTGATTTGGGTTCATCTCATTATTTTATATCAAAAGAACTTGATGATTCTTTCTCTTTTTAATTTTATGGGTTTGATGACTTCACTGAGAATTGCGAATCCGGTTGGTGGATCCGCAACACTCAGTTTGCTTTGTAAATGTCGAGATTATTATATGTGTTTATCCTTTTCGAGCCGATTTGCATGTTATGCGATACTTAGGCTTCGAAATTGATTTTTGGGTAAGGATTGGCTTGATCATTATTAATCCCACATCCTATGTCCTGAGCGAACTATTTATCTTCGACATTCTCAATCTGTTAAGCAGATTTCAATTGTTTTTAAAGATTTTGGTTTCCAAATTTGGTGGCAACATTTTATTCTTTAAAACCCACTTGATGAGGGAAGTGTTATTTCTCTCATTCAATTAGTTTGCGAATTTTTCGGTATTTTTGAGATTTGTCTTAGGATTATCACCTAAGCAATCTATTGAATGGTGCTAAGGTCTTTTTAGCTCGACCTTGCCACCGGTTTTCATCAGCTACGAGTTGCGGAGGGTAGCATTCCACTTACTGCATTCTGCGCTCGTTATGATTCTCATGAATGGTTCGTTATGTCATTCGATTTGACGAACCTTCTACCTTATTTCATCCATTTTGTGAATCGAGTATTCTACGAATATCTCGATGAGTTTATTCTTATATTTATTGATTATGGATAAAAAAAACAATTTAAAATTTCCAAATCTTTTTAATAAGATATTTATAAGTATGATTGGACTTTGTTCTTAAACGAGCAAAGAATGTTTGTAAACTTTTTAAGGGACTTGTTTATTATAGAAGATGATTTTGTGTTGTTTTGCCCATTGAGTGCTTTAAGAATTCTGGTCGATGTGCTTGATCAACGTTATCGATAGGAATCTCCTAAATTCTATGATGAGACAGACAAGCACAGTAAATTCTTGTAAAAATTTAATTATAATTTTAAATGTCTTAGCTTTTCGGGAAAGAGAATCGATTAAAGGAACTCTTTTCCAATGCTTTTGTTCTTGCGGTTCCCGAAGGGAACCCAGACTTTATTGTTTGTACCGATACTAGTCGTATTGGTTTTGGTGTCATTCTCTTGCAAAGGGAATGTGTTATCGCATTTGCTTCTTGACAATTAAAGCTTGTCGAGACTAGATATGACATTCATGATCTAGAGCTCGCGGCTATTGTTTTCGCTCTTAGAATTTGGTGTCATTATCCGTTGGGAGAGAAATTTGTTCTCTACTCCGATCATAAATCTTTGAAGCATCTATTTTCTCTAAAGGAACTTAATTTGTGTCAACAACGTTGGCTCGAGTTCCTTACATCTTATGATCTTGATATTTTTATACTTTCGGAAAGGGCAATCGAGTTGCTGATGCCCTTAATCGGATGCAACAAGCAGATGTTTCTTTGTTGATATCTGAATGGAGTGATCTCGAGACTTTATCCACTTGTGAGATTCGAGATCGTGAATCAAATTCATGTTCATCTCTTGTTTTTTGTAGCCTTGAGGCTCGTCCTTCTCATTTTGACTATTCCTCTTTTGGCTGAACTCTATGTCCTGTTATATTGCATGGAGTTCCTACTTCTATTGTTAGCAATCGTGATCCATTATTTTTCTAATGGATTTTGGTAAGGTCTTCAAAAGCTTTGGGAACAAAGCTTAATTTTATCACCGCTTATCGTCCTCAATCCGATGGACAAATAGAGCGTGTGAATCGAACTCTTATAGATCTTTTTCGTGCATGTGTTCTTGAATTTGGTGGAAGTTGGGAAGATTATATTTCTCTTGTTGAGTTTTCTTCCAATAATAGCTTCCAATCTAGTATTGGTATGACACCTTTCAAGGCACTCTACGGAAGGCTATACCGATTTCCTTCGTGTTGGCTTGAAGCCGGCGAGAAGCTGGTTTTAGGTCCAAACTTTATTGGTGGTCATTTTTGTTTCACCTATGAAGGGTGTTGTGCGTTTCAGTCGATCGGGAAAGTTAGCACCTCGTTATATGGGTCCATTTCCCATCACTGAACGTATTGGTTTCGTGGCTTATCGCCTTTTATTACCGGCTCAGTTTTCTGCTATTCATGACGTATTCCACGTCTCTCAACTACAGAAATGCCTTAGGGATTCCGATTCTAATCTTGAGCCCGGTATTATTGAGGAAATTGAAGTTTCACCAAATTTGACTTAGAGCAACATTCTATCCATATCATTACTTCGGAGGTTAAACACCTTCAAAATAAAGATGTTCTTCTTGTGAAAGTTCAATTGTGACGACCGCCCATGACCCCTGCACTGAACATAGAAACAGTGCGCTGTAAAGGGTGCCAGGCAGCCATGGACGATTTCCAAGGTTAAGTTAAAACAGCAGAATCTATCGTATAACTCACAGCGCATGGATAAAATACAATAGAAAGTATATATAGTGAAGCTTTACAGAACAGAATCTCTATTAAACCTCATAATAGTTTGGTACAACATCTGAATAGTCAATACATCAAGCCTCACTACATATCACTCAGAGAATATACAAGCAGCGGAACATCCAATACATATAGTAAGAAACTAATACGCAAGCCTCCAGCTCGTCTTCGTCATCAGCATCGTCGGTCACTAAGAACAGCACCTGTCACCTGCTACCTACTCTGCCCATCCCAAAATGGATGAACAACCCAAGGTAATAAGAGTGGAACATAAAACCTTGAGTCAGACAACAGTCTTAGTGAGCGGTAAATTAACTAACAACATACCAAAAGAGCATAAAGGTAAAAGGAATAGGAATCCAACCCTCCCACTCCACCTCTTTCTACAGTGATAGCCCCCAGACACACTAAGCAGAAATAAACATAGCAAAGCAGACATTTAAAGTAAAGCAATTATCACTCGAGTCAAGGTCGGTGTTTTCCAAGTGCAAACCCCCAAGGCCTAAACCAAGATCAGATAAGCACCTAGAAAACATCGCTCTTGAGATCGAATGACGATACAACCAAACATCCAAGACTCTGGCTATCACTGTTATCATTGCTTCGATACCACCGTTAATTGAATGACCGACACGTTCTTTCAGCCGTCCGTCAAGGGTTAATGGCAACCCCGGTTCTAGACAGAACTCCGCACGTCGTCGCAGCCCGTGCCTAGGACTATCGAATCTGCCCAGAGTTCTCGACTACAATCATAGTCTTTAGGGACTATCGAATCTGCCCAACGTACTCTTGCTTTGAGCCTGCTAGAACCTTCAATAACGATGAAACCTCAGCCTTCTAGTCATCCTCCTCGACGACTATTTCCGTACTAGCCCAAGCGCCTCTCGAGCAAACCATTATCCTCAACTCGAACCATTTCACCGAGTTATCAACATGCTTGGAATGATCCCGTCTTGACTAAACCAAGGCTATCTCATACCATGCCTCGCTTCATCTCATCGTAGCAAAGCCTCATCTCAACATCAACATCATCAAATCTATCCATATGAGTTTCATCATCCGCCACATATGCCACGAGCAGCTTTTCCAATTCAAGAGCCTTTCCCTTAGCTTTTGAATCATCTTCGACTAACTTGTCCAAATCAAATCATCAATCAACTAATTTACAACAATCAATCAAGTCAAACATTAATCCAAGTAATCAAACATTCAAACATGATCTAAATAACAATAATGGCAATTTCGTAAAATAAAGAGTCTAAATCTAACAAGCATGAAACATGAACAATATCTCTATAACTTGATGAATGAACTTGCATAGGTTAACATGTAGTAAAATGGATGTCAAATCATCATGAACAATAGATCTACACTTAAGTTTATGAAAATGCATGGAAATCACTATTTTAACACCAAATCAAGCCAATAATCCGATATACTCCTTTGGATCCGTGTGAGAGATAATCACCACTCACCAAATCACCTAAACACCTCAAAAGCAACACACTTCAGATATGGACAGCGAAGAATCTAACTCGATCTATCAAAACTCCACTTCAAACGATGAAATCTCTCTCCGATGGATGAAGATCTTCAATCTAAGCTTTTGGATCTTCGATTTGGATGGAAGGAAGTACAAGATTAAAGTGGAGAAAAGAACTGAAGAAGTGTAGAACTCGAGCTCTCAAAATAGCAGCACTTCGTCGCTTCAAAATCCGGATCCCAAAAAGTGAAGTAGAACCCGCTATTTATAAGCAGATTTCCTTAGGTCGTCCGCCCCCTTAGGCCGTCCACGACCTAACTATCCACGACCTAACTGTCCACGACCTACGACCTAAAAACACTACGACCTAACACACTCAAGCGGCTTAACAACAGTGCCGACCTAACGACTTAACAGAAGCCACGACCTAAATATGTCACGACCTAAAAATGTCACGACCTAATAATGTCACGACCTATGACTTAACACACATATGCGGCTTAGCGACTTAACGCTACACGACCTAAATGAGATGCTAATAGAAGTCGCGACCTAACATACACGCAACCTAACAACTCACGCGACCTAACAACTCACGACCTAACATTCTTAGGTCGTCTAGCGACCTAACTAACACGGCATAGACTCAACGACCTAATCACTTAACTTGTCCACGACCTAACTACCTTAGGTCGTTAACTCACTCAACCCTTAGGTCGCTAAACCCCTTAAGTCGCCAACTCGCCCAGTTTCTTATACCGCTAACTCTTAGGTTGCCGTCTTCCTTAAGTCGCCTATTCCTTAGGTCGGTCAAATCCTATAGGTCGTCCCAAACTAGCATACGACCTAAACTAGTACGACCTAAACCAATACGACCTAAACTAATACGCTAACTACTAGGTCGTTAACTCTTAAGTCATTCACTCGACCTAAGCCACCACACGACCTAACTTCTACACGACTTATCCCATAATCCTAAGGTCGCCAACTTCCTTAGGTCGCTCCACTCCGACCTAACTACTATACGACCTAAGCCTTATCTCGTCCACGACTTAGACTCTGGACGACTTATCAACACTAACAGTCTAATAACAACTGTTTTACGAACATTCGATCCATAAAAATACGGGTTGTTACATTCTCTCCCCCTTAGGAATTTTCGCCCCCGAAATTCCAAACAAACAAGAGCAATCAAAAGCTATTCTGCATGCCTACCATCCATAGCAATCAACAAACCATGCATCCAATTCTAGCTTAGCATGCAGAATTCTAAAACTAGAACAAGTTACAATATCGTGAGATGACACGACACCTTATGGCCATACCTTGAAGAGTTCAGGATGAGCTGCCTTCATCCTCTCTTCCACCTCCCATGTACAGTCGTTATCATCATCACTCCATTGTATCTTGAGCAACCTAACTACCTTCCTCCTAAGCTGTTTTGTGTCAGTTTCCACAACACGAAGCGGCTTACGAGGTCTCTTATCGACAGGATCAATCTCGAAATCTTCACAACTATCAGCAGAAACCACTGTATTCGAGTCGTGCACATACTTCCGTAGATACGATACATGAAAAACATTGTGCACACTCGACATCTTTTCTGGTAACTCCAATCTGTAGGCGAGCTTTCCAATTCGCTCGGTAATCGGGAATGGTCCAACAAATCTCGGAGTCAATTTTCCTTTCTTCCCGAATCGAATAACATTCTTCAGTGGAGAAATCTTCACAAAAACCATATCACCAACGCCGAATTCCAAATCCTTACGACGCTTATCGGCATAACTTTTCTGTCGGTCTTGGGCTGCCTTCATTCGTTGCCGAATGATCTCTATGAAATCCGAAGTCGGTCGAATCATTTCTGGCCCAAGTATCAACTTTTCTCTAGTTTCTAACCAACATGTCGGAGAGTTACACGGTCTTCCATACAATGCCTCATACGGTGCCATACCAATGCTTGACTGGTAACTGTTATTATACGAAAATTCCACCAAATGAAGATGATCTTCCCTTGATCCTCCGAAATCCAAAACACAAGCTCTAAGGAGATCCTCCAAAACTCGATTGACTCTCTCGGTCTGACCATCTGTTTGGGGATGATAAGCTGTACTCAAACACAACTCGGTTCCCAAAACTTCCTGGAAGCTCTTCCAAAACCCACTAGTGAACAATGGATCTTGATCGCTCACTATACTCTTCGGAATACCATGGAATCGAACTATCCACTTAACATACAACTCAGCCAATTTTGATGCAGTCCTAGTTGATCGAACAGGAATAAATCTTGCACTTTTAGTCAAACGATCTACGATGACCCAAATCCCTTCATTTCTCGCTCTGGTTCTAGGTAACCTATCGATAAAATCCATCGATATTTGCTCCCACTTCCATGTAGGAACTTCTAATGGCTGAAGTAATCCACTTGGCTTCTTCTGTTCGGCTTTTACCAACTGGCAGTTCATGCACTTGGAAATAAAATTTCCAACATCCTTCTTCATACCTTCCCAGTAATAGGTCCTCTTCATATCCCGATACATCTTATTTCCACCTGGATGAATTGTCAACTTCGAGTGATGACTTTCCTTCAGAAATTCATTTCTCAATTCATCTATATCGGGAACAACTAGTCGTCCTTGCTTTCGAAGCCAACCCTCTCGATCGACCTCGAATCCTTTATCCTTTTTTGGGTCCAACCCAGATTCCAAATCACGGATAACCTTGACAAGCTTATCGTATCGCTTTTGGCTCTCGCCAATTCTTTCCACAAGAGTAGGTCTTATAGATAAGTTTGCCAACATCTCTGGTTCCAATTCACATCTAGGCCTGAAGTCAAATCCAGCTAAATACTCGAGATTCTTCCATTCTGAAAACATGGCTCCTAATCCTGCATGTCTTCGACTTAACGCATCTGCTACTGCGTTACCCTTTCCCGAAGTATAGGCTATACCAAAATCATATGATGCCAAAAAATCTAGCCATCGTTGCTGCCGAAGATTCAAATCCTTTTGGGAGAAAAGATACTTCAACGACTTATGATCTGTAAACAACTCGAATCGAACTCCCAATAGATAATGTCTCCACATCTTCAGAGCAAAAACAATCGCCGCTAACTCCAAATCATGAGTCGGATAATTCCTTTCATGCGGCTTCAGTTGTCGACTTGCATAGGCAACAACTTTACCCTTCTGCATCAGCACTGCTCCAAGTCCAGTACCACATGCATCGGTGTAAACCACCATCTCATCATTTCCACTTGGAATAGTCAAAACAGGAGCACTTGTCAGTCGCTCTTTCAGGATTCCGAAAGCTTGCTCACACTTAGCATCCCATCTGAATACTTGGTTCTTTTTCGTCAATCCTATTAATAGTGCAGCTACCTTGGAAAAGTCTTTGATAAATCGATGATAATATTCTGCTAATCCAAGAAAACTTCTCACATCAGATGCATTCTTAGGTCTAACCCAATCCTGGATTGCTTCCACTTTAGCGGAATCAACCGCTATTCCATTTCCAGAAATAATATGGCCTAAGAACCTCACTTCACTCTTCCATAAGTGACACTTCGAAAACTTAGCCTTCAGCTGATGTTTTCGTAAGATTTCCAAAACAATACGTAAGTGCGTCTCGTGCTCTTCTTCAGTTCTGGAATAAATCAGAATATCATCCACGAACACTAGCACAAACTTGTTCAACTGATCCCTGAACACTCTATTCATAAGATCCACAAAATATGCTGGCGCATTAGTCAATCCAAACGGCATTACCAGCCACTCAAAAAAACCGGACGGTGTCCTAAAAGCAGTCTTCGGCACACTATCCTTAGCCACTCTTAATTGGTGAAATCCCGTTGCCAAATCCATCTAAGAAAACACCTTAGCTTTGTGAAGCTGATCAAACAAGTCATCTATTCTTGGCAATGGATACTTGTTCTTCTTTGTCTATTTATTCAGCTCACGATAATCCACACACAACCTCAATGATCCATCTGCTTTGGTTGCGAACACAACTGGTGCACCCCATTCGGACACACTACGCCGAATGAATCCTTTCTGTAAAAGATCATCAACCTGCACCCTCAACTCCTTCTGTTCCCTAGGCGCCATCTGCCTAAGAGGCATCACAACAGGTCTGGCTCCTTCAACTAGATCGATACGAAACTCAATCTCTCTATGCGGTGGTAACCCTTTGACCTCATCAAAGACATCCTCAAATCCATTAGCGATTGGCACCGATGACAGTCCATCCCGTGGAACAACCAGCGAATACATGAAGCTCATGAAGACGCCTTCCTCATGCTTACATCGTATCACAATCTTTCGCCCCTCCACATTCTCGACTGTCACCTCCAACCTTTCACAATCAACCTTTGCCACATACTTCCTAAACCAGTCCATTCCCAAAATAATTCCGAACCCCGCAAAGTTCAGAACAAAACAATCACAAACAAAAGAGCAGTCATGACTCGATACAATCAGACCACGGCATAGCATACACAAACAAGACGAACCCCCAACTGGATTAGTCACAACCAATGGCCTATCAACAATATCCGGTTCTAAACCCAACCGGCCTACAAGTTCATTACAAACAAAAGAATGCGACGCCCCAGTATCAAATAACACTCTAACTGGAACACCACAAATGGAGAGAGTACCCTGAACCACCACACTCTTTCCTTTCTCTTCAGCGGTAGGAGCTTTTGAAGATGATGGAACAGCCCCCAAAGCATAAGCTTGCACAATCTGCTTGTCCTTCCGCGGTTCTGGACAATTCTTCTTAACATGCCCCGGCTTGTCATAGTTGTGGCACTTCACCGGCACCTTCGGATTCTTACAATCTCTGGAGAAATGGCCCTTCTGCTGACAATTGTAGCATGTCACTTAGCCCTTCGGCTTCTTCTGGCCATTCTTACCCTTTTGCTGCTGCTGCTTCCTCTTCTTGTTTCCACCCTGCTGTGGTTTAAACTCCTCCTTGGTCACAGCAACAACAGATCCTTCTTTAGGAAACAGATTCCCGTGCCTGAGAGCCTTCTCCACAAGCATCTCAAATGAATCATCCAGATGATCCACCAACTGCCTCCCAAGATAACTGTCCAAGCCTGTCACAAACTTCTCATTCTTCTGATATGCAGATTCATATACGACCGGGCATACTTGGACAAAGCTTCAAACTCAGAAACATACTCAAGAACTGGTCTTCCACCTTGCTTGAGCTCCACAAACTTCTTGAACAGAACAGACTTCTGAGCAGTAGAAATGAACTTAGCTTCAAATCTGGCTTGGAATTGCTTCCAAGTAATCTCTTCCTCCGGAGTATCAATGGTGATAGAGTTCCACCAATCAGAAGCTCTTCCTTGAAGCTGTCTTGATGCGAGCTTCCTTTTAGTTGCATCCTCGATTCCCAAATCTCCAAAGATCCTTCTACAAGCATCTATCCATCTCTGGACCTCAATAGTTGACTCTGTTCCCAAGAAAACCTTTCCTCCAAGGGCGGTATAGTCTTTACACAACTTAGCAAAATCCACCGGTTTTGGAGTTTGGACTTGAACTCCAACATCTACCGATGGCCCCGGAGCTGGCATCCTTCTCATGATCGAAGTCATCATAGCCTCGAACATAGCAGCATAATCAGCAGCCCCCTCAGTAGCACGGCCTTCCCTAGCAGCTGGTCTCCCTCTTTGGCTCATTCTTAATATCTATAAAAAGGAATGATTAATACACCTTGAGAACAACTGCATAAAGGACTCTAATCTTTCTAAGCTACTATATTATATATAGTAATCATCCATCAAAATACAATTACGTCTCTCATACGTAGTTACATTAGCGAGCGTTGGGTAAAATCGATTAACCAAAGCTCTGATACCAAATGTGACGACCGCCCATGACCCCTGCACTGAACATAGAAATAGTGCGCTGTAAAGGGTGCCAGGCAGCCATGGACGATTTCCAAGGTTAAGTTAAAACAGCAGAATCTATCGTATAACTCACAGCGCATGAATAAAATACAATAGAAAGTATATATAGTGAAGCTTTACAGAACAGAATCTCTATTAAACCTCATAATAGTTTGGTACAACATCTGAATAGTTAATACATCAAGCCTCACTACATATCACTCAGAGAATATACAAGCAGCGGAACATCCAGTACATATAGTATGAAACTAATACGCAAGCCTCCAGCTCGTCTTCGTCATCAGCATCGTCAGTCACTAAGAACAGCACCTGTCACCTGCTACCTAGTCTGCCAATCCCAAAATGGATGAACAGCCCAAGGTAATAAGAGTGGAACATAAAACCTTGAGTCAGACAACAGTCTTAGTGAGCGGTAAATTAACTAACACCATACCAAAAGAGCATAAAGGTAAAAGGAATAGGAATCCAACCCTCCCACTCCACCTCTTTCTACAGTGATAGCCCCTAGACACACTAAGCAGAAATAAACACAGCAAAGCATACATTTAAAGTAAAGCAATTATCACTCGAGTCAAGGTCGGTGTTTTCCAAGTGCAAACCCCCAAGGCCTAAACCAAGATCAGATAAGCACCCAAAAAACATCGCTCTTGAGACCGAATGACAATACAACCAAACATCCATGACTCTGGCTATCACTGTTATCATTGCTTCGATACCACCGTTAATTGAATGACCGGCACATTCTTTCAGCCGTCCGTCAAGGATTAATGGCAACCCCGGTTCTAGACAGAACTTCGCACGTCGTCGCAGCCCGTGCCTAGGACTATCGAATCTGCCCAGAGTACTCGACTACAATCATAGTCTTTAGGGACTATCGAATCTGCCCAACGTACTCTTGCTTTGAGCTTGTTAGAACCTTCAATAACGATGAAACATCAGCCTTCTAGTCATCCTCCTCGATGACTATTTCCGTACTAGCCCAAGCGCCTCTCGAGCAAACCATTATCCTCAACTCGAACCATTTCACCGAGTTATCAACATGCTTGGAATGATCCCGTCTTGATTAAACCAAGGCTATCTCATACCATGCCTCGCTTCAACTCATCATAGCAAAGCCTCATCTCAACATCAACATCATCAAATCTATCCATATGAGCTTCATCATCCGCCACATATGCCACGAGCAGCTTTTCCAATTCAAGAGCCTTTCCCTTAGCTTTTGAATCATCTTCGACTAACTTATCCAAATCAAATCATCAATCAATTAATTTACAACAATCAATCAAGTCAAACATTAATCCAAGTAATCAAACATTCAAACATGATCTAAATAACAATAATGGCAATTTCGTAAAATAAAGAGTCTAAATCTAACAAGCATGAAACATGAACAATATCTCTATAACTTGATGAATGAACTTGCATAGGTTAACATGTAGTAAAATGGATGTCAAATCATCATGAACAATAGATCTACACTTAAGTTTATGAAAATGCATGGAAATCACTATTTTAACACCAAATCAAGCCAATAATCCGATATACTCCTTTGGATCCGTGTGAGAGATAATCACCACTCACCAAATCACCTAAACACCTCAAAAGCAACACACTTCAGATCTGGACAGCGAAGAATCTAACTCGATCTATCAAAACTCCGCTTCAAACGATGAAATCTCTCTCCGATAGATGAAGATCTTCAATCTAAGCTTTTGGATCTTCGATTTGGATGGAAGGAAGCACAAGATTAAAGTGGAGAAAAGAACTGAAGAAGTGTAGAACTCGAGCTCTCAAAATAGCAGCACTTCGTCGCTTCAAAATCCGAATCCCAAAAAGTGAAGTAGAACCCGCTATTTATAGGCAGATTTCCTTAGGTCGTCCGCCCCCTTAGGTCGTCCACGACCTAACTATCCACGACCTACGACCTAAAAACACTACGACCTAACACACTCAAGCGACTTAGAAACAGTGCCGACCTAATGACTTAACAGAAGCCACGACCTAAAAATGTCACGACCTAATAATGTCACGACCTATGACTTAACACAAATATGCGTCATAGCGACTTAACGCTACACGACCTAACTGAGATGCTAACAGAAGTCGCGACCTAACATACACGCGACCTAACAACTCACGCGACCTAACAACTCACGACCTAACATTCTTAGGTCATCTAGCGACCTAACTAACACGGCATAGACTCAATGACCTAATCACTTAACTTGTCCACGACCTAACTACCTTAGGTCATTAACTCACTCAACCCTTAGGTCGCTAAACCCCTTAAGTCGCCAACTCGCCCAGTTTCTTATACCGCTAACTCTTAGGTCGCCGTCTTCCTTAAGTCGCCTATTCCTTAGGTCGGTCAAATCCTATAGGTCGTCCCAAACTAGCATACGACCTAAACTAGTACGACCTAAACCAAGACGACCTAAACCAATACGCTAACTACTAGGTCGTTAACTCTTAAGTCATTCACTCGACCTAAGCCACCACACGACCTAACTTCTACATGACTTATCCCATAATCCTTAGGTCGCCAACTTCCTTAGGTCGCTCCACTCCGACCTAACTACTATACGACCTAAGCCTTATCTCGTCCACGACTTAGACTCTGGATGACTTATCAACACTAACAGTCTAATAACAACTGTTTTACGAACATTCGATCCGTAAAAATACAGGTCGTTACATCAATGGTCCTCAAATCCTAAGGATTTCTCTTGGGAATCTTGAGAATGCATCGAGCAATCACATCCACACTTACTCTTTCGTGCTCTTTATGGTGAACTTCTTATTTCAAATTTTCTTTTGTGTTGATATGCTTTTATGGTTGTTACTCTTTATTTTCCTCTTAATTATTGCATGGACGCAATTTCTGTAAGGAGGGGAGTCTATAACAACCCGCATATTTTACGATTGTATTTTTAAATATTTTATTTAAATATAGCATCTTTAATCGGATTAAAGTCCGAAATGTTACTTTTTGTAAACAGTCGAAATGGGACTCGAGACCACTTCCATTGAGTCCAAAATGGTGTTTACAACTATTTTGAGTATAAACATCGATATGATTGGAGTTGAGTAGAATTTGCTACTTTTCTATTTTGGGCTTTGGGTTTGGGTTTCAGCCCATTAACCCAACTGAATACCCTAACTCCTCTTCATTCATTCATTTCTTTTCCTAACACTCAAGCTCAGCCAAAAATGGGGGAAAGAATGGGAAATTAGAATTCCAAACCCTTGTTTCCTTTGCAAATTCAAGTTCTTGCTCCAAATTCAAAGAGAAGCTTAGGTAAGCATCCTCTTCATCTTCTCCATCTATATCTCACTTCAATTTCAGAATTTCCTATAACCTAATTTAGGAAATATTCTTCTTTTGAGCTTAGATTGAAGATTCTAGAGGTATATTGAAGAGGAATTGGTCTTTCCTTTGTTTTCAAGCTTCTCACTTGTGTTTTGAGTTTAAAGGTGAGTTCTTTAACTCACATCTACGTCTATAGTTATCATTGTTGTTAGGTATGAATTCCTAACACTTGTGCATATTCATTTGCTTTTGATTTGAATTGATTTGGTGAATTTTCCAAATTTTGGTGTTTTGGTCCAATTTTATGAAAATCCTACTATGGATGTTTGGACATTGATGTTCACGGTGTATTGAAGAGCCTATAAGGCCGGGTTGTCTCTTGGCGTAAGTCCTTAGTATCCGTTGCTCGTCTGATCGCTCCTGATACGTTCGGGCCACTTTGGCCTAGGCAAAATGTTGCCCAGACCAGGTGACCAGACGTCTGGTGACCAAGTCCAGACGTCTGGTTTGGACCTGGAGAGAAAAATGTATGCATGCAGATTATAAAAAAAGCCAGAGACTAATTCCAGACGTCTGAAATTCAAGATCAGACATCTGGATGAGTCTCAGACGTCTGACTTGAAGTTTTCAGACATCTTGCGGTTCTCTGAACAATTTCCAAAGAACAAAACCAGACGTCTGGATTCTAAACCAGATGTCTGGTCATGACTCAGACGTCTATTTTGGCTATTCCAGACGCCTGGGTAGCTTTCTGTACTATTTTTCAGAAAACAAATCCAGACGTCTGGATTCCAAACCAGACATCTGGAAATGTTTATTTTTGCCTATTTAGGCTGTTTTGTGTGGATTTCCATTGTTTATCGATTTTAGTTGCTCCGATTAGTTGTTATCACTTTTATCGACCCTAATGACTTCTTCTTCGGGATTTTTGGGAATATCCATTTTGATGGATTTGTTATCGATTTCTTTGGATTTAATTCACGTCTTCGAATGTGAATCTTTGGTGATTGATTGTTTCTACAATCATTTTTGTGATTTGTCACTTTTAAATACAAAGGTTTCTATACTAGTAGTAAATACTCAAACTCTTTCATCAAAACTATTTCGACACTATTTTTAATATAAAGCTTGTTTTCAAAACCGTTTTCCAATCTATTAGTATATACAAACCTTCACCTCATTCGTATGAGAAATCAAATTAAATGGCTTAGTAAAACAAGTGGTATGAAACGCTTGCGTTTACTTCGTCGGTTAATTCTTGGACTTGTTCGATTGAACTCCTGTGACAACTTTCGAGTGGAAATCTACAATCTGTTCGTAAATATTTGAGTTAAGCAAGTGATTATGGGACATGAAGCAACTCTTATATTTACTAGCTTGGTGTAATCGACACTTCTTGATGATCGATGATGATCATTTTATGGTTTAGACTAGCGTTATGCGATGTCTCTTTGTCCGCGTGGGGGACTGTACCCCAATTTATGGAGCTTCATCTCATTTTTATGGGTAGCGACCCAAGGTCTTTGGACCGTTCGTGGAGCAATCGGCTCATTAAGTCGGTGCATGGGGTGTATCTTTTTAGGTGCATCGATGTTCGACTTGGCATGGGGTGTATCTTTTTAGGTGCATCGATGTTAGTTTATACATAGGGCGTATCTTTTCATGTGCGTTGATGTTCGACTGTGCATGAGGCGTATCTTTCTAGGTGCGTCGATGTTCAGTTTATGGTTAGCGACCATGGGTTAGCGACCCGTTTGTGATACACGTGTTGGTGAGTTTTCATGCTCCCATTTGTGATAGGCCTTCCCTCTTTTGTGATTTTTGGATTTCTCGTTGTGATTTCTAGAATTTGTGTTTCACCTCTTTATGTGATTGGCAATGATATGTTTGTCAATATTTGTGTTTTGTTGAATATTTTAAAGAATGTGATTCTTTTTGGTGCTTCGAGCTAATTTGAGATATTGTATGATTTTTGTTGTTATTTGATGTATACTTGACACAGTATGACATTTGTGTTATCATACGTTTTTGGTCATATCTCTTATCCTATATCATTTTATCTGATATTTATAGCAAGACTGATCCGATTATTATTTTCTTCTTAAATAATACTCGGGTCAGACCGAGGTATTTCAGGTGCTCCTGCTTGACTTCTTATCAGGGTCCTTCACCTGACTTTTGGCTAACTACTTTAGCATAGTAGTTTTCGTTATTATACATTTGAGCTATAGACTCCTTGATGTATGATTATTCTTTTGTCTACCACTTTATCTATTCTCTTGTGATGTAGTGGATGTTGTTTTACCACTACTTTGGTGTAGACTTCTTTGTGTTATATTCATATCTGTTTCCGCCTATGTGATATGAATGTCTGTGATTGAATTGTGTTATGTTTATTTCTATATTTTTTCCGAGGTCCACCTAGCCACTATGTGGTAGCTTTGAGTTTGTATTAGATGTGTCGGATTTCCTCCAGGAATGAAATGTAAGTTATATTTTTCTGACATATCGGTGCTCGCACAAAGCAATTACATAGATGGTCGCTCCTCAACAGCCTTATTCTTCGTGCTAGTCGATGGCATTACTAGTAGTGTCCTTGGCTAGCATGAGTATAGAGGTGGGGCGTCACAAATAAGGTTTAAATATATTGTTGAAAATCAATTATGGATTTAGAAAGATATGGTTTTAAATTATTAAAACAAGTTTTTAAGTGGTGTTTTAAACAAAAGGTCTTAAAATATACTATAAGTATATAAATGTATGTTTTTATTATATATATATATGGTTTTAAAATATGTATAGATATTTTAAAAGTGTATTTTTAGTAATAAATGGTTTTAAAAATTGTTAAAGATTTTATTAAAGAAATAAAAAGGATTTTATATTATAATACTTTTACAAATGTTTATAGTAATTTATTAAATATCTTTGTTTTATAAATAAATTAGTATATGTATATATCTATCTTTTTAAAGGTATTTTAATATATACAGAAGTTTTAAAAAGGAAGTTTAATATTTTGTAAAGAGATTTCAAAAGAGTTTTGGGATTATAACACTTATATTATAATAGTCTGTTTTGGAAAATTGATTTAAAAGGTATATAACCTTGTTTAATATAATGGAGAAGTACTTACAACTTTAAATGGATAGTGGCAAGCATGAAAGTGATTTTAGATTTATTGTAACGACCCGCAAATATATCAATTTGATAAATTATATTTATTTTTAAATAGTAAAATATAAGCTTTTTAAAACATAGGTTATGATGTTTTGAACAATAATGATGGTAATCTTATTTTGAATAACTATTTGCAAAAATATAACCTTTGAAGGAATATTGATAAAATGGTCGAAAATCATTTTATTAATAAACAGCTCTATAATTATCAGAAGTCGCGCATGGAGCTAGATGTATGCACTTATTTATCCATTTAAACAAGATTATGAATTAAAAATTATTTATTTTATTTTTGGGAAATAAAATGTATTTATGACATTATCAATAATGACATCATATTTAATAATTGATTTATGATTTTAAATTAAGATTTATTGATTTAGTAATTATTATAATTATTCAAATAATTGTTATTAAATGATAAAATCCATTTTAATTAGTTATGAAGTGATAAAAAATCATTTATAATAGTTTTATAAAGATATATATTAGACTAGAAATTAAGGAAAATTTATATCGCTTTATCGATATAATAGCACTTTCTGTAAACCATTGTTTAATATTAATTTATATGGTTTTATAATTCCAATGAGATCGTTTTGATTAAGTAATAATGATAGGAAACTAGATTTTGAATTTTGTATATAGTTATATGTAAATTAATTTATAAGTGAAAATGTGACCGGGAATCGGCTTTCCGATTTTCAATGGTTTAACGAACGGAAGGTGTTCAAAGTTGTTGCAACCTTGTTTATATGTCTTGTGCACATATATAACATACACATGCATGCATACCCTAAAATATACATGAACATGCATATACACACAAATATACATATACACTTTTATATATATATATATATATTACAAAAATATCTAAGATATTTTCACACTTAACCAGCAAACTTCACGTCACTCTTACACACAAGTACATGCGCATGGAGTAGCCACATCGGGAGGATACTTCGGCCGTACAAGGTGATGGAGGAAGGAGGTAAATGGATGAGATAATGGTGATGTTTTGGCAAATAAATATTATGATATTTTAGTTCACATTTTTTCCTATAAATACCCACCATCCATCTTCACTTCCATTCGCATTTTCCTCTTCATTTTCATAAGCTTATTTACCATTTTATACTCCTCATTAATGGTTCCTTACCATAGGAAATTTATAGAGAAAAATATTGCAAGAAGCAAGTAAATTTATATAGTACATATATATTATCCAAACACCTCAAAACCAAGGCAATTCACTCCATATCTCCTCTTAAAGCTCACAATCACACCCATATCCATGCTTGGTCGAGCCTACCTCCACTTGCAAGCATAGGCCGAGCCTATCCAAAGTTCCCAGGCCCGATTCCATAAGCTTTGATTCGATCGTAGCGAAGCTATAGTCCGTTTCCATAAGCCCAATATACAATGAAGGTGAGAAAATATATTTATATTATGATATTTTGGATGATATATATGTTTGGCTATGCTTAGTTGTGATGATTGTGAATCATATTTGGATATGATAATATGTTTGTTTGGATGTGTAAACAATTCACGTTTAATACACGTCGAATATCACAAAGGAAATCATTTTCCTTTAATAAATAAAATGGTGTATTTGAAATTGTTAAACCTCTTTAAAATGGTTTATAAATGTTTTATAAACATTGTTTCCTAATTTGTTGAGGTTTTGACAAGTTATGAAAATTGAGTCAAAAATAAGCGTGTCGCGTAACAGCAGTTCACGATTTTGCACCGTAATAGTTTAAATCCATTTATACAATGGAATCAGAGTCAGAATTCTTCGGAATAAAAAAATTTTGAACTTTTATAATCATAGTTTTCAAATAAAAGAAAAGGACCGAGATTTCATTTAGTAGTATTTGAAATATGAGCAAATCAAGTTTTTAAATAATCGTGCTTTGGCAATTCGGAAACCAAAGTGATAAATTCTTTAAATGGTTATTTTTAATTCTTAAAAAATATGGAATAAATTCTATAAATATATTAGAATGTTTTAGAAGAGATTTCAGTTGTAAAAATGGATTTCTAAATGATAGAAAAGTTTTTTTGATCAAATAAGCCTTAAAAGCACTATTCATAGCACTTTTTGCAACGGTTTTTAATAACTTTTGAAACATAGAGTTAAACTTAATTATCCTTCCCAAAATATTTTATACATTTTTTCAAATAAATAATTAACTATTTTAAAGATTATTTGGAAGATTTAAAATTACTTTTAAAGGAGTTTAAACAAATGTTTAAAAGAAAAGCTGTTATGAATAAATAATTTAATATTGGCTCTAAAAGCCGATGAGTATACCTATTCATGAGATTCAGATATGGGGTGCTTAAACTAAGGAGATGTTCAAGAGCAACCAATTCCCTGGCTCACCTGGCCTCTTTCCTGGGCGAGGAATAGATAAGGTCGAAATTTCAAAAATGCGGCAAGTATAAAAAATTCAAATTTACAAATTTAATACAACTTGGATTATGTAGAAATATCTTCTTGTACTTGATATTAAATTCCAAGGAGGGAGCCCATATTATCCATATGAATTTAAAAGGTGATTCCATCGTTATTCGATATTAAAGGTTGAATACAGAAATTGATGTTGAGTAGAATTAGTATAATTTCTATCGACCCTTTTTAATCAATAAGGTTTTGCAATGTAATTAATGAGAGATGATTTTGATTTGGTATTTCCATAGTTAAAGAGAGGTTTATTGATTCCATATATACTGGAAAAGAATATGATTTAAAAATTTATATCTCTAAAAGAGATAATTTATTTGATAAAAGAAATTGATAAATGAAATGATAATCACCCTCAAACTTAACATATTTTATCGATGATTGGTTCGAAAGAACCGGAATCGGATTTGGGTGATTCCTATTTGAAAACCACTTCGAACCAATATACATGTTTGAAGTGAAGACATGGAATGATAATGAATTAGAAGATGGAATGTAGGGCTGCTTGTCACTGACCCTCGGGGGAAATTTCTCATATCATATATATGTGGCAGTATTATCTTCATTTGATCTTCGATGCAAGGTGTAATAACCCGCACCTTGATGGGCCCAAATTTCGATAAAAATCGAAACCCAAGTCCATCAAAGCACAGATCGTTGGATTTGGTACCTGCAAATAAGCATGAGCATTATCAGGGATTGATAGAAATCTAAACTCACAGCGGAAACAATAATAGGATAAGAATACTAACTATGACTACTACCTTGGAATTAATGGTATTCCTTAGATAATAGATTGTCACATCAGCATCGAGCATGAGAGAAAGAGCACTCTCTAACAATAAAGCATATCCAGTTCTATTGACCTGTTCCTCTAAATCTATCCTATGGGTTGTAATGAGGAGGGGGTCAGAACAACGTTCTAGTGATTGGAAAAATATAAACTGTCCATAACATAAACTTATACTGATAGGTTTCCATTTAATTGTTATGTCCATCAAAGTTAGCAACTCTAATCTAACCTTGCATTGTGCACATGATTACATACTTATCCCATCCCATGGTACGAAATATTAATGAAGCTATATCAACTACCCAATACTTCCAAACCCATTAGCCACTTAATACTTCTAAATATGAAGCGGGCTTCTATAATACTTTTAAAAGAGAAATAGGCAGACTTTGTCATTCACGACCTTAGTTGAGGTAGACCCCGTCATTTAAGACCTATTCCAAGGGTGGTTTCTTAACAATATTGTCAATGATCAGTGAGTCATAGCTACAAGGCCTTTAACCAGTATTTAAGGCTTTTGACATTTAATGTCCAACTATTACCACATCTATTGCTGATAAAATTGTACTCATGTAATAAATAGTACTCAAGCCACTTAATACCTTTTTATTAGAAAATAGGCAGACTATGGTCATTTAAGACATTAACTAAGACAGACCCCATCATTTAAGACATATACCCAAGGCGTGCTCCTATATGGTACTATTATTATTTCGGCTTTAGCAATGTAAGAGACTGTACCCAAGCCAATTAGTACTTCCTAGTGCAAAATAGGTAGACCTCGTCATTTAAGACCTAATTCCAGAAGCATGCTCCTCAATGGTACTATCTAGTTGTCATTACTTGCAAATCTCATTGGGCTACTTATACTTCTTTTATAGGAAAGTGGAGGACTTTATAGTCACTTAAGACCCCAAACCTGAAGCGAACCCTTCCCGAGATATCCACTTGCGCTCTTTAATTATAAATATGGCATATCATTAAGTTACTTCTTTCGGTAGGGAGGCAGACCTTTCAACCACTTAAGAGCTCAACGCTGAAGTAAACACTTTTTAGAGACATTCTTATTTATTTATTTGAAATCTCAGCAGTTTATTTAAATACTTTCATTTAGGAGACAGGCGGACCCTTCAGCCACTTAAGACCTCAAACCAGAAGCGAACCCATATGGATATATCCCTCACCGCTCCTAATTTCAAATTTGGACCATTTAATACTTTCCAATTAAGAAAACAATCCCAATCTCTTACATCGTCATAGGTCGTTGGATTAGTGATATCTCACATCTATAGTAAGTGCACCCGACTGCTGGTAGCCATAAAGTGAAGGGCAGTCTTCTGTCGAGTGACTCTACTGACCTCGCATCACTAACCCACTATGTCGAATTAACCATCCTAAGTTTTAATTTATATTAACTTATGTAGACATTGGACTTAGCTTACTAATTCCCTTTTAATTTAAGGAAATAAGATTTACCTTAAATATTTATCTAACCATAAATCCCCGTTTAATGCTCATAAATATCAGTTTGTCCATAAAATCCTAATGAACATTTCCTAAGACATTTATGTATAATTACTAATTTCAAATTAGTAATCTTTTTTATCAATCTCATTTTTATCAGTCCTATTAATCCATTTATCCTATTAATTTATTGCAAATTCCAAATTTATTATCATTTATTGAAGTTACAACCTTTTAAATTCTTTTCTTATTGGTTAATTATCCTAAATGTGAATATTACGCGCAAGTTTCATTATTAGTTTTTTATTTAATTATTATAAGCACAGTAATTACGTACAAATACTTTATTAAATATATTCTAGTTATATTTTCACTAGAATATACATTTCCATGTTAAATTGTTGGAATTATATCTAAAAATATTATCCATTATAATTTCCACGAAATAGTTCAAAACAGAAGATTTAACTTTAAAATATAAAAGATTACATCGTTGGAAAGTACAAGGAATAATCATTTCTTTTTATTACCGAAATAGACAGCGTAAAATACAATGAATTTAGACTTTACACATCTCTTTCTATTTCTATTTGAATCTATTCCTTGTTAGATCAAACGCTTTATCTTTCTAAAAGAGAAAGGAATCAAACTAATTTACAAATATTAAATGGATCTAAACTCCAGCGACTCCAAGTATAGAAAAAATTATATTCTAACAAGATTAGGGTAATAATCTAAATTTATAACATTCTTATACAAAATATTTCAGATCTAGAACACATTTCATTTAAATTAATATTATAAATTCATACTTCAGGGACCGATTTCCAAACCAGGTTGTATACAATGCTAAATCAATTTATAAACAAGAATATGTAGGCGATATTTATTATATTCAAATTGTATTCAATTCGTTGCCTACAACTCAAATACAATTAACCAATTTGGCATAAAAAATCAAATAAACACCAACGTGATAATTTTCATATTATAATAATCTATAAAAAATTCCCACTCGGCTTTTAAAAGAGATCCAAATCTCCAGATCTGAAGTAAAACCATTGATTCATCTCCAAATCCTTTTTAATCCAAGAGATATGTATAAAATGGTATATACATACATTAGAATTATATATCTGAGAAGAGATTTAGGATTTGAAGAGAAAATAGATACAAATATATATAAAAATATAAATTACCTCAAATACGCATATGGTTGATTCTCTTCTCTTCTCCTTTTTATTAGGTTTCTACTCTTCTCTGATTTATATGAATATAGATACAAATATCTTATCTTTTATAATTTAGAAAGAAAGTGGAGAGGAAGAAATGGTAGAGCTTCGCTATTGCTGTTAGAAAAAATATGAGAAGAGAAGGGAAGGCTGGGCAAGAATTTATAGACACTAGAATCAACCAGAATCGTTCGATCGAAATATATTACATCCGGGCCGTTGTGGCCTAGGTTTACTAGAGCCGCCAAGTCTCCACTGGTCGACCGCCCTTGGGTGACTGGTAGACCACTTGGGATCGACCGTCCCCAGTGATGGGTCGGCCAGTGGGCCCGGTTAACTAATATAAAAATGCTAATTATCTCTTACTTAATTATTTCTGTTCTGAATTCGTTTTTCGTTCGTAACTTCTTCGTTTAAACTTCAATCGCAAAACTCCAAATATGAAAGTTGCTCAGAATTTTGCCATGAATGCAATGGTACAATTTTCGTGGTCAAATTCCATTGTTTGCAAAAATTCATTTTTCGGAGCCTAATTAATTAACTGACTAACTTCAAATTATGGGGTGTTACATTTTTCCCCCCTTAAAAAGAATTTCGTCCCCGAAATTTCACCAATGACTAAGTCAAGGTTTTGGTTCCTAATTATCCTAAACTACACAACCTATGAGTGTACAACCAATTTTGCAACCAAACATGCATAAGTGCATAGTGTATAACTGTATCACCACATAGAAAATATATATATGCAGAATGATTCTACATCGGATCCTCCAATATGAATGCATTTCTTTGAAGAAATAATTTGAAAAAATATGATTCAAGCATCCTACATATATACTGGCAGTTCTATATGTATGCGGCATTTTGAAAAATCTTTTCAACCAAAACCCCCATACTCCAACAAAGAGAAGTATGAAGCAATAAATTTTGCATCCACTTCCTATCATCCAATAATCTAACGTATTGAAAAATTGCTCCCTAAACTTTACTCCTATGCCAGAAAAAGGAATTTAGGCGGAGAATTTGACATTCTTACTATAATCTTCCCATTCCGATAGTACAATGGAAATTTCTTCGCTGCCCCGGATTTACTCCAAATTTTCTATGCACATAACGTATAATGAGGCTTATTTTCAAGCTCTAAAAAGGAATTAAGTCAAAATAGACTTGTGCGCATCGTCGATAAGGTGTGGAAATAGAAATTCCAAGGCTAAAATAGCTTTTCCCTTGTTATAGCTTGCATTTATCGCATCGTCGACCTTAATGCATTGCTAAATCGCAAATCTAACTCTATTCGCCTTCATTATGCCTAACATGTGGCCTTTAAAATCTAATTTTTCACAAAAACCATTCTCACTTTTCAAATTTGTACGTCATTTGAAAAATAAAATCCTAAAATATTTGGATGCACATTTTCTTTCGAAATAAGATTCTAAACAAAAACTCTAAAAATAATTTAAGAGTCAAAGATAACTAAAACACAAATTTTTCTTACTATCTCTTTTTGTAACGACCCAGAATTTTGGATATTTGAAATTAAAATATTTAATTGATTTTAAACATTCTAAAAGTTAAATTTTAACTTGAATTTCAAATATAACCAATTATTGGATAATTAAATTATTGAATTTAATAATTGGAAATTGGTTAAAATAGTGAATCTTGAGTTTTAAGCTTGTTAAAAATAATTTGAAGGCTTATAAAATTTATATTGATAATAATGTAGATAATAAATTTTTTTAAATGGAATTTAAAAGTGATTTGTTTAGTTTTGAAAATATATCGTTTAAATTGACATTTAAAAATAGCCTTCCGGGACACAGTCTTGGATTTCGACGAAACCAGTTCCATTGGATCCGAAATAGTGTATTATTATCTGATTTCAACTTTCATAACGTTTGGAACTATCGTTTGGCCGTACGGGATTTAAACGCGCTGAAATTAATATCGAAACTCAATATAATACTTGGGTCCAAAAAGCTATCTTCTCCATACGATCGAATTAGGACTCGAAACCTTTTTCATTGCATTTGGAATAGGGGTATAACATTATAAACGCCTAGTGGCACGCCTCGATAGGGATTCAAAATTTTAAGCTGCTTTTAAATGAGATATTTGAAATTAAAAGAATATTTCAAATCATTTAAGTCAATCCTACCGTATATTATTTCCAATCAGAAGTGATCATTGCTTCTACTATATGCTTCTCTCTCCCCTCCTTTTAAATCATGCGTCTCCCTCCCTCTTTTAAAAAAAGAGAGAGCGACACAATAAACCAAAAAAAAATAAAGTTAGAAATCGCAACTACCTCTTTTACCTTCCTCTAGCAATTCCAAAATCAAATTTAAGGCTTCGAGAGAAAAAAGGGGGATAAGTGAAAGAAAAATCGCAGCTTCCTTCTCTGATTTTCGATTTGGACAATGCGGATGCTCGCGAGTGGAAGGGAGGTAGTCGCGGTCTGGGAGGCTCAATGGATGTGGGTTCGAACTCGAGATGCACCGGTGTGTGTGGGGTAGGGCGGCGATGCAAGCGGGTCAAAGGCAGCATCGGTGTTGGAGGCAGAAACACACGACGTTGTCGTGGTCGATGGCGAGGTGGAGATGGGGGTTCGACATTCGAATTGAAGTGGAAGTCAATTTCGACGGCAATGTAGTCGAGGTCAAAGTCAGGCAACTCGAATTCGAGCGAGGGCGGGATGTAATCAAATTCAAGCAGAAGGGAGGAAAAGAAGAAGCTGGGTGAGACTCACAGGCTCTGGTGTGGGTAGGGGAGGCTCGGGATGACTCGAAGTGATGATTTGGTGGCCTTTAGCACGGCCAAGCAACGGCGATGGCGATAGAGTCACGTGCGTTCGTTCGAACTGGTGTTGAGTCGCGATGGGAGGAAACTGTTCATTTTGGGTCGATCGATTTTAGGCTGGGCTTCGTGATAGTGGTGAGGGTTTAATATTAATTAATTTAAAATTGTTTAAGTATATGTGCTAAAATTTCAAAATACAGTAACTTTCTTATTCAATGTTTTAATCCAACACAGTTAGTCGAGTTTGATTCGTAACAAGGTTAGCTATGCAATAAAATCAGTTTGGCCAAGATTGGAGTAGTTGAAATTTCGTATTAAAATCAAACGCCATTTGATTTTAGACGAACCAGAGTGCGAAAGCGACAAAAAATAAATGTGAGTTAATCTCACTCAATTTTGGATTACCGTAATTAATTTTAAATAGTTAAAATTAATTATTGAGTGATTGATAGAATTGATAAATTATTATCAGCTGGATGTGATATTATATATAGTAGTATGTATATATTGGAGTGATCGATATTCCTGCAGATATATAGCGGATGAGACCCTATGCGCCCAACATAATAGCGGATGACCTTATATACCAAGATATCCCCCTCGAAGTGGGATTGGTATTTTATATTGTATTAACATCTGTAGATGCAGGGAAACGGGTTGGAGGGATCCAACTGGATTCCTAAAAAATGTTGAATTTATTTCATATATTGATATATGATTTGTTTGGATAATCTATGGTAGATTATAGTGTGATTTGAATGTATTGGATGCTATGGTAGTTTGGCTTAGATTTTGGTATTTTTAAATACCAATGATAAATGTTTTAAATTTGGAAAGAAATCAAAAAGGAAATTTTGAAGTAAAAATATTTATAGTGAAATTAGGATTTATTAAAGGAAATGAATTTGGGAAAAATAAATTGCTTGAGTTTAAAATTTGTACTTGATAATTTCGAAATATGAAAATGTTGGGCATGTTTTCACCGAACCAAAGAGGGGAGGTAAGTCCTCGCCGAACCAAGGTAAACCAGACCATCCACCAAAACAACTTCGCCTATCCACCGAATCAACCTCCTTCCCATGCCTGCCGAATCAACTCCACCGGTCCACCCACTACCGAATCAACCTACTTCCCATGCCTGCCGAATCAACTCCACCGGTCCACCCACTACCGAATCAACTCCACCGGTCCACCCACTACCGAATCAACCTACTTCCCATACCACCGAACCAACAACTTCGCCTACCCACCGAACCAACAGGTTCCCCTACCTACCGAACCAGATCCCACCGGACCAAGGCGTTCCGGACCAACTTTTCCAGGCCAGATGGTATCAGCTCAGGCCCACCAGCAGCTATATACATCCAAGACCCCTACCCCCAGCCTCACTCTATAAATAGAGGGGCAGGGGTACAACAATGGAGGACAAGTTTGAGAGCTCGAGCACGGATAGAACTTTCAAACAACTTTCATATATTTGTATCAAAGCTTTGTACTTGTAATTTGAATAGAAAAGGAGAATAACATATAAAGTGGACGTAGGCACATTCTGGCCGAACCACTATAAATCTGTGTTTCTTTTACAGTTTAGTCCCTGCTTTTCATATATTTGCATAAATCACCCAAATCACTAAGAACAACCTAAAATCAATTAAATCATACGACTTGGAGGTGTTTGTCCATTTTTTGTGCAAACATTTTTGGTGCTTTCATTGAGAGCTGAACTCAAGCTTTAGCTTCTTCCACTTAACCTTCTTCCTAACATCATCGTTCATTGCTTGAAAAACATGCCTCCCAAGCAGAAGAAAGATGTTAATAAAGGAAAAAACATTGCAACCAGCAGTCTTCCAGATCCAGTGGTCACAGATCAAGTAAATCGTCCCCCTCTAGCAGTAGTACCAAATGAAGGTCAGGCAAATCCGACCACCCCTGCCGCAGAACAGCCGGCAGCAATTACTAGGGCAGATCTAGACAGGGTTGTGGCTGAAGTGACTAACCGCTTCACGTCCCAACAGGAAGCCCTGGTGGACCATCTCATGTCACGCTTAAGGGATGCTGAAGAGTCCAACCGCAACACTGAATCATGGGGTGAGTCCCAGTCTGGAGGATCTCAGAGACAACAAAGATCTTCCTTCTTCGAAGGAGCTAACGGCAGAAGCAGCCATGGTAGGAGCAGAGGCCGAGCTCAGCCCGAAGTTAGGCCTGAGGAAATGCTTGGAACCGAACCCAACGGGGGAGGTGCCGAACGGAGGCCCACTGTAGCTGAGCCTGTCATACTGCCTAACCACGGAAACACCAATGAACGGGGCCGAGCTAGAGTCCAGCCCGAAGTTGGACCCGAGGAAGTGCTTAGATCAGAACCCAGTAGGGGAAGATCAAGGCAAGGGCCAACTGTAGCTGACCCTAGCATGCTCCTAGAAGACCAAAGGCAGCCACTGGAGAATATTAGGAATGATAGGCGATACCATCCCTACAGGTCATCTGGACGGAATCAATCCCACAGAACCGAACCGAACTCATTTCTATCTGCTCCAAATTCTGAGGAAAGGATGGCATGCTTGTTCAGAGAGTGCGTCCAACGGGATCAAAGAGATCGAGGGATAGGCGCTAGGGTAACCAGCCCTTTCGCCCGCAATATCGAAATTGCTATCACCCCTCGAGAATGGAAAATGCCAACAATGGAACCTTACAAAGGAACCTCTGACCCCGTTGTACACTTGTAGAGATACACACAGCATATGCTCATGAGCGGGGCAACAAAGGGAGTACTGTGCAAATGCTTTCCACTATTCTTAGCAGATCTAGCTACCTCCTGGTTCTGCCATCTACCCCAAGGATCCATCAGCTCATGGGAGATGTTGAAAGAAAAGTTTATCAGCCAGTTCCGCATTCATGTGGAACAACCCAAGGACGCTTATTCCTTATCCAATATCAAACAGAAACCTGGAGAGAAGTTGCAGCAATATTTAACCCGATTCAATGCCGCAGCGGCCGCAGTCCAAGATGCCGATGAGAAGCTTGTCTTAATGGCTCTCTGTAGTGGTGTGCATCCGGATACTAAATTTGCTAGAAGATTGACAAAAGAAAAACCAGCTACTTTACCCGATTTCTTCCATGAAGCCGGGAAATATATGAGGCTTGAAGACGTTGCCACTGAGGGGCAGTCAGGGCAACAAAATAAGGCAACTCACAGCAACACGCCCACTGCAGCGAAGGATGTTCGAAGAAATGATTCTAGAGACAATGCTGGGGGCAAGAAGGGAGAAAAGCGCCTATATCGACCAGAACCAAGATTCGACGCTTACACTCCTTTGAATGAAACCATCGAAAACATCTTCCTTGCCACCCAAGACGAAGTTAGATACAAACGCCCACCATACAAGAAGGAATCAGATAACGCACTAAAATCTGGAAAATTTTGCCGCTTCCACGAATCTCATGGGCATGATACCAATGAATGTCATCATCTCCGGGACTTGATTGAAGAACACATCAGAAGGAAGAAACTGGAACGCTATGTAAAAGGTCAGAACAGGACTCCAGCTCTTGACAATGAGAACCCAAGGCTACCCTTCTCAGAGATAGGCAGAGGAAATCGCAACACTAGCGGCTCCAGTCAAGAGAAGATAGTGGTCCATACCATCTCGGGAGGACCACACATCGCCGACAGAAGCAGGGCGGAGATGGAAAGATATGGGAAGTCACTTAGAAACAATGAAGACTGCGTTAATTCTGTTGTAGAAGAACGCCACCCGAAGCGGAAAGAGAGTGATGACATCACATTCAGTAGGCGTGACCTAGAGGGAAGACAGTACCCTCACATGGATCCCATGGTTATCTCTGCCCGTCTCGGTCCAGCCGAAGTTTTCCGAATTCTAGTAGACACTGGAAGCTCAGTAAATATCCTATTCAAGCATGCATTCGACAAAATGAAACTATCAATAAAGGACGTTTCTCCCTGCAATAAACCACTACACGGTTTCACTGGAGATGCGAAGATGCCCCTCGGGCAACTGGACCTCTTTGTTGAAATTGAAAGTCATCCCCGCTCCATTGTGCGGAAACAGACATTTGTGCTGATAGAAAACCACTCGGCCTACAACGCTTTCTTAGGAAGGCCAGCCTTGTCTGACTTCCAAATTGTCCTGGCCCCATGGTGCCTAAAGATGAAATTTCCAATGGACAATGGAGTAGGGGAAGTAGAGGGAGACCAGGACGTTGCTCGAGACTGCTATGTAACTGAACTTCGCAACAACCACAGGAAGGATAAAGGGAAGAGTGTAGAGGTTGCCCTCTGCACAAAAAGTTTGGAAGCATAGCAACTAAAGAAAGCCCCTCCTCTTCGATATACCAGCGACCCTTTCAATGAATTAGACCCCAGGGACAAAGAGGAGGAGGCCACCGCCGAGCCTGCAGAGGTTATGGAATTTGTATCTGTAGAAAAACATGACTCGAGTAGACTATTGAAAATCGGGTCCCAACTAAAAGCAGAGTTGAAGGAACAACTCATTGACTTTCTCCGCCACAACTTGGATGTATTTGCATGGTCACATGCTGACATGACCGGAATCTCCCCTGACATAGCATGCCACGTACTAAACATTGATCCTACTAAGGCGCCCGTAAAACAAAGAAAGAGAAGCATGGGGTAGAACGATCAGCAGCCCTCGATGAAGAAGTAAAGAATCTACTTGCCAATGACTTCATACGAGAAGCCATCTACCCAGAGTGGATCGCCAACCCGGTGTTGGTAAAGAAGGCTAATGGGAAGTGGCGAACATGCATTGACTTCTCCAACTTAAATGACGCATGCCCGAAGGTTTGCTTCCCACTTCCCCGAATCGATCAACTTGTAGACAGCACAGCCGGGCACGAACTCTTATCTTTTATGGACGCATACTCAGGATACAACCAAATTCCCATGCATGCTCCCGATCAAGACCACACTAGTTTCATCACTGACCAGGGATTGTACTGCTACAAGGTAATGCCTTTCGAACTTAAAAACGCAGGAGCCACCTACCAGCGCCTTGTCAACAAGATGTTTGCAGGGCTAATAGGACAAACTATGGAAGTGTATGTGGATGACATGCTGGTAAAGTCAAGGAAAGCCGATGATCACGTAAACCACCTGGGCGAGAAGTTTCGAGTCCTTCGCCAATATGGAATGAAACTTAATCCTCTAAAATGCTCCTTCGGAGTATCATCAGGAAAGTTCTTGGGATTCATCGTCCATGCCAGAGGGATTGAAGCAAACCCTGAACAGGTCCGAGCTCTAAAAGATATCAAAATACCCTTCACTCGAAAGGAAATGCAAAGCCTGAATGGGAAAGTGGTTGCCCTAAGCCGATTCATCTCAAAGCAACTGACCCCAAGTTTTGAGCAAGTGAATCTGATAGCTGCAACCGAAGAAGCAACTTGGATGACTCCCATCCGAGACTACTTACAAAGTGGTACACTACCCAACGGGCGTAACGAAGTCAAGAAAATCTTGAGGAAAGCTTCCCGCTACACAATACAAGAGGGCACCCTCTATCAGCGCGGCTTCTCTAACCCTTTATTAAGGTGTGTCGCTGGAAGGGAAGCCAAGGAAATCTTATCCAACATTCATCAAGGAAGCTGCGGAGATCACACTGGAGGGCAGACTTTGGCAAAAAAGATACTCCGATATGGATATTTCTGGCCCACCTTGAGTAGGGACGCCTTAGATTTCGTCAGAAAATGCGACAAATGCCAGAAGTTTGCTAAGATTCCACGGCTACCAACAACTGAGATTACTCAAATGACCAGCCCTTGGCCCTTTGCAGTATGGGGAATTGACTTGATCGGCGAACTGCCAATGGGCCGAGGCGGGGCCAAATATGCTATCATGGCAGTCGACTATTTCACCAAATGGGTGGAAGCAGAACCCCTGAATAAAGTATCTTCAGCAAAAGTTATTACCTTTTTGATCAAAAATGTTCTATGCAGGTACGGAGTCCCATTCAAAATTATATCGGACAATGGACTTCAGTTTGACAGCGAGGAGTTCGCCAACTGGTGCCAAGAGCACGGAATTCACAAAAGCTTCTCATCCGTAGCGTATCCCCAGGCAAACGGACAAGTCGAAGCCGTCAAAATTTTTTTGAAAACTCTAATAAAAAAGAAACTCGAAAAGTCAAAGGGCGCTTGGGTGGATGAACTCCCTACGGCACTGTGGGCCTATCGCACATCTTTCAGAACATCAACGGGGCATACTCCTTTCTCTTTGGCATACGGATCGGAGGTTATGCTCCCAGTTGAAACCATTATGCCTTCCCACCGTAGGATCCACTACAACCTAGAAGAGAACGAAGAACTCCTTCACATGTCTTTGGATCTAATTGAGGAGAGAAGAAATGATGCAGCCCTCAAAGCAGTAGCCCACAAGCAAAAAGTGGCAGCACACTACAACTCCAAAGTCAAGCATCGTACCTTACAAGAAGGAGATCTCGTCCTCAAGCGAATCTTCCCTCGCCCCGGAGCACTAGATCCAATCTGGGATGGACCATATGTAATTCATAAAGATCTCCACAATGGAGCTTATATTTTGTCAACAGTGGACGGAGAGGTGTTCCAGAGGGCATGGAACATCCAACACCTCCGTCGATACTTTTCTTAACTTGTACTGCCCATATGAAGTGAATTAACAAAGAGAATCAGTGGACGTAGGCATTTTCGTGCCGAACCACTTTAAAAACCTTGTCTCTTTTTTAACTTGTTCCTTTATATCTTGGCTGCTTGTTAACTTTGTCCTTTTCTATTGAACAAAATCCTGTGCATATAGCATTTCCATTCAAGGCGCTCCACAGCGCGACTTCTCCTGGACAAGACCTAACAGGTACTATACGAATCTATGCCCTCGCCAATGAGACACTTTTGCTCCGGCATCCCTCTGCCGCGGGTTAACTCATTGCTCGCGACGGCCCTCAAAGCCAACTGTAATGAGCCGATTATAAGCCACCAAGAAGGCCGACTATAGCCAAGGCAGCTCATTACGGCGTTAGGCTCGCCGGCAACTATGAACCTACTTTAAGCCCCAACATAAGGTGTGGCCAGCCAGGGGCAGTTCACGGTTGACGATCGGCACCCACGCTAGCCGGCCACAGTAAATCGAATAATACCCATGATTACAGGCCATAATGGCCCGGGTAGTTACTGTGCGCGATCTCGGCTCTGATGTGTCTTAAGTACGGCTGTGGTAAAAAAGATTAACTCCCCGCGGAGGCGTAAGATGGGTGACAAATGTCTCCAAGGCCCACAGCTTGGGAAAGTGACTACAAAGCCCGTTTTCCACGAACTTAAGCACATCGAAGGCCTTCCGTGATTGGAAGTTTTACTTTTTCTCATATTTCAATTTTATTTAAAAAAACTTTCCTCCTATCCTCTGTAACAATCACTAAAGTACAGGATACAGAATAGGAGACATTCGCTAATAGAAGCGGATACTCACAGTAGGACACTGACCACATTCCACACTCAGTCGCGCGAGACATTCAAAGCTGTCATCTACAAGTAAAATATGAAGGGTGGTATTTTCTTCTTTCATGTATAAACATGTGGGTATAATTTATTCACACGTCACACTAACATTGCAAGGCATGAAATTATGTTTTAAGCAAGAACTTGACATCAAACGCAATTGAATTGCAAGCATATGCATAGCTATATTTCTCATACAACATGTCAAAATAGCAAAAACATTCAAAAAACGACAGAATCAGCTTAAGTTAAAAAACTACACGTCAAGAATAATGTTGTTTATTACAAGTAGCATAATTACAACCTAAAAGTTACGTTGCTGTTTTGAGACTAACATATACAACAATGTCAAGTCCACAAAAAGATATCCAGGTCAAATCAAGGAGCCGGCTGCATCGGAGTTTCATCCTTGTCCTGTTGCCCACCTGCCCGGTCAAAGAAAGAATTCATTAGTGATAAGCAACCAAGTTAACGGAAAGACTAGAAAGGAAGACTTACCCGCACCTGCTTCTTGACCATCCTGGTCATCATCCTCTACTTGCACACCTACCTCTTCGGCAGCAAGCAGCCGCATACCCTCCTTCACCGCCACCTTCTCCTCCTTGGTAAACTGGGCAGTGACCACATCCATTCTGAAGACTGCGCCACCCTCTTTATCCGCATCAACCCTAGCCTCCTCCAGGGCCCGGAGATAAATCCTGGCCATAACTCGGGGGTAATCATCCATCCAGGATAAATTACCCTACTTCCAAGTGCGGAAATACATATCCTAGAGCATCTCATCCATCATCCCCTCATTTTCCTCAAGCTCCTTCATTCGGGCCTCAGAAGCACGCAGCTTAGCGACGGCAGCATCCCTCTCTGATCGGTATCGTGAGCGGTCAGCCTGAAGGGATATCCTCATTGCCTCCATCTCCTCCTCCAACCTGGACTGAGCGAGCTCCGCGGCCTCAAGTCTCCCCGACAATTCCTGCGCCCGCTCGAGGTCCGCTTGTCGAACCTCATCCTCCGTCGTGATAGCCATGTCAATTCGCTCCTTGCAGGCGGCCTCCATTTTTCGCAACTCTGCCCTGCTGTCCTCTTCCATAGTCTTCTTCAGTTGCCTGGATGCGGCCTCGTGCTGAGAAATTTGGATGGCTTGATCGGAAAGCTGCTTAGCCTGGTCGGAGACCATTAACCGTAGCCGAATGTTGGCACTCCCAATTTCCTCCTCGGCCTTGACTAGTCGGGCATGATGCCCCATCTATTTCCTAGTCTCCTCAGCAACTCGGTCAATATTCGCCTTGGCTTTATTCCCCAGAGTTACAACCTGGGTAGTAAGCAAATCAAGGTCCAGGGACTTAGCTTCGTCAAGCACCCGTACCATAGGATTGCGAGGGAGAAGATGCTCACCAGTAACCTCATCGAAGGAGATGTCATGAGAGGCCGGGTCCAAATCTGGATGGCCCACAAACGGGTTACGAACCAAGCCAGGGTGATCTATCAGGGTGAAGGATGGATTCTCAGACGGATGTGGGGAAGGCATAAACTCAGTATCATCCTCCATAATATCGTGAATAGGCTGGAGTTGGGCCGGAGGACCAGGAAGAGATTCAAACGTAGATCGACTCCTCTTCCTCTTTTGTATATCTTCTTCAATAACTCCAAGAAGAGGACGATAGCCGACTACGTCTCCAAGACGGTTAGTAGGAGGCTTCGGCTTGGCGGAAGCTTTAAGGAGTTTGTATTGTTCAAGCCTGTGCCGAAGATCTGAGGTCTTGGCCGTTTTGCCCGCTCCTGGAATAAAAACCAAGTGTCACCAGCATGTATTGAGCCATCATTCAAGAATTAAAAAGAATAAAGAGAAATTCACCTTGAATCGCAGAAGTTGCCTCAGTAGAAGCGCTCCCGGAAGATAAATCGGCGCCGGTCCCGACCTTACCAGCTTTCTTGGACTTCTCCGTTTCCTCCGACTCTTCGAAGGCTTGGCGGAGAGCGTCATCTGTCCACTCCTGAATCACGCCCGCATTCCCGGGAGGCAAAGCCCTGGTGCCATCACCGCCCTGTCCTTCGCCACCATCATCACTGTGACGATCACCGTCACCTTCTCTACCACTTCCGCTCTCCGCCTCACCTCCTTCGTCCTCACCTTTTTCCTCCTCCTGAACATCCGGATGTGTGCTGGGAGGGGGTCCATCGGACTTCTTGAGTTTCTTCCCCCCGGCGACTGGATGCGGCGGGAAGGGTCTTCTTTTGCTGCTTTTCGCCGTGGCCCCTCCTGTAGCTTTGGCAGCTCTCTCCACCACCGTGTCTCTCTGCTTAACCACGGACTGATGTGGAAGGATCAGGTTATGCCCCAGAATTGTAGCATTCCTGATCAAGTAAGAAGCCGACTTGTCCCTTCCCGTAATGGCTTCTATTTTCCATAGCCATTTGAACCAGGCGATCATTCTCCACGACCGCAAAGCCACCTGTCACTAGCAAGAAATAAAAACACATAAGAAGAGGCATTACAGTCAGAACGAAAATTATAAATAAGCTTAAGACTTACAGCCAGAAGTGAAGCGACGGATGGAAACAGAGTCATCCTTGATAAAAAAACCATTCTTTCTTAAACATGCTGAACTTCGAGTATAAGTCCAGGACCGGCTTGAAAGATACGGCTGATTCCAAGCTAATGTATGTAGACCTCTTCTTATAGCCTCTCAAATTGTACAAGTACCGGATCTCCCGGTTGGAGGGAGGACGCCCGTACCTCCTCTGGAAAATGACAAACAGGCTCACCAGGATGGCGTAGGAATTAGGCTGAAGCTGAAACGGAGCTACCTTCAAGTAGGTGATGAAGCTGATTATCCAAGCATTGATCGGGGGAATGGCCCCACACATACAATGGTACTGGCTATAGGCGAAATACCCTTCGGGGGGATTATATGGCATCACTCCCTCCCCCGGCAATAGCATGCACGCTCTGTCAATCCCAAAGGAGCTAGAGATAACATTAAGCTGCTCGCCTTTGAGAAACTTGGGAAATAGTCAGGAGGTGAGTTCAGAAGCTCCTGAGGGCCGTACCCATCTACTAGTGACCTCGGGGTGGGCCCATGACGTCCCGGTTCTGACTGAACTGGGGGCACTGCGGAAGGATCATCTTTGTCCTGGGATTTTTTCTTCTCTGATCGGGTTTCAACTTTATGAGATATTATCTGCAACATGAAAAAACACATTATTAGAATAAGGAGATAGAGATATAAACGAACGAGTGTATGTTGTCCAGAGTTTCACTTATAAACACATAAACTCATTCGGTATAACAAAGTTCAAGTTTCATTCGGTCCTAGACTCCCAAGCTCATTCGGTAAAGCAAGGCAAAAGGTCATTCGGCTTTAGTCTCCCAAGTTCATTCGGTAAAGCAAGGGGTCATTCGGCCTTAGTCTCCTAAACTCATTCGGCATAACAAAGTTCAAGGTCATTCGGCCTTAGACCCCCAAGCCCATTCGGTAGAGCATTTGAGTTCGTTCGATCATAAAAGAAAAACCATTCGGCAAAGGAAGACTCACCTGGTCCGGCAGATGAGTTGGTTCGGTATACAATTGATTCGGCTGTCTCAAACGGTGAAGGATGAACAGAGATGCAAGGTCCATACTTATAGGCGAATAATGACGACCGAACCAACTGGCTCGGCACACAGGACCGGATGAAAGTGTCCAAGCTGAAACAAAGCGAGACTTATGACTGGCATATGCCCCACTTTGGGTGGCAAATGTTGGGCATGTTTTCACCGAACCAAAGAGGGGAGGTAAGTCCTCGCCGAACCAGGGTAAACCAGACCATCCACCAAAACAACTTCGCCTACCCACCGAATCAACCTCCTTTCCATGCCTGCCGAATCAACTCCACCGGTCCACCCACTACCGAATCAACCTACTTCCCATGCCTGCCGAATCAACTCCACCGGTCCACCCACTACCGAATCAACCTACTTCCCATGCCTGCCGAATCAACTCCACCGGTCTACCCACTACCGAATCAAGTCCACCGGTCCACCCACTACCGAATCAACCTACTTCCCATACCACCGAACCAACAACTTCGCCTACCCACCGAACCAACAGGTTCCCCTACCTACCGAACCAGATCCCACCGGACCAAGGCGTTCCGGACCAACTTTGCCAGGCCAGATTGTATCAGCCCAGGCCCACCAGCAGCTATATACATCCAAGACCCCTACCTCCAGCCTCACTCTATAAATAGAGGGGCAGGGGTACAACAATGGAGGACAAGTTTGAGAGCTTGAGCACGGATAGAACTTTCAAACAACTTTCATATATTTGTATCAAAGCTTTGTACTTGTAATTTGAATAGAAGAGGAGAATAACATATAAAGTGGACGTAGGCACATTCTGGCTGAACCACTATAAATCTGTGTGTCTTTTACAGTTTAGTCCCTGCTTTTCATATATTTGCATAAATCACCCAAATCACTAAGAACAACCTAAAATCAATTAAATCATACGAGTTGGAGGTGTTTGTCCATTTTTTGTGCAAAAAAAAAGAGATTTTGATATAATGTAAATAAAAGGATTTTAAATAATAGAAGTTAAGCGATATTGTTTAAGTATAAAAGGATTTATTTTTAAATTCGAGATTTAAATAGTTGGGAGAACAAAGAGGGAAATTTGAAAATAAAATATAGAATTGATATACTATATTTTAAATAAGATTTAAATTTTTTGAAATGGAAGTGGAATCGGAATTAGTTGGGTTTTTGGAATATAGTTGGGTTGATTAAGAAATTGTTTTAAAAATGGAATTTAATTTAGAAATTGATTTAAAATCGATTAAGTGTTATGAAACCGATATAAACAGGAAATGAGACTATGGAATTTATAAACGAAGTTTATAAATAAAGTGAAGTAATTTTTAGTGGATAAATTGAAATTATAAATTCACGGCGAAGATTTATAAGGAGATGGGTAAATCGATTTAAAAATAAATGGTAGATTTATTTTTAGAAATGTGGAAAGGGGATTTATGGAATTGGGACGTATATTAAATTGGGAATAAATCGAGAGGGATTTAAAAATGTTAGACTGGTTATATTGGACTTGGAAAATATATTTTATTGAGGAATTGGTTTTGTTTTAAAAGGAAGAATTTTAATTATTAACTAAGTAATTTTAAAAAGTGTTTAAAGAATATCTCAAAAAAATTAATTATTTCGTTGTTTTAAAATTGTTTGAAGTATATTTAAATATTAATTAAGTTAGTTCATATAAGTTAATTATTATTTAAAGATTTATCAGTATTACTATTTTAAAGGGATAGATTATTCAATATTCAATATTATATAATAACTTTTATTTAAAAGAGTATTCGCCTAAGGTTTAACTTAGAAAATTATTATAGAAATTTCATAAGTATTATTTCGAAAAAATTTAAATAAAGTTTTCGGGAAGTAATGGTATACTCGCATGGCGAAATCGGAGGCAGTGAGTGCCTGCAGTTAAGTTTTGGATTTCTTTAGGATAGAGGCGTAACCATTGAGTTGTGAATCCACGGTTTGATACCGTAGTGGTACTTTCCAAATTATTTTAAAAGTTTCCAAATATCTTTGAAAAGAATAGTTTGTAAATATACTAAATTCGGTAAGAAAGTATATATTTTGGATAAAGAGACTTGATTTATTAAATTTAAATAAAATAATACTTAGCATTTTCGGTGGAAAAGAAAATATTTGGTTGAATGATTGTTTATTTGATAGGTAAATAACCGACTATCAAATCCGAACCTAAAATATAACTATGGGAATATCTGGGAGAAATACGGGAATTATATGGTACAGTTACCGTTCGAGGTGTTATACTGTACGTATAAACTCGTTTCGTTCTTCTAGGACGTTTATAAGGAAATCCGTCCACTAATGGTTAGGAGGTGATCTCCGATTTTATTTTCGTCTGTTTATTTCCTAAAAGAATCGGGGTTGAGTTTACCGGAAATAACGAACGTTGTTTCGAACAGACCGAGATCGGAAAAGTTATCCGAAAACCACTTCGATCCAACGAGAACGTTTTCAAGGTGAAAACAAGAGCATGGACTGGAGCAGTGAAGTGCAAGGGCTAATCGCTACTAATCATGAGGATTATTCCAAAATGGATGTAGTAGGAATAGTGCCTTCGGTTCCGTTCGGACCCAGAACGGACTTGTATGAGTGAATGCTATCAGTACATTGTCATCGGAGGATAATGAGCATTCTAAGTGAAAATTCCTTAAAAATGTAACCGTAGCCTCTAGCCTCATCAACCGGGAATGACTGAAAATCAGGGGGATGCAGCAAGGCTAAGTGGGTTGCACCTAATTAGGGTATGTTTATCACTTTTCTAGATACCCTCGGATATTATTTATTACTACGATATATGGAAGGAGCTCGAAAGAGGGTGGGAACACCCGTGGTGATAGCATATTCGGTCTATCCAAGTTAGGGATAGTCCGGTCTAGTATTGCAGGGGATCCCGACGTGGTCCTCAGTACGCTATTTCTAGACATGTACTGTGACAAGTGGTACCCCAGTGCCTAGTCCTTCGTATGGAATCCATTCTCCTATACGTGCCTTTGCGGTTTTGGTTGTAGAGCCTAGTATGCAGGATACTATAACAATTTCAGCTATTTGAATAAGTATTTGTACTTAGGCACCATTATAATATCGTATTATTTGATATGAAATGTTTTGGTTATCGTACGGTAAAAACCCATCGTGTTTATGTGTGGCGTGGTCTTACTAGATATCTTTGATTTTCAAAGAATTTTGAAAACTTTAATAATTCAAATTGAGTGTGTTTTCTCACATTGGTTTTCCAGACTGACTCGGGTGTAATTTTATTATAATGCTCGGGTCAGACCAAGTATTACAAATACAGGATAGTATGCTATGGAACTCAGGAGGTGAGCTGGATGGCGAAGACATATTTCACGTAACTGATTTTTACTCCGTTGTGTATGGTTGGCTGTATATTCAGCACTTGTGAGGACAAGTTATATAAATGTCCAATATTGAGTTGTTGATTTATTGTACTTTGATGATGTAACGTATAAATAACAGTTATAGTTATTTTTTTTGTATAAAGACCAGTTGTTATCTGTTATATATTGTTCCGCTGCGATTGTGAGATTCTGTGTTGTTATTTCTATTTTCTTTTACTACATCTTTCTTCTTTTCCATAATGATCTAGTTTTTCCAGCATTCGATTGCTCGGCATATAATACAGTGGACGTATTGATGTCGACTTTCGGAGGTTGAAAATCCGGTTGTGACATTTGGTATCAGAGCTGAAGGTTAAACGAGAACCTTGGCTCTAGTGGGAATTACTCATTAGAGATAGGGTCAGTAGCACCCTAGTATGAGTTTGAGTGTATTACTAGATATGAGCGGGTATTTGTCAGAGGATATAAAATCGTTTTATATTGTGTTGATTAGTTTGTTGAGTGGCTTATGGATTCTGGTCAATACGAGTAATTAACGTTATTGATAAGGATCTCTAAACACTTGAATAGAGAAATTCGACATAATATTGTTTTGAAATGGGGCAAATGAAATAATTTTACCCAAATTATTTTATATATAAAGAAATAATTTTTCAAAAAGTTACTATAATTGTATATGGTGTGCTTGGTTGCTAGGAAATGATAATATTAAACTATTATCATTGGTGTTATTGTGGTAATCGAAATAAAAGTTGATATGATAACCAAACGTTAAGAAATTAATTCATATAACAAAATGGAGTTTGTAAATATGAATTTGTAAATGTGATTTATAAATTGAAATGGAATGAAATCCAAGAGGAATATTTAAATATAGATTTAAAAGGATTTCAAAGTTGGAAAATTGGGAATTTAATTTTCCGTTGGATTTGAAAATGATTTTCGAGGTCTTGGAAAATAATGGTGATGTTATTTGGGAAATATTTTTGAATTTAAATATTTAAAATGGTTTCCAAAAGTGGAAAAAGTACTGAACTCACTTCGTTCGCTGGAAAATAATTTCGATGGTGATCGCGACATCATCGGTGTTCATTTTCGAGTTTCCAAGGGAGAATTGCTACCTTAAGGATTTGCATTGGAGTTTTGGTTTGGTAAAACTGATTTGATTTGGAATTCAAAGGGATGATTTGATATACCAAGGATTTTGGTATATATGATTTCAAAGATGATTTTGAAATACTTAAGTAATTGTTTAAACTCTGGAGTTTGATTTCCGTGTTTATAGAAATATGAGAAGATAAGTTTGAAAACTTATAAAATTTGAAATTTGATTTGGAGTGGAAATTAACTTGAACTAAGTTAAATAAGAGAAATTTGAAATCTAGCCTAAGTATGCTAAATGGAAAAAAAAGAATTATTGAAAATGGAATTTAGTGTGATTTGAAATAAAATTAGTGAATTGATGCAGCGCGATCTGCTTCTGATTTAAGTCGTTCCAAAATTTTAGGTCGTTCACGACCTAGTGAAGTTTTAGGTCGTTCACGACCTAAGGAACCTATAGGTCACTCACGAGTCAATTGCAAAGTTAAGGCATGCAAACGAGTCGACGAGTTAAAGGAACAGGCGCACGAACAACCTAACAAGTCAGGAGAAAAGGAGTTACGGCTTATCAAAGGTTTAGGTCGGTCACGACCTAAGGGGGAAGATTTAGGTCGACCATGACCTAACAGGGGAACAGAGGATGCGAGTTATGCGGGAGAAGATGGATCAGCGACCTATGATAATTCGCGACTCATAGCTAACGAGTTACGACTTAACTGCTTAGGTCGCAAGATCTTAAGTCGTTCCAGATCTTTAGGTCGGCCACGACCTAACTCATGCGCTTCAATAGGTCTCGAACAACCTAACTTACACCGGCCGCTTTTCTTAAGTCACTCAAGAGTTAACTCGGTAAGTCGCGTGCCACATTGTCTTTAAGTCGCGTGAAGATTCCTATTGCTGTGAAGTGATAAGTCGTTTGTGTCTAGGTCGTATGTCGTTGATATTATGTTGTAATGTGTTTGTATTTTTTTCTCTTTAAGTCGTAGGTCGGCACGAGTGTTAAGTCGGCTAAGGCGGGTGTGTGTTGTAAGTCGTAAGTCGTTAGGTCATGCCCGACCTAGGTGTTGTACAGATTTCAGTGTTGAGTTGTAACTTCTATAAATAGGCCGGTGGTGCCATTTGTAATAGTTAGTTGATTTGAATGAAAACTTTTGTTTGTTAGCTTTGTGCTTTCAATTACATTGGTAGTTGAGTGTGATCTCCTATCTCCACTTTCGGTTAATCGAGTGCGCTCGGTTCAACGACTGCTGAAGCCGATTCACGGTATCTAGTGCGCTAGATCAACGTACGAAGAATCGTAGATCTTTAAATACGGTATAGTGCGCTATCAACGTGTTTGGGATAGCTAGAATTCGGTATCTTTAGATCAACGAATTTGGGCCATTCAGTATTCTTCATTCCATCAATTGCTACTTTCACAGAATCATCATTTTGTTAATTCCGCTGCTGCATCATTTGGTATCAGAGCTAGACTTAGCCAATCATAGCTAAGCCGAGTCTTGGAGCCAATTTTATTTGAAGAATTTGAAAAGCTAATTGAAGCCGAACATCTTTTGGAGAAGTTGGTTGTTCATCGTGTTCATCGCAAGTTGCAACAAGTTTGGAGTTTTCGATCCTTTTCATTTTGGATCAAAGGTTGAAAAGTGTTTGAATTTTACGGGAGAGATTTGCGCGCCAAAGATTGAAGTAGAAGGCCGTGCATCATTTGGTATATTGAAGTGTTTGTGAAACTTTGAATCATGCCGCCAAGGAGAGCTAATCGACATCAAAATGTTGAAGATTTGTATAAGCGAGAGGATGTTGAACAAATGGAACAACACATAAGTAACAAATTCAATGAGAAGTTGGACGAAGGTATTGGGAGATTAGAGAAGCTCATGATGGATATGAATCAACCCCGAAGAAGAACATCACCAATTTCAAACCAAGGTGGAAACAGGTTTTCGCCATCGGTTTCGAGAGGAAGGAGAATATCGCCACAATCTCATCAAGGAAGAAGAAGTCATAGGGAATTCGAAGATGAACCATATCGAGATGATGAAAGACAAAGTAGAAGGAATATGCATGATCATAGAGATGTGGATGGACGGGATCGTTATCGAAGTACATCTGTTGTTGATGAAGATGGTGATAGAGGAAGTTTTCATTATCGAGATCATGGACAAGGACGAAATCGAGAACGAGATTTTGAGGATGATCATCGATGGGAGTCGGGGATGAAAACTGAAATTCCTGAATTCAAGGGTGGAATGCAAGCTGAGGAGTTTTTAGATTGGTTGTCTAATGTGGAGGAGATTTTTGACTTCAAGGAGGTTCCAGGACATCGTAGAGTGAAGTTGGTTGCTACAAGGTTGAGGGGTAGAGCTTTGGCGTGGTGGCAGCAAACCTCTTACACGTGAACGGATGGGAAAGTCAAAGATTGAATCTTGGGAAAAGATGAAGAAATTGATGAAAGCTACATTCTTACCTTACAATTATCAATCTCTTATGTATCAACGATTGCAGAACTTGAGATAAGGGACGAAGTCAGTGAATGATTATGCAGACGGGTTCTATCAGCTGATTGCGAGAAATGATATCATGGAGACGGAGGAGCAATTGACAGCTAGATTTGTTAGAGGGTTGAGAATGCAAATACAAGATATGGTGAACATGTTTGATCCCATATCTGTCGCTGAAGCACATCAAAAAGCTCTAGCTTGGGAGAAACAAGGAAGGAGAGGTGGTGGTGTGTTTACAAATTCTAACAATCCAATGAAAGGGGCTAGTAGCAGTGCGAATGTTTCGAAGGCTGTTGCAAAACCAGTTGTCAATGAAGTTGCTAAGACCAGGGTCAATAGTGGTATCAAATGTTTCAATTGTCAGGAGATGGGTCACAAAAGCAATGAATGTATGAAGCCAAAGAAACGAACGATGATTGCGGAGGTAGAGGAAGATGAGGTAGAAGCTGACTGTTCTAATTCACTACATGATGAGGAGGAAGAGAATGTGTCGGGTGATGAAGGGTATTCATTAATGATGAAGAGGTCGTGTTTAACACCAAAACAGGAGGAGGAAACTAGCTGGTTGAGGAGTAACATCTTTCAATCAACATGCACTATCTTGGGAAGGGTTTGCAAGTTTGTCATCGATGCGGGAAGCTGTGATAATATTATCTCTACAGAGGCTGTGAAGAAGTTATCATTGAAGACAGAGAAGCATCCGAAACCGTACAAGTTAGCTTGGTTGAGGAAAGGTGGGGAGGTGAAAGTTGGGCGAAGAGCTTGTGTGAATTTTTCAATTGGGAAGAAATACAAAGATGAAATTTGGTGTGATGTGGTAGATATGGATGTCTGTCATTTGTTGCTGGGAAGACCATGGCAGTATGATAGGGCGGTGCAACATGATGGGCGTACCAACAGTTACAGTTTTATGTTTGAAGGCATGAAAATTACTCTAGTTCCAAAGAAGCGACAACAAGAAGAAAACAAACTGGAGGAGATTGAAGAGCCGAAAACTTTATTATCTTTGAAGGATTTTGTTAAGGAAGTTGAAGAAGAGCCTGAAGTATTCTTGTTGATTGGACGCGAGAGTCATGAAGTGCTTGAGATTCTTGAAGAAGTTAAGCCAGTGCTGGGAGAGTTTGACGATGTATTTCCTGAGGAGCTACCAACGGAGTTACCACCGTTGAGAGACATTCAACATCAAATTGATCTTGTTCCAAGAGCTATGTTACCTCATAGACCACACTACAGAATGAGTCCAAAAGAGCATAAGGAGTTGAGAAGGCAAGTGGAAGAATTGCTTGAACAAGGGCATGTGCAGGAAAGTTTAAGTCCATGTGTTGTGCCAGCATTGTTAGTCCCGAAGAAGGATGGGACGTGGAGGATGTGTACTAATAGCCGAGCCCTAAACAAGATTACAGTGAGATATAGATTTCCGATGCCTAGGCTTGATGATTTGTTGGATTAGTTAAGCGGAGCTACTGTATTTTCGAAAATTGATTTGAAAAGCGGTTATCATCAAATTCGGATCAGACCAGGGGATGAATGGAAAACAGCATTCAAGACTCGCGAGGGGTTATACGAATGGCTGGTTATGCCATTTGGTCTTTCAAATGCACCGAGTACATTTATGCGGGTGATGAATCAGATTTTTAGACCATTCATTGGGAAATTTGTAGTGGTGTATTTTGATGATATTCTGATATATAGTGGAAGTCCAGAAGAACACTTGCAACATCTGAGAGAAGTGTTGATGGTACTGCGATAGGAACAATTTTATGCTGCAACGAAGAAATGCGTGTTCATGATGCAGAGTGTTTTATTTTTGGGGTATGTTATATCGGGAGGAGGTATACAGGTGGATCAGAATAAAGTTGAAGCAATCAAAAATTGGCCACAACCCAGGACGATTACAGAAGTTAGAAGCTTTCATGGTTTGGCGTCATTCTACCGAAGGTTCATTCCACACTTCAGTAGCGTGATGGCACCAGTTACTGATTGTATGAAGGGAAAGCAATTTTTATGGTCGGAGGAAGTAGGATTTGCTTTTGAACGGATCAAGGAGCTTTTGACGACAGCACCAATTCTAATCTTGGCAGACTTTCAGTTGTTGTTTGAATTGCATACTGATGCATCGAAGGTTGGAATTGGAGGGGTATTGAGTCAGAAAGGTCGTCCTATTGCATATTTCAGTGAGAAGTTATCGGGAGCAAAGATGAGATATAGTACATATGATATGGAATTTTATGCTATCGTGCAAGCTATCAAACATTGGAGACATTATTTGTTTCATAAAGAATTTGTTTTATATACTGATCATGAGGCATTGAAGCATATGCAGGGACAGGACAAGATTGCTGCTAGGCATGCTTCGTGGATTGCATACTTACAACAATTTACATTTGTGGTGAAGCATAAATCAGGAATTACGAACAGAGTGGTAGATGCATTGAGCAGAAGGAATCATGTGTTGACTACAATGAAGGTTGAAGTGACAAGGTTTGATGTGTTGCCAGAATTATTTGTCGATGATCCTTACTTTGCAAAGTTTGTTAATGAAGTCAAGGAGGGAAAGACGGATGAGTTTGTAATGGTGGATGGTTTTCTTTTTAAAGGAAATCGATTATGTATACCGGAGTGCAGCTTACGAATGAAGATTGTGAAGGAGTTGCATGAGGAAGGTCATGTAGGGAGAGACCGTACATTATAGTTGATTTCGCAATCATATTTTTGGCCTACTATAAGAAAGGAGGTTGAATGATTTGTGGAGAGATGTCATATTTGTCAAGTGTCTAAAGGGACAGCGACGAATGCGGGATTATATATACCATTACCTGTGCCGAATAAACCGTGGGTTGATCTCAGTATGGATTTTGTTTTGGGGTTACCTAAAACTCAGAGGGGGAATGATTCGATATATGTTGTAGTGGACAGGTTTTCGAAGATGGCACACTTCGTAGCATGTAAGAAGACAGCGGATGCCGTCCGTGTTGCTCAATTGTTCTTTAAGGAGGTGTATAGATTGCATGGGCTACCTGAATCAATTGTTTCAGATCGGGAAACTATATTTCTAAGTCATTTTTGGCTAAGTTTGTGGAAGATGTTTGGAACAAAACTGAATTTTAGTAGTGCCTATCATCCGCAAACAGATGGGCAGACGGAAGTGGTAAACAGATCATTGGGAAATTTGTTACGATGTCTTGTGCAGGATAACTTGAAGAGTTGGGATATGAAATTATGTCAGGCAGAGTTTGCACATAATCACGCTGTTAACCGTAGTACGGGTTTCAGTCCGTTTCAAGTTGTATACTCAGCTAGTCCGAAGGGTCCGTTGGATTTGACGACAATACCAATACCGAAGGGGACAGTTAAACGGGCTGTTGATTTTGTTGATGGATTGGCAGAATGTCATAAAATCGTTCAGGAACGATTGGAGAGAGCAAATGAAAAGTATAAACGATCTGCGGATTTGAAGCGAAGAAGCGTTGAATTTAATGAAGGAGATTTGGTATATGTTGTACTAACGAAGGATCGTTTTTCCGTGGTAACGTACAATAAATTGAAAGCTCGAAAAATCGGTCCAGTGGAAATTTTGAAGAAAATCAATGAGAATGCATATCAGTTGAGATTGTCGGATAATGTTCATACGTCTGATGTTTTCAATGTCAGATATTTGATTCCGTATCATGGAGATGAGACTGTTGTGGAAGAAGAAAGTGCAAATTCGAGGTCGAATTTTTGTCAACAAGGGGAGGATGATGCAGCGCGATCTGCTTCTGATTTAAGTCGTTCCAGAATTTTAGGTCGTTCACGACCTAGTGAAGTTTTAGGTCGTTCACGACCTAAGGAACCTATAGGTCGCTCACGAGTCAACTGCAAAGTTAAGGCATGCAAACGAGTCGACGAGTTAAAGGAACAGGCGCACGAACGACCTAACAAGTCAGGAGAAAAGGAGTTACGGCTTATCTAAGGTTTAGGTCGGTCACGACCTAAGGGGGAAGATTTAGGTCGACCACGACCTAACAGGGGAACAGAGGATGCGAGTTATGCGGGAGAAGATGGATCAGCGACCTATGATAATTCGCGACTCATAGCTAACGAGTTACGACTTAACTGCTTAGGTCGCAAGATCTTAAGTCGTTCCAGATCTTTAAGTCGGCCACGACCTAACTCATGCGCTTCAATAGGTCGCGAACGACCTAACTTACACTGGCCGCTTTTCTTAAGTCGCTCAAGAGTTAACTCGGTAAGTCGCGTGCCACATTGTCTTTAAGTCGCGTGAAGATTCCTATTGTTGTGAAGTGATAAGTCGTTTGTGTCTAGGTCGTATGTCGTTGATATTATGTTGTAATGTGTTTGTATTTTTTTCTCTTTAAGTCATAGGTCGGCACGAGTGTTGAGTCGACTAAGGCGGGTGTGTGTTGTAAGTCGTAAGTCGTAAGTCGTTAGGTCGTGCCCGACCTAGGTGTTGTATAGATTTCAGTGTTGAGTTGTAACTTCTATAAATAGGCCGGTGGTGCCATTTGTAATAGTTAGTTGATTTGAATGAAAACTTTTGTTTGTTAGCTTTATGCTTTCAATTAAATTGGTAGTTGAGTGTGATCTCCTATCTCCACTTTCGGTTAATCGAGTGCGCTCGATTCAACGACTGCTGAAGCCGATTCATGGTATCTAGTGCGCTAGATCAACGTACGAAGAATTGTAGATCTTTAAACATGGTATAGTGCGTTATCAACGTGTTTGGGATAGCTAGAATTCGGTATCTTCGGATCAACGAATTTGGGCCATTCAGTATTCTTCATTCCATCAATTGCTACTTTCACAGAATCATCATTTTGTTAATTCCGCTGCTGCATCATGAATGAACTAATTAATTAAATTAGTAAGTTAAACAGATTTGAAATTGAATTTGATTGGAAATAAATTAGTAAATGGAAGGTAAATTGAGCTCAAATGGAATTGAAAATTTAATTTGAATAGAAATGGATATAAACCAAAGTGATGAAGTGGAAATAAACATAAGAGTTTTGTATAAAATGTTTATAATAGACTTAAGAAATTGATGGTGAAGTTCTTAAGTAAAATTGGTTTTGGGAAATATATTGAGTAAGTATTTGAATGAAGATTAAATAAAAGTTGAGTAAAAGAATAATTGTGAATAAGTGAATGGAAATTAAAATAAATGTGAATAAAAAGAATTGGGTTCGCTAATAATCAATTGGAAATTAATACGTAAGTTGTACATATATTATTTTATACGCATAACGATTTGATCCAGATTCGAGCACAGAATTTCGAGATAGTTCATATCGATTCGAGTCAGGATTTCGCATTCGATTTTCGACGGCGAACCTTGGATATGGATTTTTGATCGATTCTGGAATTCTCTATCATAGTATACGACTATGAAAGGAGAATGACAATTTCTGATCAAGGAACTAGATCTGAGTCCGCACTAGAGAGTCATGTGAACGATACTAGTCCGAAAGTGAAATTGTGTGATCGAGCGAGCGATCAGATTTGGTATTGCATACGGATGATATATGTACATCGTACGGGATTTGGTGAAATAAATATTTGTAATTGAAAATGCTGAATAAAATGATTTTGAATTAAATGATCGAATATTATGGGTAAGTAAGGTGCAGGTAATTAAAAGAAAAAGCTAAATTAATGTCTTCGATTTCAGAATTAAAATTTGATTGCCCAACAAAAAGGTACATGTTTAAATTGTTGTATGAAATTGATGATTTTCTGATTAAGCCACTTGGCTTTTGTTTTCTTTTGATGATGTGGGCCCGTAGTGGCGTTTTGTAGTTTTTCGGATCTTGCCACGCAAAGGAGACGCTGGCGAAATTTTTTGAAAATTTAAGGAGTTAGTAAAATTTTGAAGAAATTTTGATAATTTAAAATTTGGTTTTAAAATATAATTTGAATGATTAAGGGGATAATATTAGTTGTAATTTATGGATGAAATTGGAGATTTGTGATAGTGATAATGTGGTTTAAATAGATTGATCTTGGAAAAGTTTTTTTAACTAATTGGTTTTGAAATAGTAAACGGGTTTTGGACCATTCTTCTTACCCAGCAATTTCGAGGATGAAATTCTTATAAGAGGGGAGGAATGTAACAACCCAGAATTTTGGATATTTGAAATTGGAATATTTAATTAATTTTAAATATTTAAAAGTTAAATTTTAACTTGAATTTCAAATATAACCATTTATTGGATAATTAAATTATTGAATTTAATAATTAGAAATTGGTTAAAATAGTGAATCTTCAGTTTTAAGCTTGTTAAATTAATTTAAAGGCTTATAACGTTTGGAGCTATCGTTTGGCCGTACGGGATTTAAACGTGCTTAAATTAATATCGAAACTCAATATAATAATTAGGTCCAAAAAGCTATTTTCTCCATACTATCGAATTAGTACTCGAAACATTTTCCATTGCGTTCAGAATAGGAATATAACATGATAAACGCCTAGCGGCACGCCTCGATAGGGGTTCAAAATTTTAGGCTTCTTTTAAATGAGATATTTGAAATTAAAAGAATATTTCAAATCGTTTAAGTTAATCCTACCGTATATTATTTCCAATCAGAAGTGATTATTGCTTCTACCATACGCTTCTCTCTCCCCTCCTTTTAAATCATGCGTCTCCCTCCCTCTTTTTTTTTAAAAAAAAGAGAGCACAACACTGTAAACAAAAAAATGAAGTTAGAAATTGCAACTACCTCTTTTACCTTCCTATGGCAATTCCAAAATCAAATTTAAGGCTTCGAGAAAAAAAAAGGGGATATGTGAACGAAAAATCACAGCTTCCTACTTTGATTTTCGATTTGGAGGATGCGGATGCTCGCGAGTGGAGGGGAGGTAGTCACGGTCTGGGAGGCTCGATGGACGTGGGTTCGAACTCGAGATGCACTGGTGTGTGTGGGTTAGGGCGGCGATGCAAGCGGGTCGAAGGCAGCATCGGTGATGGAGGCAGCGACGCACGACATTATCATGGTCGATGGCGAGGTGGAGATGGGGGGTTCGGCGTTCGAATTGAAGTGGAAGTCAAGTTCGACGGCAATGTAGTCGAGGTGAAAGTCAGGCAACTGGAATTCGAGCGAGGGCGGGATGTAATCGAATTCGAGCAGAAGGGAGGAGAAGAGGAAGCTAGGTGAGACTCGTAGGCTCTAGCGTAGGTAGGGGAGGCTCGGGGCGACTCGAAGTGATGATTTGGTGGCCTCTAGCACAGCCAAGCAACGGCGATGGCGATAAAGTCGCATGCGTTCGTTCGAACTGGTGTTGAGTCGCGATGGGAGGAAACTGTTCATTTTGGGTTGATCGATTTTGGGTTGGGCCTCGTGATAGTGGTGAGGCTTTAATATTAATTAATTTAAAATTGTTTAAGTATATGTGCTAAAATTTCAAAATACAGTAAATTTCTCATTCAATGTTTTAATCCAACACAGTTAGTCGAGTTGGATTCATAAAAAGGTTAGCTATGCAATAAAATCAGTTTGATTTTAGAAGAACCTGAGCGCGAAAGCGATAGAAAATAAATGTGAGTTAATCTCACTCAATTTTAGATTATCATAATTAATTTTAAATAGTTAAAATTAATTATTAATTGATAGAATTGATAAATTATTATCAGTTGGATGTGATATTATATATAGTAGTAGATATATATTGAAGTGATTGATATTCCCGTAGATATATAGCGGATGAGACCCTTTGCGCCCCGCATAATAGCGGATGACCCTATATTCTGCGATATCACCTTCGAAGTGGGATTGGTATTTTATATTGTATTAACATCTGTGGATGCAGGCAAACAGGTTGGAGGGATCTAATTGGATTCCTCAAAAATGTTGAATTTATTTCATATATTGATATATGATTTGTTTGGATAATCTGTGATAGATTATAGTGTGATTTGAATGTATTGGATGCTATGGTAGTTTGGCTTAGATTTTGGTATTTTTAAATACCAATGATAAATGTTTTAAATTTGGAAACAAATCAAGAAGGAAAATTTGAAGTAAAAATATTTATAGTGAAATTTGAATTTTTTAAAGGAAATGAATTTGGGAAAAATAAATAGCTGGAGTTTAAAATTTGTACTTGATAATTTCAAAATATGAAAAAAAGAGATTTTGAAACAATGTAAATAAAGGATTTTAAATAATAGAACTTAAACGATATTGTTTAAGTACAAAAGGATTTATTTTTAAATTCGAGATTTAAATAGTTGGGAGAATAAAAAGGAAAATTTGAAAATAAAATATGGAATTGTTATACAAGATTTTGAATAAGATTTAAAATTTATGAAATGGAAGTGGAATTGGAATTAGTTGGGTTTTTGGAATATAGTTGGGTTGATTAAAAAATTGTTTTAAAAATGGAATTTAATTTAGAAATCGATTTAAAATCTATTAAGTGTTGTGAAACCGTTATAAACGGGAAATGAGACTATTGAATTTATAAACGAAGTTTATAAATAAAGTGAAATAATTATCAACAGATAAATTGAAATTATAAATTCACGGTGAGGATTTATAAGGAGCTGGGTAAATCGGTTTAAAAATAAATGGTAGATTTATTTTTAGAGATGTGGAAAGGGGATTTACGGAATTGGGACGTAAATTAAATTGGGAATAAATCGAGAGAGATTTCAAAATATTAGACCAGTTATATTGGAATTGGAAAATATGTTTTATCGAGGAATTGGTTTTGTTTTGAAAGGAAGGATTTTTAATTATTAACTAGGGAATTTTAAAAAGTGCTTGAAGAATATCTCAGAAAAATTAATTATTTAGTTGTTTTAAAATTGTTTGAAGTATATTTAAATATTAATTAAGTTAGTTTATAGTAAGTTAATTATTATTTAAATATTTATCAGTATTACTATTTTAAAGGGATAGATTATTCAATATTCAATATTATATAATAACTTTTATTTAAAAGAGTATTCGCCTAAGGTTTAACTTGGAAAATTATTATAGAAATTTCATAGTATTATTTTAAACAAAAATTAAATAAAGTTTTCGGGAAGTAATGGTATACTCGCATGGCGAAATCGGAGGCAGTGAGTGCCTGCAGTTAAGTTTTGGATTTCTCTGGGGTAGAGACGTAACCATTGAGCTGTGAATCCATGGTTTGATACCGTAGTGTTACTTTCCAGATTATTTTAAAGGTTTCCGAATATATTTGAAAAGAATAGTTTGTAAATATGCTAAATTCATTAAGAAAGTATATATTTTGGATAAAGAGATTTGATTTATTAAAATTAAATAAAATAAGACTTAGCGTTTTCAATGGAAAAGAAAATATTTGGTTGAATGATTGTTTATTTGATAGTTAAATAACCATCTATCAAATCTGGACCCAAATTATAACTTTGGTAATATCTAGGAGAAATACGGGAATTATATGGTACTGTTACCGTTCGAGGTGCTATACTGTACGTATAAACTCGTTTCGTTCTTCCAGGACGTTTATATGGAAATCCGTCCACTAACGGTTAGGAGGTGATCTCCAATCTTATTTTCGTCTGTTTATTTCCTAAAAGAACAGGGGTTGAGTTTACCGGAAATATCGAACGTTGTTTCGAAGAGACCAGGATCAGATAAGTTATCCAGAAACCACTTCGATCCAACGAGAACGTTTTCGAAGTGAAAACAAGAGCATGGAGTCGAAGATGGAGCAATGAAGTGAAAGGGCTAATCGCTACTAATCCTAAGGATTATTCCAAAATAGATGTAGTAGGAATAGTGCCTTCGGTTCCGTTCAGACCCAGAACGGACTTGTATGGATGAATGCTATCAGTACATTTTCATTGGAGGACAATGAGCATTCTAAGTGAAATTCCTTAAAAAGGAAATCGTAGCCTCTAGCCTCATCAATCGAGAATGACTGAAAATCAGGGTATGTTTATCACCTTTCTAGATACCCTCAGATATTATTTATTACTACGATATATGGAAGGAGCTCGAAAGAGGGTGGAAACACCCGGGGTGATAGCATATTCGGTGTATCCAGGTTAGGGATAGTTCGGTCTTGTGTTGAAGGGGATCCAGGCGTGGTCCTCGGTACGCTGTTTCTAGACATGTATTGTGACAGGTGGTACCCTAGTGCCTAGTCATTCGTATGGAATCCATTCTCCAATACGTGCCTTTATGGTTTTGGTTGTAGAGCCTAGTATGCTGGAATTTAATTAATGTAACAATTTCAGTTATTTGAATAAGTATTTGTGCTTAGGCACCATTATAATATTTGAGGATTTTATATGAAATGTTTTGGTTATCGTAAGGTAAAAACCCGTCATGTTTCTATGTGGCGTGGTCTTACGAGATACCTTTGATTTTCAAAGGATTTTGAAAACTTTAATAATTCAAATTGAGTGTGTTTTCTCATGCTGGTTTTTCAAACTGACCCGGGTGTTATTTTATTATAATGCTAGGGTCAGACCGAGTATTACAGATCCAGGATAGGATGCTATGGAACTCAGGAGGTAATCTGGATGGCGAAGACGTATTTCGCGTATCTGGTTTTTATTCCACTGTGTATGGTAGGCTGTATATTCAGCACTTGTGAGGACAAGTTATATAACTGTCCAGTATTGAGTTGTTGATTTATTGTACTCTGATGATGTAATGTATAAATAACAGTTATAGTTCTTTTTTTGTATAAAGACCGGTTGTTATCTACTATATATTGTTCCGCTGCGATTGTGAGATTCTGTATTGTTATTTCTATTTTCTTCTACTACCTCTTTCTTCTTTTCCCTAACGATTTGGTATTTCCAACATTCGATTGCTCGGCATGTAATATAGTGGACGTATTGATGTCGATTTTCGGAGGTCGAAAATCCCGGTCGTGACACTTTTTTTTCAAAAGGGAACTTTTCAAATCAAGGGGAAACTTTCCAAAATATTTTCCTTCTCAAAAATTTTGATAAATCAAGCCACACTTTCAACGTAGTCAGAATTCGATTATGCGCCAAATGCATAAACCAAATTTCAAAATTCTACAACTAATCTCTATCCAAGAATTTGACATTTTATTTTAAAATGTCAACACGTCTATTGTACAAGAATTTTAGCTTTTAAGGAACATGAGTAATGACCAGTGATATCAAAACAACTTTATCATGTCCTTTGCTAAAATTTCCAACAATTCTAAATTTCCAATCTTATATTGCATTTGCTATTAGTTAAGTGTCTTTATGAGATTCCTATATTTATATTGTTTCTCTACTATGCATACATATATGATCAGTTCGCATATCCAGAACTAGTAACACAGAAAATGAATAGAAATTCATAATATCGTGCATGCATTTTATAAGAGACAACTAACAGTTTTACAACCCAACAACCCAAAAGAAAAGAACAGATGCTGGAAATGTAAAGACAACAATCCTAAATAAAACACCACTGAAGAACTGTGAGAAGGCCTCACTCCGCAGTTGGAGTTCAAGCCATTTCCGCGACCGCGAAATGGTCGTAGCATGGCGGCTACGCACCCATTCTCACGTCCATGGCGTTGCTGCTCCGTCTAAATCTCTCGGAGCTCTGTCTGAACCTATTAGATAGCATCAAGCTCAGGACTCATGTATCCCTCGGTGCCTTGCGCTATCCCTTACTGCTGGTGTTGCGGCTCTAGTGGTGGTACAGGTGGTGCGGTAGGCAGCGAAGGAATTTCCATCCTCTTAATGGTGGTCTGGTCGATGGTGGGAGGTACCTTCTTTACTACTAGCTCTCCGCTCAAATTTACCTCGTAATGCCTAAACATTCGAGTGAGAAAGTGGCAATATGAAAACTGAGTCCTTGGGTTAACAACTCCTTGATAGACCATATGGAGCATCAAGACACGAGCCCAATTGATGGCTACGCCGCCAATTATAGCATGGGGGACTTTCCGCACTGAGGTATAGATCTAGTCAAGACTCTCCGTCTTTGGAATGATGTTGTGCTAAATGATGCGCATGACAAGACGGGTCAACGGTCACAAATTGTCGATCCTCCAATCACCGACATTTCCAGAAAAGATCCGCTGAAGAATCTTAGGGTCAGCCATCTCAATGTCATCCAAATCTGCATCTACTGCAGATATCTCCAAAATTCCAGCAAGATCATCATTTGACACCTTAATTCGAGCTCTCTTCAGCTCAGACTCAATGTAGCTGTTGCCATCATCAAAATTATGCGCCATCTTTGCTTGGAAAAATGGACCCAGCATGGGTAATATTCCCGCTCATAAGTCTCGAAGCAGAGGATCGGTGCAAGTCCTGCCATGAATAAAAGCTCTTCAAGCCTGAGAGTGGCGAAATATCTGAACTACACTAGTCGCCCGTGAAGGAAATCATAGTCCGTGGTTCTAAGATAGGTGACGATCTTCCATTCGCTCCAGTCAAGCCAAGCGGCTTCTTCCGAAGTGAGGCTGGGATTACGAAAAGAAGAGCCACCGATATGTGGCGGTGTCATGGTCTAAGAGGAGGTTGGACAAGGGAGAAAAGGGTTTAGATCTGGAGTAGTGGTGGGGCAAGACCTAACGCGCAAGAATTTTTGCATCGATTTGGTGGAGGAACGGAGGAGAGAGGCCTTGGTTAACCGGAGGAAAGGGGGAGGTGGAATTGGGTGCGGCTAAAAATTAAAGAAGAGGAAGAGAGTGAGGGGGATGCGGCGGCTGAAGGTTTGGACGTGACTTATAGTCACATTCCAATTTCAGGTTCGGCCTTAATCCACCTAGCGGTCGACCACTACTTTGTCAACCGATCAATCGCTGGCCCAGATTTGGACGAGGCCAGAACCAGGACCCAAAAGGGCCGGATAAATTATATAATATTCTTATAACCATTCCGCACACCATCTTCAGCTTAGTCTATCCAAAAATATTCTGCTTTCCACATAACGGTATAAACCTTACCATGTAGATCCTTCCTTGGCAAGATTACAGTAGCCTTAGCAAAACTGTTGCGACCAACAATACTTCTAAAAACCCAAAAATATTCCAGGTGCTATGTCATTCCTATTTCGCATGGAAATAGTTCTTCCAACAACTAGTGGGTTTGACGACACTTCAAACTACATACCCCAAATAAAATTGAACGTTATTTCTATTTTGTCCGTACCTTAAAGAGAAAATATAAAAGCCCTCGATTTTATAAACCGAAAAATCATTGAGCTAAATATATGCTCCTTTATACTTGTTTCTAAATAACAGAAACTTTTTCATACTAAAACTTCTCTCAAAAGTTAAACTTATAAATAAATATTTTAGGGTTTCTAAATACCTTTTTAAAACTTAAATTTCCCAAATTGAAAAAATATTTTCATGCAAAAAATCAATATCAAGCGTTTACTGGTATATATATCTAAATATTCAAGGATTTAGAGAATTAATCTTTTATAAACTAAAAATCACTTAACACGACCAAATTAGTGGTATATGTGTTTCTTTGAAAATTATAATTCCAAAACTTTCCTAAATCAAAATTTCCAAAATAAGTTCTTGGGAAAAGAAATCCTTTGAAAACCCCTTTTTCAAAAATCTAAGCGATTTCCAAAATATACTGTATAAAAATTCTCCAACTATTTTTAGACTAAGGAATTGACATTAATTATTCAAATAAAAAAATCGGTTTTCCATCAAAGTGGTGACCAATGAATGCACCCTAGCATTTCTTTCGGACAATTGCGACACACAGAATCTAATCACCCATTCACCTGGAATAATTGCGTGTCTCCGACCGGAACTCAAAGTCCTAAATCACAAGGTAGCTAGAACCACAACCATCAAGTTGAACACCTCCAATCTCCGAGATTCATCCATATGTAATACTCATGCTCTTTATTAATAGCGCTTTACGCATTGCCAGAACTCCGTGGAGTACTTCGAAGTCAACGTGAAAATCTTAGCTCTAGGATATTTTGAACTCATAATTGTTTTGCCCATTCCTTCGGAGTGGAACTACAACTACTACTATAGTTGAAACTCTTAGAATCTAGCGTAAGCATATAGTATTACTAGTTAGGAAAGTACAAATGTGTTCTTTCAATTTCTTCTAACTACTGACCTAGAGCTCTGATACCAAATGTAACAACCCACACCTTAATGGGCCCAAATTTCGAAAAAAATCGAAACCCAAGTCCATCAAAGCACAGATCATTTGATTTGGTGCCTGCAAATAAGCATAAGCATTATCACAGATTGATAGAAATCTAAACTCACGGTAGAAACAATAATAGGATAAGAATACTAACTACCTTGAAATTAATGGTATTCCTTGGATAGCAGATTGTCACATCAGCATCAAGTAGAGAAGACTCTCCAACAACAAAGCACATATAGCTCTGGTGACTAGTTCATCTAAATCTATCATGTGGGTTGTAATGAGAAGGCAGGTTAGGACAATGTCATGGTGACTGGACAAATATAAATTGTCCATAACATAAACTTATACTGATAGGTTTCCATTTAATTGTTATTTTCATCAAAGTTAGCAACTCTAATCTAACCTTGCATTGTGCACAGGATTACATACTCATCCCATCCCAAGGTACGAAATATTAATGAAGCTAAATCAACTACCCAATACTTCCAAACCCATTAGCCACTTAATACTTCTAAATATGAAGCGGGCTTCTATAATACTTTTGAAAGAGAAATAGGCAGACTCTGTCATTCACGACCTTAGTTGAGGTAAACCCCGTCATTTAAGACCTATTCCCAAGGTGGTTTCTTAACAATATTGTCAATGGTCAGTGAGTCATAGCTACAAGACATTTAACCAGTATTTAAGGCTTTTGACATTTAATGTCCAACTATTACCACATTTATTGCTGATAAAATTGTACTCATGTAATAAATAGTACTCAAGCCACTTAATACCTTTTTATTAGAAAATAGGCAGACTATGGTCATTTAGACCTTAACTAAGACAGACCCCGTCATTTAAGACATATACCCAAGGCGTGCTCCTATATGGTACTATTATTATTTCGGATTTAGCAATGTAAGAGACTATACCCAAGCCAATTAGTACTTCCAAGTGCAAAATAGGTAGACCTCGTCATTTAAGACCTAATTCCAGAAGCATGCTCCTCAATGGTATTATCTAGTTGTCATTACTTGGAAATCTCATTGGGCTACTTAATACTTCTTTTATAGGAAAGTGGAGGACTTTATAGTCACTTAAGACCCCAAACCTGAAGCGAACCCTTCCCGAGATATCCATTTGTGCTCTTTAATTATAAATATGGCATATCATTAAGTTACTTCTTTCGATAGGGAGGCGGACCTTTCAATCACTTAAGAGCTCAATGCTGAAGTGGATATCTCTAATCTTCACGGGTTTCCATTTAATTGTTATGTCCATCAAAGTTAGCAACTCTAATCTAATGTTGCATTGCACACACGATTACATACTTATCCCTTGCCAAGATACGAAATATTGGTGAAGCCACATCAATCACCCAATACTTCCAAAACCATTAGCCACTTAATACTTCTAAATATGAAGTGGGCTTCTATAATAATTTTAAAAGAGAAATAGGCAGACTTTGTCATTTACGACCTTAATTGAGATAGACCCCGTCATCTAAGACCTAATCCCAAGGTGGTTTCCTTCCAATGTTGTCAATGGTCAGTGTGTCCTAGTTACAAGACCTATAACTGCTATTTAATGCTTTTGACATCTATTGTCAAACTATTACCGCATCTATTGCCGATAAAATTATAGTTATGTAATAAATAGTACCCAAGCCACTTCATACCTTTTTAGTTGAAAATAGGCAAACTCTGGTCATTTAAGACCTTAACTAAGGCAGATCCTATCATTTAAGACATATCCCCAAGGCGTGCTCCTAAATAGTACTATTATTATTTCGGCTTTAGCAATGTAAGAGATTGTACCGAAGCCATTAAATATTTCCCAGTGGAAAATAGTTAAACCTCGTCATTTAAGACCTAATTCCAGAAGCGTGCTCCTCAATGGTACTATCTAGTTGTCATTGCTTGGAAATCTCATTGGACTACTTAATACTTCTTTTATAGGAAAAAGGAGGACTTTATAGTCACTTAAGACCCCAAACCTGAAGCGAACCCTTCCCGAGATATCCACTTGCTCTCTTTAATTATAAATATAGCATCTCATTCGGTTACTTCTTTCGGTAGAGAGGCGGACCCTTCAGCCACTTAAGACCCTCTGTTTGTCCATAAAATCCTAACGGACATTTCCTAAGACATTTATGTATGATTACTAATTTCAAATTAGTAACCTTTTATATCTATTCCATTTTTATCAGTCCTATTAATCCATTTACCCTATTAATTTATTGCAACTTCCACATTTATTACCATTTATTGGAGTTACAATCTTTTATATTCTTTTCTTATTAGTTAATTATCCTAAATGTGAATATTACGTGCAAGCGTGGTTATTAGCTTTTTATTTTATTATTATAAGCGCGATAATTACGTACAAATATTTACCTTTATTAAGTATGTTCTAGTTATATCTTTACTAGAATATACTTTTCCATATTAAATTGTTGGAATTATATCTAAAAATATTATCTGTTATTATTTCCAAGAATTAGTCCATAATAGAAGATTTAACTTTAAAATATAAAAGATTATGTCGTTTGAAATACAAGGAATAATCATTTCTTTTTATTACTAAAATAGACAGTGTAAATACAATGAATTCATACTTTACACATCTCTCTCTTTCTATTTGCATATATTCCTTGTTAGATAAAACGTTGTATCTTTCTAAAAGGGAAAGAAATCAAACTAATTAACAAATATTAAACGGTTCTAAATTCCAGCAACTCCAAATATAGAAAAGTCTATATTCTAACAAGATTAGGGTAATAATCCAAATTTATAACATTCTTATACAACCTATTTCAGATCTGGAATAAATTTCACTTAAATTAATATTTTAAATTCATACTTTTAGGACTAATTTCTAGATCAGGTTGTATAAAATGCTAAATCAATTTATAAACAAGAATATATACGTGATATTTATTATATTCAGATCGTATTCAATTCGTTGCCTATAACTCATATACAATTAGCCAATTAGGCATAAAAATAAAATAAACGCCAACAGGATAATTTTCACGTTATAACAATCTATAAAAATTCTTACTCACCTTCTAAAAGTGATCCAAATCTTCAGATCTAAAGTAGAACCTTTGATTCATCTCCAAATCCTTTTTAATCCAAGAGATATGTATGAAAGGGTATATATACATTAGAATTATAGATCTGAGAAGATATTTGGGATTGGAAGAGAAAATAGATACAGATATATATATATATATATATATATATATATATATGAATTACCTCGAATACGCATATTGTTGATTCTCTTCTCCTTTTTATTAGATTTATACTCTTCTTCGATTTGTATGAATATAGATACAAATATCTTATCTTTTAAAATTTAGAAAGAAAATGGAGATGAAGAAATGGCAAAGCTTCACTACTGCTTTTAGAAAAAATATGAGAAGAGAAGGGAGGGCTAAGTAGGGATGGAAATGGGGCAGGTAATATACAGGGAATGCATCTTCCACCCTAATCTCCGCAACTCATTTATGCCCCCCATCCCCGCCCAACCTCGTTTAATACCCATCGGATTCGCGTAGGGGAATACCCATCAGATATGGGGAACCTATTGGGTACCCATTAAGGCAAGATGAAGAAAAAAAGTAATAAATAAAAATAAATGGCAAAACAAAAGTTTTAAATTTAAATCAAACAATATTAATTATACTTCATAATCCCTAAAAGATAAAAGATAGGCCTTTAAGTTTGAAACAAAAACCATAACCAACCATATAGTCATAATTTCATAACTCTTAATAATTTAGAAAGTAGACAAATCATAAGTAGCAAAATAAAACTAAAATAGTCACGGGGTCGGTTAATTTTTTCTTTATATATATAAATATATATATAGACACACACATGTTAAAATAATAAACAGAAACTATATATACCGAGGTCGGATATGGGGCGAATAGTATCACCCCCGTACCCGCCCCAGCCTCGTTTCGGGTATTGAAGTCATTCCTTACCACCGCCCCATTACCCACCAAGTCGGGGAATCCCCGCCCGATTAGGGGCGGGTACCCGCGGGTACCCATCCCCTCAGATAAAATTTCCATCCCTAGGGCTAGACCAGAATTTATAGGTGCTAGAATCAACTAGAACCGTTAGATCGAAATATATTAAATTTGGACCGTTGCGGCCTATGTTTACTAGAGCTGCCAGGTCGCTACTGATCGGCTACCCTTGGGTGACCGGTCGACCGCTGGGGGTCGACCACCCCTGATGATGGGTCGGCCTATGGGCCCGGTTAATTAATATAAAAATGTTATTATTTCTTATTTTATTATTTTCGTTCCAAATTCGTTTTCCTCCGTAACTTCTTCGTTTTAACTCCAATCACAATACTCGAAATATGAAATTTTCTCAGACTTTCGCCACGAATGCAATAGTGAAAGTTTCATGGTCAAATTCCATCATTTGCACAAATTCAATTTTCGGTGCCTAATTAATTAACTAACTATCTAATTAAATAACTAACACCAATGGGGTGTTGCACAAGGGCTGCTCGCTACTAATCCTCGGGGTGATTCCCGACAAGATGTACTAGGGGAGTGCCTTCGATTTGTCCTATTCTTGGACAACTTGTATGGATGAATGTCTAACAACGCATTTCTAAAATGCACGAACATTGAGTTTTAAAAACGTACATCTGTTTGGTGGTGTAGGAGGCAACTCTCATATACTTAACACCCTTCTTTGAGACATACGAGCTCAGAGGTTGTACATTTGTGGAAATCAATAGTGTATGATGGAACTGGCAATGTGGTATTCAAGTGAAATGTGTGTTATGAGAAAGGTAATCATTACCTCGAGCCTCATCACCCGAAAATGGCTTAAACATGGTAGATGCGGCAGGGCTATGTAGGTCGCACTTATTAGGATATGGTCAACACCTTTCTAGATTACAGTCTATATATCGGGTACGTTGTGTATGCTATGAAAGCTCTTGGATAGGTCGGAAATGACCGGGGTGATGTCATATTTAGTATTATCTACGTTAAAGGTAGGTCGGTTCTGTGTTGGTACAAGACCATCTATTGGTGCCTTTGTGCATTTTTCTAGAGATGTACTATCGGAAGGTGGTCCCTTACCTTGTCATTGTATGGAATCCATTCTTCAATACGATCCTTTATGGTTTTGGTTGTAGAATCTAGTATGCTGGAATTTAATAATGTAACGATTTCGATTAAGATTGTATATATCTATTTGCAAGAGTTTTCAAAGAATGTCATTAAAGATAATCCCTGATTTTGCATAGCAAATGTTTTGGTTATCATAAAGTAAAAACTCGTTCCACGTTTATGTGCAGTATGGTTTAATGAGATACCCTTTGTTTTCCAATATCCGTATTTTTGAGTTTCTCAACTAGCCTGATGACTGACCCGGAGTTTATTTTCTTTCACTTAAAACTCTGGGAGCCCTATTTTTCCTGGTAGCTAAGTAGTCAGGTTTAACTTAGAGAATTGTGATGGAGCTTGAAGTCTGGAGCTAAAGATGTTCCTGTAGACAATTCTTCATTTCCATTTCCACTGCATTAGTTTACTTATTTTATTCCGCATTTATAAGGATGGAGATTTATAACTGTCCAGGCTGATTTATAAGATAGATCTGATAAATGTATTTAAAATTTCCACTACAAAGATCATATATAGTAAAATAATATATGTTATTTCATTCGTGTAAGATTCTGTTCTATCTTTATTTTCTTTTTACCCTTTACTATCCGTCATTCTTGCACTTGGTTTTGCGGCATGTGAATACTGAGGATGTATTAATATTGATTTCTGAGGGTCAAAGGGTGGGTCGTCACATTTATAGTATCGATGTTTGTGCAACATTTGTTTTAACCCATCTAACTATACTATTGGAAAGTAATTGGATCATTAAAATGGAATTTTAAAGATAATGAAATAGTAAAGTGTTTTGAGGTTTGTCGTAAACAATGTTATAGTAACTTTTGTTTTCAAACCCTTAGATAGTATTTTAAAGTGTTAAAATATTGTAATTAATTTTGGGAAAATACTTATACCTTTATAAATGGGAATTTAAAGAGGATAACAAGTACGAAGTTTTGGATTTGTTGTGGTAATGTGTTAATAACATTTGCCTTTAACCCATTTTGATGATACATACATATGTAAATAGGTCTTTGAAATGGAGTTTTAAAGATAACCATAAGTGAAATGGTTTTGGGTTTGTAGTGAAAGTGTTTGAGTAAAATTTGTCTTATGCCCTTTGAAATTGATTTGTGAATACACTTATACGATTGGGGTAATTATATAAATACTTTTGGGAAGTGTTGAAATGTGTTGAAAATGAAGAGAGATGTTTTTATTAAATAGCGAAGTTTAATTAATAAATAGAGTTTCATTTATAAAGGAGTTTATTGAGTAAAAATGAGTTTTCTTAATAAAAGAGGTTTTTAATTAATAAATGAAGATTAATTAAAAAGGGGATTAGAAGTCATTTATATGACTTGATCGTGCTTGCTGTTTCGATCTTGCTTGTGTGTTACTTGCTTATGGACAGTATACGGGAACTAGTTTCTCATATGCGATTATTCTCATTGTATTGGATTATTTGTTTATTTGATAGTTAAATAACCGACTATCAAACCTTGTCCAGAATATATTCCCGAAATATCTAGAAGAAACACGAGGATTATATGGTACAGTTATCTTCGGTGATGCTATACTGTATGCATAGACTTGTTTTGCTCTTCTAGGACAAATGATAAGGAAATCTGTCTGCTTAAACGGTTAGGAAGTGATCTTTGATCTTATGTATTATTTGTTTATTTCCCATGGAACTGGAGTTGAGATTCCCGAGAAATCGATCGATTGGTTTTAGGGCACTCGGTTAGTGGGGGAGTGTACTTATATCAGATGACTTGAAACTGTAACCACTCCAAAACCATATACATGTTCTATGCTTTGGATGAGGTTCGTGATTGCTTCGTAATGGCTTTATGATTAGTTCCTGATTGCTTCGTTATGCTGCAATCTATGTTTAGATTCGAGATCTATTTGAGATGCTTGAAACATGTAGTTATTCATGATCTATTCAAGATGTTTAGATCCGTGTGTGATTCTGAGACCTTTTGAGGTATGTGAATCCATGTGTGATTCTGAGATCTGTGAAGGAATCTATGTGTGGTTCTGCAACCTATTGAGATATGGGAATGCATGTGTGGTTTCATGATCTGTTTGAGCTGGAGCTCGTATGGAAGATCTGTTCGAGTGGTGACTCGTAGGCTGGGATGTCGGACATAGCCTCATCAGTGGGTATGAATAAAACCAGAGATGGCAACATAGCTAGTAGGGTTGGCAAACCTATAGGGTTCATGCGACACCATTTCTAGAGATACTTATTGGGATATGCATGCGGGAGCGATGCATCGGGCCTTAGCAAGACCAGCTATGGTTTTCCTATGGTGCATTCACTAGAGATGTACGTCACTTCGGAAGGACATCTCTAATCCTTGTGCAGTAGTTCGGATTCGGGTTCCTCGAAGAGATCTACATGGAATCCTACACAATTAGCAAACGCACCTTAGCAGTTGTGATTGTATACCTACTATTGTTGTGATGTACACTCACATACATCATGGCTATGTGATTATTTATATTTCACACCTTAGACATTAATATATTATCACTAGATTTTATAATAGAAATGGTTTGGTTATCGTAAGGTAAAAACTCGTCTGCCTTTATTGGGCGCATGGTCTTACGAGATACTCTTATTTTGAAGGGTTTTACGATATAATAAACCTAGATGATTTGAGTTTCTCACGCTGGTTTAGCAGACTGATCCGGGTGTTATTTTCTTAATGCTCGGGTCAGCTCGAGTATGTTTCCAGATTTAGTTGTGGTTCATTGGAGCTCTGGAGAGGAGCTAGATGGTTTCTTATTGTACTTATTTTCTGCTGCATTACTTGACTTGTTTCTATCAGCATTTGTGAAAATAGGTTGTTATAACTATCCAAGCTAATGATATGTTTGTTTACTCTGATTGATGTATGCATACAAAGGTTTTATTTTTTGTAAACACCTTTTGAGATATTATATATTGTCGTTCTGCATGTGAGGTTCTGATACTGTGTTCTCTTCTTTCTTATTCTATTTCTTTTTCTTTTTATTTTACCCTAACAATTCGTCTTTCCGACACTTGAGTCCTCGGCACATGAATACCATGGATGTATTAGTGTCGACATCTGAGGGTCGAAAAGTCAAGTTGTTACATTTCGTATCAGAGCTGAAGGTTAAGCAAGAACCTTGGCTTTGGTGGGTATAACTCATTGAGAGATAGGGTAATGGAATGCCTTATTATGAGTTGAGTGTGTGTGTGTGTGTGTGTGTGTGTATATATATATGAAAGTGCGTATTTGTTATTTTTATAAAAATGTTTTGTATTGTGTTGATTGGTTTGTAGAGTGGCTTATGGATTCTTATCAATACGAGTTATTGCAGGGATCTCTAAACACTTAGACATGGAAAACCGACACGGTATTGTTATGAAATTGGTTTATAAATAAATATCATGGTACTTTGTAATATTTACGAAGTATTTGATACTATTTTGGAAATGCATTAGGTTAAGTCCAGAAGGCATGGTTTGGATGTACTTAACTCACTTCTGTCATTGGAAAATGATTCAGATGATGACTACAGCATCGGCAGCGTTTATTTTCGAGTTTCAAAGTGGGAGTGCTACAGTGGCAATTTGCTACAGAGTTGTTATGGTAAAACATATTTTGATTTGATTACCGGAAGTATGATTTAGTTTACAAAAGTTATAAGTATGTATATATATATATATATATCAAAATGATCTGAAATAAGATCGAGTGTTTAGTTCTTAAGATTTCGGTTAAGTATATTATGGACACATATAGCTTATGCATTAGGGTTGAATGGTCTGTGCATCATAATTGATGTGTTGGGTGATAGTTTTCATTTGTTAAAATGAAATGGAATTTTCGGTGATTTTGGATAGTCGAAACTTCGGAATTTGTATAAAAACAAATTTGAAATTAAGTGTTTTGTGAAAATATAAAGACAAATTTATATAACACTTGAACCTTGAGATATAAGAATTTAAACGAGTTTTAATTTGATTGAATATCCATGTTAAGTAAAGTGAATTGGATATTTTTGCATATACTCTGAGGATATGGTGGAGTACATACGAATATGAATTTATATGATGTTTAATAACTTGAAGTAAATTTTATGAAATGGTTCATAAATGATTTTAATATTAAATGAGAAATACTATAAATGAAATTGAATGTGAATTAAAAATGGAAAGTAATTGGGGTAATTAAGAAGCCAATTGAATAGAGTATGTAAGTTGTACGTAGATCATTTTATTTGTGTACCAGTTCTTGATCTAGGATTCGAGTACATAGATTTCAAGGTAATTTACACCGGTCCGAGTTAGGATTTTTCACTGGATTCTCGATGGCGAACAATTGATATGGATTTTGATATGATCCTGATGTTTTCTGTCATAGTATATGGCTATGTGAGGAGAACTGAGGTTTCTAATCAAGGAACCGGTTCGTAGTCTGCATTAGAGAGGTCAAGTGATTTATACTAGTTTGAAAGTGAAATTTATGTGATCGAGCTAGCGATCAGATTTGGTATTGCATATGTATGATATATGTATATCGTACGGGCTATAAAAATATTTGTGTGTTATGTATATTGTCTTGTGGAGGGTTTAGGGAATGACTCTTCGAATTTCTTTGGTATCATGAGTGGTCGGTTGAGTAATACCTGAGGCTCTTAAGCATAAGGTAACGCTTAGTGGATTTTTTATCATCCTTGTGCGATGAGATGGTTTCTGAACCTGGACGAACCATGAGTTTTGGTTGCTAATGATTTCAATACTGTATAGTATTGCTATATGATTGTTTCTATGGTTGCCAGTGATTGCAATACCGTTAGGTATTGATGTGTGATTGTTGCTTTGTGGCTTATGTTGTAATTTCAAGGGCGAAATTCTTTTAAAGGGGGAAGGATGTAACGACCCGGATTATTGAATAGTTTATAATTAAATATTGGAATTATTTAAATAATTCAACCGTGGATTTAATTTGAATAAAAATAATTTCAAAAGCTTAATTAAATTCTATTTAAATAAGATATGGTTATTGTAAATTTGAACTTATAATTTAAGTGATTAAAATTGTTTTAATAATAATTCGTTTTAATTAACTTATGAAATTATCATTCCGGGGCACTGTCTTGGATTTTGACGAAACTAGTGCTATTAGATCTGGAATAATGAACTGTCGTATGCCGATAAGTTTCGCGATGATCGGACGTGTTGTTTGATTGTGTGCACCCAAAATACTTGTTACTCAAAAAATCCACCTTCCGTCTAAGTCGGAGGGTCTTTCAGCAAGAGACAAAAGGAAAAGAATTCGGATCAAATCTTCCAAAGAAGTTGTAGGGATGCAGTCGACAGTATGAAGCAATTCAAGACATTTCGGAGGGGACGGAAGGCTTCATTCCACAGTATTCAAGAATTTCTTACCTTCCAAAGAGGGTGAAGAATTCAAGGCAAGGGAATACAACTCTATAATGACCTTTTCGAAAGCATAATAAGCTTTCGGACTGGTTGGAACATATACTATATACCTTTTGACAATGTCGAAAGGTTTGTGATGAAGGCAGCATGCATAAATCAACAAAGAATGAAAGACAACCCTCTAACAACATTTAAGAAAAGCATGGCTCCGACAGCAATCAAGTGAGGAGCAACCTTTCAACAAGGTTGAAGGTTTCACAACAGTCATTTAAGAGAGAAACCATCCGACAAGGTCGAAGGGTTCACAATCTCACATTGAAGGAAGACCCTTCAGCAAAGACGAAAGGACCATGAAAGTGTATAGAGGAGTAGACCCTTCGACAATGGTTAAAGATCGAGGATGGCATGCGAAAGGAAAAACTTTCAACGAAGTCGAAAGGTTTGCAACTGCATATAAAAAGGAGACCCTTCGACCCGGTCGAAGGCATGAAGTCGAGAGCATAGCCGCCGACATCTATAAATAAGACCCAAGGTGTCCTGTCTTGGGTGCGGATTTTTCTTCATTCAAGTCTTGTAACTTCTTAATCAGAGTGCTGTTACCCTAAATTGAGTGTGATTTGGTAAATTTAACAAAAAGAAATATTTTTCTTATATGAACAAGGGAGTCCGTAGCTCTATTAATTACTTTATTATTTGCTTAACCCTTAGCTAGATTGACTTGCATTTTCAGGTTCGGTCTCTCCGAAAGGTTCTTGTCGACAAAGACAATAATATTCCTTTTATAAATAATCCTTACATCCCTGCGGAGGCTTCAACCCTACAACCTAAACCCTTCGACCCCATGGGCAATTTATTTGAATCAACATTCATAAAGACCTTCCAAAACCATTGGAGCTGTAGATGAAACCATTCGATAAGGTTCACAATCTCTCATACTTCAACAACCCTAGCAACCCTCCGAATTCAAACAATTAGTAGCCTAACCCTTCGGAAAGATCGAAATCCATTTCACATCCACAAAATCTATCATACCTTATCTAAGCTCAAGAAAAATATTCGTTTCAACCTTTCGACAGGGACAATATTACCCCTTTTTATAGAACGAACTAAGGGAATCTCATCCCAATCAAGAAGAACTGTAGCGGGAGGTCTTACAAAGGATCAAATGAGATAGAGGCCATCGTATACTAACCTAGAAAAGCCGAAAGGTTTCTTTAATCGTACATCTAAGCCTTTTGACCATGTCGAAAGGTCTGATTCAATAGTTACCTATAAGTAGAGATACAAAGATAATTCCGAAGATTATCAATCCCTCTGAACAGATCAGCTCAACGCCATCATTCGGAGTAACTTTGGGGAATTGACAAAACATTTACTGATTTTCTTAAAGATTCTACATACTACCATTTTCCATTAAGTCCATCCACTTGAATTCTTTGGGGTGTTGACCACAAATTTGGTTAACATTGTGGCGCTAGAAGGAGGGCCCGAACCTCCGGCTTGATTAACTCCCTAACATTACAATTCTCTAACCCCCATTGGACCAATTCCACATCAACTTCACTTATTTTGGTTTGATCATGGCCAAAAGACTTAAGAGGTCTGAACAAGGGTCTTCTGAACCACACTTAGTAAGGTATTCCCACGTTAACATCAAAGACTCCAATTAGGATGAGGAACAAAGACTAAGGCTCGAAGCCTTGACAATTATAAACAAAAAGAAAGCAGAATCTTATGACTCCGAGAAATGAAGCTTAAACCCCTCTCATGTAGAACCGACCCCAATTTTTGCACTTGGGAAAAGAATAAGTGGGAGTAACAACATTTTTGACCAAGTGAGAAGAACTATTCAGTCATATTCCCATGGGACTATCTTTGAAAAAGAAATGATAAAGGATTATGATAGTTTCACGCATAAATGGAGTACGATTATAAATAAGGCTCGTCATTCAAGGGAGGACTACGGATGCATGGAAAAATCCACAATTGAAGAAGTAAGGATGATAAAGGAACTACCCAGTGGAAGCATAAAAATTACCAAGAAATTTCCAACCGAAACCTTAAGACTGAATGAAGGATCATTGAAAGGAGATCAACAAGCGATGAAAACGAAACCTACTCCTCAAGAAGAAGTATTTAAACCAAGCTACAAAAGAAGTAGACGCCAGTCAAAGACGGCTCAAAAGTCAAGACATCTTGGAGAATATAATCTTACAACATAAATCGAAGATATTTATATCAGCACCAAATGGGAACTGAATTATTGGCCTTCTAAGAAAAAGAAGCCAGGGTTTGAAAGAAGACTTAAGGGATCATATTGCAACTTTCATCTCATAAACGTACATGATACAAATCAATGTAAGGTACTTGGGAAAATGATCCTACACTTTCTAAGATAGGAAAAACTTAAATAGTTTGTAAGGGATTGTACAAATTATGGAATAAAGACTCTATTCACAAATAAGAGAAGTCTATATGGTCGGGAGAAATTCTCCTTAAACTTGGACTACCTACAATGGTATGCTACCAATAATGGTTGAAAGCCCATGGTCACGCCAAGATTCCAATGTCAAGGCACCTCCTGGAGGGAGGGCGTAAGCCTTTATCCGTGCCAAAATAAGAAATGGCCAGGTTAAAGCAGCACAAGCCCTTATCCGCGTCACGCTATGGCCTGGATAAGGCACCCCCTGGAGGGAGGACAGGTAATCCCTTGGTCCTGCTATGCTATGGCCTAGCCAAGGTACCGAACAAGCCCTTAGTGGTGTCACGCTATGGCCAGGTTAAGGCACCTCCTAGAGGGAGGTCGGGTAAGTCCTCGAGCCCTACTTGAGAATAAGCTAGCCGTGCGCACCGAAAACCTGAATGAAATGTCCAACGGACTAAAAAAAGTCCCTGCCTGAAATGGGCAATGCCAGAAATTAGCACCGCCTAAAATCGGAACTGCTGAAATAAGCACAAAAATTGGACAAAAGAGTCCCTGCCTGAAATAGGTCAAAACAAATAAAGAAACTTGGGCCCGAGAAAGAAAAAGCATGCAAAATATGATCAAAGCCTGAAGATGGCGCATTCAACAAGAGAATCAGGGACTTCTTCCCACGAACATCTGCCAGATTGGTTTTCTGGTCTTCTATTACTTATCGCCAGATTGGTTTTCTGATCTTCTATTACTTATTAAAAGAAATGGTATTCTGGTTTTCTGTTACTCATTTCCAAATTGATTCTCTGATCTTCTATTACTTATTACCAGAAATGATATTCTGATCTTCTATTAATAATTACCAGAAATGATATTCTGGTCTTCTATTACTTAATTCCAGATTGGTTTTCTAGTATTCTGATATTTGCCACCAGGTTGGATTTCTGGTCTTCTACTAACTTTTAATGCCAGATCGGTTATTCTGGATTTCTATTACTTAATTACCGCATATTGTTTTTCGGACTTCTGATATTAATTCCAAATTGAAAATCCAGTAGATGTGGATTTCTATCCTTATATTATCCATTACCAAAAATGATATTGTGGCCCTCTATTACTTATTAACAAGAGGGGTACTCTGATATTCTGATATTCTTTTACTAAAACTAGCACTCTAACCTTTTCCATCACTTATTATTAGAGGATTCCGAAAGGTGACTTTCAACTTATCTTCCATCTACTAATACCTGAATCTGGGTCCGATGACACCTCATAAAACTCTATCATTAACACCTAAATCTGGGTGTCAAGACTACTGTTTATTTAAACCCTAATCTGGGTACAAAATCTTTGGATTTCTATTCATCTTAAGTGCCAAAATCTGAGCCAAAGAATATTATAAAAGAGCATCGCTATTAAAAGTTTCCGAATGGGCACTTCAGGCTTCTAACTCTTTAAAATCCCATTAATAAAGAGGAATGGGTTGAAGAGCTACTACATCAAAATTTCAGACATTAATATCTAATCAGGTGGAAGGAGTTAAATCCATGATCATTTCTCAACAAGGTTAAGGATGAGATCTTGACATTTTAAATAAATTACTTTTCATACAATTGGCAAGATCATTTGCTAATCTAGACAAATGATATACTTAGATGAATATGTCAATTTCGAGCTAACAATTAAGAATATTGTTTGCTACATGTTTCTCAGGAAAGTCAGATTGATAGGAAATCTGATAAGGAATGAAGTTTATAATCCTCAATATGTTCGAAAAATGAATTACAGGTATCAAGAAGATTTGCAGATTTATCTAATCAAGAGACGGGTCGTGAGCTAAGATGAAAAACTCGAGAGGTGTATGAACCTTCAGGAGACACATTCAAATGAAAAGACAAATAAGGTGAAAACGAAGACGACAAAACAGGTAGAATTTATAACATTACAGATAATGCCTTGCATTATTCTATATAACATTACTAAGGTATGGAAAATATATCGTATATTGAAATTATTACGGTCCAATTAACTGCATTTACGAAACCGAAGATACTACAGGGTCGGTACCAGAAGTTGGGCTCCCAAGTATAAATTCCAAAGATTTACATGATGCCTAGATATCTTATAATTTTACTTCCAAACCATCAATTCACTCATAAAACTTAGTCATTTTAGAGTCAAGTTCGATACAAGTATCTCCACCAACGGAATGCTTTAATACTTTAATATCTCGATCCCTTTCCTTAAGTTTTAACTTTAAATCTTCAACGAAGATTGACTCCGTTCAAGCTCTGCTGTTAACCTATCCTTGATTTTTACAAATCTCAAAGCAAGGGCTTCAGAAAGTGAAACCAATCTTGCTTGAGGCTCATATATAAACAAACAAAACGGAACATCGAGTTTCTTCATTTCAACAATAAGAATACATGTTAAAGTGTGTTTCTAAGTTTTTAAGTTAAAAGCCTATTCTGTTTCGATACAATTTTTAATGCGACTTCATTAATCTTGCCAAGAGAGTTGGCAGAAAAAGGCACATTGAGCTTGACTATCTCTCAATTTTAATTCTAAATCAGTTATATGTTGGATGGGTTCGAACATCTCTTCATCGAAGTCGATTGTAGGATTTGGCTTCACTTGTTTAAATATAATAATTGCTTCATCTTTTCTCTCAATCTCAAGATAGTCAGTGTGATCCTTATGAATGCTAGCTTTGATCTTTTGGATGAAATATCTTTTATGCCACTTCACGACTCCAATGTTACAACCAAAATGCTCGAGAAGAACTCCGTCATGAACTGCCGTCCCACCACTTCGGCTCAATAATCTATGCTTGATAACGTTAACGCGAGAAATTAAAGGTTTGGGGGCAATGTATCATAGCAAGCTCTAGCTCCTCTTTTAAAAAATAAAATAATATAATATAAAATATATCTTTGCTACTGTAAAAATGGAATACAGCTCAAAATAGAAGCCAAGTCAAGAGATACAATAACCGCTTTCGGTACATCTAGGGTTGAAAGACATTGTTCCTAACTTTGCCGAAGGCATTAGTGGAAAGCGCAACTGTTGAGCTAGATGATACAATAACTCCATCTAGAGTGATAACTAGTGTACATTTATAATCCCATTTACCAGCTAATAGGTTATCGCGACGTGGCCACTAATCAATGTTGAATGAAATATTCTGATTTCTTTTAAAAGAAAGTTCCCTTCTACTCTTCGAGAAAGCCAAAAGGGAGACGAGGGTATTCTAAGTATAGAAAAATCGTTAACGTCGAGGTCTTCAAAATTGAGTCATTTTTAAAGTAAAACCTCCTTTAAATAACATATTGGCTTATTTGGTCTCCTAGGACGACACGATCTAAGGAATAGATAGTCTGAAATAACATAGTAAAGAATAGCTAAGCGTAAAAGATATAACAAAAACATATATTCACAATACGATTGCTTGTTACCTATTTATGATCACTCCTCCAGTTCATACAAAATAGACTTAGAAAATAACTCAAAAATAAATTTGTCCTTACAATGCTTGAACCATTTAAGGGAAAGATTTTGAGAAAACAATCTAACTCAAATCCTAGGGCTTGCGGTAATTGGCTTAATTTATCTGAATATGGAAACACCTAAGTAGACCCCTACTGAATTCACCTAAATATGAAAAATCTATTATTAAGTGTCAACAATATACTTTATACAGAATTAATCAAAATATCTCTCTACCACCATCATCCAGCATAGGGTTGGAAAAATCACTATTCTCCTTCGAGAGGCGTCGAACCAAAGACGCGCTTTCTGTAGCAAAAAGGCATCTCGGTGATATTTAAAAGATACTAGCGCAAAACTTGTTGACAAAGTATGGATTTCATGGTAATCTGCTAATTCATATTCATCATATACCATCAAATCAAAACGAAAGCTATAATCATACAAAATGACAAAAATCATTTAATTACATTCTCTAGAAATGCGAGAGAGAGTACCTCATTTTTCCCACCAAAATTCCAATCAAAATCCATTCGTCTTCTCCCTTCTTTTAATTATTATTATAAAAGCATTTATCTCCACAACAAGGACATCAATGGCAGCATGTAACCTCCACCAAATTCACCCTAATTTTGTCGGTGCTGAAGTGCCACATTGTTGTTGCTGTTTTGCATTAGGATTATTAAATCAACCACAAGAGGCGGAGGAAGTAAACAGTGCTCAATTCAGCAACACAATTCAACAATAGCCTAATGCCTTTAATCATCACATAATAGCTACATACTCCATGCTATATGATTTAGCTACAGCTACGTTCTGGATGGATTTGGCCATCTGGGATGTTTTCGGTGAAGACCCGGCGCTAATGATGTATTCACCTTATCAGCCAATCTGGGTTGAACCTATCATCATCAACCTAATCAATTTGGATCCAGGCTTGCCACCCTTTCCAAATGATCTATGATTAGGAAGTCATCATCACTTTTTTTTGTTAATCGTCTCTGATGCTTGGTCTTGAAATATCGACACCATTTTGAATATGTAAATCCTGACTAATTATTTTGAAAAATGTAACATATAACAATATATTAGTAAATATTTTGGTATGTTAGTTTAGTTAAATTTCTGGAGTATTGCGTGACTGAAAATGTGTTTCATTGATTAATATTTTGTTATATGATGTTTTGTTATATAGGAAGAAATCAAAGGTTTGAAACTCTCCAACCTTGTCAAGAACTTGTTGAGTGTAAGGTTTGGAACTCTCCAACCTCGACGAGAGTTTGTTGTCGAAGGGTCTAACCGTTAAATTATTAGATCTTCTGACAATAAGAAAAAGTTGGAGTTAAAATACCTTTCGACTTTTTCAAAAGATTTAAAGTGGGCAAATCCATCATTGCCGCCTTAATCTCATTCGGAGAGGTAGAAATATCATTCTAAGTTACCGTAATTATACCTAGATGAGTTCCAGGTTGCCCTATTCGGTCTGACCAAATCCCTAGCAAATACTAAATACAGTTTTTAAATCCTCCCTAAAAAATGAGTGAGAGGAGAGGCTAATCTAAAGTTCTAAATCAAATTTAAGAAGTGGCTTCTTTGTTTTAAAAAGGGCAAGCTGTTTGAGAGAATTCTATTACTTGTACCCAATAATTATGCTTGTAGGAAAAGGAGGTTGGAAATTTTATAGCTTCCGGAGAAGATGACTTGGAAAGTCAAGAGCATCCCTTCACATGAGGGGGTAAATGTTACTCAAAAAATCCACCTTCCGTCTAAGTTGGAGGGTCTTTCAGCAAGAGACAAAAGGAAAAAAGTTCAGATCAAACCTTTCAAAGAAGTCGAAGGGACGCAGTCGATAGTATGAAGCAATTCAAGACCTTTCGAAGGGGACGAAAGGCTTCATTGCACAGTATTCAAGAAGTTCTTACCTTCCAAAGAGGGTGAAGAAGACAAGGCAAGGGCATACAACTCTATAGTGACCTTTTCGAAAGCATAATAAGCCTTTTGGACCGATTGGAACACATACTAAATCCTTTCGACGGTGTCGAAAGGTTTGTGATGAAGGCATCATTCATAAATCAGTAAAGAATGAAAGACAACCTTCTAAAAACATTCAAGAAAATCACGGCTACCGACAGCAATCAAGTAAGGAGCAGTCTTTCGACAAGGTCGAAGAGTTCACAACAGTCAAGTAAGAGAGAAACCTTCCGACAAGGTCGAAGGGTTCACAATATCATATAGATGACAAACCCTTCGGCAAAGACGAATGGGCCATGAAAGTGTATAGAGGAGTAGACCCTTCGACAATGGTTAAAGATCCAGGATGGCATGTGAAAGGAAAACCTTTCAACGAAGTCGAAAGGTTTGCAACTGCATATAAAAAGGAGACCCTTTGACCCGGTCGAAGGCATGAAGTCGAGAGCATAGCCGCCGACATCTATAAATAAGACCCAAGGGGTCCTATTTTAGGGGCAGATTTTTCTTCATTCAAGTCTCGTAACTTCTTAATCAGAGTGTTGTCACCCTAAATTGAGTGTGATTTGCAAAATTTAATAAAAAGGAAGTTTTTTCTCTGATACACAGGGGAGTCCGTAGCTCTATTAATTACTTTATTATTTGCATAACCCTTAGCTAGATTGACTTCATTTTCAGGTTCGGTCTCTCCGAAAGGTTCTTGTCGACAAAGACAATAATATTCCTTTTATAGATAATCCTTACATCCCTTCGGAGGCTTCAATCCTACAACCTAAACCCTTCAACCACAGGGGCAATTTATTTGAATCAACATTCATAAAGACCTTCTGAAACCATTGGAGCTGTGGATGAAACCATTTGATAAGGTTCACAGTCTCTCATACTTCAACAACCCTAGCAACCCTCCAAATCCAAACAATTAGTAGCCTAAGCCTTCGGCAAGATCGACATCCATTTCACATACACAAAATCTATCATACCTTATCTAAGCCCAAGAAGAATGTTTGTTTCAACCTTCCGATAGGGACAAGATTGCCCCTTTTACAGAACGAACTAAGGGAATCTCATCCCAATCAAGAAGATAACTTTAGCGGGAGGTCTTACAAAGGATCAACTACGATAGAGGCCATTGTATACTAACCCAACAAAGCTGAAAGGTTTTCTTAATCCTTCATCTAAGCCTTTTGACCACGTCGAAAGGTCTGATTCAAAAGTTATCTATAAGTAGAGATACAAAGATAATTCCAAAGATTATCAATCCCTCTGAACAAACTGCTCAACCAATCATTTGGAGTAACTTTGGGGAATTGACAAAACATTTACTGATTTCCTTAAAGATTCTACATACTACCATTTTCCATTAAGTCCATCTACTTGAATTCTTTGGGGTGTTGACCACAAATTTGGTTAACAATACTCAACAAAATTAAATGAGAATAAAATATATTACGTATTTTTTTATAAATACCACTCAACGCTCAAATATAATTATCAATTCCCTCTTCCTCTCCCTTTTTAAACTTTTCCTGCCGCCACCCCTTTCTCTGCTTCAACTAATTAAATCGAGCTCAATAATTTATGGATTCGAGCAATTTTGGATTCATCGACTTTGTATCGTTAAGGGCTATAATTCCCTATGCTTAGTTTTCGATATGATTGAGTTCGATGGTGTTTGACTTGGTCTTGGCCTTGATTAGAGCTTGAGCTTGAGTGCGATTGGGGAGGAAATAAAGCTTATCGTCGATGGCAATTGACTTCTGGTGTGTAGTCGAGCTTGTGGTGGTGGTATGTGGAGGCGTGGTGCTATGGTGACAATCGCAACATGTGTGTCTTCGTCGACTGGAAATAGGACGCATTTCGATTTGAGGCACGTAGGGCAAAAATGAAAGTACGGTCGAACTCATGGAGAAACAAGGAGTGTTTTAGCGAAGGTTTAAGGTCGAATGAAGATAGGGATCAAAATGCGACCTACCGCGTGTCGATTTGGGCATATCTGGTTGAGAATTGGTCGGGGACGGTGATGGCGCCGTGGTGGTTGTCGGTAGGTCGAGCATGGAAATAGAAGTGGATCGGCGATATTGGTTCGTCGTTTTGTCAAGCAGGCTGTCATGTCATTGGAAACGTGCATAGGGAGGAGATGAATATCACCGTGTAGAGGAGATTAGTGGGAGGGAGAAGATGGTTTAAATAAGGTAATTAAGTTATATTAATTAATTAAGTTTTAAAATCCAATGACCTATAAAATCTGTATCTTGTTCGTTAAAGGTCCAATTGAGACGCCGTTTTCGTTGCTGCATTCGTATCGAGATTTTATTCACTTTGAAGTTGGATTCGTCGAGTTTGGAGCTAGTGGGAATTTTAGTCAAAATCAAGCAATGTTTGATTTTGGACCATTTGGAACGCGTAAGCGTTGGCTAGAGCTTGGGTGAGTTTTACTAACCAGTTAATTATATATTGTTGTATATAGAATTGTTGTTGTATTAAAAATATAAATTGTATAATGAACAATGCAATTTATTAATTTTGGATCCCGACTTGTTTTGTAAAGTAAGTGAGAACATTATTATTAAGTATAATAATCTCAATTTGATCACCTATGACATGTATCGTCACCCAGACTACTTGTTTACATGTTTGATATTGTTTAGTGAAAAGTAATAGTATTTTATGAATGTTAGAAATGATATAGTCGTTATAAACATGCTTTGAAATCCCTGAGATTTGGCATATGTTAAATTGGATATATTAGGTAAATTGTGGAAATATATATATGTACATATATATTGTATTGTTATACACAAGTTTAGGCATGTTTGACATAAATGGATTGGTTTGGATACTTATGGAAAATTGGAAATGGGAAATGGAAAAAGGTAAAAGTAAAACGGTCGTGATAGATGCAAATCGCTGTGATCTGTGATTTTGAGGTCAACTTTGGAAGACATCCTAGGGCTTCTTTATATTGATTAATAAGTACTGTTAAGCGTACTTATTATCGGGGAATAATAAAGTTTAAATATATTTTTGAAAATCAAGTATGGATTTATAAAGATACAATTTTAAATTATTAGAGCAGGTTTTTAAACTGGTGTTTTCAACAAAAGGTTTTAAATATATTATAAGTATTTAAAAGTACATTTTTATTATACATATGATTTTAAAATATGTATAAGTATTTTAAAAGTTTATTTTTAGTAATAAATGGTTTTAAAAAATATTAAAGATTTTATTAAAAAAATAAAAAGGATTTCATACTATATTATTTTACAAATGGTTTATAGTAATTTATTAATTATCTTTGTTTTATAAATAAATTAGTATATGTATATATCTATCTTTTCAAAGGTATTTTAATGTGTATAGAAGTTTTAAAAAGGAAGTATATTGTTTTTTAAAGGGATTTAAAAAGAGTTTTGGGATTATAACAATTATGTAATAATAGTCTCTTTTGTAAAATTGATTAAAAGGGTATATAACCTTGTTTAATAAAATGGAGAAGTACTTGGAAATTTAAATGGATATTTTAAAGTCAGTAGCAAGTATTAAAGTGATTTTAGGTTTATAGTATCGATGTCTGTGGAACATTTATTTTAACCCATCTATTTATACTTTTGAAAAGTAATTGGATCGTTAAAATGGAATTTTAAAGATAACGGAATAGTAAAGTGTTTTGAGGTTTGTTGTAAACAATCTTTTAGTAAACATTTGTTTTAAAACCCTTAGATAATATTTTAAAGTGTTAAAATATTGTAAATAAGTTTGGAAAAATACTTGGATCTTTAATAATGGGAATTTAAAGAGGATAACAAGTATGAAATGTTGTTGGATTTGTTATGGCAATGTGTTAATAACATTCTCCTTTCACCCATTTTGATTATACTTACATATGTAAATAGGTCTTCAAAATGGAGTTTTAAAGATAATCATAAGTGAAATGGTTTTGGGTTTGTAGTGAAAGTGTTTGAGTAACATTTTTCTTAATCCCTTTGAAATTGATTGTGAATATACTTATATAATTGGGATAAGTATATGAATACTTTTGGGAAGTGTTGAAATGTGTTGAAAATGAAGAAAGATGATTTAGTTAAATAGCGAAGTTTAATTAATAATTGGATTTTCATTTATAAAGGAGTTTATTCGGTAAAAATGAGTTTTGCTAATAAAAGAGGTTTTTAATTAATAAATGAAGATTAATTAAAAAGGGATTAGAAGTCGTTTATATGACTTGATCGTGCTTGTTGTTTTGATCGTGCTTGTTGTTTTGATCGTGCTTGTTGTTTTGATCGTGCTTGTGTGTTACTTGCTTATGGACAGTATACGGGAACTAGTTTCCCATATGCAATTATTCTCATTGTATTGGATTGTTTGTTTATTTGAAAGTTAAATAACCGACTATCAAATCTTGGGCAGAATATATTTGTTAACCCTTAATTTTCTACGACTCAAGAATTGGACGACTCAAGCAGAATACTTCACGACCTACGACTCAGGGTCTAGACAATTTAACAAGCTAAGGTGAGAACGACTCAACGAGTTAAGGTCTAAACGACCCAAGAATTGAAACAGTCCAGAAAATCTTCGACCCAGACGACTTAACGACTTAAGGGATGTTACGACTTAAAGAACTAGACGACTTAACGACTTAAGGGATGTTACGACTTAAGGGAAGCTCCAACCTAAGGAATTAAAAGGACTTACGACTTAAGGTTATTTGCGACTCACGACTTAGCTTAAGTCGACCACGACCTAAAAGCTACCGAGTTAAAATCCAATGCCTGTACCTATGCCGCTTTTATCTGCTAAGTCGGCCACGACTTACGACTTATTATAAGTCGGCCATGACTTAGGACTTGTCTTCTACCAAATCACGAACTGGACTCAGCAAGTCGTCCACGAGCTACCTTAAGCCAACCACGAGTCACGACTTATCTTAAGTCGGCTACGACTCAGGACTTAGCAGAATTTCCTGTCCAGATTTCCCTATAAATAGATCACTACCTTCAACATGGAGAGGACTTTTTGGCCGATCATTTCTTGAAGCGTCATTACTCTGTCGAATTCTCAACTCATCCAACATTTGAAGAACTCCAATCACTCAAGACATTACAACAAGCTTTGAGAGAAATCTACCGCATTCAACATGAATTCGAGGAGATCTTCGACATCGAAGCTTGAGCTAATAGTCGAAAGTGTTTAGGAATTGAAATATATCGTATTTCACAAGTGTATTGTATCATTTTGTAACCAGATTCAGTAATAAAGAGATTCAAAGTGGACGTAGGCTCGACCTCAAGCCGAACCACTATAAACTACTGTCTTTTACTGCTTTTTCGCTATTTTACTGCTTAATTCCTGTTCCCGTCACACGGGTGGTGCTTTCACAACTCTATTACACACACCGGGTGTTAGCGTTCAATTTTTAGCGTTAATATTTTGGTGCTTTCACTGAGAACCTAACTCAGGAAGATTGTCATCATTGCTTCAAAAAAGTTCGTTGAAAAAGTCTCATTCAAAACCAGAAGTTTGTTGGATATAATGGCTCCTGGAAGAAAACGCAAGACTGTCAGATCTGAAGATGCTCATGATAACACTGCTACTTCTCTTTCTCCAAGTCAAGCAGCTCCCAGCATTGGAGTGATGCGAGAAGAGTTAGATGCTGCAGTGACCGGGTTGTATCAACAAATTGAAACTCAGAATACTCTAATGATGGAGAAGTTAAGTGCTTTGCTCGGGGCTAGTCAAAGACCGGTAAATAATGAAGAAAACATCGCTGATGCTCTTCACAACTCCGAAGGAAGAAATATTCCTCAAGGGGGATCAGGTGTTGCTGAAGGGGCACCCCTCCAAGCTGAAGGATCCAGGCCATCGCCAGTTTTCCGCGAAAACTTCCCCAGACAAACTTCCGAGAAAATGGCCGAAGTTTACTCCGCAAAGTCATTAAACAATGAGGAATATCTCTCTGGCATGATTCGGCAAATAATGAAAGAAAGCATGCAGAGAAATGAAGATGAGAGCGAATGGGGATTCGCGTCGAGTAAAACTCCGTTTACTGAGAGGATTTTAAAAGCTGAGTTTCCCAGAAAATTTGTTCCTCCCATTCCTTCTTATCGGGGGACAAGTGATCCAAATCAATTTTTGTATAAATATGACTGGCACATGACCGGCGCAAGGGCAACTGATGAGATTAAGTGTCGGTATTTCCCAGTATATTTGGAAGGGGTGGCACTTCTTTGGTTTACCAAGCTTCCCGTTCGATCCGTAGACCAGTTTTCCGATCTAACCCGAAAATTTAAAGAGCAATTCAGGTTGTATGCTTCATAGGCGAAAGACATAATGTCATTGTCTAGTATTGAGCAGAATCTGGGAGAGCCTATTAAGTCATTCCTGAATCGCTTCAACGTAGCTCTGGCTGAAGTGGACAACGCGGAACCGCGAATGATTTTGACTTATGTGATGTGGGCTATCGATAAGTCAAGCGAATTTGGAAAATGGCTGAAAATGAAGGAGCCAAATTCGCTCGACAAATTCTATAAGAAAGCTGATGAATTCATACGCTTGGAAAATCTTCCGGCACCAATGAAAGTGGTGACAACAAAGGTGGAGAATAATATTGCTGCTTCGATTAAGAAAGATTCCGGAGGTCAGAAGAGGGAAAATCATGATGGGAAGAAACAAAAGGATATAAAGAGACCTCGCTTCTTTAAACCCTCAGATTTCACTCCTTTAACTGACACTCCGGAGAATATCTTCTTCGCCACCAAAGATGTTGTGGAGTATCCTAAACCAGTGGAGATAAAACCTGGAAAGGGTGCTATGCGAAATGGAAAATTCTGCCGCTTTCACAACCAACCCGGTCATGATACCAATGAATGTCGTCACTTGAAGAGCTTAATTGAAGAGTTGTTGAGGGAAAACAAGCTGCAACAGTATGTTAAAAAGAACAGGAATGACCCAACTTCGTCCACTTAGGGGCAGCAACCCCCTACTCATCCATCTGGCTCGGGTAAAGGCACTACCGCACATGAATCCGAAAGGCCTGTTATCAATATGATTACAGGAGGCCCACACCCAGCGGGCAGAAGCTTGGGTGAAATGGAACGATATGCTCGTGCTTTGAAATACACTCCAGCAGAAGAAGATGTTTTTGTTCTAGAAGACGCTACACCCTTGAAATAGCAGAAAACTTCTGATGATGATATTATGTTCAAAGCCAGGGATTCTCTGGGTATTGAAGCTCCAACCATAGATCCCTTGGTCATTTCTGCAGGAATTGGGCCAGCTATTGTAAGACGAGTTCTTGTTGATTGCGGTGCTTCCTGCAATATACTCTTCAAGAAAACATTTGACCAAATGAAGATTCCAATGACCGACGTTCAGGCTTCATCACAAAAGATTGTTGGGTTCACTGGGGAACCGCAGCAACCAATCGGAACTGTCGACTTGTTCGTGGAACTTGGAGAAGGGCAGAAAAGGGTAGTTCGGAAACAAACTTTTGTAATTGTTGATGGATTTTCTGCCTACAATGCCTTCCTAGGCCGGCCAACTCTAGCTGCATTCAAAGCCATTTTGGCCCCATGGTGCCTAACTATGAAATTTCCTACAGACAATGGTGTTGGTGTTATCAAAGGAGATCAAAATGCTGGACGTGAATGTTATCTTATAGAGCTTCGAGAGGCCAGGAAGAGAGAAATGGGAAAAGATGCGGCAGCTCCCCTCCGCATCAAAAGCCCAACCTTGTAGCAAATACAGGGTGGCCCCTGCATTGGCGAGCATAGTGGTGCAAGGAGAGAAATGGACCCTAGAAAAGCCAGTGCAGAGGAGAATAGAGTGGTGCCGATGGAGGTAACGGTACCAGTACCTGTTGATCTTAAAGACCCAAACAAAGTGCTAAATGTGGGTTCTCAACTCAGTATGGCAGTCCAAAATATGCTGATATCATTTTTGAAAGCAAATCTAGACGTATTCGCTTGGAGTCACGCCGATATGTGTGGAATATCTCCAGAGATTGCTGTACATACTCTAAATATTGATCCGAAATTCACACCTGTGAAACAGAAGAGAAGAACCCAAGGTCCAGAAAGGTCAGCAGCGCTAAAGGAAGAGGTAGACCGACTCATGGAAAATCATTTCATCAGAGAGTCCATATATCCAAATTGGGTTTCAAATCCTGTGCTGGTTAAGAAGGCCAATGGAAAATGGAGAGTGTGCATTGATTTCTCGGATTTAAACAAAGCCTGTCCCAAAGACTGCTTCCCGTTGCCAAGGATCGATCAACTGGTAGATGGAATAGCCGGGCACGAATTGTTATCTTTTATGGATGCTTACTCCGGGTATAACTAGATTATGATGCATGAGTCAGACCAGGAGGATACGAGCTTCATCACAGATGTTGGTTTATACTGCTACAAAGTCATGCCTTTCGGATTGAAAAATGCAGGGGCAACGTATCAAAGGCTTGTTAATGCAATGTTCAAATCACAACTTGGAAAAACTACGGAAGTCTATGTCGATGATATGTTAGTGAAATCAAAGAAAGCAGTTGACCATATGGACCACTTAGCATAAATGTTTGAAATCCTCCGAAGATATGGAATGAAGCTCAACCCCTTGAAATGTTCATTCGGAGTAGAGTCCGGGAAATTCTTGGGATTTATCGTAAGCGCTAGGGGCATTGAAGCCAATCCTGCTCAAATTACTGCTCTAAGTGAAGTTAAAGCCCCTAGAACAAAGAAGGAACTGCAGAGCCTAAATGGAAAGGCTGCTGCCTTAAGTCGATTTATTTCCAAAGCCACTGATAAATGCATCCCCTTCTTTGACGCTTTAAAGAAAGGAAAGAAGAACTTCGAATGGACACCTGAGTGCCAGAAAGCTTTCGATGAATTAATCCGTCACATGGAAGTGCCTCCAATACTTTCTAAGCCCAACAACGGCGAAGACCTTTTCATATACTTGGCAGTTTCATCTCATGCCCTGAGTGCAGCGCTGGTAAGAGAGGATGCAAAAGTTCAACGTCCGGTCTACTATATCAATAAAAGACTGACTGGGGCAGAAATGAATTACTCAAAGCTAGAAAAGCTCGCCTACTGTTTACTGATTGCTTCTAGAAAATTGAGGCCGTATTTTCAAGCTCACCCTATCAAAGTTCTCACCGACCAGCCCCTAAAGCAAGTCCTATTTCGCCCTAAAACTTCGGGCCGCCTTCTGAAATGGAATATTGAGCTTAGCCAATATGATATCACTTATCATCCCCGAAGAGCGATCAATGGACAAGCCTTAGCGGATTTTATCACAGAGTATACAGATAAAGGTGATAAAGAGGAAGAGACTACAGCAGACATCCCAACCAAATGGAAGTTATATGTCGATGGCTCAAGAAATGATTACTGTTCCGGAGCTGGGGTTGTGCTTGAAACCCTCGAAGGGCGATCGTTATGTTACGCATTAAGATTGGAATTCCCTTCTACAAACAATGAAGCAGAATATGAAGCTCTGATTGCTGGATTAAAGATTGCAAAGGAATTGAACATCAAAGCATTGCAAATCTTCAGTGATTCTCAGCTTATTGTGTGTCAGGTAAAGAAGGAATTTCAAGATAAAGGAGGAAATCTGCCCGCTTATTTGTCGAAGGCTTCTGAACTTCTCAATGACTTCGATCAATATTTGATAAGCCACATACCTCGAGAGGAAAATATGAAAGCGGATTCTCTAGCAAAGTATTCAAGCTCCGGAGAAGCTCAGTTATTGGGATTAGTTCCTGTGGAGGTTTTGTCAGCTCCAAGCATTGATGATATGGATATCGACTGGATCATGGTTGTATCTCAAGAACAAGAGTCATGGATGACCCCAATCAAAGAATATCTGCTCAACGGCTCCCTACCAGAAAATTCTAAAGAACGCCAAAAGCTGTTAAGAAAAGCATCAAGATATGTAATTCGAGACGGCCGATTATATAGGCGGGGATTCTCAATGCCATTACTCCGATGTGTAACCAAGGAAGAAGCTAGGACAATTTTAGCAGAGGTACACGGAGGAGAATGTGGGGATCATTCAGGTGGTCAAACACTTGCCAAGAAAGTTCTTCGGTATGGGTATTTCTGGCCCGATATTAATCGAGATGTTGCTATCTACTCTAAAAAATGTGACAAATGCCAGAGATTTGCAAAAATCCCAAGAGCACCTTCAACTGAACTAACACAAATGGTCAGCCCATGGCCGTTCGCCATTTGGGGGATAGATCTAATCGGACCTTTGCCAATTGCCAAGTCGGGAATCAAATATGCTATTGTCGCTGTTGATTATTTCACTAAATGGGCTGAAGCTGAGCCTTTGGCCACTATTACTTCTAAAAAGATGATAAATTTTGTAACGAAAAATATCATTTGCAGATAAGGTGTGCCACAGAAGATAATCATGGACAACGGTACTCAATTTGAAAGCGAAGAGTTCCAGGACTTCTGCAAACAATTCAAAATCCGAAAAAGTTTCTCGGCAGTGGCTCATCCACAGGCAAACGGGCAAGTGGAAGCGGTAAACAAAATTATCAAGTCAACCATCAAAAAGCAACTTGAAAAAGCAAAAGGTGGATGGGTTGATAAGCTACCACTAGCACTATGGGCATACAGAACGACCCATAAAACTGCAACTGGGCACACTCCATTCTCATTGGCATACGGGTCGGAAGCAATGATTCCAGTTGAGCTAGAAGTCCCTTTGCACAGGAGGATTCATTTCAATCAGGCCGAGAATGAAAAATTGCAACTCGAAGCACTTGACTTTCTTGATGAGAGAAGGGAAGAAGCTAGACTTAGAGTTGCAGCATATCAGCAAAGAATTGCAAGGCACTTCAACTCTAAAGTCCGTCAGCGAAGCTTCGAAGTCGGGGATTTAGTTTTGAAAAGGATCATTACATCAGTCGGAGTATTTGGACCAAATTGGGAAGGGCCGTATGTCATAGGCAATAAACTTCTTGATGGCACATTCAAACTCACAACTGTCGAAGGAGATCCAATCCCAAGAGCCTGGAACAGCAATCATTTGCGCCCATATTTTACTTAAAAAGCTTTGCTTGAAATTATAAAATGGTTATGGATGTATCGATTGTATTATAAACCATTGTAAAATCAGTGATGATAAATGAAGAGCTATAAAGTGGATGTAGGCCCAATTTTTGGCCGAACCACTATAAATTATGTGTTCTTTATTATTATAATATGCCTGTTTATTTCGATATGTAAATACTTTAAATGTATTGCTAAAATGTCGATTCAATACTGCAGGTCATTAAAACAAAGCTTACCCATCACAATGCCAAGTGAACCCCACAAATCACTCAATAGACAAATTTCAAGCCACAAAAAGTTCCAAATTCAAATCCAACGTAAAATGAACTTTACACCAAAGGTTGATGATTCCACCAAAGAGACACTTTTACAAAGAAAAGGAACTAGACGCTTGTTAACTAATCACGATCATTTGTATAAACAAACATATGATTGAATAACTTGCGCATGTCCCATGGAATCAGTCAACAGTAAAAGTACACTCTATTGGATAGAACAAGCTGCTTGCAAAGGAAAGGAACATAGGCTCGGAGACAACAACAAAGGGACATGGGCGAGCTGATCAATAAAAGCCCTCTTCGGAGGCACAAGCCCTCTTCGGAGGCACAAGACCTCTTCGGAGGCGCAACTCTTCGGAGGATAAAGACCTCTACGGAGGCACAAGCCTTATTCGGAGGCACGCCAATAAATGGAAATGCTCTTCTCAACAAAAAGGTTGATGGAACCACTGAGGCAAGGCCTTTGTTAACTAATTACGATTGTTTGTGCGAATGAACATCCAATTAAATAACTTGCGTCCGCCCTGTGAATCCATTAAACTGTGAGAAAGTAACTTCCAGGCAATCAAATAAAGACCTCTTCGGAGGCACAAGACCTCTTCGGAGGCATAAGACCTCTCCCGAGGCACCGCAAGCCCTCTCACGAGGCACAAGCCTTCCCCAAAGGCACATACTGCCCTCTTCGGAGGCAGAAGACCTTCCCCAAGGCACACAAGACCTCTTCGGAGGCACAAGACCTCTCCGGAGGCACAAGACCTCTTCGGAGGCATAAGACCTCTTCGGAGGCGCAAGACTTCTCCGGAAGCACAAACAAAAGACTTCTCCGGAAGCACAAGACCTCTCCGGGGGCACAACACTACTTCACAAAGCATAATGCTACTCTTCGGAGTCCAAATGCTACTCCTCAGAAATAACGAAAAGCCCTCCTCAGAGGCACACTTCAATTCTCAACGAAGATTTACTTGTTCATCTTGAAAAATTCTTCCCCAGAAATTGAAGTGCTAAGTAAAATCCTCTTTAGAGGCCTGCTCTACCGCGTAGGAGAATTCACTTCTCAAAAATATGAAGTGACCATCTCCGAAGGTTGAAGCACAAAAAACTTCTCCAAAAATGAGACACGCTCTGTTTAAGTAGAATAATTGTTTCCTCAAAGACGGAATAATTATTCTCCAAAAATAAGAGTACAAGTCTCGCCAAAGCAAAAAGATATTGCAATGCACTTGTGGTATAGGGGCAATATAATATAATAAAACTACAACAATGAAAGTAGTATCCAAGCAACATACCGCAAGCACATCACAATATCACGCGGAAAAGATGTGGAATAAATGCATTCTCAAACACAGACAAAAAGTTTGTACAAGTAGAAAGAATCGCTTATTCTACACTAAAATGAGAAATAAATGCATTCTTACATATACAAGAATTCGTACAAGTAAAAGAATTATTTTATTCAATATTGTGAAAATTCTTTACATGTGCAGATCTCAAAAAAGCAGGGATCGGTACCCGCACAATCTCCGGTCGATACAAGCAAAAAGAAAAATAAGAAAAGAAGAGCCTAGCTTATCACTCTTTCTTCTTGCTGCCCTTAGTACCATAGCCTGGTTTGATGATTAATTTCGGAACCCGGCGTGGATGGGTCGAAGAAGGAGGAGGAGAAGGTGTAGCCGGATCTTCCTCTGCTTTATCTTCTCCAACGGAAATAATTTTCTTCTTCTTCTTCATGACGCGCTTCCCCTTCCTCTTCGAAGAAGATTCGCTTCCCAGAGTAGCAAGCAGTGTAGAAAGCTTTGTGTCATCATCAAGAGACTGCTCTGGGGTCTTCTCGATGTCATCAAGATCCTCCACCTTCTGCTCCTGCGAAGCGGCCGGATCATCCAGGCCTTGAAGAGCTTCAATTTCTCTGCCTGTGATCCCGGTTGAGAAGCAGAAGGAGGAGTAACTTGAGAAGATGGAGGAGCAGCAACTAGAGGAGTGGAAGTTTGTGCAGTATTCGGTGCTTCCGCTATAGAGAAAAGAAGTTAAAATCAGTACTCTCCGGAAAATGCAAAGATGTTGGTTCATTGACACTTAAGTAACAATTGAGAAATTCATCAAACTCGGTTGAAGCAAATAAGTAGTCTGCTAGACTTGGATCAACATCGAAGTTACCTGGAGAAGTTTGTTTGATCACATTGATTTCAAATTGTTCAGCTTCAATGTCGTCTTGAGTCTTCTCCTCGTCCTGAGCAGTGGAAGGCTCAGTAGCTGTGGTTTTAGCTTCGGCATTTGCAGGAGGTGGAGAATGGGAACTAGAGCCAATGTTTTCGGGATCGACCGAAGCCGGAGGACGAGCAGAGTCAGTTACAGTCACTTTTTCTAAACATTCTCCTCCCGCTGCTTCGGCTCGCTCCCTAGCAAGCTGCTCTTTTCCCCTGGCAAGGGCGGCGCGCGCCTCATCATCCAGATAAGTTGCTTCAAGATCCGCCTCGGCATATCCAGCACCTCCGAACATGTCCATTATTGCTTCCCACACTTCGGCTAAAGTGGTCTCATATGTTGGTCCCAAAAAGGAGAGACTACCACGCCCCAGGACGCTGTGCAGATAGAAATCAAACAAAGTGGAACTAATCTTGGCCTTCGTCGCCTCATGCGACTGCTCAGCTGCCTCTTTTCCGGCAATGGCCTCATCGTGCTCTTTTTCAGTTTTTGACAGCTGAGTTCGTAACCGCATAATTTCCAAATCCTAGGAACTTGCCTTCTCTCGTAGCTGGGTGATGTCGGCGCGATAGATTTCTGTCATCTTCTTTTCGGCTTCAAGTTGGGCCTCAGCATTTCGTTGTGCAGCATGAGCATCGCGAACTTGCTTTTGAAGTAATTCTTCCTTTTGAGTAAAGGAAGTAGAAGAAGTAGCAAGCTCGTCTTTGAGTTTTCTAACTTCAGTCTCAAGTCTCTCATTGTCTTCAGCAATACTTGTCATTTTTGCGTCATGCTGCTTGCAAATTTTGTCTCATTCCGTCTTGTCGTTCTCCATGGTTAGCATGGCTTCAAGATTTGCACGATTGACTCTTTGCAGCTCATCGACAAGCTTTTGCCATCCGGACACCCTTTCAATATTAAGTTTGACGGCATCAAGGCTACGCAGCATATCTGATTTATCGATCGGAACCAAATCAAGGTCAAAACGCACCCTTTTTAAGCACCAATTCGGAAATCAGCTTTGAAGAATAGGAGGGGAATCTTTGACCTGATACTGAGGTCTGCTGATGATCGCCTGGATGTCAGATTTCTTTAAAGCAGGAGAGCCGGATGAAATATTAGGAGAGATGGGAGCATCGGTCTTTTTCGAAATTGCAGACGTGTCCTTTTCGCTAAGTTTAGTCCGCTTACTAGAATCATCAACAATGTGACTCTTCCCCTTGTCGTCGTGAGATTTCCTTTTTTGAGAATCGTCACTTCTGTGGGAAGAGTCGTATCGTTCGTCCCTACTCCCATAGTGCTGTTCATCTTCTCTTCTGCGGCGCTCTTCATAATCCCGTCTCTCGCGAGCTTTTCTAGAGGCCCTTTCTTCATCGGTCTCTTGACGGGAAGGAAGATAGCGCCTAAAATCATAAGTATCGCGGCCTCCATGACGCTGGAATTTGTCGTAGTACGATCCGCTCCGCCCCATCGAAGAACCTGAAATTGAAGAAAAACAAGTCTTAGACATCTTCAAATTGAAGAAGCTAAGTGCGTATAAGTGATAAGCATCGTAAGTGTGTGTGGTGTGTAAACTATGCGCATCAGGCTACAAACCACTCTGTGGTGTTAGAATGGAGACAGCAGGCATAGGGGGTATTGTAGTTTGTTGCAAAGTAGAAGTCGCTTCAACAACAGGATAAGTCGCTTTTTGAATGTCGTCTTTAAAGAGCTCTCGAGAAGTTATCATTATATCACTCAAGTCATCGAAGGTGTCATCACCATGGCGCCCAGCAGAACTCTCCTTTTTAACTTCCACATCGGCTGACTTTTCAGAAATTCGAGGGTATTCTTCCTCTTCAATAATTGGAGCAAGTGCCGGTTTGCTGGACGGTCCCGCGACATCGGTAAGTGTGGGGCATTTTACCAGTGGAGTTTCAGTAGCAGATTCCTTCAGTATGGGTTCCTCAACAGAAAGTGGGACATCTGGTGCCTCCGTAGGAGAGTTGGGAACTTCGCGAGGCTGAGTGGAGCGAGAGGGATGAAGAAGTCCAAACTGGTGAAGAAATTCGTCTTTCAACAAAAATTTCACGTCCCGCTCTTCAATTGGTACAGCCATGAGCCTCTCCAGAGTTTGCTTGTGACTGGGATCCCTAGAAGGAGGGGGGAGCGCTGAAATGAGAAAGCAAAGTTAACACTTGGTGATTCGGAATTCACAAAACTCAGAGAATAGAAGAAGAAAAGATAGACAATCTTACTTCTGTTAACGTTAAAAAGTGAACGCTAACACCCAGTGTGTGTAATAGAATCGTGAAAGCACCACCCGTGTGACGGGAATAGAATTTATGTAGTAAACTAGCAGAAAAGCAGTAAAAGATAGCACTTTATAGTGGTTCGGCTTGAGATTAAGCCTACGTCCACTTTGAATCTCTTTATTACTGAATTTGGTTACAAATCGGTAAAAATCTCTTATGAAAACAGTACAATTTGATCACAAGAAACAATCTTGACTACTAGCTCAATCTTCGATGATGAAACTCGATGAATCCGTGTTGGATGTAAGGAATTCCTCTCGAAGCTTGTTGTAGTGTCTCGAATGCTTGAAGATCTTTGATTGCTGAATGAGTGGAGAATTCGACAGAGTAACGGCGCTTGAAGAAATGAATGGCAAAAAGTCCTCTTCTTGTTGGATGTTGGGGGGTATTTATAGGGTATGATCTGATACAGAAAAAATCTTCTAAGTTCTAAGTCGTAGCCGACTTAGAGTATGTCGTAGGTCTTAAGTCGGCGACGAGATAAAAACACTTGCACTGGTTATTCTTGAACATGTCCAGAATGAGCCAAGTCATAAGTCGGTAACGACTTAGCATATGTCATAGGTCTTAATTCGGAGACTTATTTTTCTCGTAGATTTTTAAGTCGGAGCTTTCTTAAGTCGGAGCTTACTTCAAGTGGGTGTGTTTTAGGTCAGTCCTATGGTTAAGTCGGAGATCTTAAGTGATTAAGTCGGTGAGAGCCTTGAGTCGGAGCCGTTCCTTAACTCGCGAACTATTAAGTCGGAGCCCCCCTTAACTCGGAGCTTTTCCTTAACTCGGTAACCTGTTAAGCCGGCACACTTGTTAAGTCGGCACACTCTACAAGTCGTATGCTTCCTTAAATCGGCTGCTGTTAAGTCGGCCTTCCTCTTAAGTCGGCTGCACCATTAACTCATTATATCGTGAATCAAAAAGAAGATTAACATTTGCCCCTCGAAGTACACGCCTAAGTCGTAGGTCGTGTACTTCGATTCCCCTAGCTCGCTCTGTGGACGACTTAAGATGAGTCGTAGGTCGTAACTCGTATGTACCGGTTCATCTTCTACTGCCCCAGTATATAAATAGTTTAAGTCGTCACTTCTTTTCCTTCACCTGCTCTCGTTACTTCATTCCGCCATTAACAAGCATTCGAAATCCTTGAAGACGAAATCAACTACTCGATTACCAGTTACTCTCGTCATTATATTGCGTAAGTGAAATCGGCTTCCCCATTCAATCTTTGACTGTCACTGAATCGCAAATCCCATTTCTGACCTATTCTTCTTATGTCATGCTCCATTGCAATCTTCGTTTCAATTGATTATCGATGGATTCGAGACGATTTGTCTTGGACTTGGACAATCTGTATGAACGAGGCGATAGATTGCAGCGATTCAGCTTGTCTGACTCGTGGTTCATGATGAAATAACATCACACCGATTTTATGGCAATTCTGTCGATTAAATGTGTTGAGGGAACGAGAGTTTTTGGTTGAAGAAGAGGTTAATGGGTTAACGGGTTAATGGGTTAGGAGAGTGTTGAATTGGTGTATTGAAAAGACGGACGACCTAAGGCCTTTGTGATAAACAGAAATTGCCTCTTAACGCTTGACGACTTAACGTAGGTCGTAAGTCGTAAGTCGGTCAACGACCTAGGACATGTGATTTTTGCATTCTGTCCTGAAATCCTTTATTACAGCACGACTTAAAGGATTGATGTCTTGACTTAACTCGTAGTTCGTTCCTTAAGCCGTAGACGAGATAGGACTTAGTGAAATATTTGAACTTGCATTCTTTAACTTGGACCATACTTTTGATATGAATTTCTTGACTTGAAATGCTGGAACAGACTGTCTAATTTTAACTGTTTGAACCTTCCCATATGCCACATTTATCTTACAAATCAACAACCTGTTAATCACAACATTTGCAGAACACGGGGACGAATATACTGCCATTGACTGTCCACATCGAATGACAGATTAGTTGATAAAGAAAAAATCAAATTAGAATTGCATGAACAAAATGTTATACAATAACCAATTCAAGTGAAGTATTAAAGCAAAATCGTAATAGTTAAATAAAACTAACTTGTTTGCATTAACATTATACTTTAAATGTTAACAATTTTTGAAATTTCATAATCGACCGGTTGTCGACTAGTTTAATTCCAGTTGTGTTTACTTGTTATTTTCATTGGTTCTGCACAACACTTCACATTTTTTAGGAAACGTGCATCTTTATATTTGATCATCCAGTTCCTTGTGTAGAATGACATCTCAACACGAAGATTTGGAACCAGCTGGAGGAGTTTTTCCAATCGCTACTCCATTAAACGATCCTCCAGAAAGGACTCCTACTACTTTGAGCCATAAAGCCTTTTGTCAATTATGCACCCAGTTTGGCATTACCGAAGCTGACGCTTTGCTCCCTGGAATAGATGATACTGCTGATAGACCGCCCCATGGCTTTGTCGCAGTTAACCGCCAAATGTGCTCGAGTGGAGCAATCCCCCCATTTAATGACTGCCTTCGAGAACTTCTTCTCCGACTATCTATCTCCCCTTTTCAATTACACCCTAATGGCTACACCATCCTGCTGGGACTGTGTGTGCTTTTTAGGAGAACGCTGGACCGTTTTCCCAATTTTGGAGAAAGTCGCTTCCTGTGCACATTTACAAAGCACAAAGACCATCCTTCCATTACAGTTGTGAGAAGTGTTAGAAATCGTAAGTTGATCGTTGGTCTCCCCGACAGTGTTCACAATTTCCTAAGTCAGTTTTTCTATGTCCGCTGTCCTCCAGGATTTTACGCCATCTGGAGAGTAGGGAGTAAGATCATTTGTCTCTGTTTCTTATGTTTTTTCGAACTTGTCGAAGTTCGAGTTATCGAGTGTTAACTTTGCCCTTTTCTTTTCAGCACTTCCTCCTCCTTCTAGAAATCCCGGTCACAAAGTGACTTTTGAGAGGCTTATGGCGGTGCCGGTTGAGGAGAGGAGTATCCAGTTTCTATTGACAGATGAATTTTTACATTAATTCGGCCTTTTACACTCTTTTCACTTTACCCAGCCTCGTGAAGTTTCTAATCTTCCAGCACAGACATCAGATGCCCCAGCTTCAACGGAAGAGATGGCTTCAGAGGAGCCAACTGTAGACACTGCATTAGTAAAGTGTTCTACTTCTATTGGTGTTGCGGGAACGTCCAGCAAACCGGCACTTGCTCCAATTATTGAAGAGGAAGAAAATCCTCGAATTTCTGAAAAATCTGCCGATGTGGAAGTTGAGAAGGAGAATTCTGCTGAGTATCATAATGATGACACCTTTGATGACTTGAGTGACATAATGATAACTTCTCAAGAGCTTTTCAAGGATAATATTCCAAAAGCGAACTCTCCTGTCGTTGAAGCGACTTCCTCTTTGAAACAAACTTCGACGCCTTCTACACCTGTCGTCTCCGTTCCCGCACTAAAGCGTGGTTTGTAGTTTGACGCACGTAGTTCGCACGCCGCACACACTTAGGATTTTTCTGCACTTATAAGCATTTACTCTTTCTTTCTGGAAATTTCTAAACTTTACTTCTTTTCCGTTTTCAGATTCTCCGATGGGACATACCGGCTCATACTATGACTCATTTCAGCGCCATGGAGGTCGTGGATCTTATGACTTCAGGAGATATCTTGGTGACCAGAGAGAGACAGATGAGGAAAGGGCTCAAAGGAAGGCTCAAGAAAAATGGGATTATGAGCAGCGGCAGAGAAGAAAAGATGCTGAACGATATGATTCTTCTCACAGAAGTGACTATTCTTATAAGCGAAAGTCTTATGATGATAAGGGAAAAACTCAGATTACTGACGAATCGAGCAAACGGTCCAAGCCAAGTGACGCGTCTATTATTTCTGAGAAGACTAATGCTCCCATTTCTTCTGATATTCCGGCCGGCTCTCCTCCTTTAAAGAAAACCGATATCCATACGATCATCAGCAGGCCCCAATATCAGGTTAAAGACGGTCCTCCAACACTTCAAAGCCGGTTTCCGAACTGGTGCTTAAAAGGAGTGCGTTTTGACCTGGATTTGGTCCCAATCGATAAGCAAGACATGCTTAAAAGTCTCGATGCAGTTCGGCTTAACATTGAGAGAATGTCGCAATGGCAGAAACTTGTTGATGAACTCTAGAGAGTCAACCATATGAATCTTGAAAACATGCTGACTCTGGAGAATGATAAAGCTGAATGGGATAAATGGTGCAAGCAGCATGACTCGGAGATGACGAACATCGCGGATGACAATGCAAGGCTTGAATCTGAAGTTAAGCAGCTTAAGGAAAATCTCGCCTCTTCTTCTGCATCACATACTCAAAAAGAAGAAGTCTTTAAGAAGCAAGTGCGGGATGCACATGCTGCACAAAGAGATGTCGAAATGAAGCTTGCCGCTGAGTAGCACATTACTGAGAAATATCGCACAGAAAACGCCGAACTGCGGGAAAAAGTCACCTCCCAGAACGTGGAGATTGAGTTACTAAAGTCTCAACTCGCTAAAGCTGAGACAGAGCGTGATGAGGCTATTACTGGTCGGGTTGCTGCCGTTGCCGAAAAAGAAGCGGCTGAGCAATCACATGAGGCAACGAAAGCAAACATCAGCTCTACCTTATTCGACTTTTATTTACACAGCGTTCTGGGTCGTGGGAGCCTTGCTTTTCTGGGTCCTGATTATGAAATCACTCTGGCTGAAGTGTGGGAAGCCGCAATTGATATGTTTAAAGGTGCCGGCTATGATGAAGCAGAACTCGAGGCTCGCTATCTTGATGATGAGGCTCGCGCCGCTCTTGTTAAAGGGAAGGAGCAGCTTGCTAAAGCACGGGCTGAATCACTGGGAGAAGAGCTTTCAAAAGAGGAAGCTCCTTTTACTGCCCCTGTTCATACTTCCACTTCGGCCGATGTAAACATTATGGATTCCGGCTCCCATTCTTCACTCCCAGCTAAAATTGCCCAAGAAACTGCGACCACTCCCACTGAGGATAAGGCACCGGACGATACTGAAGCCGAGAAATTTGAGATTGACCTTGCGAAGCCAACTCCTCCAGGTAATTTTGGCGTCGTCCCGGGCCCAATGAACCAGTTATTTGATTTAACCGAGTTTGATGACCTTCTTACTTGTTACTTAAACTTTGGTGAACCGATACCTTCTCTATTTTCGGGAGATGTTGATTTTAACTTCTTTTCTTCTACAGCGGAGGCACCAAACACTGCACAAGTTTCCACTCCTTCAGTTGCTTTCCCTCCATCTTCACAGATTACTCCTCCTTCTGCTTCCCAACCGGGATCGCAGGCAGAAAAAATCGAAGCTCTTCAAGGCCTGGACGATCCGGCTGTTTCGCAGGAGCAGAAGGCGGAGGATCTTGAAGACATCGAGAAGACCCCGGAGCGGTCTCTAGATGATGACCCGAAGCTTTCAACATTGCTTGCTACTCCGGGGAGCGAATCTTCTTCGAAGAGGAAGGGGAAGCGTGCCATAAGGAAGAAGAAGAGAAGTGCTCCGACTGGGGAAGACAAAACAGAAGAAGACCCAACCACTCCTCCTTCTCCGTCCCGTCCACATCGGATTCCGAAATTAACTATTAGGCCAAGCAAAGGCTCCAAGGGTGGTGGAAAGAAGGAGTGACAAGCTAGACTTTCTACTTCTTATTTTGCTTTTTACATGTATAGACCGGAGATTGTGCGGGTACCGGTCCCTGCTTTTGCTTTTTTGAGATATCTACACATGTAAAGAATTTTCATAGTACTAAATAAAACAGTAATTTTACTTGTACAACTTCTTGTGTATGTGAGAACGCATCTGTTTCTCTTTTTTTTAGTGTAGAATAAACGATTCCTTTTACTTGTACAAACTTTTTATCTGTGTTTGGGAATACATTTATTCCACATCTATTTTTCGTGATATTGCAATGAACTTGTGGCATGTTGCTTTTATTAATATAATTGAATTGTATAGTATTGCCCCCATACCGTAAGTGCATTGCAATATTCCTAGCTTTTTCAAGACTAATACTCTTATTTCAGAGAATAATTACTCCGCTTTTAAGGGAAGAATCATTCTGCTTTTAATAGCGTATATCTAGTCTTTAGAGGAGTTTTTATTTTCTCTTTCTGAAGAACGCTTCAACTTTCGGGGATGATCACTTTTATTTGTTAAAAAGTGAATTTTCCTATGCAGTGAAATGAACTTTTCTGAAAGAATTTTGTAGTATTTCAACTTTTTTAGGAGAACTTTTTGAGATGAACAAGTTAATCCTTCCTTTGAGAGTTGAACTGTGCTTCCGGAGAAGGCTTTTCGTTCGAGTATTCTATTTTGGGACATGCCTCCGGAGAGGGCTCCTCTTAAAGAGTTGTGCCTCCGAAGAGGTCTTGTGCCTCCGAAAAGGGCTTGTGCCTCCGAAGAGGGCTTGTGCCTCCGAAGAGGGCTTGCGGTGCCTTGGGAAAGGGCTTTTGCCTCCGAAGAGGTCATGTGCCTCCGAAGAGGGCTTGTGGTGCCTTTGGAAAGGGCTTTTGCCTCCAAAGAGGTCATGTGCCTCCGAAGAGGGCTTGTGCCTTCGAAAAGGGCTTGTTGATTGCCTGGAAGTTACTTTCTCATGGTTGAGTGGATCCACGGGGCGGACGCAAGTTGCTTGATTGGATGTTCATTTGCACAAACGATCGCAATTAACCAACAAGGGCCCTGTTCCTTCAGCTTGGGAAGGTGCCCCTCCGGTGGTTCCACCAATCTTTTTTGATTGAGGAAAGCACTTTCATTTTTTGGCGTGCCTCGTTAGAGGGCTTTGTTGACCTTTGAGAAGGAGCGTTGGTTGGTTGGTGTGCTAGGAAGGTTGCGTCTCAGGGGCAAGTAGATCCACGGGACGGACGCAAGCTGCCTGATCGGATGCATCACGATCAGTTAGCAAGGGCCCTGTTCCTTCTGCTTGGGAAGGTGTCCCTTCGGTGGTTCTTACTGGCCCTTTTGAAGCATACCTCCTTTTGGCTGCTTCTTTGTTTGCTTGGCAATGTTCTCTCATCATCTGCTCATTAGCGATCTTTTATTATCGTTTCCAAGCGCATCTTCTTTCCTTACATTGCTGTGTTCGAAGAAGTGTACTTCACTGTTGAATGACTTCACGGGACAGACGCAAGTTATCTAGTTGGATGTCTGTTCATATCGACAATCTCAACCAATTAACAAAGGTTTGCCACAGTGGAGTCGCCAACTTTTTATGTGAAGTTCTCCTTGTATAGGATTTGTATTTGGAATTTTTTGTCGCTTGGTATTTGCATAACAGGTGATTTATAGAGGTCGCTTGGCTTTGTGATGAGCAAGCCTTGTTTTAATGTCCTGCAATTTTGAATCGACATTTTAGCAATACATTTAAAGTATTTACATATCGAAATAAAACAGGCATTATGAAATAGTAAAGAACACAAGATTTATAGTGGTTCGGCCAAGAATCGGGCCTACATCCACTTTATAGCTTTCATTCATTCACACTGATTTATAATGTTTTACAATACAACTGATACATTCATCACTATTTTACAATTTTGAGCAAAGCTTTTCCTTTCAAGTAAAATAAGGACGTAAGTGGTTGCTGTTCCAGGCTCTTGGAATTGGATCTCCTTCAACAGTTATGAGTTTGAAAGTGCCATCAAGAAGTTTACTGCCAATAGCATATGGTCCTTCCCAGTTTGATCCAAACACACCAGTTGCCATCATGATCCTTTTCAAAACTAAGCCCCGACCTCAAAGCTGCGTTGGCGAACTTTAGAGTTGAAGTGCCTGGCTATCCTTTGCTGATAAGCTGAAACTCCGAGCCTAGCTTCTTCTCTTTTCTCATCAAGAAAATCAAGTGCTTCAAGTTGCAGCTTTTCATTTTCAGCTTTGTTGAAATGAACTCTTCTATGTGAAGGAACTTCTACTTCCACTGGAATCATTGCTTCTGATCCGTATGCCAGTGAAAATGGAGTGTGCCCAGTTGCAGTTTTGTGAGTAGTCCTGTATGCCCATAGTGCTAATGGAAGCTTATCAACCCAACCACCTTTTGCTCTTTCGAGTTGCTTTTTGATGGTTGACTTGATGATTTTATTTACTGCTTCCACTTGCCCGTTTGCCTGCGGATGAGCCACTGCTGAGAAGCTTTTCCGAATTCTGAATCGTTTGCAAAAATTCTGGAACTCTTCACTTTCAAACTGAGTACCGTTGTCTGTGATTATTTTCTGTGGCACACCATATCTGCAAATGATATTTTTCGTTACAAAATTTATCATCTTTTTAGAAGTAATGGTGGCCAAAGGTTCAGCTTCAGCCCACTTAGTGAAATAATCAACGGCTACGATAGCATATTTGATTCCTGATTTGGCAACTGGTAATGGTCCGATTAGATCTATCCCCCAAATGGCGAATGGCCATGGGCTGACCATCTGTGTGATTACGGTGGAAGGTGCTTTTGGGATTTTTGCAAATCTTTGACATTTGTCGCACTTTCTAGAGTAAATAGCAGCATCTCTGTTAATGTCAGGCCAGAAATACCCATATCGGAGAACTTTCTTGGCTAAAGTTTGACCAGCTGAATGATCTCCACATTCTCCTCTGTGTATCTCGGCTAGAATTGTCTTGGCTTCTTCCTTAGTTACACATCGGAGCAGAGGCATTGAAAATCCCCGTCTGTACAATCGGCCATCTTGAATTATATACCTTGACGCTTTCCTCAATAGTTTTCAACGTTCCTTAGAACTTTCTGGTAGGGAACCACTGAGTAGGTATTCTTTGATTGGAGTCATCCATGATTCATGCTCTTGAGACGTAGCCATAATCCAATCAACATCCATTTCATCAATGCTTGGAGCTGACAGAACTTCTACAGGAACTAATCCCAGTAATTGAGCTTCTCCAGAACTTGAGTATTTTGCTAGAGAATCTGCCTTCATATTTTCCTCTCGAGGTATGTGGCTTATTGAATAGTGATCGAAATCATTGAGGAGTTCGGAAGTTTTTGTCAAATATGCAGGCAAATTTCCTCCTTTAGCTTGAAATTCTTTCTTCACCTGGCAAACAATAAGCTGAGAATCGCTGAAAATCTGTAACACTTTGATGTTTAGTTCCTTGGCGATTTTTAAACCAGCAATAAGTGCTTCATATTCTGCTTCATTGTTTGTTGAAGGAAATTCCAGTCTCAATGCATAACATAATGATCGTCCTTCGGGGGTTTCAAGTACAACCCCTGCCCCAGAACAATAATCATTTCTTGAGCCGTCAACATATAACTTCCACTGTATTGGAATGCAGTCAGCTGTTTCTTCCGTATTGTCTCCTTTGTCAGTAGATTCCGCAATGAAATCTGCTAAAGCTTGTCCGTTGATTGCTCTTCGGGGGTGGTAAGTGATGTCATACTGGCTAAGTTCAATGTTCCATTTCAAAAAACGACCCGAAGTTTCAGGACGAAACAGGACTTGCTTTAGAGGTTGATCAGTAAGAACCTTGATAGGATGAGCTTGAAAGTATGGTCTCAACTTTCTAGAAGCAATTAGCAAACAATAGGCGAGCTTTTCTATCTTCGAATAATTCATCTCCGCCCCAGTGAACCGTTTACTGATGTAATAGACTGTACGCTGTACTTTCATATCCTCCCGTACAAGTGCTGCACTGAGGGCGTGAGATGAAATTGCTAAATAGATGAAAAGGTCTTCACCGTCAGTAGGCTTGGAGAGAACCGGAGGTGTTTCCATATGATGAATTAGTTCATCGAAAGCATTCTGGCATTCGGGAGTCCATTCAAAAATTTTCTTTCCTTTCTTTAGAGCGTCAAAGAAGGGAATACATTTGTCTGTGGCTTTGGAAATGAAGCGACTCAGAGCAGCGACTTTTCCATTGAGACTTTGCATTTCTTTCTTTGTTTTAGGGGCTTTGACCTCCCTTAGAGCTGTGATTTGAGTAGGATTGGCTTCAATGCCCCTGGCGCTCACAATGAAACCCAAGAATTTCCCGGATTCTACTCCGAACGAACATTTCAATGGATTGAGCTTCATTCCGTACTTTTGAAGAATTGCGAACATTTCCTCCAAGTGTCCCATGTGATCTACAGCTTTCTTTGATTTTACCAACATATCGTCGACATAAACTTCCATGGTTCTACCAATCTGAGGCTTGAACATTGCATTGACGAGCCTTTGGTAGGTTGCCCCAGCATTTTTCAATCCGAAAGGCATAACTTTGTAGCAGTAGAGACCCACATCTGTAATAAAGCTTGTGTCTTCCTGATCCGGCTCATGCATCATAATCTGATTGTATCCGGAGTAAGCATCCATAAACGATAACAACTCATGCCCAGCTGTTCCATCCACCAATTGATCAATTTTGGGCAGCGGGAAGCAATCTTTGGGGCATGCTTTGTTTAAATCTGAGAAATCTATGCATACTCTCCACTTTCCATTTGCCTTCTTGACCAATACTGGATTTGAAACCCAATTTGGATAAGTGGAGTTTCTGATAAAGCCGTTCTCCATGAGCCGATCGACTTCTTCCTTTAGTGCTGTCGATCTTTCTGGGCCTTGAGTTCTTCTTTTCTATTTCACTGGCGTGAATTTTGGATCAATGTTCAGAGTATGTACAGCAATTTCCGGGGAGATCCCACACATATCAGCGTGACACCAAGCGAACACATCTAGACTTGCTCTTAAGAATGATATCAGCGTGTTTTGAACTGTTATGCTTAGCTGTGAACCCACATTGAGTACTTTGTTCGGGTCTTTCGAGTCAACAGATATTGGTACCGTTACCTCCACGGGTACCACTCTATTCTCCTCTGTACTGGCTTTCCTGGGATCCATTTCTTTTCTTGCATTGCTGTGTTCGCCAGTACAGGGGCCACTCCGTAGTTGCTACAGGGTTGGTTCCTTGATGCGGAGCGGAGCTGCCGCATCTTTCCCCATTTCTCTTTTCCTAGCCTCTCGGAGTTCTACAATATAACATTCTCGTCCTACGTTCTGATCTCCTTTAATAACAGCAATCCCATTATCAGTAGGAAATTTCATTGTTAAGCACCATGGAGCGAGGACGGCCCTGAAAGCAGCAAGAGTAGGCCGACCCAAGAAAGCATTATAGGTGGAGAATCCATCAACAATTACAAAAGTTTGCTTCCGAACCAACTTCTTCTGCCCTTCGCCCATTTCAACAAACAAGTCCACCGTTCCAATTGGCTGTTTCAGCTCTCCTGTAAATCCGGCAATTTTGTGTGAAGAGGCTTGTACATCTGTCATTGGAATTTTCATTTGGTCAAATGTCTTTTTAAAGAGTATGTTGCACGAAGCACCACTATCAACCAGAACTCTTCTAACAATAGCCGGCCTAATACCGACAGAAACAACCAAAGGGTCCTCAGTAGGAGCTTCCACATCAATAGAATCCCTGGTTCTGAACATAATATCATCGTGAAAAGTCTTCTGCTGCTTTAGAGGTGTTGCATCTTCCAAGATCAAGACACTTTCTTCAGTCGGAGCATACTTCAAAGCTCTAGCATACCTTTCCATCTCACCCCAACTCCTGCCAGCTGGATGAGATCCTCCTGTGATCACATTGATAACAGGTCTTTCCTTTTCAGCAGGCCTCTCTCCTGAACCAGATGAATGAGCTGGGGGTAGTTGCTCCTGGTTAGATGAAGACAGGTCTTTTCTATTCCTCTTGACGTACTGCTGCAACTTATTCTCTCTTAACAATTCTTCAATCAGGCTTTTCAAGTGGCGGCACTCATTGGTATCATGCCCTGGTTGGTTGTGAAACTTGCAAAATCTTCCGCTTTGAACAGCATTCTTCCCAACTTTCACGGCCGGTGGTTTTGGAAATTCAACAGCATCCTTAGTGGCGATGAAAATATTCTCCGGGGTATCGGTCAGAGGAGTAAAGTCTGAAGGTTTAAGGAAGCGGGGCTTTTTGAGATCTTTTTGCCTCTTCCCACCGTTACTTTCCCTTTTCTGATTTGCAGGTTCTTTCTTGCTTTGAACTATAGCATTATTTTCCACCACTGTTGTTACAACTTTAGCTGATGCAGAAAGATTCTCTAGGCGTATAAATTCGTCAGCCTTTTTGTAGAATTTCTCAAGCGAATTTGGCTCCTTCATCTTTAGCCATTTTCCAAATTCGCTCGATTTGTCGATAGCACGCATCAAATAGGTCAAGATCATTCGTGGCTCTGCGTTATCGACTTCTGTCAGAGCTATATTGAAGCGGTTCAGGAATGACTTAATAGGCTCTCCCGGATTCTGTTCAAGACTGGACAATGACATTATGTCTTTTGCCTTTGAAGCGTATAGCCTGAATTGCTCTTTGAATTTTCGGGTCAGATCGGAAAACTGATCTACAGATTGGACAGGAAGTTTGGCAAACGAGAGAAGTGCTACACCTTCCAAATATACTGGGAAATATCGGCACTTTATTTCATCAGTTGCTCTTGCGCCGGTCATGTGCCAGTCGTATTTATACAAGAATTGATTTAGATCACTTGTTCCCCGATAAGCAGGAATGGTGGGGGGAACAAATTTTCTAGGAAATTCAGCCTTTAGAATCTTCTCGGTAAACGGAGTTCTACTCGGTGCGAATCCCCATTCGCTCTCATCTTCATCTCTTTGCATGCTCTCTTTCATTATTTGCTTGATCATGTCAGAAAGATATTCCTCATTGTTTAGAGATTTCGCAGAATAGGCCTCGGCCATCTTTTCGGGGGTTTGTCCAGGTAAATGCTCACGAGGAACTGGTGACGGCCTGGATCCTTCAGCCTAGAGGGGTGCCCCTTCAGCAGCACCTGATCCCCCGTGAGGAATATTTCTCCCCTCGGAATTGGGAGCAGCATTAGCAAAGTTTTCCTCATTACTTACTGGTCTTTGATTCGCCCCAAATAGAGCATTCAGCTTTTCCATCATTAGATTATTCTGAGTTTCAATCTACTGGTACAGTCCGGATACAGCAGCATCTAACTCTTGTCGCGTCACACCGACGCTTGGAGCTGCCTGATTTGGAGAGAGAGAAGTGGCAGTATTGTCACGGTCATCATCAGTTCTGACAGACTTTCGTTTTCCTTCCAGGAGCCATTATGTCTGATAGACTTCTGGTTTTGTAGGAAATTCTTTCAGCAAACTTCTGTGAAGCAATGGTGAGTAGTAGCCTGAGTTGGGTTCTCAGTGAAAGCACCAAAATGTTAACGTTAAAAAGTGAACGCTAACACCCAGTGTGTGTAATAGAATCGTGAAAGCACCACCCGTGTGACGGGAACAGAATTTAAGCAGTAAACTAGCAGAAAAGCAGTAAAAGACAGCACTTTATAGTGGTTCGGCTTGAGATTAAGCCTACGTCCACTTTGAATCTCTTTATTACTGAATTTGGTTACAAATCGGTAAAAATCTCTTATGAAAACAGTACAATTTGATCACAAGAAACAATCTTGACTACTAGCTCAATCTTCGATGATGAAACTCGATGAATCCGTGTTGGATGTAAGGAATTCCTCTCGAAGCTTGTTGTAGTGTCTCGAATGCTTGAAGATCTTTGATTGCTGAATGAGTGGAGAATTCGACAGAGTAACGACGCTTGAAGAAATGAATGGCAAAAAGTCCTCTTCTTGTTGGATGTTGGGGGGTATTTATAGGGTATGATCTGATACAGAAAAAATCTTCTAAGTTCTAAGTCGTAGCCGACTTAGAGTATGTCGTAGGTCTTAAGTCGGCGACGAGATAAAAACACTTGCACTGGTTATTCTTGAACATGTCCAGAATGAGCCAAGTCATAAGTCGGTAACGACTTAGCATATGTCGTAGGTCTTAACTCGGAGACTTATTTATCTCGTAGATTTTTAAGTCGGAGCTTTCTTAAGTCGGAGCTTAGTTCAAGTGGGTGTGTTTTAGGTCAGTCCTATGGTTAAGTCGGAGATCTTAAGTGGTTAAGTCGGTGAGAGCCTTGAGTCAGAGCCGTTCCTTAACTCGCGAACTGTTAAGTCGGGGCCCCCCTTAACTCGGAGCTTTTCCTTAACTCGGTAACCTGTTAAGCCGGCACACTTGTTAAGTCGGCACACTCTACAAGTCGTATGCTTCCTTAAATCGGCTGCTGTTAAGTCGGCCTTCCTCTTAAGTCGGCTGCACCTTTAACTCGTTATATCGTGAATCAAAAATAAGATTAACAACTTCCTTCCCTCCACACAGCATAGAACCCCGGGGGACAGCGAATATAAAAGAATTGAGTTAAAAACCCGTGAACACTGTCGGGAAGACCAACAATCAATTTACGGTTTCTGGCGCTTCTCACGACAGTGATAGAAGGATGATCTTTGGTTTTGGTAAAGGAGCACAAGTAGCAAATCTCATCAAAACTCGGAAGTCGCTCAAGAGTTCTTCAAATAGCACACACAACCCCATTAGAATGGCATAGCCATTGGGATGTAGCTGAAATGGGGAAATGGCCAGTTGTCGAAGAAGATGCTGGAGAAAGTTGTTGAAAGGGGGAACGGCTCCACTCAGGCACATTTGTCGATTCACCGCTACAAAGCCAGGAGGCGCTACATCAGCAGTGTTATTTTTCTCAGGAAGAATGGCATCAGCTTCAGCAATGCCCAACTGGGTGCACAATTGCCGAAAAACTCTGTACGATAGAGTGGTAGAGGCTCTTTCTGGAGGATTGACTAAAGGAGCTGGAATAAGAGTGGACTCTCTAGTCTGGACTGTTACATCTCCTTGCTGAGAAGTCATTCTACACAAGCAACTGGATATTCAAATATGAAGGTGCACGTTTCCTAAATAGTGTGTGAAGTGTTGTGCAAAACTAGTAAAGATAACAAGTAAATACAACTGGAATTAAGCTAGTCGGTAATTGATCGATTATCAAATTTCAGGACTTGTTAATTTAAAGTTCAAGTACAGTATTAGTGCAAACCGGTCATTTTCAGTTAACTATTTCAATGTTGCTTTAATACTTTGCTTGGATTTGTTGATTTAAAGCGCTTCGTTCACACAATCTATTTGAGTTGATTATCTGTTATTAACTAATCTGTCATTTGATGTGGGCAGTCAGTGACAGTATATTCGTCCCAATTTTCTGTAAATGTTGTATTAAACAGATTGATAGTTTGCAAGTTAGAGTGATCTGTGGAAGAATGCAACAATTCAAAGTTCAACAGTTCAAAGTTCATGCAAAGCTTAATGCTAAGTCGCCAACGACTTAAGTGTTAACTCGTCCACGACTTAAGGATTTCAAGGCAAGTCAGGACAGGTCGTTTCAATTCTAAGTCATTAATGCTTTAAGTCGGTAGTACTTCAAGTTGTAAGACGTGTAAAAGAAGAAAGAGGCTTCAGTTCAAAGTGAGGTAAAATTTCCCAAGTCCTAAGTCGTCCACAACTCAAAGCTTATGTCGTAAGTGGATAAGTCGGTAAAGACTTAAGTCGAGAGGGTTCATAGGTCGTACAAGGCTGCTAAATCGTGACCAAGCTAACATCCCACTTCATTTGACCCATTGACTTTTCTCCTTAACTCCTAACCCGTTATCCTCCTAATCTGTTATCCTCCTAACCCGTTAACCCGTTAACCCCTCCGTGAACATAAGCTTTCATTTTTCACAACTGATTAAATCATCCAAAAAACCAATTTGGGATCACCAAAGCCTCGCCAATCTAATCAGTTAAGCCTAAAACATAGTAACCCATCATCTTCATCGCCCCAATCATCTAAAGCTAAATCGAGCAGAATCGAGTTCACGAACCGTCGATACAGTGGAATTTGCGACGAGGCATTGCACAAGGGGATGGATTAAGTACAAGAAGGAGAATTCACGAATTAGCGATGATCAAGGATCGAGGAGGAAGTAGGAACACTAACGCAATAAAGGATCAGGGATCGGTGATTGGTTGATTGTTAAAGAAAGGGAAAAATCGCCTTGAGGAAGCTCGAAGAAATGTTAATGGCAGATACGATTCAGGAGATAGGCAATGAGAAGAAGGAAGTAGGAGGAACGACTCAAGCCTTTTATATCTCAGGGCAGTGGAACACGAAAAGGCACACACGAGTTAAGATAAGTCGAAGCACACGACCTACGACTTAGGCGTGTACTTCGAGGGGCAAATGTTAACCCTTAATTTTCTACGACTCAAGAATTGGATGACTCAAGCAGAATACTTCACGACCTACGACTCAGGGTCTAGACAACTTAACGAGCTAAGGTGAGAACGACTCAACGAGTTAAGGTCTAAACGACCCAAGAATTGAAACAGTCTAGAAAATCTTCGACCCATACGACTTAACGACATAAGGGATGTTACGACTTAAAGAACTAGACGACTTAACGACTTAAGGGATGTTATGACTTAAGGGAAGCTCCAACCTAAGGAATTAAAAGGACTTACGACTTAAGGTTTTTTGCGACTCACGACTTAGCTTAAGTCGACCACGACCTAAAAGCTACCGAGTTAAAATCCAATGCCTGTACCTATGCCGCTTTTATCTGCTAAGTCGGCCACGACTTACGACTTATTATAAGTCGGCCACGACTTAAGACTTGTCTTCTACCAAATCACGAGCTGGACTCAGCAAGTCATCCACGAGCTACCTTAAGCCAACCACGAGTCACGACTTATCTTAAGTCGGCTACGACTCAGGACTTGGCAGAATTTCCTGTCCAGATTTCCCTATAAATACATCACTACCTTCAACATGGAGAGGACTTTTTGGCCTATCATTTCTTGAAGCGTCATCACTCTGCCGAATTCTCAACTCATCCAACATTTGAAGAACTCCAATCACTCAAGACATTACAACAAGCTTTGAGAGAAATCTACTGCATTCAACACGAATTCGAGGAGATCTTCGACATCGAAGCTTGAGCTAATAGTCGAAAGTGTTTATGAATTGAAATATATCGTATTTCACAAGTGTATTGTATCATTTTGTAACCAGATTCAGTAATAAAGAGATTCAAAGTGGACGTAGGCTCGACCTCAAGCCGAACCACTATAAACTGCTGTCTTTTACTGCTTTTTCGCTATTTTACTGCTTAATTCCTGTTCCCGTCACACGGGTGGTGCTTTCACAACTCTATTACACACACCAGGTGTTAGCGTTCAATTTTTAGCGTTAACAATATTATGGAAATATCTAGAAGAAACACGAGGATTATATGGTCCAGTTATCTTCAGTGATGCTATACTGTATGTACAGACTCATTTTGCTATTCTAGGACAAATGATAAGGAAATCCATCCGCTTAAATGGTTAGGAGGTGATCTTCGATCTTATGTATTGTTTGTTTATTTCCCATAGAACCAGGGTTGAGATTCTAGAGAAATCGATCGATTGGTTTTGGGGCACTCGGTAAGTGAGGGAGTTTACTTATATGAGATGAATTGGAACCGTAACCACTCCAAAAAACCATATACGTGTTCTGTGCTTTGAAAGAGGTTCGTGATTGCTTCGTAATGGCTGCGTGATTGGTTCTTGATTGCTTCGTGATGTTGGAATCTATGTGGAGATTCGAGATCTGTTTGAGATGCTCAAACACATATAGTTGTTCGTGATCTATTCAGAATGTGGGGTTCGATGTGTGATTTCGAGACCTGTTGAGATATGGGAATCCATGTGTGGTTCCAAGATCTGTTAATAAATCCATGTGTGGTTCCGGGATCTGTTGAGATATGAATATCCATGTGTGGTTCCGTGATTTGTTCTAATTGGAGCTCGTGTGGAAGATCTGTTCGAGTGGTGACTCGTGTATTGGAATGTCAGACGTAGTCTCATCAGCGTGTATGACTAAAACCAAAGATATGAGACATATCCAGTAGGGTTGGCAAACCCATAGGGTGCATGCGACTCCATTTTTAGAGATACCTGTTGGGATATGGATGCGGGAGCGATGTATCGGGTCTTAGTAAGACCAGCTATGATTTTCCTATAGTGCATTCACTAGAGATATATGATGCTTCGGAAGGATATCTTTGACCCTTGTGCAGTAGTTTGGATTCGGCTTCCCCAAAGAGATCTACGTGGAATCCTACACAATTAGCGAATGCGCCTTAACGGTTGTGATTGTATACCTATTATTGTTGTAATGTACACTCATACTTCACAGCTTTGTGATTATTTATATTTAACACCTTAGACATTATTATATTATCATAGGATTTTATGATAGAAATGGTTTGGTTATCGTAAGTTAAAAACCCGTCCGTGTTTATAACGGCTTGGTCTTACCATAGACATTATTATATTATCACAGGATTTTATGATAGAAATGTACACTCTTATTTTAAAGGGTTTTAAGATATAATAAATCTATATGATTTGAGTTTCTCACATTAGTTTACCAAACTGATCTGGATGTTATTTTCTTAATGCTTGGGTCAGCTTGAGTATGTTTCTGTATTTAGCTATGGTTTATTGGAGCTCTTGGAGAGGAGCTGGATGATTTTTATCGTACTTATTTACCACTTCATTACTTGACTTGTTTCTATCAGCATTTGTGAGGACAGGTTGTTATAGCTATCCAGGCTGATGATATGTTAATTTACTATGATTTATGTGTGTGTGTATAAAGGTTTTCTTTTTGGTAAAGACCTTTTGAGATATTATATATTATCGTTCCGCATGTAAGATTCTAATATTATATTCTCTTCTTTCTTGTTCTATTTCCTTTTCTTTTATCCTATGCTAATAATTCGTCTTTCCAGCACTTGGGTGTTCGGCACATGAATATTGTGGATGTATTAGTGTCGACATTTGAGGGTCGAAAAGTCGGGTTGTTACAACTTTTAGTTAAGGAAAAGTTCCAAATATTACTGTAAGACTATACGAAAAGAGCAAGGGGAAGGTGTATCGATTAAATAGAGTACTTGAATGGGTAATTGAGGAGCACAATAAATTATCTAATAAGTATAGGCGCCTTTCTATTTACGCCACACCATTAAAGAACTTTACAGAGAAAGGAGTAGCCCCATTACTGAAGAAGTCTCACCTCCATTGGGAGAGAGGCGTATGAGAAAATATTGAGCTAACTATTCTCTTCTGGATGCTCATTGATGACAGATCTACTTTAGTGGAGTTCCTCTATAAAGTTTACTCTAGAAATGTTCTTACTGATTTTTCATTCTTAGGGGAAAAGAGTGGAGGTTTTCTTAGGCGCTTGTATAGTAGATATTCAGATAAGCATGGAACTGATCCCCATCCTGGAGAATGTTGGAATCTTCCCAAGATTGTGATCGTTCGTCTTTCTCACAATGCTCTTCCTCCCGAGAATGTTAAATTTAACAAAGAGAGATTTATTCTCGACTTTTACAAAGGGTCAATATTGTATGAACTTAAGTGATTTTAATGTTAATGTATAACTCGGATAGTTTTATGAATCGTAGTGTTTTCGTTTCTTCAAAACTTAGTTTATTTTTCATAAATCCTGTATATTAGGGAATCGTTGGGTAGTCCTGTTTTCGTAGATCTTTTAAGTAAATTTATCAAATTAAAGGGGATTTTAAAATGAAATCATTAATTCTCAAAACTTCTCGATTAGTGAAATATAGTTTTCTTAGAGAACTCCAGGAGGTTTACAAACGGTTTCCACACTCTCTCTTTGATTTCTTGGGTGATGAAAGGATAGATTATTTAGCGGGACATGAACCAATCATGTTATATTGTTATGTGGTGAAACTAGCCCTGCAACCAAAAAGTTGGACTACCATCAATTCTCTCCAATTAATAACTCTTCATGGTTTAATATTCTTTTTGACTCTACCCTCTCTTTGTTCATAGGATCACACAAAAGGCCCACACTGATGTCTTTAAACTTTAAAGATATAGAACATGTATCTGCTTATGCTTGTAAATTTTATTGTTATTTAATAAAGAATACATTTTCTTGTGTGTTAATTTCCTTTTCCCATTTACTTATTTTTATTAGGAAAAACAACTAGTACTCTTGTTTTGCGGTTCGGAACTCCCCACTCGATTGGAAATTATCAAAGCTAAGTTTAGGTCAGAATTTGAGCAGAAGCTCTCTTCTAAAGGCGTTTCAACTTTGTCATTTCTGGATAACCCAGATGTACAAAAATGGCATTACAAATACTATCAATTGAAGTCCACATTTAGCAGTTTAAATGAAATAACCTCCAACTTAGAGGAAAAAAAATAAAGAAAAGGATAAAGGAATTCAAGAGTTAAAAGAGAAAATGGACGCGATTGGCCAGTCTAGACCTTTAGTCCAAGGAATTGAATTGATGCAGAAATTACCCGACTCCATCAAAGGATAATGGATCTTGAATTAGATTTTTTGAAAACTCATGTATCCTGTCAATCCTTAGTACTCATTGCGAGTGGAAGTGAATCCAACCTTCCTACTCCAACTCCTTTGATTGGCAAGGAACAAATTTCTGCTTTGTTGAACCCACCTTCGAGTTTAGATGATGGCGAAATTGCCAAATGGAGTCAGAGAGTTAATATGAATGCGTTCAATTTTGGAACAAGCAATAGGAGGACAAATTTTCCAATATCTTAACCATTATCATGCTTAGGTGGAAAAACTTGAGCGTGAAAAATATGCTCTTGAATAGGAGGTTAAGAAATTAAAGAGCAAGATTCTGACTTCAAAGGGAGCCAACAAAACACTTAAGCATGCATTGGAAGTTCAAATTGGCCCTATTGATAATGCAAATATTGTTTGGAAAAAGAAAAGAAACATAAAGAACTTTTGGATGTGGCTATCCGTCATATTACCAATTCTCCCTCGGTTGCTAAAAATTTAAAGGAGGTGTAAAAATTTGACGCCTAATGAAGAATCGCTTATGAATTTTTTATCTTTGTTGATTTCACTTTTGATTACGCCTTCTTGGTACCTGTAATTTTTGTATATAACATGTAAAATAAACAAATTTGTTTCTAAATGATTGTTACCTTGAGTGAAACTTTGTTATCTTCTTTTTTGAATTAACTGAGCTGTTGGAAACATACAACTTATTTTCCAAAGCTTGGATTTGATTGTAATATGATATATAGTCTTTGATTGAACATTGGTTGGTCTTTAATTTAAACTTTTGTCGCTAAAACCTAAAATCTATTTTGATAAAAAGATTACCAAATTATTAATTAAAAGTTCAGAAGAACCCTTTCTTTATTTAAGAGGAAATTAGAAATCTGTCTAATAACGAAGATTCTCATTACAAGAAAATTTGAACTAACGACCAAAAACTGATCTAGTAATAATACCATAATTTAATCTAAATAGAAGACCAGAAATCCTTCTGATATTAATTTAGAACTCTAGAGGATCAGAATTTTTCTAATAACAAGTCCAGAATTTTATCTAGAAATCCAACTATTAATGGAGATTCCTGTTATTTAGGAACCTGATTGCTAATAGAGATTCCCATTATTTAGGAATCTGATTGTGAATGGAGATTCCCATTAGTTGCTAATTTGAATCCTACTAAAGAAATCAAGGATTGATAGTTAATCTAATATTTCATAAAATGAAGTCTCAAGCTTGAGTACTAAGTCATAGTCTTTTAGATGTTACTATCTATCATCAAAATCTCACTTCTACATGATAGACAGTGTAACGACCCACTTTTTCCATACAGTTTAAATGGACAATTAACCACACATGACCCACTCAAATTGAATGGAAAGGCGGATAGTCAAGGAAAAGAAAGAAGGGAGAAGAAAGGAGAAAGGAGAGAAAAAGAAAACTAGCAACACAGAATCTTACAGCGGAACAAATAATATATAATATACAACAAATCTTTACACAAAGAAAATTGTAATATACATACACCAATCGGAGTATACTAACCTATTTCAGCCCGAACATTTATAATAGCCTGTCTTTACGATTGCTAATAAATACAACAATGAATTTAGCGGAAAAATAACCATGTACACAAATACATCTCTGGACCTCCAGCTCATCTCTTGAAGCTCCAAATCATCCAAACTAAATCTGTAATATGCTCGGTCTAACCCGAGCATTATAATAAAATAATACCTGAGTCAATCTGGAGAATCAGCATGAGAAAACACACCCAATTGGATTTTAAAGTTAATAAACCTTTGAAATCAAAAGTATCTCGTAAGACCACGCCGCACATAAACACAGATGGATTTTTACCTTATGATAACCAAAAACCATTTCATATGAAATTCTCTGATATTATAATAGTGTCTAAGATACAAATACTTATTAATCATAGCTGAAATTGTTACATTACTTAGATTACAGCATAATAGCTATACAACTAAAACAGTAAAGGCACCTATTAGAAAATGGATTCCATACTATGACAAGGCAAGGAACTACCTTCCAATGGTACATCTCTAGATAAAATGCACCAAAGTCTGACAAGAATATCTTATACCCCTGCCACATAGGACTGGCCTACCATTTGACTAGTAGTACCGAATATGATAACCCCTTTTTTAATGGGCCCCGAAGCATACATGAGTAGATAGTAATAGATCTAGATTTGGAATGACCATACCCTAATGGGAGCGACTGACATGGCCCTACTGCATGCCCGATTTTTTTCATTCCTGGTTGATGAGGCTTGGGGCTACGTTTTACCTTTTTAAATGGCAAACCAACTTGGAATGCTACATTGCCTTCCAATCGACGACATAATGTCAGCATTCATCCATATAAGTCGTTCAAGAGATGAATGAACTTAAGGCACTACTTCTACTACATCCATTTTGGAATCATCCTCGAGATTAGTAGCAAGCAGCCCTTGCACTTCAAATAGCTCTGCCTTCAATTCCATCATCTTCAAGATGTCTTCACTTCGAAACTCTTGAGTTGGATCGAAGTGGTTTTCAGATAACATATCCGATCATGGTCTCTTCGAAACAACATCCGATGGTTTCTGGTAAACTCAACTCTGGTTCTTTAGGAAATTAACAATCAAAGATAAGAGCGGAGATCACCTCCTAACCGTTGGTGGGTAGATTTCCTTATCATTTGTCCTAGGAGAACGAAACAAGATTTACACGCACAGTACAACATCATCGGAGATGACTGTGCCATATAACTCACGTGTTTCTCCTAGATATTTCCAAAGTTACATTTTGGGTCCATATTTGATAGTCAGTTATTAATTATCTACAGACATACATCCAAATCAGGGGTTTGATTTCATAGATAAAACCAATATTGGTTAAGCACATAAGCAACCACTAGCCTCTTTAATTAATCTTTTCATTAATTAAAATCACTTTGTAATATTTGTATCAAAATACTTTTACAAAGGTTCATTCACAAACCCTTATATTTTCAATACTAGGAAATCACAAAAATGATAAGATTTCCCTTTTATGCAATTCTAAAATCATTTATAAACTATTTCTCAAGTCATTTATAAACCCTTTATAAATCCATGCAACTATTTATAAAACTCTTTTTAAAAATCTATAAACCCATTTATCAAATCCCTTTATAAATATCTAAAATCATTTACAAAGCCCTTTTTATACATTGTAAATAATTTCCTTTAATTCTCCAAAACATCTTATAAAATTCCTCTTATAAAACTCAAGTTCGTTTATAAAACCCTATTTATAGGTCTCAAAAACATTTATAAATAAATAAAAGTTACTTACTTCAAACACTATTATATAATAATAATTATTAATAACAAACATTATAAATAAATAATTATTATTATTAACTATAGAACATCTTAAAAATAATATTTAATAATTTCAAACCATTATTAAATAAGCAATAATAATTAATCTTTTGGTGGAAACCTGTAGAAGCATCACTCACTTTTTCTCCTCTCTAACAGGTCAAACATCCTCCGCGCCGTTCCATCTGAGTCTCCCACCTTGCAGCGTCCAGCCAGCTGAATCTCAAGGTAGTACTAATGCTTCTCCAAAAAGGTAGTTATAACCTAGCGTGGGGCCGCACCAGTTAGCATGTAATAGACTATGATACTCTAGCACGATAATTGTATTTTGTTGCTTCGTACCTAATTTTTTGGCCATCGATCGGGCTTGTCGATCGACCTCTTACCTACTTTATAATATATCTATTTAATCGGCTGTGTAGTTTCACGCTACACACCCGTCTCTCTCAAAAAAAATTAATCTTTACCATTACTATAAATAGTCATAATTTATTTCTCAAAACATTATAAATAAATTATTATTATTAATTTCAAGCCACATTAATTATTTAAATAATTAATTTTTCAAAATATTAAAATATTGATGAATAACTTTAAAACAACATTCAATATGAATAAATAATCTTTAAAAACAATATTAATTATAAATATATAACTTAGAAAAGACAGATAAAAAGGTTGGAGTAAAATAGAAGTTAAATCCTTTAAACCAAAATATTTTCAAAACCCAATTAATGAACATTGAGATTATTTAAATTATAATTAACTTTAATTAATTAAATTTAAAACTTAAATTACCGTCCCTTCCTCTAACTCACTTCATTCCAGGCAAAACCAAAATGCAACCGCGTATCCCATCGTGCCGCCACTGCCTCGAGTCGCCTGCCACCGCGAGCTCGTCGAAGACTGCCTCCATCATGCCTCGTCGATTCCCCCTATCCGACACCCCAACCCCACGTGTTGCCGATCACTAGGAAATTAGCCACGTTTTCGCGCCATTAAACACCGTTTTTCGATCGCCACAGTTGATCATTGGCCACAAATCTTCGCTAGCTCCTCGCCTTCCTTGACATTTTCCCTTTAGTCTCCATCACCTAAAAGTGCCTAGAATCGCCGAAATTCTCAAAATTAGATTCGATGTTCAACTACAAACTGCATCCACCACATGATGATTGATGATAATCCAACCGTTGAATGACTCAAGCTCGACTTCGTCTACAACTTTGTAGTTGGTGACTTCTCCTAAAACAGCGTGGATTGGCTCCGATCGAGCATGGCCGTTGGATTAAGAGATGATTAAATTTGAAAATTTGGCGAACTTGCTTTCTATGGTTGGACGCGATTTTTATAGAGAGGGAAGAGTATGGTTAGGCATGCATAAGGTATGGGCTGGAGTGTTTGGGCATGGGCTTAGTATGGTTATAAAATAGAATATATTATTTTATTTAAAATATCCATCTCTACACGCTCAAAAAATCTCAAACTCCTATTGAGGCGTGCCTCCTAGCGTTCTATATGTTATACCGCTATTTTGAACACAATGGAACTAGTCTCGAGACCTAATTTGATCATATACAATAGATAGCTTTTCAAACCCAGTTATATTATATTAATTTCTATAATTAGTTCTAAGCATTACGAGATCGCACGGCCAAACGATATGTCTGATTGCCACAAAATTCGTTAGCATACTATAACTCACTATAATGGATCCAATGAAGCTAGTTTCGTCAAAACCCGAGACAATGCCCAGGAAGGCTATTTTCACATGTTAATTAAAACGATTATTATAAAACAAGTTTAATCGCTTTCAATTTCAAATTCAAAAGTTTACTATCTTCATTCTTATCCAAATAGAATTTAAATCAACTTCTAAAATCATTTCATTCACTTAAAATTCAAGATTTAATTATTTAAAGAATTTCAAATATTCAAATAACCATTATACTTGAAATTCAAGTTATTCAACTTATAAAAAAATTACTTTTCAATATTTAAAAATTAATTAAATATTCCAAATTCAAATGACTGAAATTCTGGGTTGTTACAGATAGCTTTCAATTTTTCCTTTGAAGGTTACTTTAACTTTACCTTGGTGTGGGACTACATATGTTTGAGTATTCTTCCTCTAGATGATTGCTTTTGCATTTGTTTGATCTTCCTCTAGAAGACTATCTCAATCCATCTTTAGGACATAGTTTGATTTGCTTTTACATTCGGTTGATCCTCCTCTACAAGATTGCCTCCTACTACTCTTTGAGTAGCGATTTAAGCTTTAATTGATTTCCTTTGTTACATTCTTTAGGTAATGATCTGAACTTTGATCAAACCTCTTATCACAATTTTAGGCGATGATTTAGGTTTTTGTCGGTGCGTTTGGTTAGCTATCTTGAGCAGAACCAAAGTTTACCCCTCCTTCTAGAAGGCACTCCGGTCAAGCCTTATAGGGGACCGAAGGCTGGTTCGGTGCTTTGGCTAGGCTATCTCAGGCGGGACCAAAGGCATACTCTGTCCTCCCTTTATAAGGCTCTTCAGACAGGCCTTATAGGCGGGACTGAAGGCTGGTCGGTGCTTTGGCCAGGCCATTGTAACATCCTCCATTGCGATGCCTAAAACTAACCGCTACAGATGCTGTAGTAATTTATAGTATTAATTTCCGGTGACAAGATGTGGTAATGTTAATTGTATTAATAACATCAGAAGCACAAGAATATGAAATTTTCTCAAACATAATTTCAAACAAACTTTCACATTTCATTTCAAAGATAATATTTCATATTCCTTACATAATCCCAAACGTTTCTCAGGTTCAGATAAAATATAATTATTACAAAATACTCCAAGGGCGACATATAAAGATGTCTCCTTGTTGATCAGAGTTTACTACTAGACAGTTTTAACATCTGTCTTTACATACATTCCATCAAAATGAAACTTCAACATAGCGCATAAAATGTATATAGATAGATTCCTACATAGTTAGATTTGCCTCATGCATGTCTCTAGAAGCTTTATTTGCCCAACCTGAGTAACTTATGAACCTTACTCTCAAACTACTCAATTGAGTAACCGAAAGTTAATGGGGGAAAAAAAAACTTCGGGTCGGACAAAAATTCTAGTGTGAATAACAATAAGCCATCTCGATTAATGGATATCTAGTGAGACAACGTCGTTGAGCGAAACGGGGGTTCCCTCCACTAGTATCCTCTAAATATATCTTTTATAAATCATGCACCAGCAAATAAGATAGTTTGACAATAACGCAATAATCATATGCATGCATGCTACTTGGGTAATCATGACAAATCTATCTAATCAATGGACTATATGTCCTAACATTTATCTTTCAGAGGGTGACTACCAACCTATATGGCTGACTCGAGCCTACTAGATATATCATACCTTCTAACTTACTATTAGAGGAAATCTTGACGGTCTGTCCGAAATTTACTATTTTTAGGGTCAAACTGATCCTAATGGTTTTGCGGGCCAATCAATGACTTATCTATCCCAGCGTATTCCTTTCTGTGCGTAAACCTACTTTTAGTCTTACCCATAATAAAGCCCTACACACTAGAGTTTTGGACATATATCAACTAGGGGCAAACAACTGAAGTATAGGGCACGAACCTACACCAGCCCATCTAGTTTTCTAATCTCTGAGTCAATTCATCCTATCATAATTTATCTCATGGTGATAAGACTAATAAATCTTTAGTCAAATTCTAGGGCAAATACCCTTTTCTATTTCTTTGAAAACAAGACCTTTGTAAATGATTTAATCCTCGAAATCATGTTTAAAACAAGGAAAATACATACCCCTCTACATTATCCAAAATACCTATGCCAAAATATATGCTCTTATAAAACAATATTGATGAAGTTCGAAACCACATAGAGGTTGAAGCAACTCAAAATCATAGGCTATAAAGCCAAAATAATAAAACCTTGTATATTGATAAAACGCGGCACGGATATAGCCGACATGGGTCATTGCCCCTCTTCAATATCAAAATATGTTAAAGTCTTTGATTTATAAAACATGAAGCTATATAATTGATGATAACTATGTCGTATAGCATAGTATAGAGTTTCATAGGTTTGTATATTATAAAGTCGGTAATCTTGTATAGAGGAATAGTGACATTTAAGAAAGGTGACATCATTGCTATTTATATTCAACGTCAAAAGTAATAGTAAAAGTGCGGCGTTTGCCTTATAATAATAAAGAAGATAGGCGGTGTCATTACCGTTATAGATATCAATGCCGATAAAGATAGGAGCGATGCCACTATAATAGGAGTTGGAATAGAAGACTAGAGGCATAGCTGCCTTATGTGGTCGGCGATATTACTGAAAACATGCGGCATCATGCCCTCTTATATGAAACGTGGTACATAGGCATGCGGCATAAATAAATGTGGCATTATTGACGTCAATAGCATGCTTGCCGACGTCGATACCATCCCTAATGAATTCATTCCATATCACTTGGAAGTGATACCCTATATATTCACCAAGGTCGGCAACATATAATGGCAGCACCACGGCCTTTGGCGTCAATGACTCTGGCATCCTTCACCGTGTTGTTGACATGCAACAACATTCTTCATATTGGTGACTTACTGCAGCTTTGATGAAATACGGCATGATTCAGTTACATTGATGATTTACATTATCACTTTAAGCACTGCTGACTCATGACATTTACATTATCACTTTAAGCACTGATGTTTCATGACATCCTTCTTCAGATTGATGACTCACGGCATCCTTGCTTTATTGATGGTTTACGACATCTTTGCTCTATTGATGGTTTACGACATTCATTATTATATTGCTGAAACATGTTGTCCTCACTTGCATTACTAACTTTTGACATCTTTGATGGTACTAATAATATGTGGCATCTTTAACAGCTGTGGATATCCGATATCTCTATATCCTTTGGAGCCCGACATCCTTTGTTGCTTTTACATGCTTTATAATAGACATAATTGTAAAGGCCCGATATCTACTGAGTTCCGATATACCCTCCTTGTGATCATCTATTCAATATTTTTCAATGATTCAGTATCTCCTGCTAAAGGTTCCACTGCTTTCGACATCTTGAATTCTGACATGTCTTCAACATATTCGGCATCTTTATTTGTAGTAACATATAGTTTTTAGAGAATTAGTTAATTATTTTATTAGTATTAAAAGCTTATGTTATGTAACATCTTTTTAAATTGTTTTATTGTTAAATATTTTATTTTATAAATTAGTATACATACATACATATATATATATATATCATTCTTAAAAGGTTTTTAAACTATAAGCAAATGTTTTACAAAGTAGTTTAAGAGTGCTTAGTGGCTTAAGTGTGTTTTTCTTATACTTATGAAAAGTAATTAACTATGCTTATCACTAATAACGACGAAGTAGACTTATCCATTTGTGAGCGTTAAGATTGTTGTTTGAGTAAGATATAGAAGCAATAGTGCTCTAACCTAACGGCTTCACTCTTGACCAAGGAATAGTTATATAGGGAATGTACGAAACATGTTAATCATGTTTTTACTTACTCGTTAATGGAAATATTTTAATTGTGTACTTAGCATTGAAAGCCGACTAAGTAGACTTTTCTATTTGTGCAAGTTAAGAATGAATTGTTTAGGCAACGCTTTGATATGCAACCAGTGCTCTAACTTACATGGTTTCACTCTTGACCAAGGGATAATATATGCTGAGAAGTTCGGAAACGTGATAAGTATACGAACCTTGATTTCCATAAGCGGTCATCTTTAGAACTGGATAGTTGACTAGTCAAATACCAAACTTGATGCAGCCCAGCCTGATGAAGACTTAGGTCGCCAACGACCTAACTCTCCTGAGCTACGACCTAGCACGATAAACCTTAAATCGTGCCATTATTGGTCGCAAGCGAGCTATGAGGACCGGCCAAGTAAGTTGATAAACCGTCTAAACGAGCTACGACCTACTAAGACTCGACCTACCAAGCTACGACCTAAAAGGCTATGACCTAAAAGGCTACGACCTAAAGGACTACGACCTATGCTAGGTCGCTCACATATGCGAGAAACATTAGGTCGCTCAGGACGTACGAGCGAGCTACGACCTATACTAGGTCGCTCACATATACTACTGCCTGTTAGCTCGCTCAATCCGTTCATGTTGTTGTGCATTATCCTTAGGTCGCTAAAGACATGGCTCCTTAGGTCGCATGTAATTGTGTCGCTCTTTCTTATGTTGTTATCTTCTTTAGGTCGCTCCAGTATGCCACTTGACTTAGGTCGCGAACGGCCTTCTGTCCGTAGGTCGCGAAAGACCTTACATGGGACGCCTGAAGTTCTTGAGTCGCAAGAAGTTATGACGCTTATTCTTGAGATGTTCAAGTGGTTATGTCGCAAGTTCATGAAGTTGTTCTGTTTTCCTTAGGTCGCTCATCCAAGGCCACATTCTTCTCTAAGTCGTTCATCTCTTAGGTCGCTGCAGCCTTCTGCTCTAAACCATTGCTTTCTTAAGTCGCTTCTGGAGGGATTTCTTAGGTTGCCCAGTTGTTAAGTCGCTCCAGGAAGTATGTCGCTGAAGCCTACCAGAGTTAGGTTGCTCAAGCCTAGGTCGCGTGAAGACACTTATGATGCTGTGTTGCTTAGGTCGCTATGTGTTGTATTCGTGTTGTATATAAGTTGAGTCGCATTGTTGAAAGTTGTTGTATTTTGTTGTGTTGTAATTTGTTAACTCGTTTGAGATGTTTTGTACTTAGGTCGCAAGTCGTTCATGTTGTAAAGTGTGATGTTGTAACTAAGCCGTGAATGTTAGGTCGTGTATGATGAGTTTGTGTTGTGTTGTAAATCTCCATAAATAAAGGAGTGATGGTCATTTGTAAGGTAGGTTGATTTTGAATAAAACTTTGTTTGAGAGCTTTGTGCCTCTTCTTAAATTGGTAGTTGAGTGTGATCTCCTATCTCCACCTTCGGCATTCGAGTGCGCTCGAATCAACGATTGTTGAAGCCAATTCACGGAATCTAGTGCGCTAGATCAACGTACGAAGAATCGTAGATCTTCTTTCACGGCATCGTGCGCGATCAACGTGACGAAGATAGCTAGAATCCGGTATCTTTGAGATCAACGGATTTGGGCGTTTGGTATTTTCAATCCACTGATTGTTACTTTCATCGTTTCATCCATTTCTGTTATCCGCTGCTGCATCATTTGGTATCAGAGCTAGACTTAGCCAATCATAGTTAAGCCGAGTCTTTGGAGCCAATTCTTATTGAAGAGTTAAAGCCGAGGGCTAGAAGTTGAAGTTGTGCATCACATTGTGTTGAAGAGTCAAGGCCGTGCATTGTTTGTTCAATTGTTGATCTAGGCCGAGTGTTGAAGGTTGCATTAGTTTGGTTTGTTCAGAGCTAGACCGAAGCCAAGTTTTTGAAGTTTGTGTTAGATTTTTTTTTGAAGATTTGTTGAAGATCAATCATGCATCCAAGAAGAGGTAATCGTCATCAGAATATTGCCAATGTGTATAGAAGAGAAGATGCTAAGGCAATAGAGCAACGAATTAGTGATAACCTCGAAGAGAAGTTCAATGAAGGTTTTGGAAAGTTGGAGAAGTTGATAATGGATTTGAATCAAAGCCAAAGAGGAAGGTCACCAGTCTTGAACCATGGAGGAAACAGAGTTTCGCCATCGGTTACGAAAGCAAGGAGGGTGTCGCCATAATCTTATCAAGATAAAAGAGAATCATCAATTTCAATGAGACGAGATCACCATGGGGAAGAAAGAAGAAGTCATCGTGAATTTGACAATGAACCATGTCGTGATGTCAAAAGAACGAGTAGAAGAGATTTGCATGATCATAGATACATACGTGGTCATAGAGACGAAGGGTGTCATTTGCCAAAGCATGAGAATGATTCTATTTGGCTAAGGAACAATATTTTTCAGTCTACCTGTACTATCTTGGAAAAGGTTTGTAAATTCATTATTGATGCGGGAAGCTGCGATAACCTTATTTCTGAAGAAGCCGTTATGAAGTTGGGGTTGAAGACTATAAAACACCCTAGACCGTATAAACTGGCATGGATAAAGGAAGGGAAAGAATTGACGGTGGGAAGACGAACATTGGTTACATTTTCTATTGGGAAAAAGTACAAAGATGATGTATGGTGTGATGTTGTCGATATGGATGTATGTCACCTACTATTGGGAAGTCCATGGCAGTATGATAGAGCTGTACAATATAATAGTCACGCCAACAGTTACAGTTTCATGTTCGAAGGAACCAAATTTACCTTAATTCCTAAGAAGCGTGAACAGAGTGACCGCAAGCCAGAGAAGAAAGTGGAAGCAACTAAGTTAATATCTTCGAAAGAATTTGTTGAAGAAGTGAAAGGTGGTGTTGAAGTGGAAGATGAAGTCGGTTGTTCTCAACCGCCGAAGTTAGATACAGATGAAGTTGACGATTTTCAACCAACGAAATTTTATGAACATGAGGTTGAAAATTCACAACAAGCAAAGTTTGACAAACATGAAGTTGAAGTTTTTCCACCAACGAAGCATGATGAACGTAAAGTTGAGAATGTACAATCAACAAAATTCGATGAGGATGAAGAAAGTGTGTCAAGAGATGAAGGGGTAATTTATCAGTGAAGAAGGTGGATTTGATTAGTCTATTATCTACAGAAGAGTGTGTTAAAGAAGTGGAGGATAGAGCGGAAATGTTTATGTTGAATGGGAATGAAACCAGTAAAGATCTCGAGACTCCTGAGGAGGATGTGCCAGTGGTTAATGAATGTGAAGATGTAGTTCCTACAGAGTTGCCCAAGGAATTACCGCCACTGAGGGACACACGACATCATACTGATATAGTGTCAAGTGCTATTGTACCTCATAGACCACGATATCGTATGTGTCCAACAGAGCAGGAAGAGTTGAGAAAACTGGTTGATTGGTTGCTAATCGAAGGAAGTCAGCTGTCTACTACAGATTGCAGTTGGCAAATGAAATTTATCAAAGACTTACATGTAGGAAGACACTTGAGCTTTGATCGTACTATGCAGTTAATCTCATAGTCTTATTTTGAATCGTCACTGAGGAAGGAAGTTGAAAGGTCTGTTCAGAGAAGCCATAATCGACAAGTTTCAAAGAAGACCACGACAAATGCAAGTTTATGCATGCCGTCGCATATACATGCTAAATTACGGAAGGAGGTTAGTGTGGACTTTGTTTTGGGATTGCCGCGAACGCAACATGGAAATGATTCTATTTATGTGGTGGTTAACCGGTTTTCAAAATTGGTACATTTCATTACCTATAAGAAGACTGCAGAGGTCGTTAATGTCATTCAGTTATACTTCAAAGAGATCGATAGATTCCATGGATTACTTGAATCTATTGTTTCGAATAGAGATACTCGTTCTCTGAACCATATCTGGATGAGTCTATGGAAAATTGCTGGGACTAAGTTGAAATCTAGTAGCGCTGATCATACATAGACGGATAGACAAGCTGAAGTTGTGAACAGATCCCTAGGCAATCTATTACGATGCCTCGTGGATGATAATTTGAAAAGTTGGGATTCAAAGTTATGTCAAGCGGAGTGTACACACGACCATGCAGTTGATCGTAGCATTTGGGCATTTGCGTTTGCACACAACCATGCAGTTAAACGTAACACTAGGTTCAGTCCAGTCCAGGCTGTTTATTCAACAACTCCTAAAGGACCATTAGATTTATCAACAGTTCCACCGCAGAAAGGGGTGATTAAATGGGCTAATGTTTTTGTGAATGAGTTGCAAGGATGCTATAAAGTTGTACGGGAACGATTTCTTAAGGCAACTGAGAAATATAAGCAATTAGCAGAGATTAAGCGACGAAGCATTGAATGCAAGGAAGGAGATTTATGTATGTAGTGTTTACCAATGATCGATTTCTTTTTGGAACTTACAACAAGCTAGAAGCTAGAAGGAATGGTCATTTAAGAGTCGTGAAGGGAATTAACGATAATGTTTATAAATTGAGTTTGCCGGATCATCTTCTTATTGCCAACATTGACAATATCAAACACTTGGTTCCATTTCACGAGGATAAGAGTATCGAAGACGAAGAGCTTTTAAATTCGAGGACGAATTTTTTCCAACCAGGGGAGGATGATGCAGCCCAGCCTGATGAAGACTTAGGTCGCCAACGACCTAACTCTCCTGAGCTACGACCTAGCACGATAAACCTTAAATCGCGCCATTATTGGTCGTAAGCGAGCTATGAGGACCGGCCAAGTAAGTTGATAAACCGTCCAAACGAGCTACGACATACTGAGACTCGACCTACCAAGCTACGACCTAAAAGGCTACGACCTAAAGGACTACGACCTATGCTAGGTCGCTCACATATGTGAGAAACATTAGGTCGCTCAGGACGTACGAGCGAGCTACGACCTATACTAGGTCTCTCACATATACTACTGCCTGTTAGGTCGCTCAATCCGTTCATGTTGCTGTGCATTATCCTTAGGTCGCTAAAGACATGGCTCCTTAGGTCGCATGTAATTATGTCGCTCTTTCTTATGTTGCTATCTTCTTTAGTCGCTCCAGTATGCCACTTGACTTAGGTCGCGAACGACCTTCCGTCCTTAGGTCGCGAATGACCTTACATGGGACGCCTGAAGTTCTTGAGTCGCAAGAAGTTATGCCGCTTATTCTTGAGATGTTCAAGTAGTTATGTCGCAAGTTCATGAAGCTGTTCTGTTTTCCTTAGGTCGCTCATCCAAGGCCACATTCTTCTCTAAGTCGTTCATCTCTTAGGTCGCTGCCGCCTTCTGCTCTAAACCGTTGCTTTCTTAAGTCGCTTCTGGAGGGATTTCTTAGGTCGCTCAGTTGTTAAGTCGCTCCAGGAAGTATGTCGCTAAAGCCTACCAGAGTTAGGTCGCTCAAGCCTAGGTCGCGTGAAGACACTTATGTTGCTGTGTTGCTTAGGTCGTTATGTGTTGTATTCATGTTGTATATAAGTTGAGTCGCATTGTTGAAAGTTGTTGTATTTTGTTGTGTTGTAATTTGTTAACTCGTTTGAGATGTTTTGTACTTAGGTCGTAAGTCGTTCATGTTGTAAAGTGTGATGTTGTAACTAAGCCGTGAATGTTAGGTCGTGTATGATGAGTTTGTGTTGTGTTGTAAATCTCTATAAATAGAGGGGTGATGGTCATTTGTAAGGTAGGTTGATTTTGAATAAAACTTTGTTTGAGAGCTTTGTGCCTCTTCTTAAATTGGTAGTTGAGTGTGATCTCCTATCTCCACCTTCGGCATTCGAGTGCGCTCGAATCAACGATTGTTGAAGCCGATTTACGGAATCTAGTGCGCTAGATCAACGTACGAAGAATCGTAGATCTTCTTTCACGGCATTGTGCGCGATCAACGTGACGAAGATAGCTAGAATCTGGTATCTTTGAGATCAACGGATTTGGGCGTTTGGTATTTTCAATCCACCGATTGTTACTTTCACCGTTTCATCCATTTCTGTTATCCGCTGTTGCATCAAAACTTAACCAAATATTAACTTAGATCTTCAAATGAATGTTTTTAAAGATAATAACAAGTATAAAATTGGTTTTGGGTTTGTTGTGACAATGTGATAATAATATTGGTCTTTAACCGTTTTTTACTATACCTAGTAGAGTAGTTAGACCTTTAAAAGGAATGTTTTAAAGATAATTACAAATGTAAAGGTTTTGGGTTTATAGTAACCAAGTTTTGATGATATTAGTTTTTAACCCATCAAAGTATACTTGTGCAAATGTGAAATCTTGTTAAAGATTTGTGAATATTCTCATACACTTGGAAAAAGAACATGAATACATTTCTACGCATTGAAAAGAATAGAAATGAATAGTGAACAGTAACATGCATGCATATATCTTTTGTAAAGGCATTTTGAATATATATATATATATATATGCATATATTTTCAAAGAGGTTTTTAATTAGTAGAATGATTAATTAAATAAAAGGGATTAGGAGTTGCTTAAGTAACTTAATTGTACTTTGTGTGACTTAATCGTGCTTTATTTGTTTGTTTGATTATGGAAAGTATTTAGTCGTATACTTAGCATTAAAAGCCGATGAAGTTGGCTTGTCTGTCTATGAGTTAAGAATGATGCTCGAGTAGGGTATAGAAGCAATAGAGCTTTAACCTACTGGCTTCACTCTTCACCGATGGATAGTGTGAGTTGAAAAGATTGGAAACATGATAAGTATATGAGACTTAGTTTCCATTTACAATCGTCTATCTTGTACTTGATAGTCGATTAGTCGACTATCCAATTGACCATATTAACTTGGAAAGTATCTAAAAGCTTTACAGTTTCATACGATTTGAGAACCCCTAGGAAGGAGCATTGTTATGAAACGTCTCTAGCTTTAAGAACATATATATATAAGAGATCCTCAAGTACTCCTCTTTATACATTCTTCGCTTACTTCTAAAAGAACCAAAATTGAGTTAACCTGCAATTCATCGATTTAGTTTTGAAGAGACATGGATCGGTAAGTGTTTTACTTATCGAATGACACTTCAAAACTGATATACGGGGTCTATGTTTTGGAAGTGTTGTGAAGTGGAATGGGATAGAGATGTAATATCTATCATATTGTTAAGCCCAAGGGAGAGATTAGCGTTAATATTCATCGAAGGGCTTATGTTGGAACCAATGTGGAGATTCGTGATCTATTCGAGATGCCGAAATCCATTTGAGGATTCATGTTCCATTCGAGTGATGAAGACTCGTGTCAAAAGCGCTGAACGTGACCACGACATCGAAAATGGATAAAGATAGAGTAGGCTGCACAACCCGGGTTTTAGCTAGGTCACGATGGGGTATGTCAACTCTATATCTAGAGTATGCTTATCGATGTTGTGCATGGGAGTTGATAGTACTTGGCTCTATGTGGTTCATATTATGTTCGAGCGTAAGCTAGTTATGTTTTCCTTATGGTATATTTATCTGGAGATATATGACGCTTGGTAGGTAACTTCTAATCCTTGTGCATGGGGATCCGCTTCAGTTTACTGGAGGCATCTCCATGGAAAATCCATTATGCGAACGTACCTTAACAGTTTTGTTTGTATACCTATTGAATATTGTTGTGGTGTGATTAATGTAAGCATCACAGCCATTTGATCTGTTTTATATTCTACACCCTAGACATTATCTATTATATCACCTTATGTACTTATTAGATAAGTGGTTCTTTTAAAGGGATAACTATTTTCGAACGGTCTCAAAAGTAAATCTATATGATGTACACATATTTCTTGAGTTTCTCACACTAGACTTATGTCTAACTCGTGGATTTATATTTCTCTTATTTCCATGGATGCTCTTTCGAGTAGTCTAAGAAAAGAAGGTTTTAGTTGGATGCTCATTGGAGCTTGGGGAGGCGAGCAGGATGTTTCACCTACCGTGGTATTCTTATTTCCACAGCATTAATATATTGTATATATCAGTAATTATGAGGACATGTTGTTATAATTGTCCAAGTCGATGATTGTATTTAGAATTGTAACTCTAAAACACAGTGTATCTTACAGTGACAGTTTTGCACTGTCTTTTATATATGTTATCGTTTCATTGTGAGATTCCGATATTGTGATATCTTCTTTCTTGTCTTATTATTTTTCTTTTATTTTACCCTAATAATTCATCTTTTCAGCACTTGAGTGCTCGGCCTTTGAATACTGTGGATGTATTACTATCGACATTCGAGGGTTGAAAAGTCGAGTCGTTACACCAACCCACTACAACACCACCAGCCCTTATATCTCTACCAATTTCTACTAGTGACCATACTACTCTTTTGATTGATTTAATTTTGGTTTACGTCTTATTTTTATTAAAAAAGTCTAGCTATGAAAGTGACTTATGTTTTATTAAGGTTACTACAATTATGTTAAAGAGGGCTTAGTTGCACCGAACTTGAAGCCTACAAAATAAGTAATTATACACAAGAAATTTGGTATTTCAAAAGTAATTTTAAATCACAGAAACGACAATGAATAAACAAAAAAAATTGATATAAGAAAGACAAAGCCAAATTGGAAGAGATTATTAGTAGTTTATGGATAATAAAGCAACAATGAGTTAATTTATCAAATGGTTGCAACACAAAAGGAGTACAAATCATTTCGGTTGAAGCACCATTGTAAGATGGTGCAAATGGAAAATGTGGATTAGCTTCCAAAAGGGGATGGCACCACCAAATATTTCTTTACCATGTTTGAAGGATCCCGGTCCGTTGCGTAGTGGGTGAAATGGGTAGATTTCAATTTTTTTTTCTGTTTGGATCTTAAAGAGCCTATGAAGTCTATTAACTAGCATTAGGTCCAATCTATTTAATTAAAAGAAAATCATTTTTTATTTAAAATATTTTATATTTAATTACTTAATCACAATAATTAATTTTATTCAATGATTATTTTGAATATATCTCATAAATTTATATATCAACATGATGACATATACGTAAATGTTTGTGTGTAATTAATCGGGATTTTTGTTTGCTATTAATTAGATAGGTGCAAGGTGATATTTTTATTTACGGGGTTTAAATTAATAGGTTATAAATGTGACATAAATGTAATTAACTAGGAGTTTTGTTTTATCTCATTTGCGTATGTGAAAGGGCGCATAGGCAAATATAGTGTATATTACAAAGTGAACATACATGTGACATGGTTTTATATAAACAAGCATATGTATGTGATATATATATATATATATATATATATATATATATCATAATTTATGAAGTGCGTGTGCTAATAGATGAAGTGTAGGCACTTCAATTCAAGCAGCATGACAGTAGGGTCAAGTACCTTCTATTCTTCACATTACATTGGTTCATGACATTGGGGCAACAACGAGTGATGTTAATTCAGTCAGAGAAAGAAATGGCAGCGCAAGCAGTTTCAATTTGAGGTAATCACGTGCAGTATTAAAAAATTAAAGTTGGATCTACGAACAAGCTTAGTAAAGGAATTCTAAGGTCAGTAATGATGTTATATTTATCATATTCTTAGGTTTGGGAATTTAAATTCTACCATCAGAGATAGTTTGTGGTGTTGGTCTGTCTTAGGGTGCAAATTATTTACACTGTTTGATACAGTTGGAAACATTGCTTTTGTACTGTTAATAAAAAATAAAATGCAACTGCAATTATATTCATGGTCATTCTTTTTCATTTCTTCTTTGTTCAATGATATGAAAATCATACTTTTAGTTCTGAGTATGCATTTACACCAACCAATGGAGTGGTGTATATAAATCAACTTTTAAAAGTCTAAGTAAATAACGAGCATTCAACTATTATAGAAAAAAATTACAGTGTTTCGGTAACCTGACTGTCAATTATGCTTTGGAAGATGGTATTTCTTTATCCATAAGTGTTCAAGTAAATACCCAAGGGGTGTCCGAGATGGATGTGACACCAAAATTGTTAGTAATTTCAGCAAATGAGCACCACTCGCTCCTTATAAGTGTGAATTAGATGATTAAACTTAAAAGGGAAATCTAACTTGCACATCCATCTCCACGCGCGGAGCGCGTGCCATAACACTCGTATGTATATGTGTGTGTGTGTATATATATATATATATATATATATATATATATGATTATAAAATTAAGTTTATATATATGATAATTTAAAATAAATTTTAAATTTATCCCTTTACTAATCAGACATCAAAATATCTTAATTTGAAAGATTAACTTGGTCAAATATTCAAATCAAGTATCATATCAAGTAGTATAGAGATATTTATAAAATTCAAATTGAATAATTCAATATTATGCTAACCATATTAATTAAATTGATAAAATTATTATACCAAATTCAATTTCAGCCAAAAATAATTTAGTAGACTAGGCATGCACATTTTAATCTACTTTTACGTTTTGAAACAACGTATATAAACAATTTTGGATATATGAAATTGCATAGTTCAAATCATAGGCAAACTAAATTAATAATAAAAATTACTATTATACATAATTTGATATTAAGTAAAACATAATTGGTATAACTTGATCAACATCATTGACATAAATTAACATAAATGCATAAACCAAATTTTATTATATATAAATCTTCCGCCTTGAACCCGTCGTTCGTAGCTCGGTTGGTTTGGGAGCTGAGAGATGGGAACCAAAGGACTGTGTCCAGGTAGGTTCGAATCCCAACGCCAAACCATCAGTGGGAGTTTCAACGTTAAGCATCCGTGTGCGACGACTAAATAAAAGCGGGGTAGACACACGGCGTGGGGTTTACTTAAGTGAGTATCAATGAATACCATGATATTAAGGTTCCCCGTGATCTCAAAAAAAAATCTTCCGCCTTGAATTTTATTTATAAAACAATGCTCATAACAACTTTAAATATTATCAAACTCAAAAGTAGATATATCAAACGAGTTGGGTTGGATCAAAATTAACCTGACCCATTAATGACCCAACCCAAATAATATTTTCTTTTTGAATGGAACATCTTTACCCAACTCATTTCATATGCAGTTCAACACATTTGACCCACTTAAAAACTAAATGAAACATAACATGAAACCCACAATAAATATAAAAAACAAAACTGCACCCAACAATAAAAATGCATCAAATATCAAAAAGAAAACCACCTCAATAGACAAACTGCACCTCATATCACAAAAGCTGTATCAATTATCACATAAATTACCGCAAATAAAATGAAAAATGAATCAAAAAAAATGAGAACTATATCAAATAACATAAGAACTGCATCAAATATATTTTTTCAAATGGCAACAGAAAAGTAGTACAACATCAAGTAATCATTTAACTTCTCCTTACAAGTCTCAAAGCATGTATATAAAACACATTACAAACATAGTCCTTGAACATATGCATAATATACTAAAAACTCAAGGTGTGTTGCATCTTCTTCATAAATTCACTAGAATGGTTCTTTCTCACAACCTACATAGAACAAGTGAAAATAGTAATTTCATAAAATGGTATAACTATACATAAAGCAAAAGAAGCAGCATTTGAATACAGCATCTAAATGCTTTTTGACACCTCCTATGTATTTTATGTAGGTTGAATAAAGTAGTTTCAAAATATTTATCAAGTAGCAAGCAGCAATTAAAAAAATCAAAAATAGAGCACTGGTTACAACAAAATAAAAAATAATAATATTGAGAATTGGCCGTCAGTTTCCAAACTGACCACCTTTTAACATTGAAATTGTGCTATTGACGTTGGTTTGAAGACAAAACATATTGAAGTCTTCATTCTAGAAAAGTTAAAAAAATCAATTGCCTGTAGGTACGTATCCATATCAATATTATAGTTAGCTTTATTTTTTCTCCGTATGAACATTAACTTTTTCCCAACTCTCACTTTTATTTCATTGTGCTTGGTTTCCTACTAAGAAATATTAAGCATCATAATTCAATTCACTTTATTAAACACATTACTACATTTGAGCCCCCTTTAACTTTATGCTCTAAACTTAATACTCAAATGTAAATAAATATACAGCTTGTTCCTTAACTTTTAAGATAATGTAAGGTCAATTGCAGAACATAAAGTCCCTTTAAACATAACAAACACTTAATGTTTAGGTAGTAACTTACAACATAACCTCCCATATCTAACTCATATTCATATTTTAAGTCAAAACAATAATCAGCTTTTAACGACGTATATGTGGAACCATTCTCATTAAATGAATGGAAAAAGAAGATTTATTCTGAGCTAAGTAAACAACTATCTGTATTCATCCAATATTTTTTCAAGACAATGTAAATTATCACAAACATGTAATTCGTTGATTAAATTTAATGATAATGTTTACTTTGATATGTCTCATTTGTCATGATATCATCATGTTTAATAGCACAACATACAAGTTGCATTAGAACATATAGACTATAGTGAAACAGAAGTCGTATTCTATGGTGTTGTTGCAGAAATAGAAGTATGCTACCACAAGAATCTTCTAAAAAATCAAAGCATGAAAGGCCAGGTAGCCCTTGCAAATGGTATTGGTTTGCAAGAACCAAATGCAATACAATTTGAATGGAAAGTACGTATCAGTAATTCAAAATTCAAATTTGTGTATAAACTATAAACACATAGAAACTGAATTGGAATTATCTCTCATATTGAATTTAGGAATTCATGTTGCACCTATGGTGTATCAAGGTGGCGAGACGCATCTTTTCACTTTGTACTATTGTATATATATAAGGTCTTTCTTTTTTATATAATTTAAAACTTCCTTTTAACCATTGCATATTCATTTCATATATATTGTTAAATTTGAATCACCATAAATGTCAGGTTGATGGTAATAATACAGCTTGCTCAACTCTGAATGTGGAGCATTTGTCCAAGAAAGCACAAATGTTACACTTGGCATAGCATTATTACTATCGGCCTGACATTTTCATCTGGTTTTCTTTGATTTAATAATGAGTTTAAAACATTGTTTATAATCTTTATCTGGTGCTTGGAATCTTAAGTATTTATCCAATGCTAACAAAAATAATAACATTACATTACAAAAGATAGCAAATTTGTTGAATATATCAATTTTGGCGTAAATAAGAATTCATTATATGTATACTATTTCATTTTTATGCATAAGAGTAAACTCTTAGAAATAAAAGTAGCTTACAAAAGAAGACTCTCGAAAGAATACCACCTAGACAAAACACTATCATACGTACAGTCAACAAAATCAAAATTTTACAATTAATAACTCATAGGAATCCAAACTTGAATCAAATACTGAATAAACTATACAGTACGTGAAATATGTTAATTTGATGAAACAACAACAGCCCAATTAAGGTACCAAGCAATCTATCAGCAAGCTTAACCAGATACTGAGAAATGAAACAAACCCAACGCAAATAAGAAAACTGTTTTTAAATCCAAACATTTACAAAATAAAAGTTCGTACCTTTTTTTCATTTTTATGGTTCATCTTCGTCAAGAATTCTCGAAATGGAAGAGCATTTTGTCGATCGATGTAACCTTCAAGATGATATATGATTGGCTTAATTTCAAATAAAAATCGCCATCGAGAAAATAGATTTAGGCATCGTAAAGTTAGATTTGGGGTTTTGAAACTGTCGGGTATTAAACAGGGTTGGTGTGTCTATTTTTTGGTTGAATAGGTTTCGGCCCACTAGAAAAAGACAAAAAGTTGGTTTTACCCAACCACGTTAAATTACGGTTATCTAGGCTGTGTTAAAGGGTCCTGTAGCATTTTGATAGGTCTACTTGAAAAAAATGTAAATACATCACCAAAAGCGATGTAAACCAAGATGAACAAACATGAATATGTAATATAAAACAAGAATTGCATCTAATTAGATCAAGCCCTTTGTGATACATCGATTTGTGATACATCGATTTGAGAATAGACTCTAAGATTCTTTGAATCACCACCTGATGTTGCAACGATCAAAGGAACCACTTTTGTTTTGATTTATTTAATGATATTTGGGTGAAGATTTTGGCAATGGGGAGTTAAGACATGGAAGTGATGGCCTTGAAAAGAGAGGAATGTTATAACCTATAAAATTTCAAAGGAAAAAAAGTCAAATTAGTAAAAGCATTGTTAAAAGATGGGAATATCTAAGCTATCATGTGATGATTCTCAAGGTCATTATGTGATAACTTCTAGAGTCATCGCCAGCTGATAGGAGAAATAATTGTGTAAGAACCCTTATAGTCATTATGGGCTGATATAAGGAAGCTATCATGAGACAACTCCTTGAAGTTACCAAAAGACGAAATTAAGCATTCATCTGTTGGCACAACGAAACTTTTGTGATTGACTCAATAAGGCTGCCAAAGAATAAAGCGACTATGAAGTATTCCTTAGAGTCATTGTGAAATGAAATATTAAAGTCGTGGAATATTTATTGGAGCCATCGTGGAATGAGGCGTTAAAGCCATTGTAAATTATTTCTAAGAACCATTGTGAAATGAGATGTTAAATCCATCATGAAGTATTCCTTAAAACCATTATGAAATAAGATATTTAAGCCATCGTGAAGTACAATGAGATATTTAAGCCATCGTGAAGTACTCCTTGGAGCTGTCAAGAAGTACGCCTTGGAGCCATCGTGAAATGAGGCATTAAAGCCAACGAAGTATTCATTGAAGCAATTTAAAAATGAGGCGTTAAGGCCATCGTGAAGTAAGATATCAAAGTCATCATCGAGTATTCCTTAGAGTCATCACGAAAAGAGACATGAAAATCATCATGAAACAAGTTATAAAGGCAGCTATCGTAAGATAATAAATAAATCCTCTACGTGATGATTTCTATAGTCATCATAAGGAGATTCCTAGAGCTGTAAGTGATTCCTAAAGTTATCATGAAACAGAGGATAAAAGCCATCGTGATATGAACCTTAAGACCATCGTGAGATTTTGTCTAAAGGCCTTTATGTATAAAGCCTTCGTGTAATAAATTTCATAGTTATTTGGAAAACTGATGTGAAATGACTTCAAAGACCAATTAAAAGATAAAAAGGTGGAGCTATCATGAGTAAGCTCATTAAAATAGTTGAAAGATAGGATAACCAAGCCATCGCATGGTAAGCTGACACATGCTATCATGTTATAAACACTAAGCTCCCTGAAAAAAACTAAATCGTCATCGCTCATCCATACCAGTGACACGTGGCACAAATTCAAAGGCTGGAGTTTTGTATAAATAGACATGTACCCACTATCGAGGGAAAATTTTCTAAATGTATCTTCTTCCATATTTTCATTTTATTTTGGAATAATAAAAAACTTGAGAAAATGTTATTAATGGTTGATTAGTCAAAGTTTTTTTCGTGATTATATAACAAAGGAGTCAAACAAATGACAATTTGCATAAGGACTTCTTATGAACTCATTTTCAGCACTCTTGGTTAGGAATTTTATCTTAGTCAAGTGTCTTCATTCTCTTGGAGCTAAGCAAATTTGATTGACCCAAATTTAGTACTAACACTAAGTGATGCTTTCATTGAGAGCCTTGAACTTGGGGACTATTTGTGAACTCGTCAACAATCATTCTTACCAAATGGGAAAGTCATCTAAGAAAGTGAATGTTTATGTTCAAGAGGAGGCAATACATAATGTCAATCTCGAATGAAAATATATCTCTCTAATTTAATATCGAGAATGCGGAAGTGGGACAGGCATCCACTATGAAGGAATCACCTAAGGAAGAAAATGAACTCCAAGTTCTAAAAAGGAAGTTGGAAACCATGCACGAACTTATCGAAACGTTAGTTTCCCATAAATCTTCAAAAACGTCAAAAAAGACAAAAGAAGTGGGGGAGGAAGTAGTGGAGTCTCTATAAAGGAGAGTGGAAGAATAAAACTAGAAAAGTAAAAAAGTCGAGAAAAGTGCTTTAGGACCACAAAGAAAGGAGTAAATTTGCTTAACTCAAAGACCAAACAAGAATTCAAAAATCACCATTTGAACAGTCCGCAAGCTCCGCTTCATATAAGCAGTATAAGCCAAAATGGGAAAATTATGAAGATGATGAAGCATATTTGAGAGATTTAGCTAAAAATGACAAAAGATATGGGTGATTTAAAGGGAAAGGGGATGATGAATGCTATGGTTAACAACAACTTTAGGGGAGCACTGTTCATAGAGAAGATTATGGCTTCACCCTTACTATCCGATGTTAAAATTGCATACTATCATGTACAATGCACAATTAATTCGGATGATCATCTGATGGCATTTGAAATCCAAATGGATCAGTATTACGCTCCAAGGGCAATGCAATTCAGATTGTTCGCAACAACATTCTTTAGAGCTGCAGCGAAGTGGTATCAGTGCTATAGGGAGAAAACTATCTATTCATGGGAAAAAATTTCATGCACATTTTGGGCAAAATTTTGCACTTCAAAAGAACCCACAATTTATGCAAGTATATTGACTGACATCAAATAGAAACCTAGGAAAATGTTAAGGGATTATCTGTGACGCCTTACCCCGAGACCCAGACTAACAAAAAATATTACAAATAATATTGTCGGCTAGTGTAGAGAATATGGTTGTTTAGGAGCGACCATCCGTGAATTTTACTTTAAACGAGCATCGACACGTCAATTAATATGTTATACATTTCTTTAATCAAGTGGAATCGATGTATACAATTTAGACTTAAAACAAAACTACGGTGGATATAATAAAATCCAGAACAACATATAATAAATATAGATCAAAGAATCACATATCAGACATGGTGTAATAAAAATATGTACAACTCTGAACCGACCCAAATTGGATACATGATGTAGATTACACATATACAAAGTGCTACATCTTAGAATATGAATATGTCCACAAAAGGAGTCTAGCTCGACATAAGATACAATATAACATTACATATATACATAGATGACAAAAGTAACTACTAGCTAACAGATAGGACATCCACTCTAAGGCATTAAGTTGAAGGACCTAAAACATATCAATTTGACTCGAGTATTAGAAAAATAATAAATAGGTCAGTCTAGACTAAGTTAAATGAGTTAGCAAAAATGAATGATAGCTAAAGTAAACTAGATCTCAAATATGGTCATATATCGACAAATATCAAACATGCATCAATAACTTCAACTCACCAAATACTAAAACTCAAGCTAGCTTATTAAAATCAAAAATCTTCTAAATGATTTGGTGATAATTCAAACAGCATCAAATTCAAAATCTTACAAATAGAAATCTAGAATCTCACAAAAACGGTGAAGGAACCAAACTTTAAAATTGGTGAAATAAATTCACCTACATGCATGTAACTCCAAGATAGACGTATAAGTCTATAAACATCAAGATAGGTTCGAGACCTATAAACATCAAGACAGGAACAGGTCCTATAAACATCAAGATAGCAACAAGGCCTATAAACATCAAGATAAGAATAAGTCCTATAAACATCAATATAGGTACAAGACCTATAAACTCCAAGATAGGCGAATGCCTATAAACTCCAAGGGCAAGTCAAAAACTCATCGATAAGTGTCATATACACCCGAATAGTAACCGAATAAGTAACAACTATGCGTCCCATACCACACGTGTTTATTTAAACGGTTACTATAGGTTAATAAACTCTACTCATGTATATAAATGGCTCAATTGAACAAGTCCGGGTATTAATCGAAAAAATAAACGCGAGCATTCCATACCGCTCGTTTTATTAATCCATTTAAATCAATTCCTCATTTGATCGATGTTTTCAATTTTTTAAAAGTATTAAGCTTTGAAAAATATTCTTACAACTATATATTAGTTTATAAGCTAATATTTAATGAGAAAAAAGATTTTGTTAAACATTTAAACTCATAAATATATTTACACATTGTTTAGTAAGCTAATATGTATATTGGAAAGCCTTTGCAAAATCTCTTTATACATAAATATAAATAAGAGCAACTTGGAATATTTTCACATCTCAATATAAAACTATTATTAATATAATAAATAATAAAATATGTATATTAACTTATTATAGAAAACAAGGTGTACTAGAAGAGATTTGGAAAAAACATTTAATTTAGAAATCATCATTTTTTTCAAATTCCAACTGTGCTAGAAAACTTATGTATAATTTCCATGAACTAATAGAGAATTTATATAGTATAATAACTTCAAAATGAATCCTCAAATTCATAAATCAAAATCCATAAATAACATTGAAATCAGCATAGAAAACAACACCAAAATCAAACAATTGGATTCAAGCGATTAAACGGGTGAACGAAGGAGCAACCGGGAGCAAACGGAGCCCGAAACGTTGTGACCTAGGTCTCGACCCAGGTCATGACTGGTCCACCGGTCATCGTGACCGATGCATAGGTTGGCATGCCTGGGCTAAGCCCCAAGCATCGCCGACGGTGCTCTGATTGCCTATTGGCAGTGATTTTTTTTGCTGAATTATGCCTAGACTTTTTCTACACTGAATTAGCTATCGTGCAAGCAATTAAATAAATTAAATTGATAACTTATAAGATCATTTGACAAGGGTTTCTAGCGGCTAAGAAGGAAGTTTCATATAGCTAGAGATATCATACAAAAATTGGATCGAAATTCATCATATGCTCAAACAACACAACAACAACCGCAATCATCAAATGTAGTCTAGAAGTGTGAGGATTACTCATCTAATTAATCTTGATTTGGTGATTAGAACTCGGATTCACCTAGGTTAGATCCTCTTGATAACAACCTTGGCTCAATTTTAGAATTTGCAAGAGAAAAGAATTATAACCCTAAGCAAACACTGAGATTAATACAAGAATTAAACATACTAGAAGATTGAGGATGACTGTTATAATTATTTGCCAAAAACCCCTTGATTTGCTCTTAATTTGGGGAAAATTGGTTCTAGGGTTTAGGAATAAGTGGATTTTTATTTTCAGATTTTTAGAGTATGACTGAAATAAGAAAGAGATGAGAGAAAATGAACATATATGTTTTCTCCATAACACAATTACATTACTACTTGGGCTATATGGGAATGTATGGATCCAATAAGAGAAAATGTGATCAATTTCTTTTTTTTCTCTTTTAAAACACTAATTAATACTCAAATTATTCTTATGATAGCATAGATCAACTTTCCTCAATTTTTACTAGAGCTCCAACGTATCAAAAATTCTCATTTCTATTAATATTAAGATATTTTGTAAAATTGAATATAACTTTTGAAATTAAAAGTTATTCTCATTATTTTTAATAAAATGAATAATAATTATAAAAATCTCATTTTAATCAATAAATCTTAATATTAACATTTTATTAAATTTACAACATTTGTTGTAATAATTTGAAACGAAAAATATTTATCATAAATCTCCATTTAAAATAAATAGTGAATAAACCTTAGAAAAATTCATATTTTAATTTACAAAATTATTTCCATATATTTTATAAATTCTCATTTTCCCCAAGGTTATTCTTATATTATCAAATATAAGAAGTTAAATTGCATAATTTCTAAAACTTAATAGATTTTCCCAAATTTATTTATTTCCATATAGAAAGCCATTTCAATTTGGAAATCATAACTAATAAAATTTCCAAAATTCGTCATAAATAATTAAGATAATTTTTAAATATATTTTAAATTTAATTCCAATTAATATCAACCGGGGTTGCTACATTACCTAAAGCGGTTTAATGTAGAAGGTAATAAGGATGAGAGAGTAAGTGATAGGGAAAAGCTGATGGCAGTGAAGCCTGAATTAAAAGAAAACACACCTTTTTGGAAAAAATTGTATATCCATCGATGCAAAGAATTATATGATTTTCACTTTCAAGCTAATAAGTTTGTGTGGATGGATGAAATATTTCATAACAAGAGAAATCAGGGTGAAAATGGAAACTTTACAATTCCAAACAAGTAGGGGAGGTAAGATGAATTTACCAAAGGGAAGTTTGTTGAAAAAAGCCAGCCTATTTCTTATATATATGATGTGACCAAGGGTGAAATCGATTACCTGATATCCTTCAAGGCAAGAACGAACCCAGATTCAAACAAAGGAGGTGACTACTACGCTTTCCATAAGGTCATCGGACATAAAATTGATAAGTGCTGAGTTTTTGTAGGGATCATACAGAATATGAGAGGAAGGTTATTCTTAAAGAATTTGCGAAGACCGACAAAAAACCCTCATGCAGCGAGAAGTCGCTATCTAACAACACCAATATTATGGAAAATGAGTTCCCCCGAGATATGCGGCAACCGATCAACCACATTAACGTTACTTATGGCGGACTGCATGTTACAGGATTGAGTAAAAGGTCAAGGAGTAGGTATGTAAAAGAGGCTTGAGTAGTCATCTACTTGGTGAGTGAAGAAACTCCTTTAAAGTCTTTCAAAAGCTCCACCTCGATGCCGGATTTGGTGATAACCTCAAAATAGCTAAGAGGAGTCAAGCACCCCTTTAATGATCCTCATATGATAACTACTCAAAGTGGGCTTTCTCTTGTATCCAAAATTATAGTAGACATTGGCAGCGCAGAAGATTTCATTTTTAAGAATGCCTTTGAATAGATGGGTATTCCAGAAGAGAAACTTGAAACATGCCTAGAACCGATCTTTGGGTCCAACAATAAAGGTTCTACTTCAGTCTGTGAAATCAAGTTATTCGTCCAAATTGGCACTTTGTTGTACTCAAGGGTGTTTGAAACCTTATCCGTAATCATGTACCAACCCTCGTATAATAATGCACTCGTTAGGAAACCAGCACTTATGCGTTTGTTTTGCCCGAACATTTATTGTTGAAATTTCTTTTTAAATTTGGATAGAGAGCCGTTCGTGGCGAGCAATTTACCTCTCATGAATTGTATTTTGCAACAATAGAACGGTATATTAAAGAATTGGAATCTTGTTACTGACCTGAGTTAAATAACTATAACCAAAATAAAAGGCCCTTGCATATCAGCCCTCAGGAACTGATATCCAAGGCAAATAGTCACCACTTTAACCAAAGATAGATCAAGCAACCAACAAGAGAACCAAATTAAGGAAAAGGAAAAGACAGCATTAAGAATAAACCAAGTTACTATAGATGTAAGAGAAATCTCAAAGGAAATAGTGCTAGCTTGGATTCTAGGGATAGACGGGAGAATGCATAATCCATTGTGGAATTTGAAAGAGATAAAGCTAGATTTCCAAAATTTTACCAAGATTGTGAAAATAGGCAGGGGAATGGACAAAGAAATAAGAGAGAAATCAATTTGCTTTTACAATCAAGCACATATATATTTACATGGACTCACCCGACATGGAGGGAATTTACCCAGGTATAATATGTCATGCACTCAACATTGATCATAAATTTGTTTTGATGAGACAAAAGAAGAGGCTATTTCAAAAAACTTAAACTACAGCACTAAAAGAGGAAGTGAAGAGGCTACTAAAGAATGTATTCATTAGGGAGTCTTTCACCCAAAGTGGTTTTCAAATCTAGTGTTAGTTAAAACGTCTAACGAAAAGTGGAGAACATGCATTGACTATACAGACCTAAATAAGGCATGTCCAAAGGATTGTTATCCACATCATAGAATTGATCTAGTTGATGCAACTAGTGGTCATAAATTGCTATCTTTCATGGACGCCTATTTGGGCTATAACCAATTCCAATGTTTTGGCTCAACGAAGAGCATACTAGCTTCGTAATGGATAGGGAATGTATTTCTATGAAATCTTGCCATTTCGATTGAAATACATAGTAGCAACATATCACCAGCTTGTGAATAGAATGCTCAAAGACCAGATAGGGAGTGTAACGCCCTGGAAATTTACTAAAATTAATTCAGAGAAAACGAATTAAATAATATTAAAAGTCAAAATAGAATTTTTACAGATGTCCGAATTTAGCTACGGGATTTGCACCATTGTGTCCATGGAAATTTTCTGGACAATTTTCATATATGGAACTTTGAATTCTGAATTAAAAGGGAGGAGTTATGAGAGAAAGAATATACGATAATTAATAAATTAATTAAGTAATTAAAGTGGAAAATCATTAGAGATAAGTGCCAAATGGTCACCGCAACCGGTCACCGTAACTGGTCGACCGTTATGTGGAAGTGGTCGACCGGTGGAGCGTCTTGAGATGTAGTTTTGAAAGGCCGAATGGCCAGGATTTAATAAAAAAATAAAATGAACAAACCTAGTTGACGGAACACGTCATAGTGATGTGAATGGACAGATGGGAGCGTATATTGATGCTATATGGTGAGAAGTTAGGCGTATAACTTTGTATGGGTTAGGTTGGTCATATATTTTGATCTATAGACTAAACTAAAGAGATTCAACTATAAATTGGACGCTAATATAAACCTAATTCTTCATTCTCCTATCATACCTAAACATAATTCTCTTCTTTCTCCTCCATATTTTTCTTAAATAATTATACAAAAATCAAATGAAGAAAAGAAAATTAAAAGAGAGGGATTCGGGGCTTCACGCGGATTAGGAGATAGAAACTGTAGAAGATTGGAAAGCACACAGGTCAGTGGAAACATTATTTATATGTGAATCTATAACAAATATAATTTAAATATGTGTCTTTTCCATAAATCTGAATCTAGTAATTTAGGAAAACTTTGGAATTTGATTCTAAAACTTTATATAGGAAATTGACTAAATCTGGTTTTAAAAACAATAAAGATTGAAATTTGACCTAGATTTGATTTATACACATTTTCCTAAGCTACCTTTTCATGATCTAAAAAGTCTAGAATATGTTAAGAATTAAACTAAGTTGTATTAGTATAATTGTCAAAATACGGATATTGAATTGATCAGCTATGTTCCCATAACCTATTCACTAAGCAATGAAGTTAAATTGACTTAAACAATAGCAGTAAATGGACCCCAAGCGTAGACAGTAAGTGGACCCAAAGTGCATATTAAAATTAAAATAAATCTGGAAAAGAGAATCAACAAAGTACGCATGTTTCAACAGAAACGGTCGACCAAAGAAGGGCTACATGTCGACTACTAAAGGTCGATCGATCCCTATGAGCCGGTTGACCGGTTCCATAATTCTAGGCCAGGATGAACCTCGTCCTGAGGCCCGGAATCAATTATTATTAATAGTATTGGTTTATTTGAGTAGTGAATTGTTTGTGGCGTTAGGGAGATGAAACTTAAGTTTAGAAACCCCAAAAATTCATGAAAATGGAGGACAGATGTATCAGATCCTAAATCTTTCAAAGACTGGTGAACGCGCATCGGCATATGTATTTTTTTTAGCATATATGTTTATGTGGTGGCCCGGTACTATAGGAGTTTCTGCGGAACATAGTCATGCCAGAAGCGGTACAATAAGCAGCGGAAGGGGAGAAGGCGGCCTGGTACCAACAGGGGTTCTCTTTACTACAGGACATAGGCATGCCTAAAGCTATACGGTCAGCATAGAGGTGTATCGAACCCTAAATCATTCAAGTTAGAGGACGTGAGTTGGCTCCCGGACTCCTGGAAAGTATAAGTCGAGGGCATGCGTATATTCCGGAATGTAAACCCATGGTAGTTGAATCCTATAGTATATGAAGATAGGTGGAAAATCCGATCCCTAATTAATTGCTGATCGGTTTTAGACCCGTTAGGGTGTGGATGGATAGTTGTAAATCGAGGATGTTTGTCGATCAGGGTATGAGTTAAACACTGTAAAACTTGAACTCTGTGTTATAATTTGAACTGTGAACTTAAAATCCCAATGACCCCCTAGCATGTTTTTGAATCATATTTCTTATGGTCACAATATCAAATCACGTATTCATTCACCAGACTTTTGTCTGATCCATTCCTTTTCCTTTTTCCCTAAACCACAGTAGGATGTGGTAGCCATTCTTGGGGCTGAGAGCTTCCTTGCAAATGTGGTGGACTTGACTTGGAGTGGCACTTATATCATTCACTCCATGTGTTTATCTTTTTCTGACATTGTATTATGTTCTTTGTTTTGGGATTATATACGTTTGTTGAAACTACGGTTTTGCTTAAAACTCGATGATGATGGAATTTTATGGAATGGTATTTTATGGTATCTTTGAAACTTATATTTTATTCCTCCCACTATGAGATCTGAAAGTTGTTAAATTTCCAGAATTTACTCACGCTTTATTATTGCTCTGTAATGTTTCAAACCAACCAACATCTCGTACTTTTAGACATGATTTATGTCTAGAAGTGCAGATTGTCACACTTGATATCAAAGCTTAGGTTCAACGCTTCCCAGCGTTTAGGTACTTATTGAGAGATGTATTTGAAAAAGGGTTTTCTAAAAAGAAAGTTTTTCCAAAGGTTTTTCATAGTGTTTTCAAAAATATATATGTATATATGAACATTTTCAAAAAGATCTCATACAAACGAATCCCATATCCTGTTAATACTATCTATAGGAGAGCCCAAATAATCTCCATATCACAGATAAAAGATGGCTGATAATCCTGGTGGTAGAAGTCCCCAATTGGTTCCACTGTTACTTGTAGGTGAGGGGTACCACTAAGCTTAATCCTAATCAAGGACCCCCTACACTAGCACCAGAGGTAGCTCCCCTACCTGCCCCTGATTTCACTAAGATTTGTAAGGATTTTATTAGTCTCGGAAGGAAGTCATTTGTAGGTACAGAGACTTATGTAGATGCGGAGGCTTGGATCGGCACTTGTGAGAGGGTATTTGGACCCTTAGGACTTGAAAATGGCAAGAGGAGACAGTTTACTTCCTAGCACTTGCACGGGGAGGCGGTGGGACATAGTAGTGACCGAGATGGAGGAGGAAGAGATCACATGGGGAATTTCAAGGGGTGGTTTGAGGCCAGATTTCTCTCCATGACCGAGCATGAGTTACAGTTGGAAAAGTTCATAAATTTGAAGCATGGAGAATTGATTGTGAAGGAGTTCGTGAACCAGTTCAATGAGATAGAAAGATTTGGAGTAGAGCTCATTAATACTTGTTAATGATGTAATCGTCAACGTCCAAAAGTGCATTGAATTGAGAGTAAATCAAAAGAAGAATTCTTTCAAAGGATTTTGAAATAGCTTATATTGACAAAACTGTGATTTAATGTTGCAGTTTTATGTACAGACCCTTTCGAAGGGATCAAAATGGGTTTTAGTTAAGAGAATTCATTCGAAATGACCCCTCCAAAGGTGTTGAAACAACAACTATGGATGGAACTTCTTCCAAAGCCAAGTATTTTCAAAAGCATTCAAATGCCTTTAGAAGAAGTTCTCTCAAAGGAGTTGATTCAATAGTTATGATGAGAACCCCTTCGAAGGTCCAGTGCCTTTCGAAAGCTTTCGTAACTCGATGTATATATATTTGAGTAAAGAGTGGATTCAATTATGCCATAGATTCTCATTTTGGCAAAAATATCATTAGTCCATTGGACTTAGTGATATTTGATTTTCATCATCACGTTAAGTTGGTGCCGTAAGGGCTTTGATTGTAATAACAATATACATTAGATCAAGATATCCAAATTGGTTCTATGACATAACATATGCTTTAAGAAGAAAAGTGTGTATCATGCGCAATTGGTCATTAAGCAAGTTAATGGCTGAAATGATTGATTTCATATTCGAATTCAATATTCATAAGAAATCCTAGCTTCATTGCATAGTGTAGACAGTGTCCATCTGGTATGATTATGACATACCCTGCTCCGGCTCCTTGCTCATTTGAGGCCCCATCCACAAATAGTTGTCGGCTTTTGATCTTCTCTTTCTCTGGCTACTCTTTAACAAAGCCTGTGCATTCATTGATAAAATCTGCTAATGCTCGCCCTTTGATTGCTGCTCATGGCTGAAATTTGATGCCGTATTGGCCAAGTTCAATTCCCTATTTTACTAGCCTTCCCGAAGTCTCGGGTTTACTGAAAACTTGCTAGAGTGGAAAGTTAGTCAATACTCTGATCAGATATGCCTGGAAGTATGCTCTGAGTTTCTATGCTGTAAGTATCAAACAATAAGCCAACTTTTTTATGATCGGGTATCGAACTTCGGCATCCTTCAATCATCTACTTACATAATAAATGGGATGCTGAGTTTTGTTTTCTTCTCTAATCAGAACCGAACTAATCGTATGTTTTGCGACTACCATATATAAGTATAAGCTTTCTCTATTCTCGGGACTGGATAATATCAGTGGCTTATCCAAATGACCTTTAATTCTTAGAAGGCTTTCTTACAGTCTTCTCCCCACTCAAAGTTATTTTTTTCTTAATTACATTAAAGAATGGGGTGCATTTATCGGTTGCCTTAGAGATGAACTACAAAGCTGTAATTATACCGTTCAAACTCATTACATCTTTGCTTGTTTTGGGCTTGACCATGTCTTTGATAGCTTGGATCTAATTAGGACTGGCTTAAATCCTTATGCACTAACAATGCAACCTAAGAACTTTCCAAAATGAACCCCGAAAGAACATTTCTTAGGATTTAGTTTCATTTGATATCTTCGCAATACTACAAACATTTCTTCAAGATCTTTAAGGTGACTCCCAGCTTCATGGGACTTTCTAGCATATCATCTGTAAACCTCCATACTTCGACCAATTTGTTCCTTGAACACTGTAACAACCCGCATATTTACCAATTCTATATTTAAATATTTTATTTTAATATTTTATCGTTAGTCGGATGTTAGTCCAAAAATCTACCTTTTGCATACGGTCAAATTAGGACTCGAGACCACCTCCATTGAGTTCAAAATGGCGTTTACGATCTTTTTGAGTGTAAACTTCGATATGTTTGGTGATAGTGAAATTTTCGTCACTTTTCCCGCTTGTGACTTTGGTTTGGACTGCACCTTCCTTAGATTCAGCCCAACCCTCTTCCTCACTTCATTCACCATTTGTTTTAACATTCAAGCTTCATCAAAAATGGTGGTGGGAAGTGGAAATTAAAACTCCAAACTCTAATTCTATTGCAAATCTGAGATTCAACTCCAGATTCAAGTAGAAGATAGTGGATTCAAGCTTTGGATTGCTTCTCCTTGCTTTCAATCTCCATCTTCATCCATTTTAGTGAAAAAGTGAGATTTTTATCTCACATTCTTGTCTATATCTATCTTTCACTGTTGGGAATGGTTCCCTATCACTTTAGCATGCACATTTGCATTTGGTTTGGATTGGATTGGCGAAAAACTCCAATTTTTAGTGTTTTTGGTGAATTCCAGCCTTTAGGTCGTTCTGCCCAGGTTAGGTCGTCCAGACTGCTAGCTCGCGCGCGTTGAAAAGTCACGGCCTTCATATTTTCGTTCGCATGCCTTAGGTCGTCCGCGAGTTAACGCCTTAGGTCGTCCGCGAGTTAACGCCTTAGGTCGTCCGCGAGTTAACGCCTTTAGGTCGTTCGCCTATAGGTTGGTCTGCCCACCTATTTAGCTCGTTCGGGGTTAGGTCGATAGGCCTTAGCTCGTATGGCCATTATTGCGCGTCTGGAGTTAAGTCGTGCGTGGTTTAGGCCTTAAGTCATAGGTCGTCCCCGACCTAACTTCACTAGGTCGTTCCAGGCCTTAAGTCGTAGGTCGTCCCCGACCTAACTTCACTAGGTCGTTCTAGGCCTTAAGTCGTAGGTCGTCCCCGACCTAACTTCACTAGGTCTTTCCAAGCCCTAAGTCGTAGGTCGTCCTCCGACCTAAAATCACTCGGCGCTCTCCAGTTAGGTCGCTCGGCCATTGTGTTAGGTTGCGTGAACCCTTAGGTCGTCAGACCTCATTTTGCTTTAGGTCGTAGGCCCCCACCTAAGGGGTTGCCACCCCCCTGGACCCCCCTCCGTAGGCGATCTTATCTGAAAAACATTCAACAGAAATTCCACTTGGATGCATTTGAGCTGATTTCCATGGATTTTTCTCACGTCTTCGAATGTGAAATTTTGTGATACGATTTGTTTCAACAATCGATTTGTGATTTGTCACTTTAAAAATGTGAAGGCTTCAATACTAGTAGTGAATATCAAAACTCTTTCATCAAAGCAATTTCAACACTGTTTTAACTTCAAAGCTCTTTTCCTCAAACTATTTTCCAATCTACTAGTATATACAAGCCTTTACTTCACTCGGATGAGAAATCGAATTAAACGACTTAGTAAAACGAGTGGTATGAAACACTTGCGTTCACTTCGTCGGTTAGCTCTTGGACTTGTTTGATTGAACCCTTTTTGTGACAATTTTCTAGTGAAGATTTACAGCTTGTTCGTAAATATTTAAGTTAAGCAAGTGGTTATGGGACATGAAGTTAAACTCATATATTTACTAGCTTGGTGTGATTGACACTTCCTTATGATCATGACGATCATTTTTGTGATTTAGACTAGCGATTGAGCGATGTCTCTTTGTCTGCGAGGGAGACTAGACCCCGCTTTTGTGGTGTTTCGCCATCACTTATATGGGGTAGCACCCCATGGTCTTCGGGCCATTACTGTGTGGAAATTTAATGGATAGCTTCCATGAGATAGCTTCTCATTCATGTGTTTATGCATAGGTGAGTTTTCATACTCCCATTCATGTGTTAGGCCTCCCCCTTTTTATGTGTTTTCTGGATTTCTGGTGATGATTTCTGGAATCTTGTGCTTCACCAATTTTCATGATTTTCATTGATATGATATCAGTTTTTGTGCATTGGTGAATTTATGTGTTATTGACTTGTTATGAATACAAGTTTAGGGTATGATACCCTATTTTATCTTTGAGAAGATTCTTGTGCTATTGATTAATCTTTTGTTGATCATCATTTACATACTTATAGTAGTATGCCGTTATGGTTGTTACATGTTCATGCCATATTATTTATCCTATACTTTATCATCTGATATTTATAGCTAGACTGATCCGTTTATTATTTTCTTATAAATAATACTCGAGCCAGACCGAGATGTTACAGGTGCTTCTGCTTGACTTCTCTTCAGGATTATTCTGACTTTTGGCTAACTACATAGATTAGTAGTTTTTGGGTGTACACATTTGAGATATAGACTCTATGTTGTGTACTTATACTTTTGTATAGCACGTGATGCTATTCTTTTGTATTATCGTGGATCTTTCTGACCACTACTCTGATGTACACTTTCATGTGTTATATATATATATATATTCATATCTTTTTCCGCCTTTGTGATATGGATGTCTGTGACTGATTTATGTTATGATTATTTCTATGTTTGTTTCCGAAGATTATATATAGCCACCGTGTGATAGCTTTGAGTTTGTATCGGTATGTCGGATTTCCTCCTTAAATGATATGCATCCTATTCTATCTGACATATCGGTGCTCGCACAAAGAAGTTACATGGATGGTCGCTCCTCCATAGCCTTATTCTCCGTGCTAATTGACAGCACTACATCGTAGTGTTCTTGGTTAGCGTGGGTATAGAGGTGGGGCGTCACAAACACTCTATTGACTAACCTTTGATAAGTAGCACCTGCGTTCTTTAGTCCGAAAAGTATTTCTTTATCGTAGAAAGTTCCCTAATTAGTAATGAAGCTTGTATGCTCTTCGTCTGGCTTGAACATGGGGATTTGATTATATCCTAAATAAGCATCCATGAACGATAATAACTTGTGTCCGCTAGTTGCATCAACTAACTAGTCTATTCTGGGTAGTGGATAATGGTCTTTCAGGCATGCTTTGTTCGGATTAGTGTAATCGACGTACGTTCTCCACTTGCCCTTCGACTTCTTTACCAACACAGGGTTTGGCAGCCATTTTGGTTAAAAATCTTCTCGAATAAATCCGTTTTCAAGTAGCTTTTTAAGCTCTTCCTTCAGGGCGTCAAATCGAACTTTGTCAAACTACCTCTTCTTTTGTCGAACAGGAGTTACATTTGGATCAATATTTAGTGCGTGGCACATAACTGATGGGTCAATGTCGACCATATCTGAATGGGTCCATGCAAATACATCTTTGCTAGCTTTAAGGAATTGAATCGAGTCTGTTTTTAAGTTGCTCTCTAACTCTTTTCCCACTTTGATTATAATTTTGGTTGAAGCAATTGGATCTATACATACTTCCGCAAGATCGTCTATAGGCTTTATCCTCTCCATTTCTCCTCGACAATCCAGTTTTGTGATGATCTCGCCTTCTTCTATAGAGTTAGCATCAGTCCTCTTCCTCTTCCCTCCAAGATAGATCTACCTTTCAAACATACATTTGTTCGTTTTATTAGATCTTATTTTTGCATCGAATGTTGGATGTAAAAATCCATCATCCAAAGGCTGAAAAATAGTAGAAGAATCATAGTAAGAAGAGTACTCCATTTTGTATTGATCAAGAGTTGCAAAATACATTTCGCGGGAGCTAAATTGTTATCCCTGAATAGTACCCCAGCCATTTTTAGTCAAGAACTTTACCATTAGGTATTTCGGTGAGATAAAAGCATCCACCTCATCTAGCGCAGGACGACCAAAGAATGCATTGTAATATGAAGGCTGACCAATGATCACAAAGAGAGTATCAAAAGTTCTACAGCATGGTGGTAGGTCCATTTGTACCAGTAGCTTCACTTGCCCTACCGGTGTCGACACTTAATTATTGAACCCAAAGATAGGTTCAAGACTAGGTTCCATTTTATCCTCAGGAATGCCTATCTGATCGAAAGCGTGCTTGAAGATGACTTTAACCGTGCTTCCGGTATCTACCAAAATCTTAGATACTATGAAAAGCCCGATTTGAGCTGTGATCATAAGGGAGTCATTATGGGGATAATGGATTCCTTTCTTTAGCTCTTATGGAGTGATGACAAGATTTGGCATTTTTATATTAAGTCATGAATATAATTAATATAAGAATTAAGCTTATCATATATTATAAATAAAAATAGACTAATTTCTCAACTTCTATTTCTTCGCATATGAATAAAAAAAGTTATAAAAAATTTCGACAGAGTCTCCTTTACTTAGCGTTTTCAAGCAATTTATTAAATTCTTATGCGAGCGAGAGCGAGTTTGGACTGCATACCAATCCATGTAGTCTTCCTTAACCTATGCTTAACTCAAGTTAAACACATAAGTCTTTATATATATAGTTCAATAATATGACATTCATTTAACTAAATTTTTGATGTACAAGTAATTTGTCGTTATTTACATTTGTATATTTCTCTTAAATTATCCATTTCCATGCAAATCCTTATAAATTTAAATTGATGCTTAATTCACAAAAATACAAGCTTAAGTCCTTGACTCATTCGAGTAAGTGATGACCTAAAGTGGTGAAGAGCTAAAGTGCTTGAAGGTGTTGTGAATTCTCATTGATTATTTATAGGTAAATTATGTTTTGAGGACATCAGGTTTTATACAAGTCAAGGTTTTATACAACCCAAGGTAGTTCCATATGAATGCAACACGCATCGGGCTTAAAATCATGAACAATGCTGAAGTGCAGCAAGGGTGTGTGTATATATATATGTAAGGTGGCACATAGACTCAAGGTCGATCAGGCCTAAAGGCAAATGCAAAATAAACAACAATCATCAAAGTGGACAGGTTCAACAAGTGAAAGTGAAAGTACAGTTCACACAACCAACCAAGAAAGAATAATTCTCAAAGTTTACAATTAATGAAAGAAAAATATTCACATTTCAAATACTTCTATCCTTGTACAATATATCATTTGATGATAGAGAAAGCTATATTCCATGAAACCAACATACAAAATTAATTTGGTTTCAAGCAGATAACCAGATTTAATGAACGTTTGGTTAACAAAGCTCTAAACAATGACATTAATATTAAGGACCAACAATGTATTTATAATATTTATATTTAGAACATTTCAAGTTACACGATATCAATTATTAACATTGGTTATAAGTAGGATAAATATAATAATAAACAATCAAACTTAAAACAGTGTACCAAGTGCATAAAATATTTTTCCCATAATGGAACGATGATTGAGAAATGCACTTTGCAGCCTATTGTATTTGCTGTATTTGATCTATTCATAAAATACAAACATGAATAAATGGGTAAACAATCCACATATAAAATTTTCAACTCGATATATTGCAATAAAAAATAACTAATTTAAGGTTTAGGATGTTAAGATATCATTGGTTGCTTGCTCTACAAATAAATATGCCCATCAGATTAGAGCAAATGATAGTCAGGGACTTCATTTAACTATTTTAATTGTATTTAATTGTTGGTTTCAAAGTATGTATAAAAGCATGACTTCCCTAGAGATGCATACAATAATTTCTCGCAAACAAATAGCTTAAAGTGTTATCATCATCCTCTTAGACTAAACAATCCATAATCTAGCAACTTTGATTCTCTGTATTTGTAAAGATGTCCATATTAAGGACTATCATTAAGAAAAAGAAAATAACAACTATAATTATATATAACCAAGGTTTAGACTTTTCATACCAATTTAAAATAAAAACAAATCAAATTTTCGAAACTCAAAAGTACATCTTGAAATACAAAACTTATTAATGCATAATTTATAAATTGCCTCCTATAGAAAATGAATACAGCTCAAGTTTAGAAAAAAAATAGGTCGCAAAGATCAAAATTCATAAAGATCTAAGTATTTAGATTTAAATATCAGAATGCATACTTAAACAATCATCAATATAAAAAATATTCAATCAATTCTTATATATTTTCAAAATATGAAATCAATCATTTGATATTCACTTATGAGGTAAATAACTCACTTCTGAAACATTATAGTATGAAACTGTCTGCAATTCATGAATTATTTAAATCGATAAGTTTAAAGATTAATTCTCCATATTGTAAAACTAATCACTGTGATTAAATTTCAGAATATATCATGTGCAACAACTACTCCAGCATCAAAATATTAATTGAAAATACCAAATTTCAATTCAAAACAATTTCTAATACTTTTATATTATTATAAATTTTCATATTACATACTTTACTAGATTTTCAACTCTTAATTCTTCATTTACGATATTCTTTTCTTTAAAATTTCATCTCCTCTTCAAAATATCTTTCTCAAAATATACTTATTACATTCATAAATGAATTATAGTTACATTTTAAACTTCACTTAAATTGGAGATTCATATAAATAAGTTTTATATCACTTTACATTTTATTCAAATATAAATTCCAACATTTGTTATAACCACAATATAATATTCACAATCATTTAAAAGTACCAAACACAATTTATTTAAAATACATCTTTGTAATTGAATATATAAGATTTTACAAATGCCAAATTTATTTAAAATATAAATCCTACTCTCATTTATATACTTTATTTTATTTATCAACATATCCCAAGGCATCTCCTTCAAAAATATAATTTATACACTTCTGTGAAATATTATTTTATCTTCAAAACCATTCTTCCAAACTAGCTATTTTAATATATATAATATCTAATTATTTCAAAAGTCTACTTTCTTTACAAAAATATTATTTCTAAAAATATTTTATTATCCAAAACAATGTGTTCGAATGTCTCGTCATAGTGTTCAGGAATCACTATCGATAACGTTGATCAAGCACATCGATCAGAATCCTTAAAGCACCAAAGGGGCAATTTAACACAATATTATTTTCTATATGATATACATATATCTTTTAATACTTTATGCCTTTACGAAATATGTGTTTGTCTATAATAAACATAATCAAGTCCTATACATATATGTGTGTGTATCCAATATCAAAAAGATTCTAATTCAAATAAGTGTTTTCTTTTATTAAAATTCTTTCAATCAATTTTATTGTTATCATAGAAATAATAATTCACTGATAATAATTCCATAGCACACACATTATCAATATATATCTCAAGCAAACATCAAATTTCTGATTCATCTTAATATTTAATTAGCCGCACATATGGATTAACATTTCATTTTATATAAATTTAAATTTTCAATATTTTTTTGTAGTAACTACACTATTGAAGAAACTGCAAGTTCTTATTATTATTATTGAGCAGGTTTCAACTTTCAATAGTATTGAATGTTAATTTTTCATAGTCATTTACAATTTTAAAACAACCAAGCATCCATCAACCAATCAATTTTTTTTCTTATTTTATTTATTAAGTATATTTTCCAATTTCAAATTTAATTGGATACATATTGATTATCATTCTATATTTTATAACTATTAATTGCTTAGACATTTTTATTATTCCCCAATGATTCTATTTTATAGAAACCGCTGCCTTTTATTAAAAATTGGGTTCGTCCAGATTCAAATGGGATTATAAATCCTTTGAGTAAGAACATCTTATTCAATTCCACATTTAAACTAAGCATAAACAAAACAAACATCGATGCAAACAACATATATTTCAATCAAACAAACAAACAATCGCCTTCAGCAAAAAGCTATCTTCCAGCTTAGCTTCCGCGCAACTCTGATCCCTAACAGATCAGGACACAACAATTCAATTCTAAGTCATCTAAGGACTCATTAATGCTATCAATTAAATCTCACTCTTTACAGAAGTGAGTTCCAAATTTAAAATATTTTCATAATATTAGTTTGTATAGAAATTCAAAATATTTACAAATATGCAAATAACATAATATTAGTTTGTATAGAAATTTAAAATATTTACAAATAGGAATATAAATTCTAGCTCTACCCTACACACCCAATGGACGGAACTCTAAGTCTTAATAGGTTTAAATCTCGACTCTATGTCATTTATATTTTATAATGTTCTGAATCCAGCTTGGTACCAAGCTGTAACGACCATACCGCTATGCTCAGTTTAGCAAAGAACATTACAAATAATATCGTCTGTTAATCCGAAGAATACGGCTGATTAAAATGATCGAAGGTGAGTGTATCTTTATACTAACACTGACATGTCTAATTTATCTTTTTGAGGATCTGAACTGAAAATTTGACGTGTGCATTATTAATACAAACTAATAAACACATCGATTAAAAATATTCAAAACAGTATATAATATAGATAATTCAGAATCAGAGTCACTGGTTGCAACGAACTAAATCACAACATATTTCATAATAAGATATAAGTCTACAAAATATCGATACTAGACTCACTCTAATATACATCATATCTCATACACTATATCGGATACAAAATGACTACTGAATAATATACGTGATATAACTACTAAATGTCAATATACATAATGATGAAGTAAACTTACACTTTCAAAATAGTCTGCTCCAAGCCTAACCCAAAATCCAAGAGCCAATGAGCCCCTGTACCTGTAAATTTTTGACTTGACCCAAGTATTAAAATAATAAACGGGTCAGACTATATCTAAAAAAAGTGAGATACTAATATTATAACTATATGATTTAAAATAATAAGCCATAATAAATTATGTCGAACAAACAATCATAATAGGGCATAGTAATTAAATTCACAACTTTATAAATCCATAAATGAGTTGACTTTAAATAAGTTATATCAATATATGCCTAAAACCCAAAAATCCATAAAAGGCATATCAACCCAATCAATACAGATATCACAATTATGACTTAACAATAACCAAATAAGTCATAAATAAAATATGCCTAAAACAAATACTCAAATAAGACATGCTTAACAAATCACCATTTCATAAATACATATCAAGTCTCAATAGACTATCATCTCAAAATATGGTGATAACCAATTTAAAATTCCTTAGAGCCATATAAGATACAGATTATCCATACTAAAATCTCTGAAGAAATAATCATCTATAATGAAATAATAATGGTAGTCAACTATCAGTATAAAATAATGCAACACGGAGTCTAAACCCAAGAAATAGACCTCGCCATATACCTAACCACAAAAAATAGGATACAGTCTAACCCCAAGAAATAGATTGGCAATGTGAATTTACCTAACCTCAAGAAATAGGTAAACATGGTCCACTAGAAATAAATTGATAGGGCTTCAATATAACATCTATCCAAACAACAAAAAGGAGAACTATGTTATACCAGAACAGACCTAACCCCAAGAAATAGGCTTGCCTAACCAAATCTAAGAATGAATCTACTATCAGGTCGATGAAAAATGAGTCATCGTCTCTCGAGAATCTATCGGTCTCAAATAAAATTTGAACACCCCAAGATAATACAACTCTAAAGTGTTAATTACTGCCACTCCAGTAATCACAAGAATTTAACTAACTATCCTATACCAGCTTGTAAATTCAAGCATTTACTAGAAGCTAGAAAATTCCATTCAAACTCTATTTAACAACTTATAATAATCGAAAGAATTGTATGAAATGTCACATACCAATCCGACAATTCAATCGTTTATTAAGATTCTTTGTTTCATAGAAAAGCACTAAATCAATAGAAAGTTAAATAAAAACTTATTCATTTATATTTAAAAGAAAGGAGTTAAAAGATGTTATTTTACAATTAGAGTTTCTTTACTTAATTTTTGAATCAAATCGATACTTTTCATAAATGATAACTTACTTTATTTTGAATATATATATACATATATATAATTTTCCAAAGGCTTTCAAACTCTTTCTAAAATCATTTATACATCTTTTATAACTAAAATTACTTGAAATTGAATTTATTACTTTCATAAGCATCTTTCTAAATTAATACCATATCTTATCTTTTGCCTCTAAAGTATTTCCAAAATTATATACATATAAATAATAATTTTAAAAAGATTTTGTACATAAACATTACTTATCTTTAAAAGTTTTAATTGGAAATTTTGAAATAAACAGTAAGTGTAAAATAAGAAAAACACATCAGACTCAACCATACAAAGGGGCAGATTATTATTGGAGTAAATAAGAAAAATAGAGAAAGAAAGGAAACAAATACAAAATCTCGCAGCGGAATGACAAAATATAATAATCAAATAAACAGTTCATGAAGCTGTTTACAAATAACACTGATTTTACTTTTAAAATACAGATACGAGTTACACACAACAGGAATAAATAAATAAAAAATGCAGCGGAACAACATGATGCAGTGGAATAAATAATAATAAATAATATACAGAGTCTTCATCTTCGTCCTTTGGAAATAGTCTTCAACCCTGAAATGCTCAGGCTGACCCGAGTGTAATGAAAAGACAAAACACTCGAGTTAGGACTAAAAGATCTTATGTAAGTTAAATCAACCATAAATAAACATGAGTGCGACGGCGTCAGAGATGGTTATGGGGTTTGACATCTCCTATCCAGTGTCAACGTGAGTGCAATAACTTAAGAGGTGTTCGGGATTACCATCTCCTAAGGATCCGTTAAACTATCTACTATGTAGTACAATATGCTATTATAATATGTCTATAGTAAAGTAAAGTATTAAAATAGCATTAAGGCGTTACCCATATCCCTCTTAAAACATTTTTATATATTCTCATAGTCTATACAGTACCGTAATTCCTCCGTAAACAGGAGGGCTATCATAGGGCACTCCATAGTTATGGTACAAACCAAACTTGTATAAGGCACGATAAGGCATGCGACAAGGCACTCGAGTCAGGGTCACGTAAATACCTCATATAGAATCGTTCACCAAACCATCCTACTTCATTTCTGGAATCTCCACCACGTACACAGTTGTTAAAGTGGTTTTCGGTATTGGCAGAGAGTATGACAATATCCAATCCCGGTCTCTTTAACAACCAAACGCTTATTTCGCACCGAATGGTTCTTTTACATTTCAAAAGTCAATTCACAATTGATATCAAAATATCATATTCTCAAAACCATATCACCTTCGAAATCATATTCACTTTTAAAACTATATTCACTTTAAAAATCATATTCACTTTTGAATTTATCGATAAGATAGATTAATTAAATCCTCGTTCCAAAATCATTATATTTACTTAAATATGTCATTTCACAAAGGGTATCAATTCCAAATTCCAACTTAGGTTATATCATCATCAAAGATTTAAACATAATTACGTCGACTTTACACAGCCTGAAATTTTAGAAAATAGTTTAGATAGTCATAAATAGTTTAATAGTTTAAATAGTTTAAATAGATTAAAATAGTTTAAATAGTAAAATAGTTTAAATAGATTTTTTTTAATTAGATTTAAAATGATAAATAGATTTGAAATGACTTAAAAGATTAAATATAGATTAAATAGATTTAAATTTTACTAAGTAGATTTTAAATAGATTAAATAAATTTAAAATAGATTGAATAGATTTAAATTATATTAAATAGATTTAAAATAGATTAAATAAATTTGATTAGTTTAAAATAGGTAAAATAGATTAAATTGTATTAAATAGGTTATAATAGATTAAAATTAAAATAGTTTAAAATTGATTAAAATAGTTTAAATTAGTTTAAAATAGATTTCAAGGTTATATCCCAGCATTTTCAATAACTTAATTCCGATAAATTCATTTATATTCGACACTTCAACCTTGAATTCCAATTTAAATCCTTTGAACAATTCATTAAATCAATTCCAACCTCAACCTTTAACACTTGGATTATCCTAATAATTCAGTTTATATAAATCAATTTATATTTCAAAATGCAGTTAACTGAATTCAAAATTTAAGGAATTAAAAATCATTTAATTTAATCAATCTGGTGTCCGTATATAATTTTCTACCATGTGGTCAAGTGATACAGATATTTATCATTTCAATCCACAATTTAAAATTTTACGGTTATATATCATTTCAAACCGCAATCCCGAATTAAATAAAATCCATAAAATCACTCGAGTCTGCCATTTAAACCCATAACGATTTTTCCCTAATCTATAGATCGTTCGGGTATGTATCATTTCAACCCATAAGGAACTTGCAATGTTATAACAATATAAAATACAACATCCAGTCATCCAATATCAACAATAAACCATCCATCACAAGCGTCATCCAAATCAATCAATAAACATCAATAGATAACTGATCATTAATAACAGATGTTAAATTGACAATTTAAATTCAATATTAAATTAAACGATGATTAAATGCATTAAAGGTCAAATTTAACTAGAGTGACAATTTAAATATACCAAACATCAATCAATAAATTTCTAATCACATAATAAATTTTATTTAACTAACATAAGATAGTTTAGTAATTATGAGTAGGTTAAAACACTAACTTTCGATTTTAAATCGATTTGAAACCCAAAATAAGCCTAAAATTTAACAGGCTAAATAAATAGGTAACATATAATAATTGTCACCATTAACTTTTAGGCACATCTTATAAGTTTATCCACAACAAGTGTTATAATTACTACTACAACACTAAATTTATTCAATTACAATTCATTACACATTATTTCATTAATCAATCACCACTTAAATTATCAATTTCTCTTTTAATCCAATTATTCATTAATACATACATTACTATAATTTATTTACAATCTATATCAATTATAACACTTTAATCCTTTTAATTAATTGGAATTACATTTAAAGCAGTTATCAATTACCTTAAATTAATACTATTTCATTTTATTCCAGTTATATTCTTATCATTAAATCACAAAAAAAAATTCTTCCAACATTAAATCACAAATCTTATTAAATTAACTATTTTTAATTATCGAAAAATTACGGGTCGTTACACTCTCCCCAACTCAAAACATGTCATCCCTGAAAAGGGAAAAGAAGGAATTAAGCAATCAACATATCTTGTTCAAACTATTAAATTTATAAACAATCAATTTACATAATTAAATAATTTAAATAGAATATATCAATTTATAACAATTAAATCTTTTATATTCAAGTGAACAAAGGTTTGAAAACCATTGCACAAAATTTTTCTAAGTCCAAAATTCACGGAAAAATTCGACAGAGTCTCCTTTGTACGAAGAGGTCTGGGAGAAATAGTAATATCAATAGTACAATATATATCACATATTTTCAAAATAATATATCCCAAACCACGGGAAAACAATATAATATTGCTTGAAAACTGTAAGCCGAAAATGTTCCTATTTGTCGGGCAAACAACGCTTATTTTATGAAACTAAAAGCAGTAGCTATTGCTTCCATAAACCTGTATTTCACTTATATAATCCAAAAGGGTTAATAATTATGTAAAATAAAAATATTTCAGTTTTTTCAATACATAACTAGAAAATCATCACAATATAACGATAATCATTTGCAAACAAACGGTACAAACATCATTTTCAACAAAGAGAGCAATCATCCATCCATAGCAACCAAAACAAATGGTTTGTTTGGGTTCAGATCCTCTAATCATATAAAATGATAAATAAACTATGAAGTAAAACATACACTCAACAGTCGTAGATAAAACTTTATAGATTATTTATACATCTCTATACAAAATAAAAGTATCTTTTCCCAACCAATCCATAAGCCAAACAAACAAAGAATTCAACACATTTTTAAGTTTACTCTATTTATCTTTTCCACATCATTTATTGTTCATTTTTTCCATACATTGATTTTCTTTAATTCACGTTCATTACTTACAAAATCTCAATTTTCATTCATTCATATAAGGCTTATTTCCTTAATTTAAATTCTTTACTTACATAAATAATATCCATTTTAATTATTTGGATCATAAATGAATTTCATTATTGAAGTATTGTATACATTTTATTTTAGTTTACTTCACATTTACGATTTTGTTCGATTTTCCCTTTTTTCATTATTTACTTTTCTTTTCTAATTCATATAATGTTTATTTTCATTATTTTACATTCGTTATTACTTACAAAAGTTCATTTCTCCTTTATTCAAACCATGTCATTTTCTTTCATTCCATTACTTTACATTCATTGCTTAAATAAGTTATTTTTTTATTCCAATTATTGGATTATACATTATTAGGAAAGTTCCTTTAAAATTCAATTTACCATTTATATATTATTATTTTTCACATTCATTCTTCCATATAAAGTATTATTGAATATAAACTCCATTTCTAAATCATTTCCAATGTTCTCTGAAATTACAATCATTCAATTTATATAGTACTCATTTTAATTATAAATGGCTTCAACATTAATTCAAGTTTATAATTATTTACTTACAGTATTCACCTTTACCATTAAATTTGATTATAAATAGCTTAAAATGTTAACCTAAGTTTATAATCATTTTTCTCACATTATTCAATTTTATTATATTAACTTCGGTTTATAACAATTTATAACATTAGAATTCTTATTTATAGAAGTAATTCCATTGAACACTTTCATTTTTCTCCCAAGTTTTACTTGTATAACATTCTATTACATATTCTTATTAACATTTCAACTTTTAACATTTTGGTAAGTTATATATATATATGTCTTTTTAGAATGCAATTGAAAATTACAACAAAATGTTCAATAGTTACCATTTCTTATTTTCATTTCCATTTTATTTACAGTTTACAAATTTTAAATTCCTTATTTTCATTTTTTGGAAGTTTCCAATTATTAATATAGTCAAGGTTCCATTCATTACAATAATTTCAATTTCTAATTTACAGAAACTTAAGAACTAAACAACCGGGTTCCATTATAATCCTTTTAAAATAATATTTATGTATATACTCATAACTTATATATCCAATCATATTTAGGAAAGTTTAGATTTGTTATCAAACAAAAGTGTAGTAAAACTACTACAACAGCCTTCCCACTTTGAAACTCAAAAATGAATGTCGATGATGCGTGCACTCATCATCAAAATTATTTTCCAGCGACAGAGAGGGGAGTTAGAACTTATTTCCTTTAAAATTGTCTTTTAAACATTTCTTTCAAATCACCTTAAAATATTTACATCAAAAATACTTCTAAATACTACAAATATTATATTCCAAGATCTTTCGAAAGAAATTTTCAAAAATCCCAGGGCTTAAGTTCTCAAATTCTAATTTATATCCATTTTATTTGCAATCTTATTTTTCATCAATATTTATAAATTTCACTACCTAACAACAACATATTACATCCAACCAAGGTTTTAAATCTCGGATTTCGATCACGTCTCGTCTCGAAGAATTTAGATAGCTTATCTCGTATCGGGTGAGATCTCGAACGAGATGAGTGCATCTCGGTCGTCCATCTCGAATTTACATCTCGGTTTCTAAAATTCATTTCGGAGTTATCTCGGAGTATATGTCATGTCGAAAATTAGTTTTCATACACGTAAATTTATAATACTAGTCACTACCTTAAGGAAAACACTATGCACTTACCTTGAATATATCACATGCTTATCATTAGTAATTCAGTATGGAAAAATATCACTTGTATCATGTAAAATAAACAAATAACTAGATTTCATGAATAATGTTCAATATAATATCATATAAGATAAAGTAGACAAGAAACAAACCATAACATATGCACCTTTACTTTGTTTGATCATTCACTTAACTTTCCTACACAATATAATGTCTCATTTCTACCTTTTATGATTTATAGTGCTGCAAGGGAAATCTTAATTTTATAACTTCAAATACAAAATTCTACAAGTAGAATTAAGATATTCTATGTCTGATTATAGTTTTTAATTATTAGCAAACAAAATCTCATTAAGCAACTAATAGCATAGATATTTCAAACAAACGTAGAAAATAGCATACATAGTACAAACAATTTCAAACATTTAGTAATATTATAAAAAAAAGCAAAAAAATGATGTACGAATGAACATGTAATCATCAAATGAAATTAATAGATGAAAGAGAATTCTTTTATTGCTTAAAAATAAGCCTTGAGGAAAAAAATTATAGCAGCAAAGACTAAATGAAATCAAATTGGGAATCCATTTAGAACATAAAGTTAAATAAGTGAAGCCCAAAATTTATAGCCGCAAAAAAATAGGGTTAGGAAAAAAACTCAAGAAAGTGTCGAAAAAAGAAAAATGAAATCGGATGTAAATTAATTTGGATCAGAAACCTAAATGAAAATCATAAAGTGAAATACTTACCATAATCGATGTAGATTTTATCATCTTCGTACACTCGTCACTGCCGTAAAATAAGAGACGAAGATTAAATGAGATTTATATAAGAAATAAGGGTTAAAAAAAGTACAATTAAGAAGGCTTAAATTAAGGTAAAGGATGAGCTAGCCCAATACAGAAAAAGAGTTGATTTTTTCCAAAATTCAAAAATTCGGCCGATATCTCGCTATTAAATCTCGTCCGAGATACCGGACGAGATACTGAAATCTCGTCCGAGATTTGAGTCAGACGAGATTCAAACGAAATTAGTTGTTTCGAATCGCCCAGCCTTGAAAACGAGATCTCGGCCGAGATGAGCGAGATTTAAAACCTTGCATCCAACTATATCATTTATAAAATTTATTAATTTATATACAAAATATATAATAGGCAAAATTATTTCATTTACCTATATTTCAAAACAATATTATGTCGGTCTGTCCTATTAAGTGTTTAGAAATCCCTATCGATGTCATAACGTCCTATGCACCGACCATAATTTATAAATACAAAACGGAACAAATTAACACGATACAAAAAAACTTTTACAACACTAACAAATACGCTCTCTCATATATACACTCAACGACTCATTATAGGGTATTACTACCCTATTTCTAAAGAGTCAGACCCCACAAAACTAAGGTTATCGCTAAACCAAAGCTTTGATACCAACTGTAACGACCTTCCTTTTTGGACGGTTTAAATCGACGATAGGACACACACATCAGACTCAACCATACAAAGGGGCAGATTGTTATTGGGGTAAATAAGAAAAACAAAGAAAGAAAGGAAACAAATACAGAATCTCGCAGTGGAATGACAAAATATAATAATCAAATAAACAGTTCATGAATCTGTTTACAAATAACATTGATTTTACTTTTACAATACAGATCCGAGTTACATACAACAGGAATAAATAAATAAATGCAGCAGAACAACATGATGCAGTGGAATAAATAATAATAAATAATATACAGAGTCTTCATCTTCATCCTCCGGAAATAGTCTTCAACCCTGAAATGCTCAGGCAAACCCAAGCATAATGAAAATACAAAACACTCGAGTCAGAACTAAAAGATCTTATGTAAGTATCAACCGTAAATAAACATGAGTGCGACGGCGTCAGAGATGGTTACGGGGTTTGACATCTCCTATCCAGTGTCAACGAGAGTGCAATAACTTAAGAGGTGTTCGGGATTACCATCTCCTAAGGATCCGTTAAACTATCTACTATGTAGTACAATACGCTATTATAATATGTCTACAGTGTAAAGTATTAAAATAGCGTTAAGGCATTACCCATATCCCCATTAACACATTTTTATATATTCCCAGAGTCTACACTGTACCGTAATTCCTCCGTAAACTGGAGGGCTATCAGAGGGAACTCCATAGATATGGTATAAACCAAACTCGTAGAAGGCGCGATAAGGCATGCGACAAGGCACTCGAGGAAATGCCCAGGGTAGATATGCCAATTGCGGATCCAGACTGGTGGTAACACATAGCAGCTACTACCGCCCACCTCGGAACACACTCCCAAATCAAAATCAAGGGGTGGCCACCAAATCAATCACAAAGTAATAGAATAATATCGAAGAAATGTGTCCGATAGGAGGAATGACCTCACTCGGCCCGACATACTCCTGTTTTTGCCACATCAAGCTGACTCACGGGAGTCGGGGTCACGTAAATACCTCATACAGAATCGTTCACCAAACCATCCTACTTCATTTCTAGGATCTCCACCACGTACATAGTTGTTAAAGTGGTTTTCGGTATTGGCAGAGATAATGACAATATCCTATCTCGGTCTCTTTAACAACCAAACGCTTATTTCACACCGGATGGTTCTTTTACACTTTAAAAGTCAATTCACAATTGATATCAAAATATCATGTTCTCAAAACCATATCACCTTCGAAATCATATTCACTTTTAAAACTATATTCACTTTAAAAATCATATTCACATTTGAATTTATCGATAAGATAGATTAATTAAATCCTCGTTCCAAAATCATTATATTTACTTAAATATGTCATTTCAAAAGGGTATCAATTCCAAATTCCAACTTAGGTTGTATCATCATCAAAGATTTAAACATAATTACATCGACTTTACACAGCCTGAAATTTTAGAAAATAGTTTAGATAGTCATAAATAGTTTAATAGTTTAAAATAGTTTAAATAGATTAAAATAGTTTAAATAGTAAAATAGTTTAAATAGATTTAAATTTGATTTAATTAGATTTAAAATGATTTAAATAGATTTGAAATGACTTAAATAGATTAAATATAGATTAAATAGATTTAAAATTTACTAAGTAGATTTTAAATAGATTAAAAAAATTTAAAATATATTAAATAGATTTAAATTATATTAAATAGATTTAAAATAGATTAAATAAATTTAATTAGTTTAAAATAGGTAAAATAGATTAAATTGTATTAAATAGGTTATAATAGATTAAAATTAAAATAGTTTAAAATTGATTAAAATAGTTTAAATTAGTTTAAAATAGATTTCAAGGTTATATCCAAGCATTTTCAATAACTCAATTCCTATAAATTCATTTATATTCGACACTTCAACCTTGAAATTCCAATTTAAATCCTTTGAACAATTCATTAAATCAATTCCAATCTCAACCTTTAAGACTTGGATTATCCAAATAATTCAGTTTATATAAACTAATTTATATTACAAAATGCCAGTTAACTGAATTCAAAATTTAAGGAATTAAAAATCATTTAATTTAACCAATCTGGTGTCCGTATATAATTTTCTACCCTACGATCAAGTGATATGGATATTTATCATTTCAATCCGCAATTTAAAATTTTACGGTTATATATCATTTCAAACCGCAATCCCGAATTAAATAAAATCCATAAAATCGCTCGAGTCTGCCATTTAAACCCATAACGATTTTTCCCTAATCTATAGATCGTTCGGGTATGTATCATTTCAACCCAAAAGGAACTTGCAGTGTTATAGCAATATAAAATACAACATCCGGTTATCTAATGTCAACAATCAACCATCCATCATAATCATCATCCAAATCAATCAATAAACATCAATAGATAACTGATCATCAATAACCGATATTAAATTGGCAATTTAAATTCAATATTGTCCACATTCAACTTTATAATCCGAACATAAAGTCTTTGATTTAATAATAACAATTATTATTAACCGAACTACTCTAGCCAGAGACTTTGACTTTGAGTTGACATTAGTTGAGTGTGATACTAACCTCATATAACCGAGGAGACGAATCCTCTCTTGAATAGTGTTTCACTTCCAATGCTTTCACTCGACCCAACTATAGTCGTTCGATGGATGTCATGCCACGATTTAATTACAATCAAAGCGGAGCCTCCATATTGAAGATCGACAGTATTCTCAAGTCGAGAGAACTATGTAAATTAGTCATATGGATATTCTCTGCTTGACCTTATTTATATTAACCAATAGAAAACTATCGAGTGAATCATTCCATAGTTATCCAGTAGTGGAAATTAGGGACATGTCCCTACTTTCCAAAATTAATGTAAGTTTTCCCCTTTGAATTCAACATTATAAATTTGGTCCATATAATTTATACCATACCACCGAGACAGCTTTATGCTATAATGAGAAGTTAATTTGCAATATTAAAAACGAGATATCTTTTAGCAGATTTATCGGATCTTAATTTCAATTTCACCATTAAATCATAAATTTTATTATCTTTCTATTAAGGTCCATATATAACATGTTTCAATAAAAAAGATTATTTTTAGTGGCAAATATTAGCCATGCTGCTTGGTAAATATTTACCATGTTGCCTGACAAATATGCAAATATTTACCAGATTGCTTGGCAAATTTTGAAGAAAATTTTTTTTTGCCTGGCAACCGCTGAAAATTAAAAAATAAAAAATTTTCTTCGCAAATATGCAAATATTTGCCATGTTGCTTGGAAAATATTTGCCATGTTGCCTGGCCACTGTTGAAGAAAAAATATTTGTTGCCTGGAAAATATTTGCCAAGTTGCCTAGCAAATATTTGCCACTAAAAATAATTTTTTTATCAAAACATATTATATATGGATCTTAATAGAAAGATAATAAGATTTGTGAATTAATGGTGAAAACAAAAATGAAAACGAAAATGAAATTCAATAAATCTGCTGAAATATATCATGTTTTTATATTGCAACTTAATTTGTTCATGACAAGGAAATTTTCCTGTGACGCCCCACCTCTATACTCACACTAGCCAAGGACACTACGGGGTAATGCCGTCGACTAGCACAAAGAATAAGGCTGTTGAGGAGCGACCATCTGTGTAATTGCTTTGTGCGAGTACCGATATGTCAGATAATATAACTTACATTTCATTTCAAGAGGAAATCCGACATATCAAGTACAAACTCAAAGCTACCACACAGTGGCTATGAGGACTTCGAAAACGAATATAGAAATAAACATAACACAAATCAGTCACACATTCATATCACAAAGGCGGAATCAGATATGAATATATCACATGAAAGTGTACACCAAAATAGTGGTCATATAAGATCCACTACATCACAAAAGAATAGGTACAAGTGCTGGACAAAAGAATAATTATACATCAAGGAGTCTATCTCTCGAATGTATAAAAACAAAAACTACTAATCTAAAGTAGTTAGCTAAAAATCAGATGATAGTCCCTGATAAGAAGTCAAGCAGGAGCACCTGAAATACCTCGGTCTGACCCGAGTATTATTTAAGAAGAAAATAATAAACGGATCAGTCTAGCTATAAATATCAGATAAAATGAGATAGGATAAGAGATATGACCAAAAACATATGATAACAAAAATGCCATATTGTGTCAAGTATACATCAAATAACAATGAAAATCATACAATATCTCAAATCATCTCAAAACACCAAAAAGAATCACATTCTTTAAATTATTCACCAAAACACAAATATTGATAGAGCTTATCAATGCGAACCACGAAAATTAGTGAAACACAAATTCTAGAAATCACAACCAGAAATCCAGAAATCACAAAAGGGGAAGGCCTATCACAAACGGGAGCATGAAAACTCACCAACACGTTGATCACAAATGAGACGCTATCCCATGCGTCGAACATCGATGCACCTAAAAAGATACGCCCCATGCATAGTCGAACATCGACGAACTAAAAAGATACGCCCCATGTATAAACTAACATCGACGCACCTAAAAAGATACACCCCATGTATAAACTAACATCGACACACCTAAAAAGATACGCCCCATGTATAGTCGGACATCGATGCACCTAAAAAGATACACCTCATGCTCCGACTTATCGAGCCGAATGCTCCACAAACGGTCCAAAGACCATGGGTCGCTAGCTCATAAAAATGAGATGAAGCTCAATAGAACTGGGTATAGTCCCCCACGCGGACAAAGAGACATCGCACATCGCTAGTCTAAACCATAAAATGATCATCATCGATCATCAAGAAGTGTCGATTACACTAAGCTAGTAAATAAATGAGTTTAGCTTCATGTCCCATAACACTGGCTTAACTTAAATATTTACGAACAAATTGTAGATTTCCACTAGAAAGTTGTCACAAGAGTTCAATCGAACAAGTCCAAGAATTAACCGACAAAGTAAACGCAAGTGTTTCATACCACTTGTTTTACTAAGCCGTTTAATTAGATTTCTCATACGAAGGAGGTAAAGGTTTGTATATACTAATAGATTGGAAAACGGTTTTAAAAGAGAGCTTTATATTTAAAATAGTGTCGAAATCGTTTTGATGAAAGAGTTTGAGTATTTACTACTAGTATAGAAACCTTTGTATTTAGAAGTGACAAATCACAAAAATGATTGTAGAAACAATCAAGCACCAAAGATTCACATACAAAGACGTGAATTAAATCCAAAGAAATCGATACCAAATCCATCAAAATGGATATTCCCAAAAGTCCCAAAAAAGAAGTCATCAAGGCCGATAAAAGTGATAACAACTAATCGGAGCAACTAAAATCGATAAACAATGGAAATTCAATCAAGAAAAGCCTAAACGGGCAAAAATACCCAGTTCCAGACGTTTGGGAGTCAATCCAGACGTCTGGATTGGAGTTTTGGAAATTTCCCAAAAAGATTCCAGACGTCTGAAATTACAAGGCAGACGTCTGAACCGTAACCAGACGTCTGACCCTGTAAATCAGACGTCTGAACTGAGGTACTCGAAATTCTATTCCAGAACACCTAGACGTCTGGGAAGCAAGCTCAGACGTCTGGATCACCCAGATGTCTGGAAAGCAAGGTCAGACGTCTGAGCTGAACGTCTGGAATATTTATTCCTTAGGCTCAAACAAAGAATGAACCTAGGCCAATGATGGCCAATTCATTTCGGAAGCGATCGTACGAGCAACGACGACTAGGGATTTATGCCAAGAGACAACCCAGCCTTAAAGGCTCTTCAATACACCCCAAATATCAATGTCCAAACATCCATAGAAGGATTTTCATAAAATTCGACCAAAACACCAAAATTTGGAAAATTCACCAAATCAATTCAAATCAAAAGCAAATGAATATGCACAAATGTTAGGAATTCATACCTAACAACAATGATAGCTATAGACATAGTTGTGAGTTAAAGAACTCACCTTTTCAACCCAAAACAACAAATGAGAAGCTTTGAAATCAAAAGAAAGATCAACCACACTTCAACTTCAACTCTAGAAGCTCCATTCTAAGATTACAACGAATATTTCCTAAGTTAGGTCATAGGAAATTTCTGAAATTGGAGAGAGATTGAGATGATGAAGAAGAAGAGGATGCTTACCTAAGCTTCTCTTTGATTTTGGAGCTAGAACTTGAATTTGCAAAGGAAACTAGGGCTTAGGATTTTAGTTTCCAATCTCTTCCCCCATTTTTACTTAAGCTTGAATGTATTAGGAAAATGAGAATGAAATAGGAAGAGGGGCTGAGTTAGGGTATTAAGATAGGTTAGTGGGCTGAAACCCAAACCCAAAGCCCAAGTAGAAAAATAGCAAATTCTACTCAACTCCAAACATATCGATGTTTATACTCAAAAAAGTTGTAAACGCCATTTTGGACTCAATGGAAGTGGTCTCGAGTCCCAATTCGACTGTTTACAAAAAGCAACATTTCGGACTTTAATCTGATTAACGATGCTATATTTAAATAAAACATTTAAATATACAATCGTAAAATATGCGGGTTGTTACATTTCCTCTAAGTGGTACGGTATAAATTACAGGAACTAAATTTATAATGCTAAGTTCGAAGGGATGTGCGCCTAATTTGTAAAGAGGGATGTGAGCAAAAATTCCCCTCTCCAATCACTATCAGTACGTAATGTAATGACCCAAGATTTTAGGAATCTATTCTGAAAAATATAAATGAATTCAAAATAATTTTTGAATTAATTTTGAAAGGGGAGTGATATAGCTTGATAGTGTATCAGTATGTGTGTACATGTGTGCACAGGAAATGCACATGAACAAAAGCTAAAATCCCTGAACTCTAAGAATAAATACATATTGATATGTATGGAAATATATAAATATATATATATATATAAATTAAATCCTTAAAAGCTGAATGCATAAGTAAATATGCATATATGGATGCTACTGAATATTTTGAGTGTACATGTGCATGTGTGTGTCAATACAGTATGATGTATAAATATATATATATATATATAGGTGTACTAATTATTTCAGTAAGACTTATATAAATATATATATGTGTTAATAAAATACTAGAGTTCAAATTAGTAAGATAAAATATACAGACATATTTTAGTATATAGGAAGAAAGAAAGAAAAACTGAATATATAAAAAGGAGTAGTCCTCTTGTAAATAAATAAAGAAGGTACATACCATTTACATGAAAGCTAAAAATAGGAAAAATAAGACAAACAAGGAAATGTTTGCTATAGGCAAAATTAGGAAGAGTATTTGATAAATAATAAAATCAAGTCACATTTTTGGCATGATTGTAGACAAAGGAAAAAGTATTTTCTGAAAAGCAAAAATTCTGAAAGGAATGTAACCACTTTTCTCTTCACCTAAATTAAGCCGAGAAGGGTAGAACTTTGGGTTTAAATAAAATGCAGATAACATGATTTTTCTGGTGGGCAAAAATGGCTTTAGCCAATACCCAAAACCCTAAGGAAGACCCTGTATATATACATGTATATGCAGCAGCCTCCTCTCCTTCTCAGAAAAGAACTTTGAAAAAAAAAGAAACAACACCATAGAAATCATAAGGTAAGGAAAGGAAGAGAGCTTGAGGCTAAAGGCAGAAGTTCATCAATTAATTAAGGAAGCAAAGAAGAGAGCTAGGTGACAAAACTCACTCAAAAATCTAAGGCAATAAGTCCTAATGTAGGCAGCCAGCTATAAGTAATTTTCTTAAAAATATACTTTCATATGAGAATGCTTATCTGTGATTTTAAAACTGAAAATGTTTTGATTCTCTTTGGTTGATCACTTGTTTTATTATAAGAAAGCTTTATGTGTTGTTAGTATACATATATGTTTTATAAATCCAGATCTATGATATGTTAATGTTTAGGAACATAAACAAATACCCAGAAAATAAAATGTTGAAAATAGGCAAGTAGTATTGGTTTTGGCTCAACCCAGAAAGATGTAAATAATGTTGAGCTGCAATATACTTATGTATAAGTGCTGAGGCTTGAGACAAAAAGGAATTAGGGGTGCAATAGGGTTGCCTATGTGTTGATGCTCCTGATTCAATGAAAATATATATATATATGTTCATATGCATAGCAAACAAAATTTTGTGATTCAGTGAAACCAGGTCATTCTGAGTTTAACTCAAGCACAAATGTTTGCAAAAAGGAAAAACTCTCTCAAAATCCATAAGCCAATGTTAGTTGCCTACACCCTTTTTAAAATACCAAAATGTATACATATGCATACAGAACCTTATTTATTTAGTCACCAATGGTTGTTGGCTTGCTTGTCTCTGTATGGTTTTGAATAATATGAGATGCCATGATATGGATGTTTTAGTTAGTGAAATGGATCACTGAATGGTTTAGTCATGAAAAATCAAAAGAGTTATTATTAACTTAAACCTGATTAGGAAATTTGGGGTCAAGAACACTGCAGGAATGACTTGTGTTCTTGAGTAGCACAAGTTGACACATGGCTTGTTTAAGTCCTGAGATCTTTGTGTAATGGAGTAAATTAGTTCATTACAGTGTGTCCATTGATTCATAAATATTGCAGGTGAGACCAGGATAGATAATTATACCAAGGGAATAATATTTGAGATGATGAGAAAACTAGAGTTTTTCCCAGAATTGAAATTGAGGATTGAATAAATGATTTAACTCATATTGGTTATTTTCCTGTTTGGTATGAATGATTGTTTGATTATGTCTGAATTGTATGCTTGAATGTATATGTCATATTGATATATGTAGTCTCTGGAAAGGAAAATTAAAGTGTGCACATGCACAATGACACAGAGCATACACACAAGTATGATCTGATTCCAAAGGGCAGAACTCTATGTATATGTATTTAATTTGATTTTACCCTAATTAACTAGTTGCTTTTGTGAATTTTCTCATACCAGACATGTGTCTGACCCTAGTGTGCTAATGGAATCTAGGGTGTCTCATTTAAAAATGAGGCAGTTTCAAATGCTTTTTCAGGGATTGCAGCAATTAAGTAGGAGTAGGAGCAAGGCTTTGAGAAGAGGATTATAGCATGCTAAACTTAGTTAGATAAGAGCCAAAATGATAAAATCCGCATGTATTAATGATTTAAATTGTTACTTGTATTAAGTGTTGAATATGGGATGGATATTTTGTTAAGTATTTTATTAAGAGATTGACTTGTATCTGGAATTTATGAATCTGGTTAATATCTGATATTAAAGAAGTTAATCAAAATATTGTAAGTGGATTTAGTAAGAACACCATGTTGAAGACTGAATGATTACATTTTATAAATGTATTAGTCAATTTTGAGTCTTTATAAAGGATTTAAGTTTTGGGAAATCTGGATAGTTGATTCTCAGAAAAATTAAATGGTTTTGTCTTTCAAACATGGTAAGTGTATACAAAAGATAATAGGCATAGGTTGAATGTTTTTATGACTGCAAGGTTCCCATAATCTAACTTGTTTCATACAAATGTTTCATGTCTTATTTTTAAATAAAGGAAGGATCTGTAATAAGGGAATTGAAAGCCAGATCCAAATAGTTGCAGTTATATATGCACATAAACATGTTTTGTGCAAATATTAATACACCCTTTTCCTTTGTATCTGTAATAGGAATCTGAATTTTTATTCAGATTTTAACCAAATGCATTTTAAATTCCAGGCAGATTTTATAAGAAGAAAATCAAACATGAATGAAATTTTTACTGCATATAACACTGTACTATGTGTGGATTGATTAAATCCAATCAATCCAATCTCCTCTTGTTTTCCAGAACTCTGATTTAAACAAGAGAGGCATATACATCCTCACATGTATGTGCTTATCTTTGTGAAAGTACTAATATATTTATATTGGTTAATTGTTTTGATCCTGGATGTATTTTGGTTTATTGGAAAAAGAAAATGACCCTGGAAAATATAATTGTAATAAATGATCAATCTATATATCATCTCTGATAGTTCTAAGGAAGTTTAAATCGAACTTAAAAGTGTAAATGAATGTAGGTGGACCTCTAGACACATATAAATTGAATGTGCATATGCATGTACATAGAAATCGAATTTAGACGACAGTCTAAATAATTTAGACGTCTGAGATTAAACTTAGACGACAGTCTAAATAATTTAGACGTCTAAGGTTAAATATAGACGTCTGTCACAAAATAATTAGATGTCTAAATTCAGTTCAAAATGTCTTTTTCTCTCTGTTTCAATTTTTGATCTATGAGCCGTCTGTCATAATTAGATAGACGTCTGTAATTAAGTTTAGACGCCTGTCATAAGAATTTAGACGTCTGAACTGCTGATTTTGCCTAATTTGCCTATTTAGAAAAGAAATAAGTGGCTATGTCAATAGCTTGTATGGCATTTTGATTTCTACGTGATTTAAATTCCCTTTGATGGAAAAAAAAATCCTTATGAAATTAGGGTAGAAATAGGAGGGTCATTTCAGTTGGTATCGGAGCTATGTTATTCAACATAGTAGAAGTAAAGATCAAGTTCTTAGATAGAAATAAAATTTAAAGGAACTAAATATATATATCAATGTTTTAAGTGTGAAAAAAAAACCACTGAAATAATAAAATTACCAATCAAACTAACCAGCTATGTAAATTATTATTAGCAAACTATGGTAGGGAGACCACCAAATCAGGGAGCAGGATCTTCCCATGCACCCCCAATGGTCAATCTGCAAGACTTGGTGAGAGCATTTAGGGATGGGGCAGGACAAAGGCAAGAAAATCCCTATGAAGAACTCTCAAAATTACTTAAGACATATACTCATTTAGGAGGCAAAAGCTTTGAAGGGACAGAGAGTATCATGGAAATTCAAACATGGTTGAGAACATTGGAAAGAATTTTCAATGACATGCAACTTGATGATCAAAGAAAGAGGCAAGTGGCTTCAAGACAGCTAAAAGGAGTAGCTTTAGGCTGGTGGGAAGTTATTATTGCAGGAAGAAATGAGAATGAAATCACTTGGAATCAATTCAAAGAGATGTTGGAAGCAAGGTTTGTACCAGCATCAGCAAAGACTACCTTGCTAGAAGAATTTATTAGACTTAGACAAGGAACCATGACTGTCACAGAATACACTCAAAAGTTTGAGGGGCTTTCCACATATGGAGCAATGCTTGTGGCAGATGAGGCATCCAAAAATGATAGGTACATAAAAGGGTTGAACCCAGGACTTAGCAGAGCCATGTTACCCTATGCAGACAGGACTTTTGACCATGTGATAGACTTAGCTTTGAGGTTGGAACAGCATGACAAGGAAAGGGAGAAGTTCAGAAATTTTAAGAGCAATAATACCAAGAAGAGTAAGGGGAGGTATCACCCTTATGATAAGAAGAAGGAAGAGGCCAGTAACAAAGGCACTGGAGATGTCAAAGCTAAGGAAACCAAGAAGAAAATTGTGTGCCATCAGTGTGGAAAAGAAGGACATATCAAACCAAGATGTCCAGAATTGAAAGGAGGAGCTTTCAAGTGCTATCTATGTGGGAAAGAGGGGCATATGAAGAGGAATTGTCCTGAGTACAAACAGCAAGGAAAATTGGCAAATTTGGAAGGAAAAGGCAAAGCCACAGTGGAGAGTAACACTGAAAACCATAGCCAAGTGGAAGGTACATTACTTATTTGTACCATGCCCATAGCAGTAGTATATGATACTGGGGCAACTCACTCTTTAATTTCTTATGAACTAGTTAAAATGCTAAAACTGAATTGCATATTGGTTGAAACCCCATTGCATATACAAAGTCCACCGGGGAGTTCTAGTGTTTTAAATATGATTTGTGTGGATGTGGAATTAAACATAGGAGGAAATGTTTTTATTTCCAATTTATATGTTTTGAATTACCCAAATATAGGTGTTATTTTGGGGGTAGACTGGTTAAGGCAATTTAAAGCCATAATTAATTTAGACTCATCCACCATATCATTGCAAAATTCTAGAGGTCAGAGAATCACAGTTTTATGTGAAGTAGCTAAGGAAGGAAAACTATATCACTTAGTTGACTCAGAAAAAAATTCTATTGAACTAACCATTGAAGAAATTCCCATAGTCAATGAATATTTGGATGTGTTTGGTGAGGTCAAGGGTGTTCCACACCATAGACCAGTAGAGTTCCAGATCAATCTAGTTCCAGGAGCAAGCCCAGTGATTAAAAAGCCAACTAGAATGGGGCCAAATGAACTAAAGGAATTAAAGAAACAGTTAGAAGAACTGGAAGAAAAGGGTTTTATAAGACCAAGTAATTCTTGCTGGGGAGCACCAGTGGTATTTGTTAAGAAACAAGATGGCTCCTTAAGACTCTGTATAGATTATAGAGAATTAAACAAGGTAACTATTAAAAATAAATACCCATTGCCAAGAATAGATGATCTTTTTGATCAATTAGCAGGGGCAAAAGTATTTTCTAGACTAGACTTAGCATCTGGTTTTCATCAAATGAAGGTGGAAGAATCAAGCATCAAGTACACTGCCTTTAACACTAGGTATGGGTTGTATGAATTTTTGGTTATGCCATTTGGTTTGACCAATGCACCATCATACTTTGTAGATTTAATGAACAGAACCTTTAGAGATTATTTAGACAAGTTTGTGCTTATTTTTATTGATGACATTTTGATTTATTCCAAAACAGTGGAAGAACATAAGCATCATTTGCACCTACTTTTGTCTAGGTTAAGGGAAAAAGATTTAAAGGCAAAATTTTCAAAATGTGTATTTTGGAAAGAGGAAGTACATTTCCTTGGCCATGTTATATCTGCTTAAGGAATTTCTGTGAACCCCAATAAAGTAGTGGCTATTCAAGCATGGAAGAGACCAAGCACTGTGAGTGAAGTAAGGTCATTTATGGGGATGGCAGGGTATTATAGGAGGTTTATAAAAGATTTTTCAAAAATCTCTACACCACTCACTAACCTAACTAGGAAGAACCAAGCTTTTGTTTGGTCAGAAACATGTGAGAAGTCTTTTGAACAGTTGAAGGAGGCATTGGTGAATGCTCCAATTTTAAAGGTACCATATGGAAATGAAGAACTAGTGGTATACACTGATGCTAGTGGATTTGGCTTGGGTGCAGTGTTGATGCAACGAGGCCAAGTCATTGCATATGCATCCAGACAACTTAAACCCCATGAAGTAAGGTATGCCACACATGATCTCGAATTAGCAGCTGTGATCTATGCTTTAAAACTTTGGAGGCATTATTTGTTAGGCACAAAGTTTGAACTGTACACTGACCACAAGTCTCTGAAATATTTATTTTCACAAAAAGATTTGAACATGAGGCAACATAGATGGGTGGAGTTCTTAGCTGCCTATGACTTTGACATACTCTATACACCAGGCAAAGCAAACAAAGTTGCAGATGCTCTAAGTAGACAGCATGCTAAATTGGCTATGATGATGATAGAAGAATTTAAAGATTTGTCTTTGCTAACTGAGTTAGAAATTGGGGAGAATGGTTGTGTGCACATGGATGAGCAGATGCATGGTGCACAAGAATATAAAGGGAAGTTAAGCTTAATGACACTCCAACCAGATTTAATTCTGAAGGTAGGAAAGATGCAAGAACAAGATGCCAACTTGTTAGAGAAGAAAGTGCTCCTCTCAAGAGGGGAGGAAGTGATGAATCACCATATTGATAAAAATGGTTATATGAGATACCAAAATAGGATGTGTGTACCAGAGGACACAAAATTGAAGAAAGAGATATTGAATGAATATCACAAAAGTAAATACTCCATACACCCAGGAAACACAAAAATGTACCAAAATTTGAAAAGAGACTTCTGGTGGAAGGGGATGAAATCTGATGTAGCTAAATACATTGCCAAATGTATGACCTGCCAACAAGTCAAGGCTGAAACCCAAAGGCCATCAGGGTTGATGCAGTCTCTTAGTGTACCACAGTGGAAGTGGGAAGACATATCTATGGACTTCATAGATGGATTGCCTAGATCTAAGAAAGGTAATACAAGTATATGGGTGATAGTTGATAGGCTAACCAAGGTAGCACACTTCATCCCAGTCAGGTCAGAAAGAACAGCACCAAAATTAGCTCAAATTTTTATAAAGGAAGTGGTAAAGTTACATGGCATTCCCAAAACCATTGTGAGTGATAGGGATACCATCTTCACTTCAAAATTCTGGAGAAGCTTTCAAGAAGCAATGGGAAGTGAACTATGTTTAAGTACTACCTACCATCCTCAATCAGATGGGCAGACTGAGGTAGTAAACAAAGTTTTGGAGGACATGTTGAGGGCATGTATACTGGATTTTGGAGGCAACTGGGAAGATTATCTTCATCTAGTTGAATTTACATACAACAACAGCTACCAAAGTACCATAGGAATGGCTCCATTTGAAGCCTTATATGGTAAACCTTGTTTGTCACCTGTTTGTTGGGTAGAAGTAGGAGAAAGGTCTATTTTAGGACCTGAGTACATACAAGAAACTAAGGAGAAAATTGAATTGATAAGAAGAAGAATGGCAGCAGCTCAAGATAGGCAAAAGAAATTTGCAGACATGAGAAGAAGGCAGGTAGAATATGAAGTGGGAAATTTTGTTTTCATCAAAATCTCACCTATGAAAAATGTGCTGAGGTTTGGAAAACAAGGCAAATTAACCCCAAGATATATTGGACCATACAAAATTCTGGAGAGAATTGGTCCCTTGGCATATAAGTTGGAATTACCAGAAAACATGCAAGGTATACATGATGTTTTTCATGTATCACAATTGAGAAGGTGGGTCCATGACAAGGCAGAAATTCTTGAGACCCCAACCCAAGTGCAGATAAATCCTAATTTGATTTATGAAAAGGATCCAGTGGGAATTTTGGCAAAAGATGTGAAGAAGTTGAGAAATAAATCTCTGAAACTTGTGAAGGTACAATGGAGTCTTGATCCTAGTGATTGCACATGGGAATTAGAAGATAAAGTTAGGATAAATTATCCTAAGCTATTTTCAGATTAAAGGTAATTCTGATTTTTGATTGTTTTCTTTTGTTAGATGCATATGTTTTTAGTTATCATAGAACTAAAAATTTATTTGGTTGAGAATGTATTTGTTCTCTAAATTAAGTTTAAAATTTATTTTAAGCTTAGGAAAATTGTGGGACACAATTTCTAAAAGGAGGGATGTATGTAATGACCCAAGATTTTAGGAATCTATTCTGAAAAATATAAATGAATTCAAAATAATTTTTGAATTAATTTTGAAAGGGGAGTGATATAGCTTGATAGTGTATCAGTATGTGTGTACATGTGTGCACAGGAAATGCACATGAACAAAAGCTAAAATCCCTGAACTCTAAGAATAAATACATATTGATATGTATGGAAATATATATATATATATATATATATAAATTAAATCCTTAAAAGCTGAATGCATAAGTAAATATGCATATATGGATGCTACTGAATATTTTGAGTGTACATGTGCATGTGTGTGTCAATACAGTATGATGTATAAATATATATATATATAGGTGTACTAATTATTTCAGTAAGACTTATATAAATATATATATGTGTTAATAAAATACTAGAGTTCAAATTAGTAAGATAAAATATACAGACATATTTTAGTATATAGGAAGAAAGAAAGAAAAACTGAATATATAAAAAGGAGTAGTCCTCTTGTAAATAAATAAAGAAGGTACATACCATTTACATGAAAGCTAAAAATAGGAAAAATAAGACAAACAAGGAAATGTTTGCTATAGGCAAAATTAGGAAGAGTATTTGATAAATAATAAAATCAAGTCACATTTTTGGCATGATTGTAGACAAAGGAAAAAGTATTTTCTGAAAAGCAAAAATTCTGAAAAGAATGTAACCACTTTTCTCTTCACCTAAATTAAGCCGGGAAGGGTAGAACTTTGGGTTTAAATAAAATGCAGATAACATGATTTTTGTGGTGGGCAAAAATGGCTTTAGCCAATACCCAAAACCCTAAGGAAGACCCTGTATATATACATGTATATGCAGCAGCCTCCTCTCCTTCTCAGAAAAGAACTTTGAAAAAAAAAAGAAACAACACCATAGAAATCATAAGGTAAGGAAAGGAAGAGAGCTTGAGGCTAAAGGCAGAAGTTCATCAATTAATTAAGGAAGCAAAGAAGAGAGCTAGGTGAGAAAACTCACTCAAAAATCTAAGGCAATAAGTCCTAATGTAGGCAGCCAGCTATAAGTAATTTTCTTAAAAATATACTTTCATATGAGAATGCTTATCTGTGATTTTAAAACTGAAAATGTTTTGATTCTCTTTGGTTGATCACTTGTTTTATTATAAGAAAGCTTTATGTGTTGTTAGTATACATATATGTTTTATAAATCCAGATCTATGATATGTTAATGTTTAGGAACATAAACAAATACCCAGAAAATAAAATGTTGAAAATAGGCAAGTAGTATTGGTTTTGGCTCAACCCAGAAAGATGTAAATAATGTTGAGCTGCAATATACTTATGTATAAGTGCTGAGGCTTGAGACAAAAAGGAATTAGGGATGCAATAGGGTTGCCTATGTGCTGATGCTCCTGATTCAATGAAAATATATATATATATATGTTCATATGCATAACAAACAAAATTTTGTGATTCAGTGAAACCAGGTCATTCTGAGTTTAACTCAAGCACAAATGTTTGCAAAAAGGAAAAACTCTCTCAAAAGCCATAAGCCAATGTTAGTTGCCTACACCCTTTTTAAAATACCAGAATGTATACATATGCATACATAACCTTATTTATTTAGTCACCAATGGTTGTTGGCTTGCTTGTCTCTGTATGGTTTTGAATAATATGAGATGCCATGATATGGATGTTTTAGTTAGTGAAATGGATCACTGAATGGTTTAGTCATGAAAAATCAAAAGAGTTATTATTAACTTAAACCTGATTAGGAAATTTGGGGTCAAGAACACTGCAGGAATGACTTGTGTTCTTGAGTAGCACAAGTTGACACATGGCTTGTTTAAGTCCTGAGATCTTTGTGTAATGGAGTGAATTAGTTCATTACAGTGTGTCCATTGATTCATAAATATTGCAGGTGAGACCAGGATAGATAATTATACCAAGGGAATAATATTTGAGATGATGAGAAAACTAGAGTTTTTCCTAGAATTGAAATATGAGGATTGAATAAATGATTTAACTCATATTGGTTATTTTCCTGTTTGGTATGAATGATTGTTTGATTATGTCTGAATTGTATGCTTGAATGTATATGTCATATTGATATATGTAGTCTCTGGAAAGGAAAATTAAAGTGTGCACATGCACAATGACACAGAGCATACACACAAGTATGATCTGATTCCAAAGGGCAGAACTCTATGTATATGTATTTAATTTGATTTCAACCTAATTAACTAGTTGCTTTTGTGAATTTTCTCATACCAGACATGTGTCTGACCCTAGTGTGCTAATGGCATCTGGGGTGTCTCATTTAAAAATGAGGCAGTTTCAAATGCTTTTTCAGGGATTGCAGCAATTAAGTAGGAGTAGGAGCAAGGCTTTGAGAAGAGGATTATAGCATGCTAAACTTAGTTAGATAAGAGCCAAAATGATAAAATCCGCATGTATTAATGATTTAAATTGTTACTTGTATTAAGTGTTGAATATGGGATGGATATTTTGTTAAGTATTTTATTAAGAGATTGACTTGTATCTGGAATTTATGAATCTGGTTAATATCTGATATTAAAGAAGTTAATCAAAATATTGTAAGTGGATTTAGTAAGAACACCATGTTGAAGACTGAATGATTACATTTTATAAATGTATTAGTCAATTTTGAGTCTTTATAAAGGATTTAAGTTTTGGGAAATCTGGATAGTTGATTCTCAGAAAAATTAAATGGTTTTGTCTTTCAAACATGGTAAGTGTATACAAAAGATAATAGGCATAGGTTGAATGTTTTTATGACTGCAAGGTTCCCATAATCTAACTTGTTTCATACAAATGTTTCATGTCTTATTTTTAAATAAAGGAAGGATCTGTAATAAGGGAATTGAAAGCCAGATCCAAATAGTTGCAGTTATATATGCACATAAACATGTTTTGTGCAAATATTAATACACCCTTTTCCTTTGTATCTGTAATAGGAATCTGAATTTTTATTCAGATTTTAACCAAATGCATTTTAAATTCCAGGCAGATTTTATAAGAAGAAAATCAAACATGAATGAAATTTTTACTGCATATAACACTGTACTATGTGTGGATTGATTAAATTCAATCAATCCAATCTCCTCTTGTTTTCCAGAACTCTGATTTAAACAAGAGAGGCATATACATCCTCACATGTATGTGCTTATCTTTGTGAAAGTACTGATATATTTATATTGGTTAATTGTTTTGATCCTGGATGTATTTTGGTTTATTGGAAAAAGAAAATGACCCTGGAAAATATAATTGTAATAAATGATCAATCTATATATCATCTCTGATAGTTCTAAGGAAGTTTAAATCGAACTTAAAAGTGTAAATGAATGTAGGTGGACCTCCAGACACAAATAAATTGAATGTGCATATGCATGTACATAGAAATCGAATTTAGACGACAGTCTAAATAATTTAGACGTCTGAGATTAAACTTAGACGACAGTCTAAATAATTTAGACGTCTAAGGTTAAATATAGACGTCTGTCACAAAATAATTAGATGTCTAAATTCAGTTCAAAATGTCTTTTTCTCTCTGTTTCAATTTTTGATCTATGAGCCGTCTGTCATAATTAGATAGACGTCTGTAATTAAGTTTAGACGCCTGTCATAAGAATTTAGACGTCTGAACTGCTGATTTTGCCTAATTTGCCTATTTAGAAAAGAAATAAGTGGCTATGTCAATAGCTTGTATGGCATTTTGATTTCTACGTGATTTAAATTCCCTTTGATGGAAAAAAAAAATCCTTATGAAATTAGGGTAGAAATAGGAGGGTCATTTCACGTAACCCCTTGGTGTCCCCAGCAGTCATGAGTAATACATTGCCCAACATTTGGAGAGCGTTACATACTCTAGTCTCAACAGATGTATTGATATCCAGTCTCGATACATCTTGACTAGGAATATTTAAAATGGTATATTTATTTTCATTGTGATAAATTACTCATGGTTACAATACTTTGTAACTACTCTCACAAAACATATCATTTATGAGTTTTCTATTAAATATACTTTTAATTAAATTAATTAATGTCTGTTGCATTCTCCTTTGTGTGAATCTTCTAAAGACGAATTAGTTTCTCCTCATTAATTGAGACAAGAAATGATTCCTGCACCTCTATGTGCTTCATCCTTGAGCTGAAAGCCAAATTTTCTACTAAGTGAATTGCATTATGACCGTTATATTTCACTTCTACTCTATTTTACACGAAGCCATGGTCACACATCAACTGCTTTAAATACAGTATCTTCATAGTCACTTCAATAGCTTCTATAAGCTCGGAATGTTGATGAAGCAACAATGGTCTGCAACCTCGCTCTCCAACTAATAGCTGCCTCTCTATGAGTGAACACATAACCTGAGGTTGACTTCTTTCGATCTCGATCGCCGGCTAGTCAGAATCGTAAAATCCTATCAAGCTGAATCACTATCTCTATCGCAAAAAAACAAGCTCATGATCTAGAGTTCCTCTTGGTTGAACTGGGCCAGCCCGCAACAGAAGAAATGGGTAGATTTCAATATTTTTTAGCAATTTGGATCAATTGGGCCTATGAGTCTAAAGGTATATTATATCCAATCCAATATATTTTTAAATAAAATCTTGTTTTTTAAAAAATTGGTTAAAAGGAAGTTTAAAATTGATATAATTTAAATGCATAGTGCATCAAATACGCATAACAATTATTCATAAGAGTTAATTTAGGGAAGTTTCATTTCTTTCCCTAAAAATAAGTAATTAATTGAGAGCATAATTTGCATTATATGGAGAGAGAGAGAGAGAAATTGTGAGGGTCTATTTCTTCGAATCCCAGAAATCGACACTAATACATCCTCGATATTCACGTGTCGTAAATCCAAGTGTCGGAGAAGCAGAATCTCAAGGGTAAGAAAGAAAAATAAGATAGAACAGAATCTCACATATGTTATTATAACATAAGCTTTATAGCGGAAATTAAAATACATTTATCAGAGTTAAACATAGACGGTTATAAATATTTGTCCTTACAAATGTGAAATATAATACTACATAAGTGTAGTGGAAACAATCTTCAGAAAAATCTTCTAACTCCATGCTTTGAGCTCCATCCAGCTTTCTTCTAAACTAAACTTGACTACTAGCCTGCCCGGGAAAAATTAAGGCATCCAGAGTTTAAGGAAAAGGGAGAATAAAATCTGGGTCATTAATGGGACTGGTGTGAGAACTCAAAATACGTCTTTTGAAAACAAATGGTTATCTCATAAGACCACGTCGCACATAAACACCAAATGGGTTTTTACCTTATGATAACCAAAGAATTTTTACGTAAAAATAATGGATATTATTTTTAATGACATATCTTTAAAAACATTTGCAAGTAAACTTATTAATCTTAGCCGAAATTGTTACATTGATTAAATTCAAGCAATACTAGCCACACACGCGGGTTCTACAAACAAACTGGTAGGCAATTATTGGAGAATGGATTCCATATAAATGACCAGGTGAGGGGACTACCTTCTGACAGCACATCTCTAGAGGAATGTACTGAGGTCAACAAAACATCTACATCTCTACCAACACAAGACCGGCCTACCATTCCATAGATAGTACCGAATATGTCATCACCCTAATCGTTACCGACCTATCTGAGACATCTCTTAGCATACACCACAGTAATTTAAACCCGAACGTCATAGAGGGTAGAAATATATCTCGAAGGGGGTGATCATACCCTAATGGTTGCGAACCACACAGCCTTGCTGCATCTACCCTATTTCGGCCATTTCCGAGTGTGAGGTGTGAGGTAACGATTACCTTTATCATAGCACATCATCTTTCTTTGAATGCCACACTGCCATTCCATCGATCACTATTGACTTCCACAAACATACAACCTACCAGCTCATACATCTCAGAGAAGGATGTTATGCTAAGAGAAGTTGCCTTCTCCGCCACCAAACATATGTATATTCATAAAAGTCAACAGTGAAATCTCAAGAATGCGATGTCAGACATCCGTCCATACAACTTCGTTCTGGGACTGAACGAAACCAAAAGCACTCTCCTACCACATCCTATCGGGAATTAACACTAGGTTTAGTAGTGAGAAGTCCTTGCAACCCAAAGAGTTTTAGAAATAAAGGGACCACTGCTACTTTAGTATTTGGTAGCTAACCAGAATTATCAACAAGCAATTATTTCATCTCGAAAATCCTTGGTCTTCATTCTTCATTCTTCATTCTCTCAATCGGAACTTTATCTTTCGAACGCATACATTGGTTCGAAGTGGTTTTCGGATACGAATTACCCCAGATCCGACACTGGTTCCTTCGATCCAATCATCAATAAAAAGGTGTTTTGGGAATAGGAATCGTTCTTTAATTGATTAAGCTCCTTTTATCAAAAAACTCTTTTAGAGATACACAACTTTTAAAACACTTCTTTTTGGTATATACGGAAATATTAAACCTCTCTTTTCAAAACCTTTGATTACTTAAAACCCTTTATAAATTCCAAATCATTTCATTTAAATCTTAACAAAGATTTCTTAATTCAAAACTCATACTTTTGATTTAGTTGAAACCATGTTATCTAGAATGTTAATTCAAAACCAGTAAATATTAAGCGAGCAAAATCTATAGAAATCAACTAATTCTACTCAATATCAATCCCCATATTCAACAAATACTATGGGCGGAATAACGGTGAAATTACCTTTTAAATTCCACGAATAGTACGAGTTCCATCTTCGGGCTTTAACACCGAGTACAAGAAGAATATCTCTGTAAAATCCAAATTGTTTAGATCCTGGAAAATATCTTTCTTTATCCTTTGGAAAATTTTGATCCCAGTAAATCAAATTACTAGCCCCTCCATCGGGCCTGTTCGGATAGCCAGGGAGAGCAGGAAACTGGTTTTACAAACTCAAGCCTAGACACTATCTCTCTAACACCCAAAAGGCGGTCAAGTTATTTGATCGACTCTAAATCATTAAAACATTTAGTTATTTCATAAATCCTTCAAATTACCTTTAACAAAAATTTATTAATCATTTAAAATCATTTATAAAAGATTTGGGAAAGAACGGTTGTGTTTAAAATTATTTTTCAATAGTAATAGAAAAGTGCTGCGAAAAAGTGCTGCGGAAAGTACTTTTTAAGTTATATTGATCAAAACGACTTTTTATTATTTGAAAATTAATTTTTATTACTCAAATCACTTTTAAAACATTTTAAAAGATTTATAAGATTTATTCCATATTTTTAAACAATTTAAAACATCATTTTCAAAGAAATCCAGTTTTGGATTCCGAACTTCAAATTTGAGATTTTTCCAAAACTTGTTTTACTCATATTTCAAAATCCACTTATCGGAATCTCGATTTTCTTTCTTCGATGGAAAAATATGGATATAATAGTTCAAAAAATTCTTATCTCAAAGAATTCTAAGCTATATTCCAACTTTTACACTTGTTTGACTTTCATAGTGTGAAATCGCGAACTACCGTTACACGACGCGCTTATTTTTAACTAAAATTTTCGTTTCTTTTCAAACTTCACCAAAACACTTTTGAATGTTTATTAAACATTTCAAATACATTTTAAACCATTTTTTAGAGATTTAACAATTCCATATACACTATTTCATTAAATTAAGGAAAATGGTTTCCTTTGTGCTTATCGATGTGTATTTTCATGACTTGGATATATTTTCAACATTCATATTTAAACAACCAAACTTGATGATCAAAACATATTAAACATCCATTTGCAAAAACAATATCATCATCCAACATATAATAGTTTAGGAGTTCTCACCTTCATTTTCCCTTCGAGCAAATAGAAAATTGGCTATAGGTCCGCTACGATTGAACCAAAGCAAACAAAACCAAGTCTATGACTCAAAGAGGAGCTCAGCCTAAGCTAGGTGGAGATAGTGCTCACGGCCAAGGTGTGTGTGGTAGTGGTCGTTGATTTTGGAAGTGAAGTGGAGGAGTTTCAGACTAGTTTTGAAGTGATTGATATTATAGACTAGTATATATATTTTCTTCTTTTATTTGTGGTATTTTTTTCTAACTTTTATTTATTTTTTTAATGAATAAGAAGCCAATAGAGAGCTCTTAGAAAGCTTGAAAAGAAGAGGAAGAAGAAGTGAAATGGTATTAGGAATTTGTGAGAAAGAGGGTGGTATTTATAGGAAAAAAGAAGACATGTACACATCACTTTTATCACTATTTCAAGGCTTCTCCAACACACTTCCCCTCTTCAAAATGCACAGCCAAAGCCCCTCCCCACATGTGCACATCACTTCCATTAGGGCTGTCAATGGATACTCGAAAAATCCAAAATCTGTCTACGTCCGCATCCGAAAAGCAGGTAGATATCCGATATCCGGAGAAATGGATGTGGATGCGGATATGAAGACATTCGCATTCGAAAATTATATATCCAGTTTTTATCGAGATTATAGTTCAAATTATGTTTATTTTAGTGTAGTGAAAGATATTCTCTTACTATTTTATTAAGTTAGTTGTTTATATTATATGCACTAAATGCTTATTAACTGCTCGAAACTATTTATTATCATCTTATTTGTTAATTTTTAACACTTCTATAATCAATGGGATTGAAAAATATTTAGATTAAACTAAAATTTTCTTTTTATAATTCTTGATTTATTGGTCGTTAGCGGATAGGATAATTATCCGATATCTGTCTGTATTTACGGATGCGGATATCCGATATCCAAAAATAATTTCAAATGCGGATGTGGATATGGCACTATCTGCATCTGAAAGCATCCATTGACATGCCTAACTTCCATCATCTCATGTATATGTAGGTTGACTTATTTAAGGAGTAAGAAATCTTTAAAATATATTATTTATTTTATATTATATTTCTTATACTTAATTATATTTATATATGTATGTTTATATTTATGTTATCATGTGTAGTAACATATAAATGTATGTATTTGTAGGTGTATAACACTTCGAACATCTTCAAACAACTTTTGTTTGTTAAATCGTTGAAATTCGAAGAACTGATTATCGGTCATATTTTCTCTTATGCTCTAACGTATATATATTTGTAAACGAAATTCAAAAATTAATTTCTTATTATTTTAAACAAGTTAAAATGATCACATTTCATTTATAAAACCATATAAATTCATATTAAACATTATTTTCAAAAATAGCCTTTCGACCGATAAAGTGATATCAATTTTTCCTTATATTTTCAAATCAATTATATATCTTTATAAAATTATTATAATTGATTTATTATAACTTTATAGTTATTCAAAATGAATTATCATTTATTTAAAATAATTATTTGAATAATTAAAATAATTATTAAATCATTAAATATCAATTTAAATTAAATAAATCAATGACTTAAATTCAATGTTATCTTATCGATATAAATTTTAAGTAAAATATTTGATTTAAATATTTATTCAAAATAAGATTACTATTACTTATTATCACTTGAAACAATATTATTTGTATTATCAACCTTTTATTTGCAAAATTTTAAAAATAAATATAATTTATCAAAGCGACAAATTGGCGGGTCGTTACATACTTCCCCTTAAAAGAATTTCGTCCCCGAAATTATTCAAAACAAAAACCCAAAGGTTTGCCCCAAAAATATTTATTTTTAACTCACTTCTATATGATGAGTATAGATCATCCGTACACAATATTTGATTCGATCTTCTATTTGAATCTACAACTTTACTTCCGAACTAGTATTGATCTCCTGATCCTCTAGGACGGACTCTGACCAAGCTTTTCGATCAGAACTTTAGTTCTCCTTGCATAACTCTCAACTATGATAGAAACTCAAGCATCTAACCATAAATCCTCGTTAATGTTCGTCGTCAATAATCGAGTGATAAATCCTTTTTTGGATAAGTGTCAAACACGTCAAAGTTCTGTACTCGAATTTTAGGTTAAATCGTGTGATGAAACAATCCACATATTTCATATGTTTTTATTAACCTTTCAAAAAAAATTATGAAAATATTTCATAAAACTTTCATCTTTTATTCAACTTTTATAAAGGTGCTTCTTTTTACACAACCATTTTACATTTTTATTTCCAAATATTTCTACTTAAAGAAAACATTTCTTTTCAAAAGATAAATATCTTTTTTATAACATATCTCTAAACAAATCTTAATGGTTTCCAAAAAAACTTATTTTTAAAATCTTTCATTAAATTAATAAATCACCATAAACCTCCTTTAGCTAATGTCAAATGTGAAAACATTCTTTATTTAGTTAAAACTTCCTTTATATATATATCCCCTCTACTTATATCAGTTTTAATACTTTAAAAAGTATATATACAATTATTCAAATGTTTTAAGTATATTCCAATTTACTTAACAAGTTTTACTTACTTTTAATATGTAATCGAAGAGATTAAAACAATTACTACCGAAACATTATTACAATGAACTTCTCTTATTTATAACATGTTAATTGTAATAATTTTCATCTTTTTATAAAAGACGCTAATTCTTGTTATTATCTTTAAAATCTCATTATTAAAGATTTAAATATACTCATAAGATTTCTTCCAAAGTGTCATTTAAGGGTTTAAAAACAAATGTTGCTAAAACATCGTTTACTACAAATCCAAAACCATTTAACTTTAATTATTTACTTGAAAATTGGTACTAATAAAAGGTTAGGACAATTATCATTTTATAAATCTTCGCATTCTTACATCATTTAAACCTTCCAACACTAGGGTCAAAAAAGAAGATTTCCCCTCTCTCCTAAACTATTACAACTCAAAATACTACATAAAAAACTACCATCACACTCATACATACTCAACTTCTTAGATTCCATTCCTACTCTTTTGAGTCCGAAGATAAAGGTGGACTCCCACATTCCAAATCAATCATTTCCTCCCCTTCTCCCTCTTCTTCACTATCCAACTCATCGTCGGCCTCGTTGCCTTTCTCCTTTTGTGCTTCTTCAATTTCCTAGGGTAACCATGGCTGATTCCATGGGACATGTCCCAAGCCTACTGGTATTCCTGGTATGATTCCTCCTTCTTCCAACTGCTCTAATCCTTGCACATTTTATTCCCACGAATTTTCGAATTCTCCGACTCCCTCCTCTTCTTCTTCTTCCACCGTCTCCTCATTGTTGCTTTCTATTGCATCCCAATTTATGTATGAACTGGACAATGCCTCCTGCCATATAACATTCTCCTTGCTCATCTTCAATATCACATTGCTACACTCGCTCGATATGATAGCGTTTGGGTCTTCCATTGGCTCGGATTCCTCCTCCATTGGTTCCACCTCCTCTTCTACGGTTCTAATTCCTATTTTATTGGCTCATCCTCCTCTGTTGGTTCCAAAATGGAACTAGCGGGATCTGCTACCCAATTTGCCTCCGAAGCTTGCCCAAGTTCATCATCGCTTGAGATTATAATAATTTATAGAGCTTGGGGTGGTATAAGCATTCCGGTAACTGGGTACCCATCTTCATCCCTACGTGTATATGGGGCATAGTTTTCCCCAATCGAAGATCGAGCATTGCTAGGCGGATGTACTAGCTGTCCCTCTTCGTCGCTAGAGAGAACTATAAGGCTATTCTTCTAGTCCCAATCTGCCCTAGAGAATTCCCCTTTCGCATAACTTTTTCCATATGGTTTCTAGAAGACAAACGATTATTCTTTTAGACATAAGTAGTAGGTAATTGCTAGCTGACTCTTAGGTCAATGCTCAGAAAGTGTTTCATAATTTATTTCTAAAGACAGTCTTCTAAAATTCTTTGTATAATGTTCATTTATTTCAAAAATCCTTTGAAATTTTTTACGAAAACATTCTTTTCTTTCAAATACATACATACATACATATATATATATATTCTTAGGCAAAAATAATTTCATATAAAATCAAATTCATTTATATGTTTTATTAATAAATACGCATTCATATATAATACTCTCGAACTCATTCTAGGACGTTACTAACCCCATCTCTAATGAGTTACTCATCCTAGGGTATTACTAACCATGTCTCTGAGGAGTCTTATGCCCCTATCACGCTCAGGAATTAGCTCAACCTAAGCACTGATACCAAATGTGAGGGACCATTTCTTCGACACCTAGAAATCAACAAAAATACATCTTCTGTATTCATGTGTCGTAAACTGTGCAGTCAATTCCTCGCTTTTGCCCCGCTATACCCCCGCTATACCCCCGATATATCCCGTAGCGGACTTTTGGGGCTATAATTTTTCAATATAGCGGTCCAATATAGCGGATCTGATATTATCGGATATATTGAGGCAATAATCCGCTATATTATCATTTTTTTTGCCCCGCTATTTTTTTTACTTTTGACAATTGAATTTTTTTTTACTTTTCCAAAGCAGAGCCAAAATTTTCTTTCACTATTTTACATTCACGTCATTAGCTAAGCCCTAAATCAAAATTTTCAAATTCCAAAATAATGGCTTTCTCAAATTTTCATCGTTCTCTTATCGCTGCCACTCTCTTGTCGCCGTGATAATTCCATCTTCAAGCATCTACTTTCGCCTCTTTCTTCTATCACCTACTTTGTTCGATTATTTGTTGCAAGCCTACAGCCCATCGACTACAATTTCGCCTCTAATCCACTGTCAGGTAATAGAAATTTAGGGTTAGTTCTTCAATTTTTAATTTTTAGTTTTTAATTATATAGCAGCTATGCTTTGATTATGAGGTTGTTGTTACTTGTTGTTCTCAACTCCTATTGCTATGATTTCTATACGTTTAGTTTTTTAAATTTCAGTCACATATTCTTTTATTTCAGAAACTTATACTGCAAAAATATACAAGAAGTTCATAAAAATAATTTTGAGAAAAAGTTGATCATCATGTCTGAAGAGAACTTTGGCAATGATGGGGAATCTATTAATAACAACTATGGGCAATCAGAAGGTAGAAACATGGGGATTTGGCACAAAGCTATACAGATAGTTAACAAAATAGATTTGGAAGCAACAGATCACTATAGAAATCACAAATGTTGGTGGTCTTAATTCTATGGGCACATATGTATATGCTAATAATTGAGCCTCAATTAGAAACAAACCGTGAGATAAGCTAGTTCATATATCGAAACAAACAATCAAAGAATGGATGGTGTTAGGATATTTCAATGTAGTCTTGCTTACATAGGAGAAAAAAGTGGGCTCACATTGAAGTTGTCCCAGGTGGTCGAATTCAACAACTGTGTCATAGATGTTGGGTTACTGAAAGCGGTCGTTCTAGCCTAAAATACACTTTGTGAAGTGGTGAGTCAAAAAATTGCTTGCAGATTGGATAAAGTGCTAGTGAATGTAGAAATGATGACCACAATCCCTAAACTTAAAGTAGCAGTTTTACCCAGCTCTACTAGTGACCCCGTCCATTGCATATTCAAATTATTGACACCGAAGACCAAAACAAAGGCAAACGTTTCAAGTATGCAAACTACTGGTATTTGTTTGATAATTATTACAATGTCATTAAGATTCAAAATATAGAACACACTGATGGCACTTGTTGATAAACATTTGTCATTTTCATTAAGGAAATTAAGAACTTGTCTAAAAAAATTGGGCAAGTTAAATGAAATGATAAATAGACCAATCATATTATAAGCAATTTATTGCAATACTAATAGTTTATGTTATGTTGTTAATTGAAATATGTATATTTATTTTTTCCGTTCAGATATGTCTTTAGTCAATTCAAATAATCCACCTGGTGCGGCATCCAATATTTTAATGATAAACTCTTATGATCCAGCATGGGAATGGGGCGAGTGTCGAGAACCAATGTAACAACCCGCATATTTATCGATTTTATATTTAAATATTTTATCGTTAGTCGGATGTTAGTCCAAAAAGCTACTTTTTGCATACGGTCAAATTAGGACTCGAGACCACCCCCATTGAGTTCAAAATGACGTTTGCGATCTTTTTGAGTGTAAACTTCGATATGTTTGGAGATAGTGAAATTTTCGTCACTTTTTGTGTTGAGCTTTTGGTTTGGGCTGCACCTCTTCTACCTCAGCCCAACCCCTTCCTTCTCTTCATCACTTCATCAACTTTGAAGCTTTAGCAACAATGGTGGAGGGAGTAGGAAATTAAAATTCCAAGCTCAAGTTCTTTAGCAAATTCAACATCTAACTCCAAATTCAAAGTGAAGACATTAATTCAAGCTTGTGGTTGATCTTTGCTTTGCCCCCGAGCTTCATCTTCATCAAATTCCGTGAAAAGGTGAGATTTTTAATCTCACATCTCGCCTATAACTGTCATTGGGTTGTTGGAAATGACTTCCTATCACTTTAGCATTAACGTTTGCAACTGGTTTGGATTGAATTGGTGAGAAACTCAAGTTTCAGTGCTGTTTGCAAATTCTGGCCCTAGGTCGTTCTGCCCTCCTTAGGTCGTCCAGGCTGCTAGCTCGCGTGTTGAAAAGTCTCCACTTTCTTAGGTCGTTCACGAGTTAGGACTTAGGTCGCTTGCGTGCTTAGGTCGTTCTGGCTTAGGTTGCAGGGAAATAAGTCGTAGGTCGAAACAGCTTTAAGTCTTAGGTCGTTGCCGACCTAAAATTCCAAGGCAAACCACTAAGTCGCTCGAATTTTGTTAAGTCTTAGGTCGTTGCCGACCTAAAATCCCCAGGCAAAACGTTAGGTCGTTGCCGACCTATAATCCCCCAGGCAAACTTTAGGTCGCTCGCACTGGCTTATCTCGTAGGTCGTCTCCGACCTAAGCTTCTTTTCCATAAGTCGTTCGCGAGTCAAGTGTTAGGTCGTCTCCGACCTAACGCCCTCGTCACCTTAGGTCGTAGCTCGTATTCAAGGCTTAGGTCGTTAAGTCGTTCGTTCCACTAAGTCGTTCAAGGCTTAGGTCGTAAGACCTTAGGTCGTATGACCCTAATTTTCTTAGGTCGTTGGACCTTTTTAACTCGTTAGGTCGTAGACCCTTAAACTGTTAAGTCGCGTACTTTCTTAGGTCGCGCATCCCACTTAGGTCGCTTGACCTTAAGTCGTAGGTCGTCTCCGACCTAACATTCCCACTGCTATTTCACTAGGTCGCTTGACCTTAAGTCGTAGGTCGCTTGACTTTGTTAAGTCGTAGGTCGCTCGACTTTGTTAAGTCGCAGGACTTTGTTAAGTCGTAGGTCGTCTCCGACCTTATCCTTAGTCTTGTTAGGTCGCGTGAACTCTTAGGTCGTATGACCTACTTTTCCTTAGGTCGCTGGACCAGCTTGCCTTCACTAAGTCGTACCGTGACGGGGCGCTGCCCTGCACCCCGCCGTGGGCGCTGCCCCCTGGACCCCCGCGACCTGACCGGGCAGGTCGAATCCCGTATTACTCTGCGTAGGCAATCTTATCTGAAAAGCGTTCAACAGAACTTCTTACTTTGATGGTTTTGAGAATTGATTTCTTTGAACCTTACTCACGTCTTCGAACGTGAATTTTTATGATTGATTGTTTCTACAATCACTTCTATGATTTGTCACTTCAAAATATAAAGGTTTCCAATACTAGTAGTAAATATCAAAACTCTTTCATCAAAACGATTTCAACTCTATTTTCAATATCAAACTCGTTTATAAAAACTGTTTTCCAATCTACTAGTATATACAAACCTTTACCTCATTCGTATGAGAAAATATAATTAAACGGCTTAGCAAAACAAGTGGTATGAAACGTTTGCGTTTACTTCGTCGGTTAATTGATGGACTTGTTCGATTGAAACTCTTGTGACAATTTCCTAGTGCAGATCTACAATCTGTTCGTAAATATTTGAGTTAAGCAAGAGGTTATGGGACATGAAGCTAAACTCTTATATTTACTAGCTTAGTGTAATCGACACTTCCTTATGATCACGATGATCATTCTTGTGATTTAGACTAGCGATTGTGCTATGTCTCTTTGTTTGCGAGGTTAGACTAGACACCATTAGTGTGATTTCGATTCACACATATCTCTTTATCTTCAAGGTTAGTCTATGCCTCATTGGTGTGATTTCGATTCACACATATTGAAACTCTTTATGATCGATGACGATCATTTTATGGTTTAGGCTCATGGGTCGTATCTATTTAGGTGCGTCGATGTTCATCTATGCATGGGTCGTATCTCTCTAGGTGCGTCGATGTTAGACTTTTCATGGGGTGTATCTTTTTAGGTGCATCGATGTTAGACATTACGTGGGGCGTATCTTTCTAGTTGCGTCGATGTTCATCTATGCATGGGTCGTATCTCTCTAGGTGCGTCGATGTTAGACTTTTCATGGGGTGTATCTTTTTAGGTGCATCGATGTTAGACATTACATGGGGCGTATCTTTCTAGTTGAGTCGATGTTCATCTATGCATGGGTCGTATCTCTCTAGGTGCGTCGATGTTAGACTTTTCATGGGGTGTATCTTTTTAGGTGCATCGATGTTAGACATTACATGGGGCGTATCTTTCTAGTTGAGTCGATGTTTATTTATGCATGGGGCGTATCTTTCTAGGTGCGTCGATGTTCGACTTTGCATGGAGTGCATCTTTCTAGGTGTATCGATGCTAGACTTTACATGGGGCATATCTTTCTAGGTGCGTCGATGTTCAGTTTATGGGATTGGTCATCCCCTTTTCTTGAGATTTCTGGATTTTATGTTTCACCAGCTTTTACCATTGACATTGATGAGTATGTCATTTTATTGTGGTTTGGTGAATTAAATTAAGAATATGACATTCTTTTAATCTTTGAGAAGATTCTTGTGATATTGATTAATCTCTTGTTGATTATCATTTTCATACTTTTAGTAGTATGCTTTTATGGATATCTTATATGTTTATGCCATATCTCTTGTTCTATATCACTTTATCTGATAATTATAGCTAGACTGATCCGTTTATTATTTTCTTCTTAAATAATACTCGGGTCAGACTGAGATTTTACAGGTGCTTCCTCATGACTTCTTATCTGGAGCCATCTTCCGACTTTTGGCTAACTACTCTAGTTTAGTAGTTTTTGTTTGTATGCATTTGAGATTAGACTCCTTGATGTATACATATTCTATTATCTTGCACTTGTATCTTTTCACTTGTGTTAATGTGGATCTTATTTGACCACCACTCTGATGTACACTTTCATGTGTTGTATTCATATCTCTTTCCGCCTTTGTGATATGAATTGTCTGTGACTGATTTGTGTTACGTTTATTTCTATATTTGTTTCCGAAGATCATTTATAGCCACCGTGTGATAGCTTTGTGTTTGTATCGGTATGACGGATTTCCTCCTTAAAAGATATGCATTCTATTCTATCTGACATATCGGTGCTCGCGCAAAGAAGTTACACGGATGGTCGCTCCTCAACAGCCTTATCCTCCGTGCTAATTGACAGCACTACACCGTAGTGTTCTTGGTTAGCGTGGGTTTAAAGGTGGGGCGTCACAGCTAAACAAAAGAAAAAATGTTTGGTGCAAGTTATGTAATAAAGTGATGTCAGGAGGAATTTCACGTTTGAAAGCACATTTTCTTGGCATAAAAGGAAATTGTACTCCATGTCCATCGGCAACTATAGAAATTAAAAAAAAATACAAGTCTCGATAGATGAAAATAGAAAGAAAAAAGCTACAAAGGCTAGAATTCGTAGTATTCTTGAAGAGCAAGATGAAGATGAAGATATTGTTGAAGAACAAGAAACTTTTCATGCAAATAATGCAAATGTTGGTACAAATAAGAGAAATAAACATACAAATGTTAGAGGTCCTCTTGATCTTGTCATGGAGCAAACAAAACAATCATCTCTTGATAAAATCAATCCTCATAAGCAAGCATTAAAGAAAATTGCATGGAAAAAATTTGCTAAATGGGGATACGAGGTGGGTTTACCTTTCAATGCTGTGCGTACATCAAGCTTTGATGATATGATTCATGCAATTGGTGATTATGGAAGAGGTATTATTATTATTAATATAGTAATTATATTCAACTTATGTTACTTTTCTTAGCAAATGTTCACCAACAATGTAACGTCCGTCTATAATTCATAGTAAATTGTAAATATTTCATAAAATTATAAAATTTTAGTATGTTGTTCATAACTAATATGCACATCTATTTTGAGAATTTCATACAAAAATATTATGTTTTGATAGGGTAAACAAAAATAGTACAGCAAGTGTTTCTGGATTGACTTTAAAGTAAAAATCTGCTGTTAAACACTTCTGTAAACGATCATTTTCACCCATCAAAATAAATTATTTTTCAATGAAATTTTTATAGAATATGTGCGTATGAGTTAAAAACAACATATAAAAATTTCAGAACTTTATCAATTATTTCGAATTGATATGAATTTTGTACCAAAAGTCACTGCTGTTGTAAAATCTGGGTAAATATATCTTAATAAACAACCGATTTCATCCACCAAATCACAATATTTTTCAGTGAAATTTTTGTAGAGTATGCACCTTTATGTGAAGAACAACTTATCCAAAATTTAGCAATTTAGGATTTTTCCACAATTTCTTATGATTTTCAGATTTGTTTGTTGTTTAATGGTTGTAATATTTTTTAGGAATGTCCCCACCAAGTTATCATCATTATCGCGTGACCTTATTGAAGGAAGTATTGGATGAAACAAAGGAGTTTGCCGAATCTTTTAGAAAACATTGGGAAATTTATGGATGTTCTATAATGTCTGATTTTTGGACGGATACCAAAAACCAATGTTTGATCAATTTTTTGGTTAATTGTCCGAAAGGAACAATATTCTTAAAATCGATAGATGCAACCAATCATGTTAAAGATGCTAACCTGATAGTAGGAATGATAAATGATGTGATTTCATTTGTTGGGGAAGAAAATATAGTTTTAGTAAGTTTCTTTACCTTTTTCACTTGTTTTTTAATGCAATGAATAACATAACTCTTTCATATTTGTTAACAGTTTCAAACTGACAATGGATCTAACTATAAGCTAGCTGGAGAAATATTAGAACAACAGCATCCAAATTTATTTTGGTTGCCATGTGCGGCACATTGCATTAATTTAATGCTTAAAGATATTGGAGAACAAATGGAGAAGATAAAATCCACACTAGCTAAAGCAAAAATTGTGGTTGGATTTATTTATAATCGAGCAAGAGTGCTAGGATGGTTTAGAAAGTTGAGCAATGGGAGAGATTTGCATAAGTCTTGTGTAACTAGATTTGCTTCTTCATTTTATACAGTACAAAGCATGATGGAGAATAGAGTACATGTGCAAGTGTTATTTGTCTCTGAAAGATGGAGAAAAAGTTCTTTCTCGTCAATTGAAGATGGTAAAAGGGTCGAAAGAATTGTAGGGAGAAAATTATTTTGGGACAATGCTTTGTATACTTGTCAAATAATGAGTCCCGTTGTTGATGTATTAAGGTTAGTTGATAGAGAAGAGAATCCATGTATGGAATATATATATACGAGCCATGAGTAGAGCTAAAGATATTATAGAGAAAAACTTGAGCAATGATCATAGAACAAGCAAACGAGTTTGGAATATCATTGATAATAGATGGAGTGATCAGTTTCATCGACCACTTCATGCAGGTATGTGAATGACATTATTTATTTTGTTTCAAGAAAAAATTTATATTACTTAATTACTAATATATCTTATATTATGAAGCTGGATATTATCTAAATCCTAGCGTTTATTACAAACAAGCTCAAACTCAAATTGAAACCAATAGCGTTATCAAAGCAGGCCTATTTAAATCAATGGAGAGGCTTATTTCGGAATCTGAAGTTGATATGGCTATGGATCAGTTACGAAACTATAGAGATGCTAGAGGTACATTCGGAATGAAAAGCGCCATAAGTCGTAGAGATAAAATGCAACCATGTAAGTTATGAAATTTATATTTAAAGTCAAGTGATTTGGAACATTTGCACACTATTTTATATTTACTTAAAATGTAGACGAATGGTGGATGCAATATGGAAACGACACACCAAGCCTAACGAAGTTTGCAATCAGAGTTTTGTCATAAACATGTAGTGCTTCGCCATGTGAACGTAACTGGAGTGTGTTTGATCATGTAAATGCTTGCTTATCGCTGTTTTATTCATTGCATATGCTTTTTTTTCATTACATATGCGTTTTTTTCATTGGATATGTTGTTTCTTTCCCCATTGCATACGCTTTTATTTTTCATTGCATATGCTATTTTTTTCCATTGTATATGTTGTTTTTTTCATTGCAGTTGCTTTTTTTGCATTGTGGATGCTTTTTTCATTTAATACGCTGTTTTTCCAGTGCAAACACTTTTTTTTTCATTGTATAGGCTATTTTTTTCCATTGTATATGCTATTTTTTTTCATTGCAGATGCTTTTTTTTGCATTGCAGATGTTTTTTTGCATTGCATATGCTTTTTTTTCAGTGCAAATGCTTTTTTTTCATTGTATATGCTATTTGTTTTCATTGCATATGTTGTTGTTTTTTCATTCATTTGTTAGCCATTGCATATGCCAGGCATTTTCAAGCAATGCCTTCATTTACTATGCAATGCCAGGTGCATTAGCTCAAATATCAAATGGCAGGCAAAAAATTAGTTCAAAAACCAACAGTTTTGAGTCATTCCATTACCAATATATTACTGTGCTCAAAAGTTTTTCTTAATTTTTTTTAGCATGTTTAATTAGTTCTTGGTATTTGCATATGCTAGGTATTCGCATATGCTAAGCATTTGCAATGCAATGCCAAGCATTTGCAAATGCCTTGCTGGCATGGCACTGCAAATACCTTGCCTGGCATGGCATTTGAAATGCCCAATGCTTGGCAAATGCCAGGCATGGCATTGCCAATGCTTTGCAAATGCCTGGCATTTGCCAGGCATGGCATTGCAATGCTTTGCAAATGCCTGCCAAATGCCAGGCATGGCATTGCAATGCCTTGCAAATGCCTGCCAGGCATGGCATTGCAATGCCAAGCACTTGTAATGCAATGCCAGGCACTTGCAAATGCAATGCCAAGCATTTGCAAATGCCTTGTTGGCATGGCACTGCAAATGCCTTGCCTGGCATGGCATTTGCAATGCCCAATGTTTGGCAAATGCCAGGCATGGCATTGCAATGCCTGCCAGGCATGGCATTGCAATGCCTGGCAAATGCCAGGCACTTGCAATGCAATGCCGGCACTTGCAATGCCGGCATTTGCATTAGCATATGTAATGCAAGGCATATTCAATGCATGCATATGCAATCCTGCATATGCTAAATGTGCAAATGGATATTTCATTTCTTGTTTTTTTTTAAATTAATGTGAAACTAACATCTATGTCTTTATGTTCTCTTTTTTCAAAATTACAGTTGCATTCCGAGAAGAGGAATTGTCTACATCAAGAAAAACTGAACCATCTTGTTTACATTCAGTACAACAAAAAGTTGGAGAGAAGATTCAAAGAAAGACTTGCCGATGGTAGTAGTGATCCAATTCTTCTAAAAGAAATTGATGAATGTGATGAATGGATTATTCCAAGTGAGGAAGAACTTCAAGATTCCATAGCGGAAGGCGATGATCTCACATTGGAGCAAGCTCATGTGATAAGGAGTGGAGTTGAAAATGAAGGTCAGAATACTAGAAGCCGTGCAAGGAGAACATTGTTTGCCAATGATCATAGTGAAGAAGATCGAGATGTCGAGTTGGAACTTGGAGAATTAGATGGACAAGATCTAGGGGAAGGGGAAGACGATGAAAATGAATTTATTGACATTGACATATAAGTTTGTAGTACACCTTAGATTATTGTGTTTTGGAGGATGTACATCTTTAGATGAAAACTAATCTATGTGGATTTTGACATCTAATGTTTTTTCATTTTGCTTGATGCCTTGCTTTTAAGTTTTATTGTAATTTCAAAATTGATGTAACAATGAGATATACTATTGATTACTATAACTAGTTCTAACTTTTAAGTGTCAATTTTGTTTACTTGTTCTTTTCTCATTAAGGTTACTTAAAGGAATGTATCTATTTATGTTTTTTTTTCTAATCTTAACTAGAATCATTTGATAGGCTTATGTATGTGGAAAACTTAATAATAACGGACTGACAAAAAGTTAGTAGTAAAATTGCTAGTTTTATTAACGCTTTATCATCTTTTATAATATATTCGTATATATTCTTTAAGATTAACAATAAATTAAATTTATGTAGGTGAAATGTTAATGATACACTTGGTTAATGCAACTACATGTTAAAACTCATTTGAAATAGAAATTCTTACGTTATTAAAAGTCGTCTGCTATATCCCGATATATCCTCGATATATCTCCGCTACAACTTTTCACACTTCAACCGCTATGGAGCCGCAGAGCGCTTTAACTGCACAGGTCATAAATCCAAGTCCCGGAAAAGCGAATTCTCAAGGGTAAGAAAGAAAAATAAGAAAGAATAGAATCTCATATATGTTATTTCAACATAATCTTCACAGCGAAAATTAAAATACATTTATCAGAGTTAATCATAGACATTTATAAATATATGTGCTTACAAATGCGGAATATAATTCTACATAAGTGTGGTGGAAATAATCTTTAGAAAAATCTTCTAACTCCATGCTTTGAGCTCCATCCAGCTTTCTTCTAAACTAAACCTGACTACTTGGCTGCCCGGGGAAAATTAGGGCACCTAGAATTCAAGGAAAAGGGAAAATAAACACTGGGTCAGTCATGGGACTGGTGTGAGAACTCAAAATATGTCTTTTGAAAACAAAAAATTATTTCATAAGACCATGCCGCACATAAACACGGAACGTATTTTTACCTTATGATAACCAAAGCATTTTTACGTAAAAATAATGGATAATAGATTTTTACCTTATTAATCTTAGTCGAAATTGTTACATTGATTAAATTCCAGTAATACTACCCACAAACGCGAGTTCTACAAACAAATTGGCAGGCGCTTATTGGAGAATGGATTCCATATAAATGACCAGGTGAAGGAGCTACCTTCCGGCAGTACATTCCTAGAGGAACGTACCGAGGCCAATAGAACATCTGCATCTCAACCAACATTGAATTTTGTATAATTAAATGGTTGTGGCTATTGGATAAAATTTTTGTATAGTTTAGATCTCTAAAAGGCGAACGTAAATTAGGGTGAAAAAAAAATTAAATTAAATGGACCCTAAAGGCTAGTGTAAATCTATAACAAAATGACATAAAAATTACAGACAAACCATACGGACTGAACGGACGTGAAATTGAAATACCATTTATGTAAGAAAAAAGGAAATTGTGAAATAACCAAATCGAATGTAAAAATGGCCTAAAGTAGATTAATGGAAATAAATAGTATGTAAACTATAACGGTAAAATTAATTAATCTGGAAGCGATTTGGTAGGCAGACCTTGTAAAGGTCTGGATAGGTGTTTCATGCAGTTAAGAGCAAAATATAGTTTTGGATGTACGTACTAGGAGCGAGCAAGTAGGCTCGCAAGGATGTTTGTTACCTTTCATAGGTTGCTAGTATGTAGGATAGATAGCAACCGCAATCATAGGCTTCTTCAGGCAGATCGACGCGGATGAAACAGGACAAGTGTGCTCCAACGTAAGCGTCTTTAGGCAGATCGTTGGAGGATTTTGCGCAGCCGACCCAACTGCAGGCGCTCTTTTCGAAGGACCGATACTTTGGATAGGGGCAAGACCACATTGGTGGTAGAGGAGACATGAGGATAGGGGTCCAGTTTGGCGGAGCCTGAGTGCAACTTCGGGGTCCTGCGAGGTTGTTTGAGTCGACGTCGGTCAGACGTAAAAGGCATTTAGTCACAGTGCACGGGTGAAGAGCATGACTTTCACGCTGTAGCACGTGGATAGGTAAGGACAGTAGGTCCGACAGGTCAATTGACGTTTAGTATTACTACATGTTTGACTTCCCTAGAGTGACCACGAACTTTGGCTTCTTATGAACTGTATCTAAGAAGGGTTCATTGCAAATGCCGGCATTGCAATGCCTGCCAGGCATGGCATTGCAATGCCTGGCAAATGCCAAGCACTTGCAATGCAATGCCGACACTTGCAATGCCGGCATTTGCATTAGCATATGTAATGCAAGGCATATTCAATGCCTGCATATGCAATCCTGCATATGCTAAATGTGCAAATGGATATTTCATTTCTTGTTTTTTTTTAAATTAATGTGAAACTAACATCTATGTCTTTATGTTCTCTTTTTTCAAAATTACAGTTGCATTCCAAGAAGAGGAATTGTCCACATCAAGAAAAACCGAACCATCTTGTTTACATTCAGTACAACCAAAAGTTGGAGAGAAGATTCAAAGAAAGACTTGCCGATGGTAGTAGTGATCCAATTCTTCTAAAAGAAATTGATGAATGTGATGAATGGATTATTCCAAGTGAGGAAGAACTTCAAGATTCCATAGCGGAAGGCGATGATCTCACATTTGAGCAAGCTCATGTGATAAGGAGTGGAGTTGAAAATGAAGGTCAGAATACTAGAAGCCGTGCAAGGTAAACATTGTTTGCCAATGATCATAGCGAAGAAGATCGAGATGTTGAGTTGGAACTTGGAGAATTAGATGGACAAGATCTAGGGGAAGGGGAAGACGATGAAAATGAATTTATTGACATTGACATATAAGTTTGTAGTACACCTTAGATTATTGTGTTTTGGAGGATGTACATCTTTAGATGAAAACTAATCTATGTGGATTTTGACATCTAATGTTTTTGCATTTTGCTTGATGCCTTGCTTTTAAGTTTTATTGTAACTTCAAAATTGATGTAACAATGATATATACTATTGATTACTATAACTAGTTCTAACTTTTAAGTGTCAATTTTGTTTACTTGTTCTTTTCTCATTGAGGTTACTTAAAGGAATGTATCTATTTATGCTTTTTTCTAATCTTAACTAGAATCATTTGATAGGCTTATGTATGTGGAAAACTTAATAATAACGGACTGACAAAAAGTTAGTAGTAAAATTGCTAGTTTATTAACGCTTTATCATCTTTTATAATATATTCGTATATATTCTTTAAGATTAACAATAAATTAAATTTATGTAGGTGAAATGTTAATGATACACTTGGTTAATGCAACTACATGTTAAAACTCATTTGAAATAGAAATTCTTACGTTATTAAAAGTCGTCTGCTATATCCTGCTATATCCTCGATATATCTCCGCTACAACTTTTCACACTTCAACTGCTATGGAGCCGCAGAGCGCTTTAACTGAACAGGTCATAAATCCAAGTCCCGGAAAAGCGGATTCTCAAGGGTAAGAAAGAAAAATAAGACAGAATAGAATCTCATATATGTTATTTCAACATAATCTTCACAGCGAAAATTAAAATACATTTATCAGAGTTAATCATAGACAGTTATAAATATATGTGCTTACAAATGCGGAATATAATTCTACATAAGTGTGCTGGAAACAATCTTTAGAAAAATCTTCTAACTCCATGCTTTGAGCTCCATCCAGCTATCTTCTAAACTAAACCTGACTACTTGGCTGCCCGGGGAAAATTAGGGCACCTAGAATTCAAGGAAAAGGGAAAATAAACTCTGGGTCAGTCATGGGACTAGTGTGAGAACTCAAAATATGTCTTTTGAAAACAAAAAAGTATTTTATAAGACCATGCCGCACATAAACACGAAACGGATTTTTACCTTATGATAACCAAAGCATTTTTACGTAAAAATAATGGATATTGGATTTTTACCTTATTAATCTTAGCCGAAATTGTTACATTGATTAAATTCCAGTAATACTACCCACAAACGGGGGTTCTACAAACAAACTGGCAGGCGCTTATTGGAGAATGGATTCCATATAAATGACCAGGTGAAGGAGCTACCTTCCGGCAGTACATCCCTAGAGGAACATACCGAGGCCAATAGAACATCTGCATCTCAACCAACATTGAATTTTGTATAATTAAATGGTTTGTGGCTATTGGATAAAATTTTTGTATAGTTTAGATCTCTAAAAGGCGAACGTAAATTAGGGTGAAAAAAAAAAGTAAATTAAATGGACCCTAAAGGCTAGTGTAAATCTATAACAAAATGACATAAAAATTACAGACAGACCATACGTACTGAACGGACGTGAAATTGAAATACCATTTATGTAAGAAAAAAGGAAATTGTGAAATAACCAAATCGAATGTAAAAATGGCCTAAAGCAGATTAATAGAAATAAACAGTATGTAAACTATAACGGTAAAATTAATTAATCTGGAAGCGATTTGGTAGGCAGACCTTGTAAAGGTCTGGATAGGTGTTTCATGCAATTAAGACCAAAATATAGTTTTGGATGTACGTACTAGGAGCGGGCAAGTAGGCTCGCAATGATGTTTGTTACCTTTCATAGGTTGCTAGTATGTAGGATAGATAGCAACCGCAATCATAGGCTTCTTCAGGCAGATCGACGCGGACGAAACAGGACAAGTGTGCTCCAACGTAAGCGTCTTTAGGCAGATCGTTGGAGGATTTTGCGCAGCCGACCCAACTGCAGGCGCTCTTTTCGAAGGACCGACACTTTGGATAGGGGCAAGTCCACATTGGTGATCGAGGAGACAGGAGGATAGGGGTCCAGTTTGGCATAGCCTGAGCGCAACTTCGGGGTCCTGCGAGGTTGTTTTAGTCGACGTCGGTCAGACGTAAAAGGCATTTAGTCACAGTGCACGGGTGAAGAGCATGACTTTCACGCTGTAGCACGTGAATAGGTACGGATAGTAGGTCTGATAGGTCGATTGACGTTTAGTATTACTACATAGTTGACTTCCCTAGAGTGACCACGGACTTTGGCTTCTTAGGAACTGTAGCTAAGAAGGGTTCACTGCATTATATTATTCACCCTCTGCGATATCCGGGGAAGACCTGGAATTAAACTATTTTATTCTTTCTGCTTCATTTTATTTCTCATTCACCAGACTCTATGTCTAACCCATTCCTATTTTTCCTATTTTCCCCAAACCACAGGAGGGCAGGTCTATGTTGTAGTTCTTTGCAGTTTGGAGGGTCATTGGAGCAGTTGTTATCTTCAGCTTTTGTTTCTTTTGTTTCATGTACTTCGTTTCTCTTTTCCATACTTTACTCTATATATGGGAACCTATATTGTGAACTTTGTTATGTTATATGTTTTGGTGGAGACTACTTGGTACTTTTGGTTTCAAAATAAATTTGTGATAATGTTGTTTTTAATGAAGTTGTTTTGCTATTAATTTATAATTAGTGAAAGGTTTCTTCCGCTGTAATATTTTAATCATTTTATATCGTTGCCTTAGTCTCTGTGCTATGTTATGGATTTTTATTTCATTCGACTACCCGTGCTTCTAGTCATGTCTAATTTTCGGGGTGCCTAGAGGTGCGGAGTGTCACAGTTGGTATTAGAGCTAAGGTTTCGGTAATCCTAAAAATATTTTAAAATATAAAGGTTTTTGAATAATTTTTAAAAGTATATATATATATTCGAAAAAAGAAATTTTTGAAATGGGTCCCTCATATCTCTTCCTCCCTATTTATTGAACTATTTGTGGAGTACCTAACCCTATCTTTTTAACATCCATAGATAGAAATGTCTGAACCGCAAGATATCCCCGAAGTTCCAGGCCTTAATATGCCTGCTTGGTTCAGACGTTATTTGTAGGCTACTACACGAGCAGAGCCACCAGCTAGGGATGCTGCTCCGGCGGAAAGGGCTCCAGCCCATCCGCCAGGCATTCCTGATTTTCCCAAGTAATGCAAGGACTACACCAACTTAGGAGGCAAGCCGTTTCTTGGCACCGAGTCATATACTAAGGCGAGAGCTTGGATCAGCTGTTGTGAGTGGATATTAGGATTTTTTGGATTGGAGGACTTGGCTTGGAGGCAGTTGGGTTCATGGCAGTTGCAGGGAGAGGCTCTTTGTTGGTGGAAGATTGTGGAGGCTGAGGCTAATAATTTGACTTGGGCGGAATTTCGTACTAGGTTCGAGAGGAAATTCTTAGTGCAGGCTGAAGAGGGAGTGCAGCTAGAGAAATTTATACAGCTCAAGCAAGGGGATATGACAGTTAAGGAATATATTAATCAATTCAACGAGCTTGCCAGATTTGGACTAGACCTAATCAATACTCCTCACAAGAAAGCGCTGAAGTTCGTTAATGGTTTGAGTCAGCCACTACAGAGTTTGGCGGTGAGCCACATTCTGATGGGAGCCACATTTGAGGGATTGGTAGAGATGGCTTTACTTGCTGATACTGAGAAGAAAGGAGATGTGGCGCAGAAGAGTGATGGGAAGAAGCAGTGGAAAGGAAAGAGGAGAGGAGGAGGAGGAGGGTCAGGTGGAAAAAGGAAAGTTCCAAGGAAGGATTGGAAGTGCAATACTTGTGGGAAACCAGGTCATCTTACTAAGGATTGTAGAGGGGCAGGAAAGCGACCGAGACTGAGGTGTTATCTTTGCGATCAAGTGCAGCATATGAAAAAGGGCTGTCCGTCAAAGCCCAAGGACAGTTCACAGACAACTTCACAGCCTGCTCAGGCTTATGCTTTAGAGGCAGCTCCTTCCTCTAGTACTCGTGTGGTTGTGGACAAGGGAAAGAAGGTGATCATCGAAGGTGTGTTATCTATCTCTGATTTTCTTGTTCGTACCATATTTGATTCTAGAGCTTCGCACTCTTTTATATCTAGTACTCTGGTAGAGGGTCTTGGTCTTGATGCTTGCTTAGTGACCGATCCGGTAGTAGTATCAAATCCCGTAGGAGGATCGACCTATTTGTCCATGTTATGTTGGGATTTGAAATTGTTTATTTTAAGGGTTGAGTTTGACTGTAGTGCCTTTGTATTGGGCTTTTCTGGGTTCGGGTTGATTCTTGGTATGGATTGGCTATCCATGTATGGTGTTGTTCTTGATTGCGATAAGACGGTAGTGAGGTTAGGCACTTGTAGTGGACGTACCTTGGAGGTATCTTGTGATCCTAGAGGATCAGTCATGTTGAGCTACCTTTATTCTCTTGACTTATCGCCCGATAGTTTGAGTTCGGTACCCGTTGTTAGAGACTTCCCAGATGTGTTCGAGGAGGTTGCTGGCCTTCCACCTCGAAGAGAGATCGCGTTCAAGATTTATCTTGTCGATAATGCCAAATCGGGTTGCTTTACCAATAAGGCATATGGCTCCTAAGGAACGTCGTGAGTTGAGCAAGCAGATTGGAGAGCTTTTGGAGAAAGGCTTCATTCGTAGGAGCATTTCTGAGTGGGGCACACCCGTCGTCTTTTCCACTAATGTGGATGGCTCTCTCAGGCTTTACGTGGATTATAAGGAGCTTAATAAGCTGATGAAGAAGAATCGTTATCCTCTTCACCATATAGACGATCTCTTCGACCAACTAGTAGGAGCCAAGGTATTTTCGCAGCTCGATTTGGCCATAGGATTTCATCAGTTGCGTGTGGAGGAGGATAGCATCGAGAAGACTGCGTTTAGGACTCCGGATGGGTTATTTGAGTGGTTAATCATGCCATTTGGGCTAACCAATGCTCCAGCATATTTTGTGGACCTAATGAGTCGATTATTTCACGAATCGTTGAATAAGTTTGTGGTGGTTTTCGTCGACGACATTTTGGTTTATTCACGAAGCAAGGAGGAGCATACTGTTCACTTGGATGAAGTGTGTAATGACCAGCCTTTTTGGATGTTTAAGCAGACACACATGCCAACTCAAAACATACAGGAGGGCAGATTGTTATTGGGGTAAATAAGAAAAAGCAGAGAAAGAAAAAAAACAAAATAGAATCTCACAGCGGAATGATAAAATATAATACTCAAATAAACAGTTCATGAAGCTGTTTACAAATAACATTTAATTATACTTATAAATATAAAATCAGAGTTACAGACAACAAAGAATAAATATACAAATGCAGCGGAACAGTATGAATGCAGTGGAATAATAGAATAGATAATAATAGCACAAATCTTCGTCTTCGTCCTCCAGAAATAAGGTCTCCAAATCCTGAAATGCTCAGGCTGACCCGAGCGAATTGAAAAGACAAAACACTCGAGTCAGAACTAAAAGATCTTATGTAAGTTAAATCAATGGTAAATATGCGTGTGATGGCGTCAGAGATGTTTACGGGGTTTGACATCTCCTATCCAGTGTCTAACGTGAGTGTAGTAACTTAAGAGATGTTCGGGATTCACATCTCCTAAGGATCCGTTAAACTATCTACTATGTAGTATAATACACTATTATAATATGTCTATAGTAAAGTAAAAGTATTAAAATAGCGTTAAGGCATTACCCATATCCCCCTTAACACATTTTTATATAATCCCATAGTCTATACGGTACCGTAATTCCTCCGTAAACTGGAGGGCTATCAGAGGGCACTCCATAGGTATGGTACAAAATAAACTCGTAGAAGGCGCGCTAGGGCATGTGAACACGGCACACGAGGAGATGCCAGGGTAGATATACCAATTGCACTCCTGGACTGGTGGTAACGCATATCAGCTACTACCGCCCACCTCGGACACACTCCCATAATCAAAATCGAGGGGTGGCCACCAAAATCAATCACAAAGTCAAAGTATAGTATCGAAGGAATGTGCCCGCTAGGAGGAATGACCTCACTTGGCCCGGTATAGCTCCTGATTTTAGTCACATCTAAGCTGACTCAGGGGAGTCAGGGTCACGTCATACCTTTTACAGAAATTGTTCACCAAACCATCCTACTTCATTTCTGGAATCTCCACCACATACACAGTTGTTAAAGTGGTTTTCGCTATTGGCAGAGAGTATGACAATATCCGATCCCGACCTCTTTAACAACCAAACGCTTATTTTACACCGGATGATTCTTTTACATTTCCAAAATTCAATTCACACTTTATATCAAAATATCATATTCTCAAAACCATATCACTTTCGAAATCATATTCACTTTGAAATCATATTGTTTTCGAAATCATAATTTCTTTCAAAAATCATATTTCCAATTAGGTTAAATCCTTACTTCAAAATCATCATATTCAATTAATTATAACATTTAAATCCCAACTTAGGTTATAACATCATTTAACCGTATTTTCTTTAAACCAATGAGTTTAAATAATAAACCCTTTCTCTTACTTAGTCTGATAATTTAGAAAATAGTTTAAATAGTTAAAAATAATTTAAATAAAGTTTACTAGTCAAATTGCTCTAAAATAGTTAATATAGATTTAAAATAGTTAAATAGATTTAAAATAGATTAAATATAATTAAAATAGATTAACTAGCTTCAAAATAGATTAATTAGATTTAATATAAGTTAAAATGGTTTATTTAGTTTTAAAATAAATTAAATGGTTTAAAATAGGTTAAATTGATTTAATATAGTAAATATAGGTTAAACTAGTTTAATAATTTAGAAATCTTAAAAATTTAGAATCTTAAAAATAATATATTTTAAAGCAGTTTATGTTTGAAAACATGAATTTGGAATTCATATAAATTTAACTATTTATTTTATTTCAACATATCTGGACAATTTCTCATTCCCAATCACAAAACCCAATTTCAATACATTTCAAAGTTATATTTCAAACAATTTTAATAACTCAATCTCGGAAAATTACAATTTATACTTCAAAAATCAACTTTAAAATTTCAAATTAAATTCCTTTAAACCAATTCCAATAATAATTCAATTTACATAAATCAAATTCTTATTTCAAAATATCAGTCAATTAATTTTAAAAAAATTAAGGATTCAAAGGTCATTTAATTTAACCAATCCAATGTCCATATATAATTCTTTACCCTAGGGTCAAGTGATACGGATATTTATCATTTAAATCCACAATTTAGAATTCTACGGTAATATATCATTTCAAACCGAAATTTAGAATTCTATGGTTATATATCATTTCAAACTACAATCCCGAATTAATATTAAAATCCATAAAATTGCTCGAGTCTATCATTTCAACCCATAACGATTTTTCCCTAATCTATAGATCATTCGGGTATGTATCATTTCAACCCATAGTGAACTTGCGGTTTATAACAATCTAAAATACAACATCCATTCATCCAATATCAACAATCAAACATCCATCACAATCATCATCCAAATCAACCAAATAAATATCAGCAATTAACAAATTTACAATAACAGGTAGTTAAGTGGCAATTTAATTTCAATAATAAATTAAATAACGATTAAATTCAAATAAATTCAAATTAACTGAGATGATGATATAAAATATACCAAACAGTCATAAATAAATTTTCAATCACGTCATGAATTTTATTTAACAAACATAAGAAATTTTAGAAGTTGTGAGTGGGTCAAAACACTCACCTTTGAATGTAGTCCATAAAAATCCAAACAGAAGCGCAAAACTCAACAGCCTCCAAATTCAACTAAATCATTTCATGTTGTGCGGAATTTAAATATGAATCCAATAGAAAAAATTGCATGTGAATCAAAGTTTATATGCAAAATATATTCATGTTATAAGAAATATTATTAAAATAATAATTAGTACGTAAAAAAATAAACAAATTTTAATACTTACGTTTTTCTCAAGATGAGGCTTCAGGAAAAGATTGAAGAACAACTAAGATGAGGACATGATCTCTATGGAAAAATGAAAAAAAAAATCATGTTTCATAAAAGAAAGCTTTTGGATTTGCAAGAATAAGAGCTTTTGAATATGAGGTGTCGGGAGAAACTAAACGCAAATGAAGAAATAAGTTGCAGGTTATTTATAATTAGGAAATGAAGGTGGAGGGACAAAAATAAATGTCACAATTTATTTTGAAAGCTTCAGGCATTAATAATGCATAAGGAAATGTATGTAGGAATGGAAAAGTTTGCAAACCAAAGTAAAGTAAAATTTTGTATACGTGAAAATGAGGTGGCAAGAATTAAATACAACATAAAAGTCTAGCCTCAGGTATTAAACAGAATGATAAATGAATATATTAAGTATTAATAATAAGGTAACTATTTTAAAACGTTCATGCAACAATTAATAACAAAATAAATGAAGGGACCATGTACATCGCACAACCTTTTGAAATTCAATTTTTCTGAAACGTAACCAAATTAACTTCATTAACTCAAATAATATTCAAATTTGTACGCATTTAGGTTTTTATCTACGCATAATAAAAAAAAATTAAACTTACCTTAAAAATGAAAACGTTCAATTTGGTTTTCCCAAAATGATCTTTTATTTCCATTAAAGCACTCTTTTTGTTTTAACACAAAACGTGCGTTTCTTTTATTAATTCTATTAATTGCAATCAATGTTTTCATTTCTTTTAATTGAAATATTTGAGTTACATTAATTGCAATTACTTACAACGTTAAATTTCAAAACAGACAACTAAAATGGATGAAAAATAGAACAATTGTTTATTTAAACACGTTTATAAATTTGTTGTTTATACACAAAAGTAATAAATAACTTTGAAATAGATTATTTTCCTATTCTTGTAATCAATCTGTAAGCCAAAACACAGTTCAATAAACATATATTTCTTCCTTTAAAATCAATCATTCTATTCTTTATTTTAATGAAATTAAACCAACATTCACAAATGAAACATTCATTTTATTTGATGTAAATGTTCTTTTCATTAAATCAAACTTTCCTTATATTTTCACAAAACATAAGCTAGTTTTAATTACACCTATTAATTTACAATTTAGCATTCTCTCTCCTATTAATTGAAAATTTTCGATTACATTAATTTCAGTTGACTAAGTTTCAAAATGGACTAAATGAATGTAATGAGAAGTAGAACAATTATTTCCTATCTAATAGTAATTTAAACATACCAAACATCAATTATTATTCTACATTCATAATTAACATTGTTTATATTTTATTACATTACTATTCTCTAATTTCCCCCTTTTATTTGTAATAATTACTATAGTTTTCTTATATTGAATTTTTTTTCAATTATATTCTAATTTAGAATCTCAACAAATTTAGTTTATCTTCGTTTCACTCCTTTCATTAAATCAATTGTTGTCTTGCACTTATAATGACCTTCCCATATCTTTATTACAATATATATTTGCCATTACAACTTACTTTCCATTAAAGTAATCTTTAATTATATTTAATTGTAATGAATTTACTTATTATAATTTAAGTTCCAATAATTTGGTCAAACTTGATTCCAATTCTTTTTATTCAAATCAATAGTCATATTATGATTAATATTTACATTGGTTACATCCTATTGAATTAATATTATACAATGATCAATTTAATCTACATTAACTCCATTAATTAGGTGAATTAATTGCAATTGATTTCAAATTTTCATTTAATAGATTAACTAAATAGGTAACATATAATTATTGTCACCATTAACCTTAGTTACATTTTTAAATTTATTACATACAACTAAATGTCATAATTACTTACCTAACACTGTTTTAAATCAATCCCCTTTAATTATATTATTTCATTAATAAATCCAATATTACATTTGTTTTCCTCTATTCAATTCATAACCAAATTATAACATTACATTATTTCAATTGATTGGAATTCCGTTCAAGTGGTTAATAATTAACTTTAATTAACATTGTTATATTTCCATTTTAGTTATTATTTCATTATTAAATTACAAATTTTTATTTCTTTCAATATTTAATCATAGAATCTTATTAAATTAACCCTTTTAATTATCGAAAATTTACGGGTCGTTACAAAGTGCTTAGGACCCTACGAGCACATAAGTTGAAGGCAAAGTTCTCCGAGTGCCTCTTTTGGAGGGATGAGGTTCGCTTTTTAGGACACATCGTTTCGGAGGATGGACTTGCAGTAGATCCGGCAAAAGTGGCAGTAGTACAGGATTGGCAGACAACTAAGAATGCCATGGACATAAGGAGTTTCCTTGGTCTTGCGGGCTACTATAGGAAGATCATTAAGGACTATCTAGGATATCAGCTCCACTTACCTGCCTTACCAAGAAGAACTCAACTTTTGTTTGGGATGCCAAGTGTGAGGATGCCTTTGGTCGATTGAAAAAAGCTTTGACTACTGCGCCCATATTGGTATTACCAAATGGATCCAAGCCATTCTCAGTTTATACGGATGCTTATGGTACGGGGCTAGGGGTGGTACTGATGCAAGAAGGTATGGTAGTGTGCTATGCGTGTAGACAGTTGAAAACGCATGAGAAGAACCACCCGACGCATGATCTTGAGTTGGAAGCTATAGTTTTTGCTCTCAAGTCTTGGAGGCACTATCTCTTAGGAGAAAGATTTGAGCTTTTCACGGATCATAAGTCTTTGAAGTATTTATTCTCTCAGAAAGACTTGAATTTAAGATAGCAAAGATGGATGGAGTTTTTAGCCTCTTATGACTTTGAGATTTCCTATACCCTTGGCAAGGGTAATGTCGTGGCAGATCATTGAGTAGACGCAAAGTGGTTTTAAATCCTCTATTTTTGGAATGGAAGCATTTGGAGTACATTGCTACCTTTGATTTTAGACCTCCATCAGATTTAGCTCCGGGATTATTAGCAGCCCTCAATGTCCAGCTACTTTGATGGAGCAGATTGGAGCAAGGCAAGGTGAGAACGAAAAGTTAAAGGACATTTTAGACAAGCCTGGAAGAGGAGAGTCATCACCACATCTTAGGCGCTATACCATGGACACTAGGGGATTGCTTAGAAGGGATGGTGGACTTTGTGTTCCCCGTAGTGAGGATTTAGTAGATGCGATGTTGGCCGAGTCACATCATTCTAGGATGATAGTTCACCACAGTGGTGATAAGATGTACCGGGATATGAAGATGGTATTCTATTCGCCCGGAGTGAAGAAGAGGGTGGCGGAGTATGTATCGAAGTGCATTACCTGCCAAAGGGTAAAGGCGGAACAAAAGAAGCCCGGAGGACTGTTGCAGCCATTGGTATTCCATTATGGAAATGGGAGAGCGTCTCTATGGACTTCGTGGATGGATTACCAAGGTCACGTAGAGGGAACATGAGCATTTGGGTCATTGTGGATAGACTGACGAAGAGCGATCATTTTATACCCATTAAGAGTAAAAGGATGACAGCTTCTTTGGCGACTCTTTATGTAAGAGAGATAGTTAGGCTTCATGGAGTTCCCGCCAGCGTTGTGAGCGACAGATATCCATTATTCACCAGCGAGTTTTGGAGGAGTCTTCAGCAAGCCTTGGGAACGAAATTGAATCTAAGCATGGCATATCACCCTCAGACAGATGGACAAATTGAGAGGGTAAATAGGGGTTTGGAAGATTTGCTCAGATAGTGCATCATTGACTTCGGAGGCTCTTGGGAAGACCACCTACCTTTTGTGGATTTGCATATAATAATATTTATCAAGCAAGCATTGAGATGGCACTGTTTGAGGCCCTCTATGGCAGACCATGTAGATCACCATCCTATTGGTAGGATCTTGCATGGACCAGACTTGGTTAGGGAAACTTCCGAGAAGGTGGATTTGATTCGCAAGAGGTTAAAGACTGCACAAGATAGACAAAAGTCATATGCCGATAGAAGACGTTCATATTTGGAGTTTAAGGTTGGAGATATGGTTTTTGTCAAGGTTTCTCCTTTGAGAAACGTTATGAGATTTGGCTTAGTCGGTAAGTTGGCACCGAGATTTGTAGGACCCTTCCCTATTACCGCACGGATTGGAAAAGTGGCATACAGAGTTGATCTTCTAGATAAGTTGGCAGGAGTTCATGATGTTTTTCATGTTTCGCATCTGAGGAAGTGTCTACATGATTCTGCAGTAGTAATAGAACCCAATCAGCAAAAGGAAGAGGAGGTAGAGCACGAATCACTTGTGCGTCGTACACCCACCCATATATTGGAACACAGCGTCAAGAGATTACGCAACAAGAAAGTTTGTCTAGTGAAGGTCCAGTGGGGAGATGACCCCAAGGAGTGCACATGGGAATTTGAGGAGAGAATTCGAACTTCTTATCCTTTTCTATTTGAAGGTACACTTCAGATATCGTATCTGTGATCTTTGATCTTTCCTTAGTTAGGGTCTTTTCGATAATCTTTAGGTGAAAGCTAAGGATGGTAGCTTGGTTGTAAACATGTCATTAAGGCATGTTATGTTTGATGGATGAAAATGATTGAAAGTGGATGCCAATGTTTGCAAATGGATGCATTGCATGCACTAGCTAGATATTTATTAGGATAATCAGCCAACTAGGTACACAAACCTGCATATGTGTGCCTGTTATCTATTGCATTTGCACATGGTTGTATATATATATATATGTGTGTGTGTGTGTGTGTGTGTGTGTGTAAATGGATGTTGTATATGGATGGTGCATTTAGGTGAATGATTGAAATTACATATAGAATTATCAATTATACTACGGTAATTGCATACATTTGGTTACATGGCATAAGCATACTTGCATTACAGGAGGTCAACTGAATCAGTAGACCGACTACCTTTTCGAATTAGGTAAGTTCATATGCATTTCACTTTGCATAAATCATAAATTGCATTAGTTAAAAATAAGGACAATGGTAGAAATGGATGATGGGTTGGTAGATGTAGTTCTTGGATGCTGGTTGTTAATTACGTTCTTCCGTCTTTGGAGATTTCGAGGATGAAATCCTATAAGGGGGAGAATGTAACACCCCGATATTTTACGGAAAATATAATTAAAAAGAAATTAAAAGCGCCTTTGGTACAGTGGAAAAAGCGCAAGTTGACTTCCTTAGTGACAATGGATCAAGTCCTGTTGTCGCCCAAAATCTAGAGCGATGTTTTTTTAGCTGATTCGTTTACAGAGATTTTCCTACATATTTCAGCATTGTTTCTGACATGTGGCGCTTCCCATTCGCTCCAGTGATGTAATAGGATGAGATGGCTAAATTTTATTGGTTGAGTGATGTGTATGGGCTAGAATGGATAACCACTAAGTGTATAAAAGAACCAGATTTAATCTAAAATAATCTAATGGATTATATTCACTCAAACAATCTATAAATAAAACGTCTAACCTAAACCTAATCTCTTATTCAGCCATCGCCATAATTTTACAGTAAAATTAGTGTGTATTATTCTTCCTCCTTTTCTCTACTAAATAAACAAATCTCTACCAAATTATATATATATATATATTCAAGCAATTTGGGGAATTTAGAAGAATCAATAGGAGAAAGATTAAAGCAAAGCTTTTTTCAAATTTATGCAAGCTCGAATGCCAGGTGAGTGGGAATTAATATGAAATAGAAAAATAACGTAGTTCAATTTCAGTTCTTTTATGGCACGTTAATATGAATTAATTTCTATTATAAATTGATAATAGATATAAATTATTGCAACTTCTTCTTCTTCTTCCACTTCTCAAATCTAATTCATGTTTGGTTTAAAATATGGGACATATAAATTTTCTATTCACGTTTTATGGCATAAATAAGATTGAAATTTATGTAAATTATTGTATCTTATACTTCTTCCACTTCTCAATTCTAATTCATTTTTGGGTTGAAATTTGGAACAAAAAAATTGTTATTCACGTCTCATGGCGTAAATAAGATTGGTTTAATTAAATTGAATTAGAATTGTTATTCAATTTCTAATGTAGAACAGCTTAGTTGAATAAATTCAGAATATGTTACTTGAACAAAATTATGGTTTTGACTGATATAATTACATAATTTTGAATATAGTTTTGGAACAAAATTGGAAAGTCTAATTGGCATAATTGTTTGTTTCATATGTGGCCTAAATGTAAAAGTGGAATTTTGTGTAATTAAATGGTTTATGGCTATTGGATAAAAATTTGTACAGATTAAATCTCTAAAAGGACAACGTAAATTAGGGTGAAAAAAAATGAAAATTAAATAAACCCTAAAGGCTAGTGCAAATCTATAACAAAATGACATAAAAATTACAAACAAACCATATGGACTGAACAGACGTGAAATTGAAATATCATTTATGTAAGAAAAAGGGAAATTGTGAAATAACCAAATCGGATGTAAAACTGGCCTAAAGCAGATTAATGGAAATAAATAGTATGTAAACTATAATGGTAAAATTAATTAATCTGGAAGCGATTTGGTAGGTAGACCTTGTAAAGGCCTGGATAGGTGTTTCATGTAGTTAAGACCAAAATATAGTTTTGGTTGTACGTACTAGGAGCGGGCAAGTAGGTTTGCAAGGATGTTTGTTACCTTTCATAGGTTGTTAGTACGTAGGATATATAGCATCTGCAATCGTAGGCTTCTTCATGCAGATCGACGTGGACGGAACATGACAAGTGTGCTCCGACGTTGCTTTCTTTAGGCAGATCGTTGGAGGATTTTTCGCAGCCAACCCAGCTGCAGGCGCTCTTTCGAAGGACCGACACTTTGGATAGGGGCAATTCTACGTTGGTGATCGAGGAGACAGAAGGATAGGAGTCCAGTTTGGCGGAGCCTGAGCACAACTTTGGGATCCTGCGAGGTTGTTTGAGTTAGCGCCGGTCAGACGTAAGAGGCATTTAGTCACAGTGCATGGGTGAAGAGCATGACTTCCACGCTGTAGTACGTGGATAGGTAAGGACAGCAGGTCTAACAGGCCGATTGACGTTTAGTATTACTGCATGGTTGACTTCCCTAGTGTAACGCCCCACCTCTATACCCGCGCCAGCCAAGAACACTACGGTGTAATGTTGTCAACTAGCATGGAGAATAAGGCTGTTGAGGAGCGACCATCCATGTAATTGCTTTGTGCGAGCACCGATATGTCAGATAGTAAAACATGCATTTCATTTTTAGAGGAAATCCGACATACCGATACAAACACAAAGCTACTACACAGTGGCTATAATAGTTTAGGACAATAAATATAAAAATAACACAGATAACATAAATGCGGAATACAGATGGAACAAAAAGTCTCATATATATAATAACTGATGTCAGTTACAATACATTTGACATGGTACATATGATACAACTACAACTGTCGACTCTGGAAATTATATATACAAATACATTATCAACTAATGTACATGAATACACATCATCCTAATCAGTACACTGACTACTACAAAAAGACAAAGACAACTTCAGAAGATGTGAAAAGTCTTCATAGCTCTAGCAACAACCCAAAGCTAAAAATCTACAACCTGTAAATACTCGGTCTGACCCGAGTATTAAATTCAAAAGAAAATAATACACGGGTCAGTCTAATTCAAACTCAGTTATTAATGCATAGAAGAAATAATAATCCAATATCAAATAGACGACAGTCATAGAAATCAAGTATATCCAATTCTTTAATAAGAAATTGGATAACGATAATATAACACGTATCCGTGTTAAATTACAAATCAGCAGATTCAAAAATATGATTCAAAACAAAGGAATATAACTTAAAATCAATACTGAGTGGCTGCAGTGCACGCTAACGTACACTGCCTCGCCAACTCGAGTCACGAGGTCAAATCAAAATCAGATTCAACACAAGTGAAAATGGGCTCAACCGAAATTCAAGGTATCACTGCAACAATAAAACTGTACATGTACACAGGTACATGAAAAAGAAAGCAGTTTCAAGTTCAAGAAGCAACAAAGACAAGCTTTTAAAATAGTTCAATTGAAAAAGCATGAACAACATTGAATTAAATGAATCAGTGATACAAAATAGTGCAAACGAACGCACCAAGCAACATGTACAGACAAGGTCAAAAGGTATAACAGACTGGACAACATTGAATGCCAAGGGAACACAAAGCAACCCAATAATTACATATGCCCAAATGAACCAATATGGAAATGATCAAAAGCAAATGCAATGCTACCAAATCAGAACAGCCTACATGATGGTCAACTGCAACAAGACTACTCAAGTTCAAAAACAAGCATCAATGTACACTGGGATGAATGCAACTTCAAATGACTACTGGAATGTGGAACTAACCAGACAATTGAACAGCAGTGCAGCAGCTACAAACAAGTAGACATGTAACAGTTTCAAACAACATCAATATCTACAACAAATGCAATTGCATGTATGTAATGTAGACAGGGACCAAAATGTCCAAATGATCTAAGAAGTCATCAACAGTTCAAGCATGTACAACAATAAAGACAAATTCGAGTACATCATGAAACAGAACCAAATGCAGTTCAACTGAAATGAACACAGGTGAAGGCAGAGACCAAAGAATGACAACATGAACAAACTCAAGTGATAACAGTTAAATGTACACAGGGATCACTATCTACATGAGTTAGTTCAAAAGAAACTGGCAACAAATACATGATCAAGTGAACACATACATATGACCATAGTAAAACAGTGAATGCACCAGAAACATGCAAGCTACAATGCAACCAAGAAGCAAGTATATGCAGAAAGCTACATGAATGAAACTATGATATGTATCAAACTTTCCACTGAGGACAAATGAACATGCAGAACTCAAGTACATATGCAGACCAGAGGAATGCAACTAAAACTGATGATAGTGGTAATCACATAGTGAAATGCAACTGATGATAGTGAATGAGACAACAACTTTAAACTCAAATAAACAGCAGCCTCAACATCAACAAAGAACAATGGATGCAAACCCAAGTCAACATGAAACTAAAAACTGCAAACATGACACAGCAAACAAGAATGTCATAATGCAGACAACAAACTCATGGACCAACTAAAATGGAGAGACCTTTGCAAGTATACAAGTTCAGAATGGCATGTGCAAACCACACTGGAACAAAATGACAATATCAACATGGATGCAGATACAAGGCTGTCAGCAAGCAAATTCAAAGTGACAGTAACCAATGTGCAAAATATATATACAAAATGATCAAGTGCAACAGGTCGCAATGAAACCCAAATGACAGAAATGAGACAGTGAATCAACTGGAAACTTAATGTGCATCTACAACTACAGTTCGAGTTATATCACAGTGCCAACATCACGAACAAACTTAGTGCAAATCAGTTCGAAATCCAAGCAGTGTAACTAACTGTGATCAACTACAAGGTATGCATGTAAAAAATGAAATGGAATGCAACTGCAAGTCCAATCAGTGAAGATGGCCAGAGACGAAGCTCACAGGGGCCGGAGACGAGAGTTCACAGAGAAATCTAATACAATGTAGATGGCTATATGAAGTAGCATTTACGAAGTTCGAAAGCATTTACGAAGTAAATCAGAACGAAAACGAACTTTCCAGAAGCAGTTAGATAAACCTCAAGCCAACATCATAAATCGAACAACGAGCAAAGTGAATCGACAAACTCAAACCATTTAACACAAACGAAAATCATAGAATTCGAAGTAGATGTGAGTAAGGGGAATTACTCACCTTCTTCGACGTGGCAACCGAGAGCAACGAGGAATTGATCGAGCAAGGCAATTCTCGAACAACCAACGATACGATCGAAGTAGGAACGGCACTTCGAAAAGCCCAAATTTCAGAGCGCAAAGAGGAACGAAAGCCCCAAATTTTCACAAAGCCCTAATTCAGTTGAACGAGATAGATGAGGCTGCCATTTTTTTTCTTAAGGAAGAATAGAAGAGGATCGGGTCATATAAAATAAAATAGGGCCGGCTAAAAAGGGGAAAGGGTTTGCAATCAAAATGAAGAATGAATCGAGAAGGGGGGAAATCAGGTCGAACAAAATAAGAAAGGGAACGGGTCGAACGATTTTTCAAAAGAATTTTAACTTGATAAAATTCCAATAAAATTTGGCGAACGATTTAATCACCTAGTGACGATCATTAATTGCTATGAATATCTGTAATACCCCAAAATTTTGTGAAAAATCATTTTTGTAAAATGATTTAATTTTTGAAATATTTAGATTTAAATATGGTGAAATTTCTGGAATAAATAGTGTGCAAGTATAGGTGTGCACGTGCACACTGAAATGGCACAAGGAAGAACTCCAGATTTCTTGGATGTAAAACAAGAATTGAAAAGCAATACAAACATGATTTTTGGCAACATGGATATTTGATTTCTGGATCATCTTAGAAAATAAGAAAAGTAGGTTTTACTTTAAATCAGTAAACAAATTTTATTTAAAACCCAGAAGAGAAAATTATGTATATTAGTAAACCTGTATACATATAGGTGCATATGCTTCTGAAATTAAAAAGAAATTAAAATAAGCTTAGATAAGATATGTGTACAAATATATATATATTTTTAAGCACTAAAAAGTATATATATATATATATAAGCAAGTAAAACTATGACATTAAAATGACATGAAATGTGATACAAGTTAATAAGCTTGTATAGGCAAAAATAGCAAAGGGGATTTTCAGAAATAATTAAAATATAAAAATAGGATAGTCACACTTTTAACATGACTAGGTGAGTGGCCATTCTCTGAAAAGTAAAAGAAAGAAAATGCAGCCTTTAAATTGGTTAATATGGCTGGGGTATTATGAATGAAAAATGCATGATGATAGCCAGGACAGAAATGGAATTCTGTTTCAACAAAACCCTAGAGGAAAAATGCATATAAATAGACAGTAGAATTGTCTTTACCCCGGGCTGCACAAAAATAAGAAAAGAAGAAGAAGAAAATATTGAAAGGAAGGAGAAAACACTCAAACAAGAATTTTCTGGATTAATAAGAAGAAACATTTAGGTGAGTAATCTCACTGAGTTCATGGCATTAAGACCTGAGTTGAGGCAGCCACTTTTTATATTGCCATTTATGTATTTCTGGTTTTGATGTATATGATTTCATCAATGCTTTTTGGATGTCTTATTTTAAATCTGATATGATTTAATATGGATGATTTTGATGATCTTTGATTGGTTGAGACATTTGCCTTTGGATGAGTATCATACTGTTTTATTTATACTCATAAAATGTTGAAGTCTAGGATCTTAAAAATTATATAGAGAATACTCTCAGCTGTTATAGATCTATGGCATGGAAACTTTATGAAAATGATTGGAGCTGCATTATACTTGGTATAAGTGCTGAGGCTTGAAAAGAAAAATGTTAAGGGTGCAATAGAAATTTTCTAGGTGTTGAGCCCTTAATCAAATCAAAAAGAAACCCACAAGCTAAAATTATGATTGAACCAGATCTTGAATCTGAATCAATCATAAAGGCTTGCAGATCAATATAACATGCCATGCCTCTTTTACAGTTGAAAATGTTCTTATATTTTACTAAGATCAAGACATTTTGACCCCATTTAGGAAATAACTATCTGCTTATTTCTAAGGAGAATTATGCTAGGGAAAAATTATGGATGTTTCCATGTTTGCAGTGACATGTTCACTTAGCATATTTGATGATAGAATTTAAGACAATACACTAGTAAATAAACTAGGGAAGGGAAGGCCAAGAAGACTGCTGGAATGCTTGTCATATTTGAAGTATGCAAGTTGGCACATGGTTTGTTTAAGCCCTGAGATCTTTGTGCAATGATGTGAATTAGTTCATTGCAATGTGTCCCAGTGATTCCTTAATAGCAGATGAGGCAGGGATTTAAATTGAATATTACAACCTGTAAATGGAGAAATAGGAATATGGATATTTCTTAGGTTGAATGGTATGGAACCAAGATGATTCCAGTGAATGAAATTGTTGCAATAGATAATTATGTTTGCATGATTATGTATGCAAGTGAAAGAATGATAAATGAATATATCATACCTGAATCAACTTAATTATACTATGTTAAAGTAATTGATTGCAGAAATTTGCTTAAATAACAAGTTAGTACCCTTATATTCTCTATTGCTTAATATCATGAATAAATTGATGTTACTCATACCAGATCATAGATCTGACCCTTGTTTGCTCATGGCATCTGGGGTGTCTCATTTTAAAATGAGGCAGCCACTCATGCTCTTTCAGGTAACCCAGGCACTAAGTAAAATGAAGTAATGGCTGTTATGGAGGAGTGAATGAACATGCTAGCTAGTTTCAATAAGAGCTTAAATTGATTATATCTGCATGTATTCAGAAAAAAAAATATTATGTTTCTAAGATTTCCAGTCATGTATTGAATATTTTATGGTTAGTGATCAAGTTGCCCTTATGATCTGTAAAGAGTCAGATTAAAATTTGTGTTCTGTTGAAATGGTTGTGTGTTAAGGTTTGATTTGCTTTTGAGGTAGTGTCTGAAATATAAACAAGAAAAATATGCTCAAGTATGTTCATATAAATGAAAATCTGGAAGAAATATACAATTATGTGATAGCATAATATATATATATATGTATTAGCTAATCTTGTGACATAACAGAGCACTGAGCTTTAGAACAAATTCTGGATTTAGCAAGAAGAAAACTTAAAGGATTTTATTTTCTTTTTACTAAAATGCTTTGTAAATAAGTTTGAATTCATTTCTGAATTGTATTGAGAAAAGTAAAATGTTTTTCTAAAAGCTTCAGACAGAATGTAATGAAAGGTATCTCCATTGCTTTGAACTAGTGTGGTAGATACAGGATTCACGAGTTAACCGGCTTCAAATAAATGAAGTATTGGTTGATCATGATAGATTGTATTCTGAAAATAAAAATGCATTTCAAAGCTTAGTACATTTAGCAATTGTTTCACCCAGTTTTCTGGAAAATAAGCAGAGATATTGACATGTACATGTATATCTGTGTACACGTTGATATTTGAGCAAAAATATAATTATAATTCCTAGAACAGCTATAGGAATGGGATTCAAAAATAGTAAAGTAAGAAGAATTGTTTTGTATGTTAGGTTATAGGCAAACATTAAATATATATGTACAAAGATAGGTAGATATCAGATTTCAAACCATACTGGAAAAAAAAAAGAAGAAAAACAAAAATTGTGTTTGAACCGACCAGCATAGTACTCGAACTCGTGACTTCTTGTGTATAAGTTAGGCGCGTTTCCATTACGCCTAGATGTTGCTTGTGTTCACTTAGGATCCACTTTCTTTTATACTGAATTTGATACTATCCAGACTTTAACACAATCCTCTATATTGAAAGCTTGTTTACCACTGGTATTTACTTGTTCATTTCTTAATTATAATGACAGACTATAGTACATTTTTCCAGTGGATTTTATGGCCAAAAATCAGGATACAATAATTAATCTGAAATGCTAAAAATCTAAATCAAACAGAATGTTCTTGTACAAAAAAATAAAGAATATACTCTGAATTTAAAAAGAAGAACACATACATCTTCATATGTATGTGTATGTTATTAGATATATACTGATATATTTATATTGGTAAGTTATTTTGATCCTGGATATATTTTGTTTATTGGAAAAAGATAATGACCTTGGAAAACATATTGGTAATGGATGATATATCTACATATCATTCCTAAGTAATAAAAAAAATCCTTATGAAATTAGGGTGGAAATAGGAGGGTCATTTCAATATCCGGGTTGTTACAGACTCCCCTCCTTAAAGAAATTGCGTCCTCGCAATCATAAGGAATAAATGGACAAAAGGTAACAACCAAAAGAGTATGGCAATGTCGAATGCATAAGAAAAGCAAATGTCAGCAGGGGAAGTATTAGATATGAAATCAAAAGGTTCGACTGCTTCAAATCAAAAGAATCAACATCGACTAACAAAAGCAAGAACAATCGAATTCCAGCAATTAAAAGAAAAAGAAAACATAGCAGAAATCACATACTGAGCACGAATTGAATGTGAGTAAATCAAATTACTCACCTGAATTGCCAGAGAAAAAGACGAAGCTCAAATCTCAAAATCGCAAATATTCAATCATCAAAAACGATAATCGAATTTTTAAATCGCAAATATTTACTTATCTCAAACGATAATCAGAAGGCAAATCAAATATCTAATTATCTCAAACGATAATCAGAAGACAAATCAAACATCTAATTATCTCAAATGATAATCAGAAATCACAAATATTCAATTATCACAAATGATAATCAAATCTCACAAATATCTGATTATCAAAAACGATAATCAGAAATCAGAAATATCCGATTATCAAAAATGATAATCAGAAATCACAAATATTTAATTATCACAAATGATAATCAAATCTCATAAATATCTGATTATCAAAAACGATAATCAGAAATATCTGATTATCAAAAACGATAATCAGAAGTCATAAATATTCAATTAACGAGTCCGGAATTAACCGAAGTAGTAAAAGTATGGTTCCATACTCCGTACTTTTGCTAAATAGTTTAAATCTCTTTATTGTTTCCTTGAAAGTGCAAAATTGTGTGTTTTAAAAATAACATTTCACATTCTCAAACGGGCAAGTCCGGAATTAAGCGAACCAGTAAAAGAAAGGGGTCATAGTCCTCGATTTTGCTGAAACGTTTAAATCGCTTCCTCATTCTTTTGAAAATGCAAACTGCAAGAATTTTGAAAACAATTTTAATTTATATTTTGAAACAACTTTTAAAAATAACGAATTTTGAAAATACGTGATTAAATTAGCAATATCAGTGTTGCGGGAGAACCACTTGTAAATCCATTTCAAAATCAACGGTTACTGAAGTTAACACGTCAAAATCTCATCAAAATAACTGGCATCAAAATATAATACCAATGAATTTTCATTCATCAAAAATGTCACAAGAATCTTCTCAAAGATAGAAAGGGATATCATACCCTAAAATCGTATTCATAACAAGTCAATAACACATAAATTCACCAATGCACAAAAATTGATAAAACATATCAATGAAAATCACGAAAATTGGTGAAGCACAAATTCTAGAAATCATCACAAGAAATCCAGAAAACACAAATTCTAGAAATCATCATAAGAAATCCAGAAATCACAAAGAGGGGGAGAAGGCCTATCACAAAATGGGAGCATGAAAACTCACCGACCGGTATCACATGAATCTTTTCAAAGATAAAATAGGGTTCATACCCTAAACTTGTACTCATAACAAGTCAATGACATAAAAATCCAGAAATCAAAACAAGAAATCCAGAAACCATAAAAAGAGAAAGAGGCCTATCACATGACGGTCCGAAGACCATGGGGAGCTACCCCATATGTGTGAGTCGGAATCACACAGATTGAGGTCTGGGCTAACCAAAAAGCAAAAAGGTATGTGTGAGTGGAATCACACAAGTGGTGTCTAGCCTAACCTCGCAAACAAAAAGGTATGTGTGAGTGGAATCACACAAATGGTGTCTAGACAATCCTCAAAGCCCAAGAGATATGTGTGAGACGGAATCACACCGATGAGGCCTGGTCTAACCAAAAAGCAAAAAGGTATGTGTGAGTGGAATCACACAAATGGTGTCTAGACAATCCTCAAAGCCCAAGAGATATGTGTGAGACGGAATCACACCGATGAGGCCTAGTCTAACCAAAAAGCAAAAAGGTATGTGTGAGTGGAATCACACAAATGGTGTCTAGACAATCCTCAAAGCCCAAGAGATATGTGTGAGACGGAATCACACCGATGAGGCCTGGTCTAACCAAAAAGCAAAAAGGTATGTGTGAGTGGAATCACACAAATGGTGTCTAGACAATCCTCAAAGCCCAAGAGATATGTGTGAGACGGAATCACACCGATGAGGCCTGGTCTAACCAAAAAGCAAAAAGGTATGTGTGAGTGGAATCACACAAATGGTGTCTAGACAATCCTCAAAGCCTAAGAGATATGTGTGAGACGGAATCACACCGATGAGGCCTAGTCTAACCAAAAAGCAAAAAGGTATGTGTGAGTGGAATCACACAAATGGTGTCTAGACAATCCTCAAAGCCCAAGAGATATGTGTGAGACGGAATCACACCGATGAGGTCTAGTCTAACCTTGCAAACAAAGAGACATCGCACAATGGCTAGTCTAAATCATAAAATGATCGTCATGATCAACAAGAAGTGTCAATTACACTAAGCTAGTAAATATAAAAGTTTAGCTTCATGTCCCATAACCACTTGCTTAACTTAAATATTTATGAACAAACTGCAAATCTACACTAGAAAATTGTCATAAAAGGTTCAATCGAACAAGTCCAGGAGTTAACCGACGAAGTAAACGCAAGCGTTTCATACCACTTGTTTTACTAGGCCGTTTAATTCAATTTCTCATACGAGTGAAATAAAGGCTTGTATATACTAATAGATTGGAAAACGGTTTAAGAAAAAGACCTTTGTAGTAAAATAGTTTTGAAATTGTTTGGAGAAAAAGATTTTGATATTTACTACTAGTATAGAAAACCTTTATATTTTTAAAGTGACAAATCACAAAAATGATTGTAGAAACAATCAATCACAAGAATTCACATACGAAGATGTGAATAGAATCCAAAGAGATCGATACTGAATCCATCAAAAGGTATGTTCACAATAATCCCGAAGAAAATGTCATCAAAGTTGCTAATAAATGATAGCAATAATTCGGGGAACTAATCAAGAATCGATTAAATTTGGAAACAAATCAATTCACTAAAATTCACATTCGAAGACGTGAATAAAATCCAAAGAATTCGATTCCAATTTCATCAAATTAGAAATACCCAAAAATTCCAGAAATAGAAGTTATCGAAGTCGACAAAAGTGATAACAACCAATTGGAAAAGAAGAATTGATTAACACTTGGAAAAACGAAGCACAACAAGCATAAATGCAGAAATGACTTCAACAAAATAAAAATCAAGTCAATGTCGAAGTCAACAATTAATGGCCGCAGTCGAGTACAAAATGAATCAATCATTATCATCAAAGAATCCAACGGCAAACAAAATCAGAGTCTTGGAAATCAAGAAATTAGCAATTTCACAAAAACAAAGTGACCGAAGTCGAATGGAAATCAAACCGAGGAAAACACAAAATATCAAGTTCAAAATTGCTGAGATTCGAACAAAATCAACATCGGCTAAATCAATTCAAAGCCGAAAACACAAGAACAAAATCCTCATCATCAAAAACCCAACTTGAGTTCGTAAAGCAAACGGAGGCAGAAGCCAAAAATACTTTCACGAAATCAAAATCAAACATAGGCAAAGATGAGAGATAAAACATCGACAAATAGTTGTAACACATGCTCCATCTAAGTTATGTTTTATAATTGTCCTAAACCCCAGGCTCTGATACCAAGCTGTACAGCCCCACCTCTATACCCGCGCCAGCCAAGAACACTACGGTGTAATGTTGTCAACTAGCACGGAGAATAAGGCTGTTGAGGAGCGACCATCCATGTAATTGCTTTGTGCGAGCACCGATATGTCAGATAGTAAAACATGCATTTCATTTTTAGAGGAAATCCGACATACCGATACAAACACAAAGCTACTACACAGTGGCTATAATAGTTTAGGACAATAAATATAAAAATAACACAGATAACATAAATGCGGAATACAGATGGAACAAAAAGTCTCATATATATAATAACTGATGTCAGTTACAATACATTTGACACGGTACATATGATACAACTACAACTGTCGACTCTGGAAATTATATATACAAATACATTATCAACTAATGTACATGAATACACATCATCCTAATCAGTACACTGACTACTACAAAAAGACAAAGACAACTTCAGAAGATGTGAAAAGTCTTCATAGCTCTAGCAGCAACCCAAAGCTAAAAATCTACAACCTGTAAATACTCAGTCTGACCCGAGTATTAAATTCAAAAGAAAATAATACACGAGTCAGTCTAATTCAAACTCAGTTATTAATGCACAGAAGCAATAATAATCCAATATCAAATAGACGACAGTCACAGAAATCAAGTATATCCAATTCTTTAATAAGAAATTGGATAACGATAATATAACACGTATCCGTGTTAAATTATAAATCAGCAGATTCAAAAATATGATTCAAAACAAAGGAATATAACCTAAAATCAATACTGAGTGGCTGCAGTGCACGCTAACGTGCACTACCTCGCCAACTCGAGTCACGAGGTCAAATCAAAATCAGATTCAACACAAGTGAAAATGGGCTCAACCGAAATTCAAGGTATCACTGCAACAATAAAACTGTACATGTACACAGGTACATGAAAAAGAAAGCAGTTTCAAGTTCAAGAAGCAACAATGACAAGCTTTTAAAATAGTTCAATTGAAAAAGCATGAACAACACTGAATTAAATGAATCAGTGATACAAAATAGTGCAAACGAACGCACCAAGCAACATGTACAGACAAGGTCAAAAGGTATAACAGACTGGACAACATTGAATGCCAAGGGAACACAAAGCAACCCAATAATTACATATGCCCAAATGAACCAATATGGAAATGATCAAAAGCAAATGCAATGCTACCAAATCAGAACAGCCTACATGATGGTCAACTGCAACAAGACTACCCAAGTTCAAAAACAAGCATCAATGTACACTGGGATGAATGCAACTTCAAATGACTACTAGAATGTGGAACTAACCAGACAATTGAACAGCAGTGCAGCAGCTACAAACAAGTAGACATGTAACAGTTTCAAACAACATCAATATCTACAGCAAATGCAATTGCATGTATGTAATGCAGACAGGGACCAAAATGTCCAGATGATCTAAGAAGTCATCAACAGTTCAAGCATGTACAACAATAAAGACAAATTCGAGTACATCATGAAACAGAACCAAATGCAGTTCAACTGAAATGAACACAGGTGACGGCAGAGACCAAAGAATGACAACATGAATAAACTCAAGTGATAATAGTTAAATGTACACAGGGATCACTATCTACATGCTCTACTACAAAACAAGCCATTTGCATCGCCTCATTTGAATCGGTTTAAGTAAAAACTGATGCAAATAGAACTATTTGCATCAGTTCTGTCTTAATATCTGATGCAATTGGTATGCGGAAAGCAGTAGATAGTAAAAAAGTCAAATTTGCATCAGTTATCACCAACAACTGATGCAAATACGTCGGTGCAAATAGTTTTAGTCGCATCGGTTTTAAAGTCAACCGATGCAACTACGTCCAACGTAATACTTTTGGCATCGGTTCCCTCTCGTATGCGATGCAATTTCAAAATTTGGTTACATCCCACGTTCCCAGTTATTTTTCCGCCGTCCCATTCTATTCCCCAAATAATTCGCATTTTCAAAGGAAAAAAAAACCCTACTACTGGATTGATTTGGAGTGCTTCAAATAAATCGCGTGCTTCAAATATTTCGCAGATAGCTTCATTTTCATATTCATTTTTATGGGTGCGTTGCTTGTCTGGGCTTCGACAGTGGGGACTTCGAACTAGGGCTTCGGTTTGCATCAATTTGAGGGAGAATTGGTGATAATGGAGGACAGATTCGAGTTCAGCGAAGAAATTAGCAGACAGACCATCAACTCCCTGTATAGTTACATTTAATTCTTGCATCAATTCGAGTTCAGCGAAGAACTTGCTAGCAGATAAACCTAGGTAACTCCTTGTATAGTTACATTTAATTCTTGTGCAAACTCTCAACCATTGGAATTAGAGGAACTATTTTCTATCGTTTTCATGCCTGTTGGTAAAACATTGGACCCAACAACTCCATTTAAGACAATCCATAACTATATTCAACAGTGTGACCACCGAACACATAATTCAGATACACCATAAAGTATTTTCTGAATTTATGCCAGATTTATAGAGAAAGTTCTATCATTTGTCTAGTGAAGAGAATTAGCAATCTATTTGATCTCTAACTTTTTAGAAAGGCCAACTTTATCAATAAAATTTGAAATTTTACCATGTTTTATGTAGTTTTGTTTTTGCATCTACTCAACAATTGTTAAGGTATTATACTAACAGGCTGAATTTTTTTCCCCTCATTTCCAACATAATCAGGCAAAACCGATCCTCCCTATAGTTCATTTTTTCGATAATGATAATCAATATTCGGTTTTATTTTTATTTCCTAACCCAAAACATATTTCATTTAAAAAACAAATATTTTCCTCATAAATTTAAGATCGGTTGGTTTTATTTTGTATTTTGTGTTTTTCATTTCTAACATACATGGCAAAATATGAGGATAACGAAAAAGAATTAAAAATTTTCATTCTTTGTTATTTCTGAAAATCAAGAAAACAAAATAAATTTGTTTTCTATTTGTGTTATCTTCATTTTTTAAATTTGTTGTTTTTCAAAATTAAATGTGTTGTGCGCATGGTTGCACGGTTTGTAGACGGAAACACAAAACTTAAAATGAGAAACGGCACAATCTTTAAAACAAGTATAGTTTTTGTCTTTCTGCCAATTAGGCGCCAAGTGTGCTTCATTACTAAAATTAGTTTGGTTTGTTCAAACATCCTCTTTAATACTCTGTTTTTGCTTTTGTCTTGTAGTTTCTTTTAGCTTTAGCCCTTCAAAAATCAAGCACCTCAATTAATGTTTCTTTTGTATATTGTATTTCGTGCAAATGACGTAATAACTTGGTTCTTTTCTTCATACTTCTTTTCTTTCCCATTGCTGTATTTTCCTCCCTTCTTCCATCTTTTGATGTCAAGTTCTAAGGTAAGTTCTAATTTTTAAAGTTCACAGATTATATACATAGATATACGAGTTAGTTTATTTTAACTTTAGGCTTAAAATATTAGCAATTTATATTGATTCAAATCTTATCTTTCAGTTGGTATTTATTTCAAGTTGATGTAATTTATCTTCATATACCAATGGAAAGTTCAGTTCCTCTCAAGCGTGAAGATGATGAAGATAATAGATCAAGCATACAGAAGGTTAGAACTGTTATTCTCATACAGTTTCCAAATGCATATAAAAAAACAAGTAATATTATGAAGAATATTTTTTTTAATATGACAATCAACTGGTTGTAAAACAATGTCATATATCTAACCATGGCTACATATCTAATTTATATCACAATTCTTTTGGCATACTGGTATTTCAAAAGGCATGATGCATGTAGTATATATATGCATAAAATTCATCTGTAATCAACAAATTTTATTGTTTGAAGGATAAAGAGGAATTGGTCAAAATAATATAAGAAGTTTCCATACCAATCGATACACCACCTACTCCAGATTCCAGGTCAAAGAAAATGCATACATCATCATCATCTAAAGATAATACATCAGTTAAGAATTTTATTTCAAAGCTTAGCTTTAAGTCGCGCACTCCTCCTATGGAGACTGAGAAATATATGGCAAGTGAGCAAAGAGAAAAGTTCATAGCTTCAAGAACACTGTCTTTCAAAAATTTATTCAAACCTGTAGTAAGAAGAACTTTTTCTTTACCAGTCAGAAACGATGCACTTTTGAGCAAGAATTCCTTACAAGAAACTGCCACCGAAGACAGCGAAACATCAACGGTAAGTAATGTAAGTTAATATTACTGAACTTCAACTTAAAATTGTCTGGTTTACATAATTTATTTTCTGAACAACTTGTTCAGATAAAAGGGATTCAGAAGAACATATCATGCTCGCTGTCTGTACCCTTAAATAAGAAGTCGAAAAGTATCAAGAGAATGGCATCTTCAGGCAATGGATTTAGAGTCGTCCCTTCCACTCCTAAAGCAGCTGACACCAGTGCTTCTTCTCCATATTCAACAAGTAACAGTTATAATGGTAAGTACAAAGCAATCAAGTAACACTCATTTAAGTACCATAATAGTTTTATAATAACACATTCATTTGTGATCAAAGGAGAAGGTGAAGATATTCCTGAAGAAGAAGCAGTATGCAGAATTTGCATGATCGAACTTAATGAAGGTGGCGACACGATGAAGCTAGAATGTGATTGCAAAGGTGAACTCTCCTTGGCTCATCAAGAATGTGCAGTGAAATGGTTTAGCTTAAAGGGTAACAAAAACTATGAGGTTTGCAAGCAAGAGGTTCACAACCTATCGGTTACTCTATTACGTGTAGAGTTGGTTCCTGCTTCGAATGCTGGACAAGCATCACATCAAGCAAATTTACAACCGCTAAGGTAAGAACACCAATTTTTTTAACATTCCATTCTAAGTTTGTCAGTGAAAAATATGAAGCCGTAACAGGTTATTGTTGGACATGCCTGTTCTTGTGATCACCAGCATGCTATTGTACTTCTGCTTTCTTGAACAACTTCTGGTAAGATTCAATTCCAATATATGCATTTAATTGTTATTGTAGTGACGGGAAATACATTTGGGTATGGATCTATTGGCTTTACCTCAGAAAGCATCTGTAAAGTATTTTTCGCTCTGTAAGTATGTCTCTAATCATTCCCTGTAATTTTCCATGCTCTATAAATCAAGTATTTGTTCTTGATTTTTCAAAGCCTGTGCTGCTTTCTCTGATTTTCTGAGCAAGATTTGAAAATCATTTTTAAATGTTTTCCAAAGTTGCAAGCTATCACTCTATTTGTTATTGTGGAGCCTTCCATTTCTTTCATTCCATAAGCGATATATAACAATAGTATGAGTTATGCAAGCCAAATTAAACTCTTTTTTTATATTTAAGTTGGATGTGTTGAATATTGCTTCTTATGTTTTGGAGAACTTGGTATTTCTAAAATTGCATTTTGCTTTTGTGGTATTGGTATTGGAGATGGCGGATTATCTGATGGCAGTAACCAGGGTGGTAAGTGGTATGTGCGGGTGATTTGCAGCAGTTTAATGATTGAAAGGAAATGGGATGTTGTGATGGGCTGTTTGGTGAAGAGGTTGTGGGTATTTGTATGGAGTTGTTTGGAGATGTTGCTGTGGGAAGGTGGCTGTGTTTGCAGATGTCGTGAGTTGAGGAGTTTGGTCGGCGATTTGGTGAAGGATGTTGACAAAGCAGGGTTATGCAGTTTGACTGCAGTGAAGTGGTTGAGTGTTTGATGTTGTGGTTTCGAGGGGAGAGGTTGATGGTGAGCAGCTACTTGGTGACACTTGCTGATCTGTTGAATGGCCGAGGAGGTTTATCAGGGCAGTGATATAACTGCAGTGTTTTGATGGTGAATTGAGTATGGTTAGAGGTAAGCGATGGGAATAGTAATGCAGTTAGTTGTTGGTGAATGTGAAGTTCAGGGTAGTAAAGGGGTTGACGTGGATGTTTTGTGGACTGTGAAGTATGAGTTGTAGATGCGGATGATCGGTGAAGTATGGCAAGCAGTTGTCGACTGTGTGGTGGATCTGAAGTTGTACTGGGGGGAATGTGGCAGTAGGCAGGGAGTTGAAGACTAGTGAATTGCTGCAGTAGCCAAAAACTTGTTTAAGTGGAACTGTGGTGGTTCAAGGAAGTGGTGTGATATGGAATGGTAGAGCAAGTTGTAGCGATGGTCAGTGGAATTTGGGAAGAGCAGTGGTATGGTAGTGAGGTTGTGGCAAATTTTGATGCCGTAGTTGATGTTGAAATGTGCAACAGTGTCAGTTGTATCAGTAACAATGAAGTGCAACAATATCAGTTGTATCAGTAACAATGTAGTTGTATATATGTATTTTTGTGCTGCATTTATGTTTTAATACTGACTGTCTGATTATGTACTGCAGAATTTATTTATGTTTTTCATTCTTTTGTAGAATTATTAAATCTGATTATGTAACGACCCAGAATTTTTAATAATAAAAATTCGAATATTTAATTGATTTTTAAATATTAATAAATGGAATTTAGAAGTCGAATGATTTATTTTTCGAATATTGGATTTAATTTGATAATTAAATCGATAAATTAAATAGTGAAATTCCAGAAATAATTGAAATATGGGTTTAATATGCTGGAAATGATTTATTAAGTTATATTAAATCATACTGGAGTTATAGAAAGGTTATAGAACTTTTAAAATTGAATTTGGAGTTAATCTGTGAAAATTGAATATTTTAATATTTAATTATCGACTGTAAAAATAGCCAATTTTCGAACAGTCTCAGAATTTAACGAAACCAGTTCCATTGGATCCGTAATAGTTAGTTATTATCGGATTTCAATTTTTGTATCAATCGGAGTTGTCGTTTGACCGTGGCAACTCGAAACGCATCGATATTGTTTTAATTTTAAATCGTCGAGTTAAAAATAGTCATTTTTTAAAAAGTCTCGGATTTCGACGAAACCAGTTTCATCGGATCCGTAATGTGATATTATTGTAAGATTTCAAATTTCGTAATTTTTGGATTTACCATTTGTCCGGTACAAATTAAAACGCCTCGAAATCGATTTAAATCGGTATAATTTAAATTGATCGTTTATTGTCATATCTCACACATACGATCGAATTAGCTTCCGAAACCTGTTCCATTGCGTTCGGAACGCGGGGTAAACCTTAGAAACGTCAGCCGGCACGTTCGATTCGGAGTTCGGAAAATTTCGATGAATAGTAAACTGGGCAATTTTCTATAAAAGCACCATTTCCTTTCATTTTGCAAACGAGAAAACTAGGGTTTCAGCTTAAACCCTGGCCGCCTCTAATTCGTTCGATGGCCAGAAACTCGCGACATTCTTCCCCTCCAATCTCTCAATCTATCCACTTTCACAAGAAATCACCAACTACAATGTTGTAGAGCATCACGAGCTCTACATTCTCAACGGTCAAGATCGTTTTTAGAGTTACGGATTGACGGCAAATCGATCGTGAAGGGCGCGACTTCGAGCATGTTTTTCAACGTGGATAGATTACCGAGCTTCGAGCCCTTCCAGCCGATAGTGGAGCTCGTCATGGCGAGTTGAATGGCGGCCTTTGATCGACGAGGAGATGAACGATGTGGGTTGCGAAATTGATGAGGGGGGCGGCGGCTTGGGTTTCGTTGTCTCGAACGAAAACTGGAGGAGGGAAGATGGGGTTGCGTTTCACGGTCCAGATCCTAGGGCTAAGCAACGAACGGCCACGATTAGTTAGGTTTGAAATTTAAAAAGAATTGTAAAATTTAATTTTAATTTTAATTCGTAAACTTTAAAAATGCATATCTTTTTGCTGCGAGGTCGGAAAATTACGAAACGAAAAGCGTTGGCTTCGTTTTGTCGAATACTTCGAGATGAAACTAGATTGGAAGCGATTGGGGTCAGTGAAAATTTTGAGTGAAATTAAACGTTCGTTTAATTTCATTCGAAATAAATCGCTACAAATTGCTATCAGGAAAATCACGGTGAGATCTTCTCACTCAAATTGAATGTGGAATTTTTACAGTTGTTGATTGATGATTTACTGTTTGGATTGTTGATATTAGATATGATAGGATATATCTATATATATATAGCAGTATATACATATTGGCATATGTATATATTGGATTGATTGATTTCCCGCCTCGTATAGCGGATGAGACCCTATTGCGCCGTTAGTAAGCGGATTTTTATAAAACCCATATACCGCGATAATTCCGTACTGGAGCGGAATTGGTATTGTGCTGACGTTTTTGGATGCAGGGAAACAGGTTGGAGGGATCCAACTGGATTCCTCACCAGTATTTATTTATTTACAGATATTGATGAATATTCTGTTATCATATTGATATATGATATTGACTGTTGTGATGGACTGATTGGTGTTGTTACATCATCAGATTCAGTTTTGAAATGTAAAAATAACGACTTTTACTTTAAAAGGATTTTTAAAGTGATTTTTGAAAATATACGTTTTATGGAATTTTTGAATCGATTTATAAACGTAAAATTTTAAAGTTATAAAAGTTATAATTTTTAGTGAAATATAACCGAAGTGTCGTTTTTGAAATAAAAAGTCGATTTATTTATAAAATGGTTTAAGTTGGGATTTTGAATAACTATAAACGATTTGTATAGAAAGATTTATAAAAATTGATATTTTTAAATCAAATATTGGAATTATAAGATGAGTTTTTATAAGTGTTAAAAATGAAATATTATGGGATTCGTAAGTGAATGAAATTTATAGATTTATAAATTGTGAAGTTAAAATGGATGAAACTGTAGAATAAAAGATTTATAAGAGATTTACTTATAAATTGGATTTTTACCTTTAGATGGAATATTTATCGAATTTTTAATAAAGGAGATTTATTAAATTGAAGTCGTTAGAAAATAGAAATAGAATTTATAAACGTTGTTTTATAAATTCGAGATCAATTGGATTTGATAAATTAAATATAGAAGATTATTAAAGGAAATATATTCGCGATTTTGGATAGCGAATTATCCTTAAATTGAATGTGTAGAAAAGACTGAAATTTGGTTAGTGAAGTATATTCACGATTTTGGGACAGTGAATATATTGTTAAGTAAAATGGATTTATTTTTGAAGAAGTGATATTAAAAATGAAGTTAAACATTTTAAAGATGTTTTAAAATGTATTATAAATCGAAAGCAGAGATTTCCGCAGTTCTTGTTGAAATAGACGTTTTCGAGAAATTTAAGGAAATGGTGGACTATAACACTGTTGTTATAGTAAATGATTTCCGAAAGGAAATGTTTTGATGTAGTATTGGGATTTATATATATCTATCTAAATCCGAATCCCTATACTAGTGATTTCGAGTCGTCGTAACGATGTTTTACGCAACATTCGTTTTGACTCAAATAGATGTTGAAATTTATGATTTCCTTAAAGAATGAATATATACTTAATTTGATTTAAGTATATCGAATATTTTCTAAGTGTTGAAAATAAATGATTTGTGAAATACTTATTATTAAATAAGTATGGAATGTTTTCCAATATGAAATGAACGTTTTTGAGATTTATCTTCTTAAAGATAAATCGAAATCGAACATTGAAAACGATTTGAAAATTGTATATCAGTAGATATTTTGAAAGATATAAATTCACTATGGAATTTATAAAGAAAAGGGGAAACTGTTTAGAAAAATAAACGTTGATTTATTTTTGAAGTGTGGAAATTTTTATATCTAGTAAAGATATTTTTGAAGATGAAATAATTTGGAAAATTATTTGGAATCTGATGATGTTGCGCATCTTTATTGATAGTTAAATAACCGATTATCAATAATTACCTTTAGATAGGTATTTGTTGAGAATTGGATGAATTTGAATGCCACACTTATTTTTGAATAATCGCTCACTATTCGGGTTAGCCGGGAAAGGACCATGGGGTCGTATAACCCATTCCGAATATGTGATATGTCGTTATGAATTGCATTTGAAGACCGGTGTTGAAGACCGGATATTTTTGAAAACGGAAGGATTACCGTCGAGTTACTCTACATCGGCTGATCTCCGATTTAGAGGTTTTATCACCCTTAGTGACGGGAAGTCCGGACGTGATTAGAAATTTATCCGGATGTGCAAGGGCTTCGTGAGAAGTGCCTTCGGTTCTGTTCGATCCCGGAACAGACTTGTATGGATTGTGTGTCTGACGTTACAATTTGAGATATAAAGCTGATTTCTTTCAAATACATTTCTGTTGGTGGCGGAGAATTTATTCTCTTAGGTTAACACCCTTCTCTGAGACGTACGAGCTCAGAGGTTATGTAGTTGAAATTTATCAGCGATATATCCCGATTTGGTAACGTGGCATACTGAGTGTTGCTGTGAAATGATCAGTGTTTGATCATTTGTGATATGATCATTTGTTTGATCTTATATCTTTGTGATCATAGGTTGATCATTTTTGTTTGACCCGAAGCAGGGCTTTGTGGACGAGACTTCGTCGAGCCTCACACCCCGGAAATGGTCGAAACAAGAAGGATGCAGCAAGGTTCTAGGGAGTAGCGCCCCTTAGTGTATGTCATTCCTTCTGGATAGAGGTGGTATCATGGTATGGAGCCCAGATACTTAACCTATGTGGTTGCTGCATTATTATCTATGTGGTTTGTTGGAAATCGGGGATCCTCGGGAAGATCGGTTACGATCGGGGGATGGCATACGCGTGTCAGTAGTTACCTATTTTTGCAGAGGTAACCCGGCCTTGTGTTGGCAGAGATCCGGTTAGGTTCTCGGGTCGTCTATTCCAGGGACGTACCCATCGTGGAAAAGGAAGTTCCTTAGCCTGACCATTTGTTGGAAATCCAAACCCCAATACGTGACTTGTACGGTATTAGTTGTAGAACCTGCCATTTACGTACGGTGGTCACCACTGTTTAGATGGTAGCTATAGTAGGCATACGATACTGGTCGTATGTTGGCTAAGATTAATATTATACTTTCGAAATGATTTCTACACTATGCACTAATAATAATATCAAAAATGATTTGATTTTGCGTAGTAAGCATCTTTGACTATCATAAGAAGAAATCTCCTCCAATTCTGCGTTTGCATTGTGTGTGTGGTGGGAGGTCTTATGGTAGTTTCATTTTCCAAAAGCATTGCGAATTGACTTTAAAGTTTACCTGTTGTTTATTTTAAAGAATAACTGTTTTACGATCTCACACCAGTCACCATGACTGACTCGGAGTTTATTGTTCCCTTCTAAACTCTGGGTGCCCACCAATTTCCACACGGGCAGCCTAGAGTTATATTATCAGGATATTCTGGATATTCTGGAGCTTTGGAAGCAAGCTGGATGACGAGACGTAGTATTTGTATCTGATAGTATTTATTCCGCTGTGTATTCTGTATGAGGACAAGTTTATATAATTGTCCATTGTTGTATATTGACTCTGATGATATGATGTGATGTAATGTAATAACAGATATAATTCTTTTGTTTTTAAATGATATTCATTTATCTATTATATATTGTTCCGCTGCGATATGTGAGATTCTGATATTGTTTTCTGTTTCTGTTTTCTGCTCTTGTTCTGTTGTTGTTTTTTCTTTCTGTTTCTTCTATCTTCTTCTTCTACCTTTTTCTTCTTTCTTAAAACCATAACTTTTCGGGTTTCCGGCATTCGATGGCTCAGCAGTCGATAAAGTGAGTATCGATGTTGAATTTTCGAAAGTCGAAAATTTGCGGGATGTTACATTATGTATTTGCCATCAAATTTAATTTTGAATTATTGTAATATTGCATGCAATAATTGTTTGTTATAATCAATAATATATATATATATATATATAGTCTATTTGAGTACTGTAATAATGGTTTCTGAGAATGGCTTTTTTTGCATCAGGTATAAATAGCTGATGCAATAGAGGGATTAGTTGCATCGGTTGTTATAAAAAACTGATGCAATAGAGAGATTAGTTTGCATCGGTTGTTGGTAACAACCGATGCAAAAAGAACCTTTTTGCATCGGTTTCAGAACTGATGCAAAAGTGTTAAGCCTGTTGCATCGGTTGCATATGCATCGGTTGTTGAACTGATGCAAAAGGGGGGTAAACAACCGATGCAAATGGCCTGTTTTGTAGTAGTGATGAGTTAGTTCAAAAGAAACTGGCAACAAATACATGATAAAGTGAACACATACATATGACCATAGTAAAACAGTGAATGCACCAGAAACATGCAAGCTACAATGCAACCAAGAAGCAAGTATATGCAGAAAGCTACATGAATGAAACTATGATATGTATCAGACTTTCCACTGAGGACAAATGAACATGCAGAACTCAAGTACATATGCAGACCAGAGGAATGCAACTAAAACTGATGATAGTGGTAATCACATAGTGAAATGCAACTGATGAAAGTGAATGAGACAACAACTTTAAATTCAAATAAACAGCAGCCTCAACATCAACAAAGAACAATGGATGCAAACCCAAGTCAACCTGAAACTAAAAACTACAAACATGACACAGCAAACAAGAATGTCATAATGCAGACAACAAACTCATGGACCAACTAAAATGGAGAGACCTTTACAAGTATACAAGTTCAGAATGGCATGTGCAAACCACACTGGAACAAAATGACAATATCAACATGGATGCAGATACAAGGCTGTCAGCAAGCAAATTCAAAGTGACAGTAACCAATGTGCAAAATATATATACAAAATGATCGAGTGCAACAGGTCGCAATGAAACCCAAATGATAGAAATGAGACAGTGAATCAACTGGAAACTTAATGTGCATCTACAACTACAGTTCGAGTTATATCACAGTGCCAACATCACGAACAAACTTAGTGCAAATCAGTTCGAAATCCAAGCAGTGTAACTAACTGTGATCAACTACAAGGTATGCAGGTAAAAAATGAAATGGAATGCAACTGCAAGTCCAATCAGTGAAGATGGCCAGAGACGAAGCTCACAGGGGCCGGAGACGAGAGTTCACAGAGAAATCTAATACAATGTAGATGGCCATATGAAGTAGCATTTACGTAGTTCGAAAGCATTTACGAAGTAAATCAGAACGAAAACAAACTTTCCAGAAGCAGTTAGATAAACCTCAAGCCAACATCATAAATCGAACAACGAGCAAAGTGAATCGACAAACTCAAACCATTTAACACAAACGAAAATCTTAGAATTCGAAGTAGATGTGAGTAAGGAGAATTACTCACCTTCTTCAACGTGGCAACCGAGAGCAACGAAGAATCGATCGAGCAAGGCAATTCTCGAACAACCAACGATACGATCGAAGTAGGAACGGCACTTCGAAAAGCCCAAATTTCAGAGCGCAAAGAGGAACGAAAGCCCCAAATTTTCACAAAGCCCTAATTCAGTTGAACGAGATAGATGAGGCCGCCATTTTTTTTCTCAAGGAAGAATAGAAGAGGATCGGGTCATATAAAATAAAATAGGGCCGGCTAAAAAGGGGAAAGGGTTTGCAATCAAAATGAAGAATGAATCGAGAAGGGGGGAAATCAGGTCGAACAAAATAAGAAAGGGAACGGGTCGAACGATTTTTCAAAAGAATTTTAAATTGATAAAATTCCAATAAAATTTGGCGAACGATTTAATCACCTAGTGACGATCATTAATTGCTATGAATATCCGGGTTGTTACACCTAGAGTGACTACGGACTTTGGCTTCTTAGGAACTATATCTAAGAAGGGTTCACTGCATTATATTATTCACCCTCTGCGATATCCGGGAAAGACCTAGAATTAAACTGTTTATTCTTTCTGCTTAATTTTATTTCTCATTCACCAGACTTTATGTCTGATCCATTCCTATATTTTCTATTTTCCCCAATCACAGGAGGGAAGGTCAAGGTTGTAGTTCTTTGTAGCTTGGAGGGTCATTGGAGCAGTTATTATCTTCGGCTTTTGTTTCTTTTGTTTCATGTACTTCTTTTCTCTTTTCCGTACTTTACTCTATATATGGGGACCTATATTGTGAACTTTGTTATGTTTTATGTTTTGGTGGAGACTATTTGGTACTTTTGGTTTCAAAAATAAATTTGGGATAATGTTGATTTTAATGAAGCTGTTTTGCTATTGATTTATAATTAGTGAAATTATTCTTCCGCTGTAATATTTTAATCATTTTATGTTGTTGCCTTAGTCTCTGTGCTATATGATGGATTTTTATTTCACCTGGCCATCTGTGCTTCTAGTCATGTCCGATTTTCAGGGTGCTTAGAGGTGCGGGGTGTCACATAATACGTTTTAGAGAAGGGTGTTAAGTTAAGAGAAGTTGCCTTCTCCGCCACCAAACAGATGTATATTCATAAAAGTCAACGATGAAATCTCAATATGCGATGTCAGACATCCGTCCATACAAGTTCATTCTGGGACTGAACGAAACCGAAGGCACCCTCCTACCACATCTTATCAGGAATCAACCTTAGGATTAGTAGCGAGAAGTCCTTGCAACCCAAAGAGTTTCAGAATTAAAGGGACCACTGCTACTATAGTATTTGGGAGCTAACTAGAATTATCAACAAGCAGTCCTTTCATCTCGAAAATCCTCTGTCTTCGTTCTTCATTCTCTCCATCATAACTTTATGTTTTGAACGCATACATTGGTTTGAAGTGGTTTTCATATAGGAATTACCCCAGATCCGACCCCGGTTCCTTCGATCCAATCATCGATAAAAGGAGGTTTTTTGAATAGGGAATCATTCTTTAATTGATTAAGTTCTTTTTATCAAAAATCTCTTTTAGAGATATTTACAGCTTTCAAAACACTTATTTTCAGTATATACGGTAATTTTAGACCTCTCTTATCGAAACCTTTGATTGCTTAAACCCTTTATAAATTCGAAATCATTTCATCTAAATCTTGACAAAGATTTCTTAGTTCAAAACTCATACGTTTAATTTAGTTAAAACCATGTTATCTAGGATGTTAATTCAAAAGTAGTAAATATTAAGCGAGCGGAATCTATAGAAATCATCTAATTCTACTCAATATTAATTCTCGTATTCAACAAATACTATGGATGCAATAATAGTGAAATCACCTTTTAAATTCCATGAATAGTACAAGTTCCCTCTTTGAGCTTTAACACCGAGTACAAGAAAATTATCCCTATAAAATCCAAATTGTTTAAATCTTGGAAAATATCGTTCTTTATCCTTTGGAAATTTTGATCCGAGTAAATCAAATTTACTATCCCCTCCATCGGGCCGGTCCAGATAGCCAGGGAGAGCAGGAAACTGGTTTTTCGATCCCTAGCCTAAACATTATCTCTCTAACACTCAAAAGGCGGTTAAGTTATTTGATCGACTCTAAATCATTAAAACATTTAACCATTTCATAAGTACTTCAAATTAACTTTAAAATGCTTTATTAATCATTTAAATTCATTTACAAAAGATTTGGGAAAGAACGATTGCGTTTAAAACTATATTGCAAAAGTTATAGAAAAGTGCTGCGAAAAAGTGCTACGGAAAGTGCTTTTTAAGTTATATTGATCAAAACGACTTTTTATTATTTGAAAATTCATTTTTATTACTCAAAGCACTTTTAAAACATTTTAAAAGATTTATCAATTTATTCCATATTTTTAAACAATCTAAAATATCATTTTCGAAGAAATCCAGTTTTGGATTCCAAACTGCAAATTTGGGATTTTTCTAAAACTTGTTTTACTCATATTTCAAAATCTTCTTATCGGAATCTCAATTTTCTTTCTTCGTTGGAAAAGTATCGATATAATAGTTTGGAAAATTTTTATCCCGAAGAATTCCGAGCTATATTCCAACTTTACACTTGTTTGACTTTTATAGCACGAAATCGCGAACTACTGTTACGCGACGCGCTTATTTTTAACTAAAATTTTCATTTCTTTTCAAACTTTACCAAAAATATTTTGAATGTTTATAAAACATTTCAAATACATTTTAAACCATTTTTTAGAGATTTAACAATTCCATATACACCATTTCATTAAATCAAGGAAAGTGGTTTCATTTGTGCTTATCGACGTGTATTTTTGTGATTTGCATATATTTTCAACATTCATATTTAAACAACCAAAATTGATGGTTAAAGCATATTAAACATACATTTGCAAACATCATATCATCATCCAACATATAGTATAATAGTTTAGGAGTTCTCACCTTCATTTTCCCTTCGAGCAAGTAGAAAATCGGCTATAGCTCTGCTACGATTGAACCAGAGCAAACGAAACTAAGCCTATGACTCAAAGAAGAGCTCGGCCTATGCTAAGTGGAGATGGTGCTCATGGCCAAGGTGTGTGGGGGTGGTGGTCGTTGATGTTGGAAGAGAAGTGGAGGAGTTTCAGACTAGTTTTGAAGTGGATTGATATTATAAACTAGTATATATCTTTTCTTCTTTTATTTGTGGTATTTTTTCCTAACTTTTTTTTATTTTTTTTATGAATAATAAGCCATTAGAGAGCTCTTAGAAATCTTGAAAAATAAGAGGAAGAAGAAGTGAAATGGTATTAGGAATTTGTGAGAAAGAGGGGTGGTATTTATAGGAAAAAAGAAGAGTATAAAGAAGACATGTACACATCACTTTTATCACTATTTCAAGGCTTCTCCAATCCCCTCTTCACAATGCATGGTCAAAGCCCCCCCTCCCCCCTCCATGTGCACATCACTTCCATCATCTCATGTATACATATGTTGACTTATTTATGCTTAAGGAGCAAGAAATCTTTAAAATATATTATTTATTTTATATTATATTTCTTATACTTAATTATATTTATATATGTATGTTATCATGTGTATGTAACATGTAAATGTCTGTATATGTAGGTGTGTAGCACTTCGAACGTCTTCAAACAACTTTTATTTGTTAAACTGTTGAAATCCCGAGAACCGATTATCGGTCATTTTCACTTATGCTCTAACATACATATATTTGTAAACAAAAATCAAAAATAAATTTCTTATTATTTTAAACAACTTAAAATGATCACATTTCATTTATAAAACCTTATAAATTAATATTAAAAATTATTTACAAAAATTGCCTTTATACCTATAAAGTGATAACGATTTTTCCTTGTATTTTCAAATCAATTATATCTCTTTATAAAACTATTATAATTGATTTATTATCACTTTATAGTTATTCAAAATGAATTATCATTTATTTAAAATATTTATTTGAATAATTAAAATAATTATTAAATCATTAAATCTCAATTTAAATTAAATAAATCAATGATTTAAATTCAATGTTATCTTATCGATATAAATTTCAAGGAAAATATTTATTTAAATATTTATTCAAAATAAGATTAATATTACTTATTATCACTTGAAATAATATTTTTGTATCATCAACCTTTTATTTGCAAAATTTTAAAAATAAATATAATTTATCAAAGTGATAAATTGGCGGGTCATTATAGAAACCTTTTATTCTTACTATTTAATTAAATAGATTAATTCATTAAATGCCATTAACTAGAAATTTATTCATGATATGAAATGTAACTATGTCTAAATGTATTCTATTGTAAATTATGCAAGTGCAACATATCAGATTGTGTAAAAAGATGATGTTTCCTTCGTATGTTCTTTATTGTTCATATTATTATTTAAAACACATATATACATACATATACACACACACACACATTTATATATAATAGACTTATACATTTAAATGTGTTAAAATTAAATTTCACTATTTTATAAGTTTAAAATTAAAGACAACAATTTTTAACCTAGTTTCAAAACTAAAAGGGTTGAAGATGATAAATTATGATTTTACATAAAAGTTCGTCTTATAAATCTTAAGTCAAATTAACACATACACACACAAACACACACACACACACATGTATACAAATCAATATGTTTTAAAATTAATTCAACATCTTTATGTTAAAATTTATTACTTAGAATATGCTTTAACATAAAATAACAAACTAAAGTCTAAATTTAATTTAAAATGAAATCCAAGGGTTTGTGATATTTTGCAATAAAGTTCAGTTATGTTTATAATGAAACCTTTTTTTTACTTTAAACAAAAGTATCCAAAAACCAAAAGGTTGGATTTAAAACAATGAATGCAAAATGTACATAGATACATTAATAAACCACATATGTTTTATATTTGAATCAATAAAAGAAATAGTTCATTAATTAAGACTTAGATTTCAATTAAAAAAGGTTCCTTTTAAACAACGAATTTGATGTAACGACAAAGTAGATAGGACAAATCAGACACATATGTATATGTTGCAAAAGTTTCAAAACTAACCTATATAGGCAATATGAACAATTAATTAAATATAGAATCATGTGTTGTAGATCTAATAATGACAATATGAAGGTAAGCAATCAAAATGTATCTTAAAATAGATCCAAATCAAAATAACATTGTGAACATATATAATTTATTAAGACGGAGCAAAAGGGGATCTAATCTATATGATCAAATAGAAAAATACTCAGATGAGATGAAATATGTGGTACATTCAAATCATATAAACAAGATAAATGATGAATAAATAAAATTGAAATTATTACCTTGAGATGTTGTCAAAAGAATGCACCTTGACTGATGAATCAAGCTCTTAGATTCCATGAATTGATCTCCGAATTTTACAAGAATTAAGAGATTAGAACCACCTTATATTATAAATTTTATTTGATAAGGTTTATAAGCCATGAAAATTTCAAAATTTATGATAGAAGAGAAAGAGGAAGATGATTTACAGGAAAGAAATCAACAATGGAAGAAATAAAGGGAGATTCGTTTTCAAAGGAATGACAGAAACCTTTTCTATTCCTTCCTTAAAACTTTCCCCTCTTAATTCCTTTTTAAATGTCTATCAAATCCTCTCTCTCTTCTACATACATGGATAAACATAGATGGTGCCACATGGGCCCTCAAAAATGTCCTAAATCTCGTCAGCATTTAAATTCAATTCAAATTTATGCAGATTTATAACTTATATATATCACCCTATTAAATGCTAATGTTATTCAAATAAAATTTTAATAATTAATATTTCACAAATATTAATTTATTTAAGGATCCCTTTTTAGTATTTATTTTGTTTAAGTCAAATTTAAACATTCTAAAGATATTGTATATCGATACGCGCATTTATAACTTTTGTATACGCACTTTACTAAATATTAATGACATTTAAACAAACTAAATAAAATTTAGTAATTAATTTTTCATAAATACTGATTAATTCAATCAATTTACAATGATTATAGATTAATTAGATCATGTAGTTCATTTAAAGCATTCATTATTTCGGTTATGCGACTCAAAGGTGTAAATTCAGCCAGCGATTGATATCGAACTATTCGAATACTAATGTTTACACATAACTTAAGAGGTGGTGTGACATTTTGGCTGAATTTATCACTTACACGTCTTTTAGTAAAATCCAATTTTGCTTATTATAAGCGGTATCTGATAGTGACAATTATTTACACCAATTCTCTTCGTCAAAACTACATCATATTAGGACTTATTGAATTTGGTAATGGTCAAAATTCCTATATCGTCCACATTCAATTTTATAGTCCGAACACAAAATCCTTGGTTCAATATCAACAATTATTGTTAACCGAACTACACTGGTCTAAGACTTTTATTTTGAGTTGACATCAGTTGACCGTGAAACTAACATCATATAACTAACGGACGAATCCCCTATAGTGTTTCACTTCTAATGCTTCTACTCAACCCAAATATAGTCATTCGATGGACGTCATGCCACGATATAGCTATAATCATAGCGGACCTTCCACATTAAAGATCAACAACATTCTCAAGTCAAGGGAAATGTGTAAATTAACCACGTCGATATTCTCTGCTTGACCTTAGTTATATTAACCAACAAAAACTATCGAGTGGGTCATTCCATAGTTGTCCAATAACTATCGGTACATAACAACTTGGTGCCCCCAATGATCATGAGTAATACATTGTCCAACATTTGGAAAGCGTTATGTACTCTAGTCTCAACAGATGTATCGATATCTTGTCTCTATACATCTTGACTAGGAATACTCAAAATGGTATATTTGTTTTCATTGTGATAAATTACTCATGATTACAACACTTTGTAACTACTATCACAAACATACCATTTATATGGATTTTCTATTAAATATACTTTTAATTAAATTAATTAATCAATATAACACTTTATATCAAGTATATAATAAAAAGAAAAAACAGCTTTTAGTTTGAACAAGATTGGTTATCAAGTTAGATATATATAACAAATTACATAATTGCCCCTTGGGCATACCCCTAACGCTATCAATCTCCCACTTGCACTCGGGGTCAATTATGGAATCTCAATCCAACTTCTTCGATCGATTTTCTCAAAACCAGTTGGGTAAGTTCAGTGAATGTTTATGCAATTATGTTTTAATTTTCTACTTTGTCAATCAACTCTCTCCAACGCTGATAAACTTCTTTTATTATGTGGAACAATTCAGAGTACGTCTCTCGACTTATAGTGAGCTCTAGGTTCTGTTATGAACCATAATATAACATTGTTACCATATAACAACGCTATGGGATTCTCAACATTTGGAATCACCCTTAGCTTAGTTATAAATCTGTGCATTTATATTTATATACATTAGTTTTATTGCGGCGCTATTCAAGACGATGTACATAGCCTTTTTCATTGAATCAGCCATAGTCTTTCATTTGGAACATTTCCAAATTAAAGATTCTTACCTCGAATTTATTATTGACATATTATACTCAATATCACTTACGAAAATTGGAGTCCGAACACTCCTTCATAAAGGAGTTTGTTGTTTCTATAAACAATTTCCTAGTATTTCATAAATACACGAGAACAATTCAAACAACCATTTAGTGATATTAATTTGGATTTGATATTTGCTTCACGTATCAAATACATAAGCAAATCACAATATCATAGAAAACATAACATGTATGATAATTCCTATTGCCGATGCATAAGAAATCAATTTTACATGTTCTGTATTAAACATTTAATAAGTTGTCCTTGCATATTATTTGGGACATTCCCAACATCTTTTATACTTACTATAAAGACATCATTTATTAATCTAATGTTGAGTATTACAACTAAAGTTGATTTTAACACAAGTACATCGATAACAATCGGTAGTGTGTTGTTTACTTATGGTTTAGAAATATATATGTACATTTTTAACTTTCTTTCTTATGAGCACACGCTTCCTCTACATTTTAATTGGTAATCAAACTATTTGATATTTCTATAAACATCTGTTCAACTTTGATGCTTTTCTGAACGATACTTTCATATTCGTTCTCGGATCGTATCCTAAAATTCACAAACTCAATATCGCTTCTACTGACTTCGAAGTGCTTTGGTTATTATGTGTAAACAGTTAACCTTAAATCATTATTTAAAATTTTCTGTTTGAACACATACATACCAAAACATAAAGTCATATTATGCGATAATTTTGTGAATAAAATCCATACCTACTTGAGCACATCGAATGGTGAATCTGTTCCGTTAATTTCAACAATTGAAATTTAAGATATTATTCTTATAAATGTGGCTCGCTGTAATCCAACTACATTTGTCTTTCTCTTAAAGACACATTTGTGGCTAAAAGGATCATATCATTTTGGATACTATTATCATAATCATATTTTGATAATGTACTTGGAATCAATTTCAGATTTGCACATCGTGCCACATCATAGAGTCAATACTCTTCGTGGTATTTAAACAATCGAGGAATATTTATTCTCGACATTGATAAGAAATTCATAGTTTCTCTTCAACGTACAAGAATACTTATTAAACATTCTAATGTGTTGTCTACAATTTGGTTTGGTTAATTTCATTTCATCCATTGCAATCAGTTTTATCCTTGGATCATATCCAAATCCATTTTATATCAATAATTTTATATATAATTTTATATAGAAATTCCTTCGAAGTTGGTACTTCTTGAAACAATAATTATTTCTCAATAAAATGGAATGAATATTCATAAAAAATTTGTGAATTTATTTATATAAAACTGATTTTTGTATTAGTTCACAATATATTTATGTTCACAGCATAAATTAGTCATCTTAATGACTACAGTTCCCAAAATTCTCTTTGAACGATTCATATAAAATCCCTTACACGTAATTATTACATGTAGTTTTTCGATTTGCACAACATGATAACTCCTTAGCCTAGAATATTTAAGGATTTCTTATAAACCTTTATCTTATATGGTTTGTAAACTATTCTTTGGATGATATTAGTTTTAACCTAGTGTACTACCCCCTTGTTACATCAGTTCGACAACCGATGCAAATGCAGACGATGTGATAGGCCTAAACTTGTTGCATCAGTTCCGAACCAAAAAATAGCCTTTTGCATCAGTTGTTACTAACAACCGATGCAAAAGAAATGTATTTGGCATCGGTTGTTAGGAACAACCAATACAAAATACATCTCTTTTTCATCAGCTGGTAGTGATAACCAATGGAAGTAACCTCTCCTCACAAATCCCTAAAATACTCAAATAGGCCATTTTTATTGTAGGCCATAACAAAAAATTATTGTACATAATTTATATAATCATTTAAAATCAAACTGAATGACAAATATAATTCAATTATAGTGTTCATAATCCATATAAAATAGTGATTCATACATATAAATTATATCCCAAATTACACATTAGATATTCATACCAAGATACGCTAAGATACATCCGCAACAATAGCCTTATATCTCGAGCAAGCACTTCAGGGATCGGCTGTAACAACCTGCATATTTTATGATTGTATATTTAAATGTTTTATTTAAATATAGCATCGTTTGTCGGATTTAAGTCCGAAAATGTCACTATTTCATAGAAGAATAGTCGAATTAGTGAAAAGACAATGTGAATCGTGCTATTTGGAAGTGCCAATTTGAAAACATCTTCAAACAGGAATTTAGACGTCTGAAATGGGTCGTTCAGACGTCTGAAATTGTTCGAATCAATCCAGAAAAGAAACAGGCTAAAATTGCCATTTTCAAACGTCTGAAATGGACGATTCAAATGTCTAAATATTGTTCCAGACAACTTCTATTTTCCAGATTCAGACGTCTGAATCGTTCATTTCAGACGTCTGAATCGTTCATTTTAGACGTCTGAATGAAGTTAGAAAACTCATATTTTTCCAGATTCAGACGTTTGGTTTGGAAATTTCAGTCGTCTGAATGAGGAATGAAATTGAGAATCACCAATTTGGACTCGAGACCACTTCCATTGAGTTCAAAATGGTGTTTGCGACTTTTTTGAGTATAAGCATCGGTATGTTTGGAGTTGAGTAGAATTTTGCTATTTTCATTTAGGGCTTTGGGTTTGGGTTTCAGCCCATTAACCCAACATATCAACCCAACTCCACTCCACTCCTCTTCACTCCTTCGTAATATTTCCTAAACTCAAGCTTTAGAAAAATGGGGGAAGAGAAAAAGAATTAGAAATCCTAAGCCCTAATCTTCTTTGCAAATTCAAGTTCTAGCTCCAAAATTCAAAGAGAAGCTTAGGTGAGCATCTCCTTCTTCTTCTCCATCTCAATCTCTCTCCAATTTCAGAAATTTCCTATAACCTAATTTGGGAAATTATTGCATCTATACTTAGATTGGAGCTTCTAGAGTTGAAGTTGAAGAGTAGTTGATCTTCCTTTGCTTTCAAGCTTCTCCTTCATCGTTTTTGGGTTTAAAGTTGAGTTTTTGAACTCACATCTACGTCTATATCTTTGATAGTGTTAGGTAGCAATTCCTAACATCTATTCCTTGTCTATTTGCTTCGGAATTGAATTGGTTTGATGAATATTCCAATTTTTGGTGTCTGAAGTCAAAATCTATGAAAACTCATTATATGGATGTTTGGACATGTTGGTCGGAATGTATTGGTGAGTCTTTAAGGTTGGGTAGTCGTTTGGCGTAAACCCCTAGCCATCGTCACTCATCCAATTGCTTCCGATAGGATTTGGCCATCATTGGCCTAGGCAAAGTATTGCCTGAGCTCCAGTTTCAGACGTCTGAAATATACAATTCAGACGTCCGAATCTGCTTGTCTCGGCCCAAATTGCCTATTTTATGTGGGTTTCCAATTTTAATCGATTCGTGTTGATCCGATTTGTTGTTATCTTTTATATCAACTTTGATGACTTCTTTTTCGGGATTTTTGGGAATATCCATTTTAATGGATTCGATATCGATTTTCATAGTGTTAATTCACGTTGTCGAATGTGGATTTTGGTGATTGATCATTTCTACAATCATTTCTTTGATTTATCACTATAAAATGCAAAGGTTTTCTATACTAGTAGTAAATATTCAAACTCTTTTACAAAGATGATTTCAACTCTATTTTTAATACAACACTCGTTTATAAAACTGTTTTCTAATATATTAGTATATACAAACCTTTACCTCATTCGTATAAGAAAATCTAATTAAACGGCTTAGCAAAACAAGTGGTATGAAACGCTTGCGTTTACTTCGTCGGTTAATTTTTGGACTTGTTCGATTGAAAATCTTGTGACCATTTTCGAGTGGAAATCTACAATTCGTTCGTAAATATTTAAGTTAAGCTAGTGGTTATAGGACATGAAGCTAAACTCTTATATTTACTGGCTTAGTGTAATTCACACTTTTTATTGATCGATGATGATCATTTTGTGATTTAGAATAGTGATGTGCGATGTCTATTTGTTTGTGTGGGGACTAAAAACCCCGTTTGTGGAGCTTCGGCTCAAATTTGGTGGGGTAGCGACCCGTGGTCTTCGGGCCGTTTGTGGAGCTTCGGCTCAAAATTTATGGTTAGCTACCATGGAATAGCGTTCCGTTTGTGATACACGTGTTGGTGAGTTTTCATGCTCCCGTTTGTGATAGGCCTTTCCCCCCTTTGTGATTTCTGGATTTCTAGTTGATGATTTCTAGAATTTGTGTTTCACCTCTTTTTGTGATTGGCAATGACATGTTTGTTAATATTTGGGGTTTGGTGAATAAAATAAAGAATATGACATTCTTTTTGGTGCTTTGAGATTCTTGAGATATTGTATGATTTTGTTGTTGTTTAAAAGTATACTTATCACAGTTTGGCATTATTGTTATCATACGTTTTTGTTATATCTCTACTCATATCTCATTCTATATGTGATATTTATAGCTAGACTGATCCGTTTATTATTTTCTTATTAAATAATACTCGGGTCAGACCGAGATGTTACAGGTGCTTCTGCTTGACTCCTTATCTGGGATCATCTTCTGACTTTTGTCTAACTACATAGTTTTGTAGTTTTTGCTATTATACATTTGAGATAAAGACTCCTTGATGTATAATTATTCTTTTGTCTAGCACTTGTATCTATTCTTTTGTGATGTAGTGGATCTAGATTAACCACTACTTTGATGTACATTTTTATTTCATATATTCATATCTGATTCTGCCTTTGTGATATGAATGTCTGTGACTGATTTGTGTTATGTTTATTTCTGTATTTGTTTCCGAAGGCCACTTAGCCACTGTGTGGTAGCTTTGAGTTTGCATTTGATATGTCGGATTTCCTCTTGAAATGAAATGTAAGTTATATTATCTGACATATCGGTACTCGCACAAAGCAATTACACAGATGGTCGCCCCTCAACAGCCTTATTCTTCGCGCTAGTCGACGACATTACTTAGTAGTGTCCTTGGCTAGCATGAGCATAGAGGTGGGGCGTCACATCGGCCTCCTTTCATCCTCATTTTATTAATCCAACATAGATTCTTTTACCAAATCTTATGGGCCTTAGCAAAGCATAATCTATCAACTCTGGCATGTTACATGTTCCCTTTCAGTTGCATGCCCTGCAAAGTTTGACATATCATGCTTATGTTTACGTATTAAGTTCAAAGACAAAAATTGAAGAACTTATAGAATGTTCAAACAAATTACATAACAAGGCTGAAAGGTCATCAAAATTATTAAATTGGCCAGCTACTACTCACATACTATATGATTCATACCTGTTGCTTGAATAAAATCTCAGAGGAAATGTTGTAGAGGCATTCAACTTGTTCGCTATGTGAAGTGCACTACAAGAAGCAAAAGATTTATCATGGTACCTGACATTTCCAGTGGCAAGAACCAACACAACTAAGATATGAAATGCAACTGATCTCATATGAATTTTAGGGCAGCAAGTAATCAACATTTCTAATGATATGTATACAACATGTTTTATGCACAGCCAGTACGCTACTTACACTGCATGCTCATGTTGTTTAGAGCATTGCAATTCTTTTCTTTCCTTCTTTTTTTTCTCATAAAAGTCATCATGTTAGTCAATAAAAAAGTTTTGTATTTTTAAAAAATATATAAAAATGAAAATAGAAACATACAAGGCTGTAATGTTTGAATAATATCCCACAAGTTTCAATTCTTGGATTGGAAATGTAATGATCCATTGTATAGTAAATAAATAAATAATTTGACATTAAATAAAATAATAAATACATAAATAGCTAAAATAAACTCATTCTCCATCTTGTTCTTGCCGGGATGCTGAATTAACAAATAGCTGAATCATTATACAAACAACTTAAGCATGCTTGCTGAATTATTTACCAAACAGACAACCAAAGCACGGTTCTATTTCAAAAACCGAACAATTTGATCATCTAATACAACCGCTCAACCATACTTGCACCAAAACCTACCATCTCCAACTCAATGCTAAAAAAACCTATTTTGCTATTTCCGTATGAAGCCACTAACGAACCAGAGATCAATCTCAAGTTTACAGCAGTAATCAAAGATCAGAAGAAATTCATAATAGTATACCTCCAAGCAATTAGAGAAAAATTATTAGTCCTCCATCTCTAGGCATCCCTGTTAGGCGGAGTTAAATTGGTGCTTAGGTACAAAAACATAGAACCATTAGTCTTCCATCTCCAGAAAACTCGAGCCCAAAGGGCAGCACTTCAAAATCACCTTCAAATCCATGATTTGAGCATCACCAAGTCATCAAGCAAATCCAAACGCATCAATTCGTAATCGTCGTCTTAGACAAGTAAAGGCAAATGCAAAGTAAGGCATCTCCATATTATAGCACGGCATCTCTAGATTATTACATGACATCTCCATATTAAAGCACAGCATCTCCAGATCCATGTGGTAGAGTCGATCTCCTCAAGTGACGTGAATAGCAGGTGGCGAGATTCAATATGAGGATCTGATTATTATTTTTTAGGCATGGAAGAAGTATGATGTTGTCTTGATAAGTAAAAAGTTAAAATATTGTGGATCTGAGGAGGATGGGAATAAGAAATGGTGCAGTGAAATATTATCAAAAAGGGAGAAGTGGAGGGATAGTTGAAAAATTAGCGGGAAATGGAAACTGAAGTGGAGGGAAAATGAAAAGTTTAAGTCTAGTTTATTAACTATTATTTATCAATTTCTACTTGTTGTTTCTTAACTTTAATTGAATAATAATTGTTAAATTTTAATTATTATGTATATATTATTAGTTAAAAAATGGAATTATTTCTTATTAATTAGCAATTACTATATTTAAATTAGTATGTATATCTTATCAATTACTGATTATTTAATTATAACATCTTAATATTAATTATCAATTATTAATTATATTCATTACTATTAAATATAATTAATAAATATTAACTATAATTTAATAATTATTAGTAGTCAACAATAATAAATCATTATATATAACTATTATTTATTTCTAGTTTATTAACTATTATTTACTAATTTCTAGTTTGTTAACTATAATTTACTGATTTACTTCTAGTTTATTAACTATTATTTATTAATTATTACATATTTACTTCTTATTTATTAATTATTAATTATAATTGTTAAGTATCTTTATTAACTATTAAATACAATTAATAAATATTAACTATAATTTACTAATTATTAATAATTAAAAATAATAAATTATTATATATAAACTATTATTTATTTCTACTTATTTAACTATTATTTACTAATTTTTAGTTTATTAGCTATAATTTACTAATTTACTTCTAGTTTACAAACTATTATTTATTTCTCATTTATTGACTAAAATTTACCAATTTACTTCTAGTTTATTAACTATTATTTATTAATTATTACTTATTAATTCTTTATTAATTATTAATTATTAATTATTAATTATTAATTATTAATTTTTTAATAGGCATTATTAATTAATAATTATTTAAAATTAATTAGTAAATATTGAATATCACTTTAGAAGTATCAAATTTTATTATTAGTTATTAAATATTAAATATTAGTCTTAGTTATTATATAACTGTTAATAATTAATTATTTAATGGTAATTATTAATTATTAATTATTACTTCTAATTATTAAATATTGCTTATTAATTAAATTTTAAATGTACAACATTAATTATTAAATGTTGATTATTAATCATTAATTATTTAATATTAATTACTGTTTTTTATTAATTATTAAGTGTAACTAATAAATATTAACTATAATTTACTAATTATTAATAATTAACTATAATATTATAAATATAAAATAATTATTTATTATTTATAGTAACTAGTAATTATAAATTATTTACTAATAATCATTCATTATAATAAATTATAAATAATGACATATGTAAGATGTTGTTTATGATTATTGATATGTGCATTTGCTTCAATTAAAATAATTTGCAATTGCTTAGGTTCCTAAGGAGTCGATGCAAATAACATTATTTGCTTTGGTCAAATAACACTACTTGCTGCACTGTAATGACAATCGTTGCAAATAACACTTTTTTCTTTGGTGCATTTGCAATGGTTCGATGGAAATAACACAATTTTCTATGGCTGTAAGGACAACCGATGCAAATAACACTATTTGCTTTGGTGCATTTGCGTCGATTTCTAAGGAACCGATGAAAAAAACACTATTTGCGTCCGTGCATTTGCATCGGTTCCTAAGGAAACGATGCTAATAACACTGCTTGTTTCGGTTGTAAGGACAACCGATGCAAATGAGGCGATGCAATAGGCATATTTTATACTAGTGTTCTCTTAAGTACACACCTTATACAAAGAATTTATCTCAAACTTTACTCATTATTAATCTTGCTTTGTCCCACAAAGTTCGATTACTCCTTATCAATACATCATTACATGTTATAGGGAGGAGTTACCTTTGCGATTGAATCTTTATTCATTTTTAGGTTCATTCAGAACTCTTTCCAATATATTCACATAATCGATCAAATCGAATCATTTTATTTTATTGCATGTTATTTTATTTACTTTCGTTTTATATTCTATGATCTTATCATAGACATACTACACGCATATCATATACACATGTCCATGTTGGTAGTAAATCATCAATGAATATAACCAAACACCTGGAATCGATTTGGTGTTAATAGCCTTACGATTGCATACATCTATGTTTATCAATCCAAATAGCTCATCGACTCTTATGACGCACCCACAAATTGGGTGCATAGCTCTTCAAGCGTTTGAGATATAATTGACCAGTGTCATATGATTCATAATCATATAATAAAAATTATTTTTCAAAACTACAACTTAGTATATAATTCCAAAATAATCTTAAATAATTTTAAATACTTCTGTATTTCTAGTGCATCACTATGTTATGAAAACAAATATACATTGCAGTTTTATTTCATAACGAACATTCATAATATTCACATTGATGTAAATAAATAATCCTTCCATAAATAAAAACGTTTTTTCACTGATTAGGAATGCAAAAGGTCAAGCAATGAAAAGAATTAATTTTTGTTGTAATTATCCAACACCATCATCGTGATATTCTAAAGATATTCATAAAATTAATTATGCATGATGTTAAAATTAATATTTATAAATGTTGTTGAACTATTCCTTTGAATTGATAGATCTAATGCATGATTTTGGTTAGTTGCTAGGTTTACTACTTTGATTTGGTTTTCAAACATTAGTTATCACTATAGATAAAAAGAAGGATTTGCAAGTCTAATTTTCGTGATAACTTTAATATTTTCGTATAATAGAGAATATAAAATGGGTGTTTGTGTTTACATGCTCATCTTATAATACTTTTAGTTATGGGAGTTTTAGAGTTACAAAAGTATGGTGTAGTTTTATTCTTTCCTTTTATTTTACTTATTGTCCAAGATTGCATCCACCCTAAAGGTGGATATGAAGTCGGAATTCATGATAGAAGAATATGATAAATAAATGAACTGGTAGTATTTTTTCTATGAACGACAATTTTAAAATCGTGTAGCATTCCAAAAGTTTCGTAACGGATATATGGGGTTTATTACTCCCCACTAACCCTTAATTTTGTGTCGATGGAGTTGCATTTTTTGAGCTTTTGTTGGATGATTTAATTGGCTTCGTTATTTGCTTTAGGAAAAGTTCTTGCCTCCCTCGTTCCTTAAATGATTCATTGGCTCACATATGCTAATATATGCTAATACATGTTACCTAAAATATATGCTAATGTATTTCATTTCTTTGCATGTTCCAATTGAAATTTTTATCGTCATCAAATTTACATTTGAAATTTTATATTTTTATTTGGTAACCTACAATATGCAACTAATGCATCTCCTTTTGAAATTTGAGACTTCCCAACATGTATCTCTTCAAATTTGGATTTTATTAACTGTTAAAAAATATCGCTTTGAAAGTAGTTGGCAATATGTGAATTAGTTCGGATTTATTGTTTTTGTCTTCATTAATTATTTTTCGAATTGATTTGGCTAGTGTTACAAAAGATAATAGGGTAATGGTATCCTTTTTTATATTAATTTCAACTTTTCTAATATGAATACTTGGACTAAAATATGTGGTCCATCGCCTTTTTAGTTTTTTCAATTTGTTTATGATAATTGTAAATACATTTATATAGTCTGTTCTTGATTTTTCTTAATCTAATCATGTTTAGAATTTTTTCAAAGCAATTTCAACTATAAGCCTCAAGAAGCATACAAAACTTAGTTTTGTAACCAATTTTTAACAGTACCAAACTGAGAATTAAACGAACGGTTAACTTCGTTGTACAATTTCATTGACACCGTTGCTTAATAGAAAATACATAATGGAATTTCCAAATCAATATCACAAATTTTAATGGAGATACACTCATACATCAACCACTTTTCATATTTTCCTTTTTTTTCATTTTCATTGTAATTGAATTACCTATCGTTTTAGTTTCACTGATTTTATGTTATTTGGTTGAAAATCTACATGGTTGGTTTGATTTTACATTTTTATTTATGATGTATGTTTTGAATATTAATATAGTTGCTTAAATTTCCTGTTATCATGGAAATATACGCTTTTTTCTCTGTTGTTAATAAAAGTACCTATTTCCAAAAAAAACAATTCCTTTTGTTCAAGCTCTTATCACCAAATCTGAGGTGCGCTAAGTTTTATGCTTTCCGTGTATTTTATGAAATATCTCTATTATTCGAGAAGCATTGTGAACTTTCAGAGGTACTAAGTTTAATTCTAATATTCGATGACTTTATTTATACATTTATCTTAGTTCAAATCCTTTGATTAATATGTAGAATATTTTTGATATATATAGCTTCCATTGGGAATGCTTATTCAAAAATGAACTAGTTAGGTTATACATACAGAGTTTGTTGCAAAATATAAATTGGTATAGTTTATTTTCAAGTTTTGTAATCTTCATCATAAGTAATAATAATGTTGATTGCAGCATATGCTTTGAGAATTTTATACTCATTATGGCATGGATTTTTGGTTAGTTTTAAATGTATGTTCAGTGTTTTGGTTCCCTCTCTTTAATTTGCTTTATGATTTGTATTTTTATTTTTGAAAACTTTTTGGTTTGTTCTTTTTCTACGGGTTAATAATTTATGATGATGAATGAACTATAAGCATTTCTACTATCTTATTGTTTGTTATATTACATACAATATTTGAGCAATCGAATCCCAGTTCCTAATTACATTGTTATGCTACACGTTATTTAGTATTTTTTTAATTGATCTATATGCTTTTATTCTAATGTTGTTATACATCAAGTCATATGACATCTTATATGTGTAAGATTTTGGTGATACCATATTCCATATTTTAGTAGATTTTTGACATATTTGAGTCAAGATGGAATTGTGACTCAAATTCATTGTCTATCTTATAGATTTTGTATTGGAGAGTGATTAATTGCATCTTTTATTACATTAAAGAAGGTAATGAATTATCCACATGAGAAAGATTTATGGAAGTATTCAATAGCTTCTTAAAGAAGATATTTTGTCAAGACTATTATAAATAGGTATGTATAGGGTTTATTAAACGTGTGTGGGGTGTGGGGAAAAGTTATTTTTATATGGTTTTGGGATTGAGATATCTTCTCAATTTTAGGCTTTCTTTTGTAATAATTTGACGAATTAATAAAGGTTTTGTTGGGAGGAATTTTTTTTCACTTCTTATCTCTTCTAAAATCTAATTGTGTAGGAATCCTAGGAAAAATCATAACAATATGCAGTTTTATTTTACATGTTGCAGTATGATCAAAAAAAAGTATTTTTATATGGTCAGGGTTGATGTACTTGCACGATTCCATGAAGTAGAATAAGGTAAAAATAATATTATTTTTCATACTTTATCATACCTTAGATTCATCCTTTATCATACTTTAGGTAACTGAATAAACTCCCATTTTTTTATGCAAATAAAAAATATTTGATATTAAAATCATTATAGACATAATAATAAAGCCATTACTTACTATATGCCTATTTTAGTCATGACATATCAATGACTTTCAGGCTTCAAGGATGATATTGAGTGAAATTGTTTCTTGTCTTTGAAATATGTGGAGCTTATGGTAATTCTACAAATGGATGATCTTAATATATTTAAAAATGAAGGTTTGCATGTCACATTCCTATAGTGCAATCTTATTATTTATGTTTTGAGTATGATGGACTTTTACTTAACTAATACACAGAGAACATTATGAACTAGAGTGGGCAGGATGGAATGAATAGGTAATATTAGATTCTAATAGTTAATTTTATTCAAGTATAAAGAGAGAATTAAGAAAATTCATGTGTTTGATATTGAAGTTAATGAGTTCATATCTAAACATTGATGTTGACTTGATTAATGTTTCTGAGTATCCAGATTCTAAACTTAGTAATTTTTAGAATTCATATTACCAGCGCTTCATGATCATAATGATTATAGCTTATGTGCATGTGTTTAATATAAGGTTACTAACTTTGATTTTGGACTTGGTTTATTATCTCTATTTTATAACCAATGTTGTCGTTTCGTTAGGATGTTCTATGCATGTAGTTGTTGGTAAAAATAATTATCTTTCGGTGGTTTTTAGTTGTTTTCCTACCTTTATTAGATATGATGCAAACATTCATCCAATAAAATGATTTTCTTCATGTTTAAGGGATCTATGTTCAGCCAAACCGCTCCACTACGGCTAATGAGTAGGAAAATGGTGAAGAAGGAGCAATCTAACGTAATTTTTTTCCTTTTACTTTTACTTACTGATGTTTTATGTACCCGTAGTTTAATGTACGTTCTACATCTAGCAAAAATATATTCATTTTCAAGTATAAAAAAGCTATTTTTATTTAAAACCTTTAGTGAGGAACCTTATATAACCAATATCATATTGTATGTCCACTATGTATGCATACTTTCTAATAAAGATACCTAAATGCAGTTCAGTTGATATATCATTAAAGCAGGAAAGACAATTTATTTTGTAAGTGGGTCAATATTGAAATCGTAGGAAGATTGAATACAACTCATGTTTCTCGGGACTAATCTCAAATATACTATATGTTTATGTTTTACATTTACAAATCAACAATTGGAATCAAAAGCACACAGAATAGTTGTTTTAGTATTTCTTTAACTTGTATAACTATAGTCACACATTGTGGGTTGAACGTTACAACCTAAATGGTATATCCACGTTCTAAATTGGTTTATCTTTATGTCTCAGAGATGTTTAGGAATTAAGAAACTTGTATCCCAACTTTTGTTAGTTAGAGATATAAGATGAGAAATTAACATAAAAAAATGATTTGTAGCTTATATTCTAGTAAAATCTAATAAATGAACTTTTGAGATTTCTAGCATAAACTACATATTTAGAATCATCTTTGTTTGCACTCATGTAACTAAGTGAAATGCATGAAATTAATATATTAGCATTTATGAAATTATAAGGCATTTATACAAAAATAATCATAATGTCTCTACTTTCTAAACATTCACAAATGATGAACTAACGAAATAATACATTGAATGAAGGTAGGGATCTGCCTTAGCTGCAAATTCTCAATGCATAACAACTGAAATTGGACCATCCAATATATTATAATCTTATAATGTCAATATTATAGCTCTTATTAAGACTGATAATTAAGTGTGAAGAGTTACAGATACAAGCATGGGAAAATCGTATAAATTAAGAAATACGAAATGGAGATCAAAAGGATAATCTTTTCCACATAATGCATATATTGAGCATGAGAATGAAACAAGTCATGTTTGCAAAGGTTATCCTAACAATTGGTTGACTAGGTTTTTATGTGTTAATCATCTGTTGGATTTTGAAGTTTGATCATCCTTCAAAACCAATTGTTTTATCCATACTTTGAGTTTATTCTATGGTTTGAAAAATATGAATTTTGACTAATTTCCTTTTCCTTTAGGAATGATGTTCTATTGAAGCACTATTTTTGTCTAGGATGTAATAATGATCAAATTTTTTCATGTATAGGAAAAATCCAATTGGCAAAGTGACTTTCAATGGCTAAATTTTTTTTAAAAATTTTCACGTCTCCACCTACGACAGGTTACTCTGAAATAGTTAGATTGAATCTCTTTGCCTATACATCTAAATAAAAAAAATATTAAGCTATCACTTTCATTTCTAGAAAACCAAATTTATCGTGTACTTTTACAAATTTGTACTCATATTTTTGATCAAAAATTACATTTTCTTTAATTATTAACGATATTTACTTCATTCAACAATTCCAATCCAATGTCTCATTGTAATTCATATATAAATAAGCCAATGAATACAGATACTTAAGTCAAAAAACAGTTAATAATTAATCTTATATTGATGCACCCATTATTATTATTTTTTGAGTTACAAAAAGTAATAAAGTTCTAGATCATTTTATACATTCACCGTATAATCCAACGATATCTTCAATGATATTGAAAGATCAGGACAAATCAGAATCAGAAAGTGGTGAAAATTTAGAAAAATATGATTTAATTTGGGAGGATAATTCATAATAAGGGGGTAATAACGGAGAGCGAGGTAGCAATCGCAATAATAAAATGGCCTGTTTCTGTTTTTGACGCGTCGGACATGGCTACGGATACACCCACATTTCTAGCCTTGTTGTGTGAATGCTGGGGAAAGGAGGGATGGCTTTCGACGCACTAGACGTGTCGGACACCAATGTATTGACGTCATTTTTTCCCTTTTATAAATTATTTAATAATTTTAAACTAACTAAATTTATATTATTATAATTTTCTAAAATTAATAACTTATGCAAATGAGGTCCGTTTGATACGTGGTTTTTTGCGTTGCGATCGTATCGAAGTGCTCTACATTAGGAGTTGGTTTGAACTGAATCCGAGTAATTAAACTTTTATAAGTTATTTATTTGAATTTAAAAATGTGTTTGTTTATTTTAATGAAATTCCGTAATTTATTTTGTGTTATTTGCAATCATTAAATGCATATTACACAATTATAAACAAATAATTAAATAACTACAAATCGATTAAATTAAAAATCACAACTTAAATGCTCCGCTTAAATACCCCACTCAACACCCCATTTGTAGCCATAAACGCATTCTCGTTCACCAATCTTTCCCGCTCAAATACTCCACTTAAATACTCTGCCATAGTCGTGACCCCTTACTTCAGATCCGGGAAGCTAAAAAATAACAGTCTTTTGGGTTTCCGGAACTTCATCTCAAAATCATCTTTAAATTAGCCCCAAGAGAAGTCGTTCTCTTGAACATCTTCAGTGATAGAACTCCAACAATCCATGGTTGCATCTGTCAAATGTCGTGACACTAACCTTAGCTTTATTACGTCATCTAGCTCCGTATCTCCAAATATTCTATCGCACAATTTGATCCAAGTTTGGAATTCTATAATAGTATCTATACCACTAAATCTCTTACCCATCAGCCTCTCATAATCGCGATAGAGCGAAGAAAAACTCATATGAGGCCTAACCTGCATGATCTCCTCTACGACATTCATTCACGGTTCCTCAATTGGAGCAACATTCCTCGGTGTTCAATTCCCGCCATTCATGATGGTACTACTCCGACCACCTCTAGCATTGGCAGCTGTAGTACTCATAGCTCATACTACTTAATCAAAGCAAAACTTCTTTTAGGACACAAAAGAATAGAGTTATTTCAAAGAAAGAATTCTAAGAAAAAGATAATCCTAAGGTATAATTGTAAAGTATAGTTTTCAAATTACATATACGCTCTCATATGTATAATACACTCGACTCGTCCTAGGGTGTCGCTTACCCCATCTTTAATGAGCCATACCCAACCATAGCCAAGGTGTTACCTCAACCTTGAGCTTTGATAATAAATGTAATGATCCGACTTTTGACCGTCGAATATCGATACTAAATACATCCACGGTATTTGTGTACCGAGCATCCAAGTGCCGGAAAGGCAGAAAGTTAGGGTAAAATAAAATATAAGAAGAATAGAACAGAGAAAGAAGAACATAACATCAGAATCTCACAACGAAACAATAATATATAATATCAAATGAACAGTGCTAAGAGTTTCTTTGAATATAGAAATATCAGAGTTACTAAAACCTAAGTACTCATCAACCTGGACAATTATGACTGTCAGTCCTCACATGTTGATATATTCAATACAAAAATGCAGCAGAAATAAGAATAATACAGAATGCAATCATCTATCTCTTCTTCATAAGCTTCCAAGCGTCCGTAGCTAAATCTGTAAACATACACAGGGCTGACAAGATCATTATAAGAAAATAACACCCGAATCAATTTGATAAACCAGCATAAAAAACTCAAGAAATATGAATGTGTAACGACCCGTAAATTTCAACTGTTTTAATAACGTTATTAATTGAAATTTTGCGAAATTTTAAACGATAAAATTTTGAAATAAAAATTTTATATTTGAAATGCGTCTAGTTAAACATAGCAACTGGTAAATTTTCATCCGAAATATGGAAGTTTATTTCACGCGTAAATTTACTTCAATTTAATCAGTTAAAAAGCGATGAAAATAAAATGTTTTCGGAACCTAAATATTTTTACATAGAAAAATTCTAAATCATCTTCTGAGCAAGACGTCATTTTTCGTTTTTCCAAATTCGGACTTCTTTAGCTCCGTCAGTCTTATTTTTCGTTGTTTTTGCTGCATTTTCCGCTGGTAGAAAATTTGAATTTTTATAATTAAATCGTACTACTAATATCTGTATACCGTTTTGATCGTCTCGTCGTTCTGATCTCCGCGGTATATTCGGTTGTCTGTTTCGGCGTCCGGGGGACGGCGAAATCTAAGAAATGATTTCCGTATCGGTTCCGTAATTGGACTTTTTAGCTTCCCATATTTTTCATATTCCACCGTTAAATTTGAACAGGCTTTTGTAATTTCCAAAATTATAGCTGTTCGCATTTATATCTTCAAAATTCCCATGCTTATCTTTTGCTTTTAGCTGGTTCCAACGTTTTATTCTCTGGACCAGTGCTCAATTCATTTGAGAAACAAGATTTATAATTAAAGGACAGCTTGTATTATCGTGACTCATTTTGCAAGCGTCTATTCTGCTTCTTCCTTCCCTTCGCCCCAATGCAGCACTTTCCCACCTCGACCTGCCGACCGATCACCACTTCTTCCCCGTGTGCCCACTGACCGCCACGCATAGCCAACACACCACTTCCTTTCCAGCTTCAATCTTTAGCCATGCCTGGCCGTCAACCCGACCCAGCCATCGCCTGCATCTCCGCCGTCCGTCATTAGGTCCGTCTCCCTCAAACCCTTCACGTTCACCCGCCTTCACGCGACCCAGATCTGACTTCCACTTGCATGCTGTTCTGTTTAATGAATACGCATGATATCATTCATTGTTTGCTGCATTGAAGACGCGTACCGCCTGTTCAATCTTTTCCCCTCCAGGTTTTCTTACCCACGTCCAAAAACAAATGCCGAGCCTAGCCCCCTCCTGCCCGCATCACCACTTGAACCCGCGAACATCATTCCCTGCCAAGCTACTCGGCCCACGCACTCTCATTTTTCCTCCATCAGCAACTAGAGTTTATGTATGGTATGTATTCAGGTCATATTCAAGCTAATATACATATAGTATATATCTAGTATTGGGGTTGCGTGAGTTAATATATATATTTAGTTTTCAAATATAAAGGTTTATAATAGTTTATACAAAGTGAGTTTATACACGTGAGTTTTGTTTGGCAGTATATATATATTCAAAATCTGGAAGCTGCTGTTATTCTTTGTCTTATACTTTATTGTATATAAAATTCGTATATAAATTTTGTATGTTTTATATCATATATGCAATTCGGTGACAGATTTATGAATATAGTATACAATGTTTTAACATTTTATGTATAGACCTTGATAACTATTGTTTACAGTATATTTACATATACAATCATAATTTACGCTATACATATATAAGCTTTTATATTGAATGTAGTTATGTTACTGCGTATATTAAAGTGTATATAAAAGTTATGATACTGAGTTTTAAATCTGTACGGGTATATATATTTGTGAATACTGATTTGTAAGTTATATGTATATAGTATAATAATATATATATTTAGCCTGTTGAGTGAATGATAGACGAGTTGTTTGTATATAAAAGTATAGTTGGGTTTGGGTTATATATATCTGTTGATATGTGTTAAAGTATGTATATTTTACAATATATATGTAGTATATCATATGTGCAGTATAAGGTTTGATATGTATTTGTTAATGTTAACGCTAAAAAGTGAACGCTAACACCCGGTGTGTGTAATAGAGTCGTGAAAGCACCACCCGTGTGACGGGAATAAGAAGTAAGCAGTAAAATAGCGAAAAGGCGGTAAAAGACAGCAGTTTATAGTGTTTCGGCTTGAGATCGAGCCTACGTCCACTTTGAATCTCTTTATTACTGAATCCGGTTACAAGACGATACAATACACTTATGAAAACAATACAATTTGATCACAAAGACAATCTCGACTACTAGCTCAAACTTCGATGATGAAACTCGATGAATCCGTGTTGGATGTAGGAAATTCCTCTCGAAGCTTGTTGTAGTGTCTCGAATGTTTGAAGATCTTCAATTGTTGAATGAGTTGAGAGTTCGGCAGAGTAACGATGCTTCAAGAAATGATCGGCCAAAAGTCCTTTACTTGTTGGAGTTTGGGGGGTATTTATAGAGAATTCTGGAAGGGAATTTCTGCCAAGTCCTGAGTCGTGGCCGACTTATGGTAAGTCGTGAGTCGTGGACGATTTAGGTTAAGTCATGAGTCGTGGCCGACTCGGCAGGTATCAATATAAGTAAAGCGGCAGCGGATCATGACTCGGTAGCTTTAGTTCGTGAACGACTTAAGCTAAGTCGTGAGTCGCAGCCTCACTGGTAAGCTTGCTTACTCCAGATAATATCACAAGTTCTAACTCGCTCACGAGTCAGGAGGCCATCATGCTCAACAAGAAGCAGTGCTTCGTTTGCTTAAGTCGCTCACGACTTATGCTAGGTCGTAAGTCGTAGACATTCTTAAGTCGTTGAGGCTATTAAGTCGTTAAGTTCTTAAACCGTTAAGTCGTAGATTTCCCTGAGTCGTTAACTCGCTGAGTCATTAAGTCATCTAGGTTTTGAGTCGTAGACGTCCTTAGGTCGTAAGTCGTCCACCTCCTTAAGTCGTAGACACCTTTAAGTCGACCAGTCCTTAACCCGTTAAGTCGTGGAACCCTTCCAAGCTGTTAGGTCGTTCAATCCCTAACTCGTTAAAGAGTCCAGTTCTTAACTCGTTAAGTCGCATAACTTTCTTGAGTCGTAGATCATCCAAGCCTTAACTCGTTAAGTCGCACAATCCCTTAACTCGTTAAGTCTTGAGTCGTGTACTTTTCCTGACTCGCACAGTTCCTTGACTCGCTAAGTCGCACACCCTGCTTGAATCGTGCCATTCTTGAGTCGTGGAGAATTAAGGGTTAACATTTGCCCCTCGAAGTACACGCCTAAGTCGTAGGTCGTGTGCTTCGACTCATCTTAACTCGTGTGGGCCGATTCAAATTTCGTTGCTCCGAGGTATAAAAAGCTTAAGTCGTTCCTCTTATCTTCTTCTTCTCATTAACATTTTTCCCAGTCGCGTCTGCCATTAATACTTTTCCAAGCTTTCTAAGGCGATTTCGATTCGATTCTTCTTCGATCATCCCTAGCATCATACTACGTAAGCATTTTCGCCTCTTTCCCAATCGCCGATTATCATCAATCCTCTGTCTCTGGTTTGCTCCCTTGAACCTTACAAATATCGTCACACTGGACATTGATGGACTTAGGGTAGTTCGATATGACTCGATTCGTGATTCGTAGTGGTTTAGTGGCGTGTCAGAACTAGGGTTGATGGTTGTGATGTTATCGGGTTAATGGGTTAAGCGTTGAATGGTTCACGAGTTAGGGATTAACGAGTTAGAAGGTAAACGGGTTAGGAATTGGATGGATAGATGGTTAATGAGTTAAGGATTAAACAAGTCAGGAGTTAGATGGATTGGTGATTTCGCGTGATCCAGCAATTCTGATGATTTAACTACGGATCGACTTATCACTTTCTGCGACTTAAGCTCTGAGTCGTAGCCGGGTTAGGACTTGGGAGTTTTTGTTGCTTTGAATTGGAGCCTCTTTTATCCTTCACAACTTACAACTTAGAGCACGGCTGACCTTAACCCGTAGGAAGCAATTTTTAAGTCGCAGCTGAGTTAGTACCTAAGTCGTTGCCGAGTCAATGCTTGAATCGTGGGCGACTTATCACTTGAGTCGTTCACGACTTATCACTTGCAATTTTCAGATTTTGCTTGAACTTTGAACTAGTGTTTGGACTTTAAATTGTTAAACTTTGCTGCATTCTTTCACAGTTCATTTTGACTTGCAGGCTTACAACCTGTTCAACACAACATTCACAGAAAATTGGGACTAATATACTGCCACTAACTGCCCACATCAAATGACAGATTAGTTGATAAAGAAAAAATCAAATTAAATGAACTGTATGAATGAAATGCTGTACAATAACCAATTCAAGTGAAGTATTAAAGCAAAATCGTAATAGTCAACTGAAACTGATTTGTTTGCATTAACACTGCACTTGAATATTAACAAGTTCTGAAATCTTGTAATCGACTGATTGTCAGCTAGTTTAATTCCAATTATGCTTGCTTTTAATTTTCATTAGCTTTGCACAACACTTCACACTTTTTAGGAAACGTGCACCTTCACATTTGAACATCCAGTTGATTGTGTAGAATGTCTTCTCAACAAGAAGAAGCAACAGCCCAAGCTGGAGAAATTATTCCTATCCCTGTTCCATTAGCTGATCCTCCAGAACGAACTTCAACTACACTAACGTATAAAGCTTTTCGTCAACTATGTACTCAGTTCGGCATTGCTGAAACGGATGCCATTTTGCTTGAGAGGAGTAACACTGCTGTTATACCACCTCATGGTTTCGTTGTCGTCAATCGCCACATGTGCATGAACGGGGCTATTCCTCCATTCAACGATTTCCTTCAACAACTACTTCTACGATTATCAATTTCTCCCTTTCAGTTACATCCCAACGGATATGCCATCCTGATGGGACTCTGTGTGTTATTTAGGAGAACGTTGGATTGTCTCCCAAGTTTTGATGAAATTTTTTATCTGTGTTCTTTTGCCAAAAATAAAGATCATCCTTCTATCACGATCGTGAGAAGTGCTAGAAACCGTAAGTTGATCATCGGTCTCCCTGACAGTGTTCACGGTTTTCTTAGCCAGTTTTTCCACATTCGTTGTCCCCCGGGTTTTTATACCATCTGGAGAGTGGGAAGTACGATCATTTATCTTTTTCCTTTCCTTATGTTTTCCGAACTCTTCGAAGTCCGAATTGTCAAGTGTTAACTTCTTTTCCTACTTTTTCAGCGCTCCCTCCTCCTTCTAGGGACCCTAGTCACAAAACAACCTTCGAGAGGCTTATGGCCGTGCCAGTCGAAGAGAGGAATGTTCAATTTCTACTGAAAGATGAGTTTTTCCATCAATTTGGACTCTTACATCCTTCACGCTCTATTCAGCCGCATGAAGTCCCCGATTCTCCAGCTAAGTCATCAGATGCCCCAGTTCCTGCTACAGAACCTTTACTGAAAGAAACCACCGCTGAGGCTTCACTAGTAAAGTGTTCTACTTCTACTGACGTTGTGGGACTGTCTAGCAAGCTAGCACTTGCTCCGATTATTGAAGAAGAAGAAACTTCTCAACATCTTGAGAAAGTTGATGATAAAGGAGCCGAGAAAGAAAGCCCTGCAAAACACGATGGTGACGATACCTTTGAGGGGTTGAGTGATCTGATGATTACTTCACAGGAGCTTTTCAAAGATGATATAACTAAAGCTACATCTCTTGCAACCGAAGCGACATCTACTTTGTAGCAAACTTTGTCGGCTCAAAAATCAACTCCCGCTTCTCAATCTGTTATCACTCCCCAACCAAAAAGTGGTTTGTAGTTTGACGCGCGTAGTTCGCACATCACACACACTTAGGATGCTTAACACTTTTATGCACTTAGACTTTTCTACTAGGAGATTCCTAAGACTTGTCTTTTCTTCAATTTCAGGTTCTACAATGGGGCGAACAGGCTCGTATTATGACAACTTTAGGCGCTACGGAGGGCGCGATTCTTACGATTATGGACGCTATCTTCCCACTCGCAAAGAATCTGACGAAGAGCGTGCAGTTAGAAAAACTCAAGAGAGGCAAGCTTATGAGGAGCAGTAGAGAAGAAGGGACGATGACTTCCATAAAAGGAAATATCATGATGATAAAGGAAAAAGCCATGCTGCTGAAAACCCGAGTAAACGGGTTAGACTTGATGAAACGGACGTGTCTGCAATTTCTGGAAAAACTGACGCTCCTATCTCTTCTAATATCCCGTCTGGCTCTCCTCCTTTAAAGAAATCTGATATCCAAGCGATTATCAACAGACCCCAATATCAGGTTAAAGATGGCCCTCCAACGCTTCAAAGCCGATTTCCGAATTGGTGCTTAAAAGGAGTGCGCTTTGATTTAGATCTGATTCCGATCGATAAATCGGATATGCTGTGTAGCCTCGATGCCGTCAAACTTAATATTGAAAGGGTGTCCGGATGGAAAAAGCTTGTCGATGAGCTACAAAGAGTCAACCGTGCAAATCTTGAGGCTATGCTAACCATGGAGAATGATAAATCCGAGTGGGATAAAGTTTGCAAACAGCACAACGCCGAAATGAAGAGCATCTCCGATGGTTATGAGAAGCTTGAGGCTGAAGTTGAAAGACTCAAGAACAAACTTGCTACTTCTTCCACTTCTTTTTCACAAAAGGAAGAGATGCTTCAACAGCAGGTTCGAAATGCTCATGCTACTCAGTGGGATGCTGAAGTGAAACTAGAAGCAGAGCAGCACGTTACCAGGAAATATCGTAATGACGCAGCTCAATTTTGGGAGAAAGTCAGCTCCCAAGACTTAGAGATTACAAGACTGCAGTCTCAATTATTGAAGGTTGAAAGAGAGCGTGATGAAGCTCTCGCTGGTAAGGCTGCGGCTGAAGAATCCCATAAGGCAACTAGAGCCACTATTGATACGACTTTGTTCGACTTTTATGTCCATTGCGTCTTGGGGCGTGGTAGTCTTTCATTTTTGGGACCGGAGTATGAAGTCACATTAGCTGAAGTGTGGGAGGCGATTATTGATATGCTCGGTGGTGCCGGCTATGACGAGACGGCACTTGAGGCAATTTAACTTGATGATGATACCTGCGCCGCTCTTGCTAGGGGAAAAGAGCAGCTTGCTGAAGCTAGAGCTGGAGCAGTGGCAGAAGAACACTTAGAAAAGAAAATATCTTTATCTGCCCCTGTCCATACTTCAATTCCGACCGATGCTGATATCATTGGTTCCAGCTCTCACTCTCCTCTTCCTGCAAAAGACATTGAGGCTAAGCCCGTCACCACCGAGTCTCCTCCTACCCAAATCGAAGAGAAGAGCCAAGAAGACACTGAGGCTGATAAATTTGAAATTGATTTGTCAAAACCGACTTCTCCAGGTAACTTCAAGTCAGACCTGGCTCAAGTGGATTATTCATTTGATTCAATTGATTTGGATGAATTCTTTGCTTATTACTTAAGTCCTGGTGATCCAAAATTTTCTCTTTTCTCGGAGAATACTGATTTTGACTTCTTCTCTTCTGTAGCGGAAGCTACTGGCGCTGCGCACACTTCCCCTCTTCCAGCTTTACCTCCTCCAACTCTTCAAGTTACTCCGGCTTCTCAACCAGGGTCGCAGGAGGAAAAGATAGAAGCTCTCCAAGGCTTGGAGGATCCACCCGCTTCTCAAGAGCAGAAAGCGGAAGGGACGGAGGACAGCGAGAAGACTCCGGAGCAGTCATTAGATGACGATACAAAACTTTCCAAGCTGCTGACTCCGGGAAGTGAATCTTCTTCAAAGAGAAGAGGAAAGCGTGCACTAAAAAAGAAAAAGAGAAGTGCTTCAGCTGGGGAAGACAAAATAGAAGAAGACCCCACCACTCCTCCTTCTCCACCCTGCCCACGCCGGATTCCGAAATTAACTATCAGGCAAGGCAAAGGCTCCAAAGGTAGCGGGAAGAAGGAATGACAAGCTGGATTTTCTACTTCTTATTTTGCTTTTTGCATGCATCGACCGGAGATTGTGCGGGTACCGGTCCCCGCTTCTTTTTGTGATCTGCACAATGTAAAAAGTTTTCATAGTATTGAATAAAATAGCTACTTTACTTGTAGAAATTTTTGTGTATGTGAGAATACATTTATTTTCCATTGTAATGTAGAATAAATGATTCTTTATTTACTTTAATTGATATTGCAGTAAGCTCGTGGTATGATGGTTGAGTGTTGTTTCTATTAATATAGTTATATGCCCCCGTATCACGGCTCACTGCGATATTCTATAGAAACTTGTATTCTTATTTTAGAGAATAATTCTTTCGATTTGAGGAAATACTATTCTGCTTTTAATAGAATACGTTTCGTATTGGAGAAATTTTTACTTTCTCTTTCTTTCTGAAGAACACTTCAACTTTCGGGGATGATCACTTTCATTTGTTAAAAAGTGTATTTTCCTATGCAGTGAAGTGAACTTTCTGAAGAATTTTTTGATTTGATTAGTGCTTTCGAAGAAGGCTTTGTTTTTGTGCCTCTGAAGAGGGCTTATGTCTGGTACTTCAAGCATGGTGAAGTGTGCCTCCGAAGAGGTTTTTTGGTCTCCGAAGAGAAGCGATTTTGGTCTCCGAAGAGAAGCGATTTTGGTCTCCGAAGAGAAGCGATTTGGCATTTCAGCTCTGGTGAAGTGGGCCTCCGAAGAGGAGCATTTTGCACTTCTACACTGGTGAAATGTGCCTCCGAAGAGGGCTTTTTAGCATTTCAGCTCTGGTGAAGTGGGCCTCCGAAGAGGATCATTTTGCACTTCTACACTGGTGAAATGTGCCTCCGAAGAGGGCTTTTTAGCATTTCAGCTCTGGTGAAGTGGGCCTCCGAAGAGGAGCATTTTGCACTTCTACACTGGTGAAATGTGCCTCCGAAGAGGGCTTTTGCCTCCGAAGAGGTCTTGTGATTGCCTAGAAGTTACTTTCTCATGGTTGAATGGATCCACGGGGAGGACGCAAGTTGCTTGATTGGATGTTCGTTTGCAAAAACGATCGCAATTAACTAACAAGGGCCCTGTTCCTTCAGCTTGGGAAGGTGCCCCTCCGGTGGTTCCACCAATCTTTTTTGATTGAGGAAAGCACTTTCATTTTTTGGCGTGCCTCGTTAGAAGGATTTATCGGCTTCCGGAGAGGAGCCTTGGTGGATTGGTGTGCCAGGAGGGTTGCGTCTCAGAGGCGATTGGATCCACGAGACGGACGCAAGCTGTCTGAACGGATGCATCACGGCCAGTTAGCAAGGGTCCTGTTCCTTCTGCTTGGGAAGGTGTCCCTTTTGTGGATCTACCGGCCTTCTTATTGAGAGGCATACCTCCTTTTGGCTGCTTCTATGTTTGCCGGCCCATGTTTCCTCATCATCTGCCAATTTGCGATCCTTTATTATTGTTTCCAAGCGCGTCTTCCTTTCTTTTGCAAGTAAATTGCTTTATCCGAAGAAGTAGACTTCACGGTTAAGTGACTCCATAGGGTAAACGCAAGTTACTTGGTTGGATGTCTTTTTATGTTGACGACCGCAACCAGTTAACGAGTGTTAGACACAGTGGCGTCGCCAACTTTTATGTGAAGTTCCTCTTGTATGGGATTTGAGTCTGGAATTTTTTTATTGCTTGGTATTTGCTTAATAAGTGATTTGTAGGGCTCGCTTGGCTTTGCGATGGGTGAGCTTCGCTTTAATGACCTGCAATATTAGATCGACATTTTAGCAATACATTTAGAGTATTTACACATCGAAATATAACAGGCATTTTGTAACAGAAAACACAGAATTCATAGTTTTTCATTATTCAATCATACTGATTTCTCAGTGGTTTACAATGCAAAAGTTACACATCCATTATCATTTTACAAATTTAAGCAATGTTGTTAAGTAAAAAATGGATGCTAGTGATTGTTGTTTTAGAATCTCCGGGCTGACTTTCCATTTGCACTAGATTCATAGCTTCGGATTTATATGCCAGAGAAAGTGAAAGATGCCCCAGTCGCAGTTTTGTGGACAATTGGCAGTCATCCCAACTTCTGCCTGCTGGGTGTGGACCTCCTGTGACAACATTAATGACAAGCTTTTCTGAATCTTGCACTGTAGTGTTGTTGCGAGAATCGGATTGATGGGTAGGATGTTGTTGACCCCGAGTGGATGAGGTTGGATCGACTCCGCTTCTCTTAACGTATTGTTGGAGTTTACCCTGCTTCAGCAATTCTTCAATCACATTTTTTAACTGGCGACATTGGTCAGTGTCATGGCCAGGTTGATTGTGAAATTGGCAGAATTTTCCATTACGCACAGCACCTCTCTTCATCTCAGGTGGCTTAGGATACCTGACAACATCCTTTGTTGCGAAAAAGATATTTCTTGGTGTATCAGTTAAAGGAGTCTAATCTGAAAGTTCGAAGCGGCGGAATTTCTTCTCATTCCCCTGATTCTTTCCTCCGTCGTTTTCCCTTTTCTGATTCTCAGAATTTCTTCTGTTAGAAGCAAGATCATTATTGTTGTCCTTAGCAACTAATACTTTTGCTGAGGCGGAAAGGTTTTCCAGGCGCATGAATTCATCAGCCTTTTTATAAAACTTCTCAAGGGAATTTGGTTCCTTCATTTTTAGCCATTTTCCAAATTCACTCGATTTATTGATGGCTCGCACTAAGTAGGTCAGGATCATACGCGGTTCTACATTATCCACTTCGGCTACAGCTATATTGAAACGGCTTAAGAAAGATTTGATTGATTCTCCGGGAGCTTGTTCAAGACTAGACAGTGACATTATATCCTTAGCTTTTGAAGCATACAATCTGAACTGTTCTTTAAACTTTTGCGTCAAGTCGGAGAATTGATCTATTGACCGAATTGGAAGCTTTGTGAACCAAAGTAAGGCCACACCTTCCAAGTACACTGGAAAGTATCGACACTTAATCTCGTCTGACGCTCTTGCACCGGCCATATGCCAATCGTACTTGTATAGGAAATGATTAGGGTCACTCATTCCCCTATAGGCTTGGATAGTAGGAGGTGCAAATTTCCTTGGAAATTCCGCTTTCAGGATCCTTTTAGTAAACAGAGTTCTGCTTGGTGCAAATCCCCAGTCACTCTCATTCTCTTCCCTCTGCATGCTCTCTTTCATGATGCGACCAACCATTTCGGACAGGTACTCTTTATTGTTCAAAGACATCTCCGGGCAAGCATCAGTCCTTCTCTCGGAAGCTTGCCTGGGCACATGTTCACGATAAGTTGGCTGCGGCATAGAACCCTCAGCTTGGAAAGGTGGCATTTCAGGAAAGGTTGTTTGATGGTTTTCTGGTTGACGATTTGCCCCGAGCAGAGCAGTTAATCTATCCATCATCAAAGTGTTTTGAGCTTCAATTTGTTGGTATAATCCAGAAACTGCGTCATCCAATTCAGCCCTGGTGACTCCAACGGTAGGAGTTGCTTGGTCTGCTGTTGGGGAAGCGGAAGTCCCTTCATGAGCATTTCTGGATCTGATAGGTCTACCTCTTCTTCCAAGAGCCATTATTTCAGATCAACTTCTGGTTTTTAAGAGAGGTTCTTTTTATGAGTCTTTGCGAAGCAACGGTGAAAATCTTCCTGAGTTCAACTCTCAATGAAAGCACCAAAATATTAACGCTAAAAAGTGAACGCTAACACCCGGTGTGTGTAATAGAGTCGTGAAAGTACCACCCGTGTGACGGGAATAAGAAGTAAGCAGTAAAATAGCGAAAAGGTGGTAAAAGACAGCAGTTTATAGTGGTTCGGCTTGAGATCGAGCCTACGTCCACTTTGAATCTCTTTATTACTGAATCCGGTTACAAGACGATACAATACACTTATGAAAACAATACAATTTGATCACAAAGACAATCTCGACTACTAGCTCAAACTTCGATGATGAAACTCGATGAATCCGTGTTGGATGTAGGAAATTCCTCTCGAAGCTTGTTGTAGTGTTTCGAATGTTTGAAGATCTTCAATTGTTGAATGAGTTGAGAGTTCGGCAGAGTAACGATGCTTCAAGAAATGATCCGCCAAAAGTCCTCCACTTGTTGGAGTTTGGGGGGTATTTATAGAGAATTCTGGAAGGGAATTTCTGCCAAGTCCTGAGTCGTGGCCGACTTATGGTAAGTCGTGAGTCGTGGACGATTTAGGTTAAGTCGTGAGTCGTGGCCGACCGGCAGGTATCAATATAAGTAAAGCGGCAGCGGATCATGACTCGGTAGCTTTAGTTCGTGAACGACTTAAGCTAAGTCGTGAGTCGCAGCCTCACTGGTAAGCTTGCTTACTCCAGATAATATCACAAGTTCTAACTCGCTCACGAGTCAGGAGGCCATCATGCTCAACAAGAAGCAGTGCTTCGTTTACTTAAGTCGCTCACGACTTATGCTAGGTCGTAAGTCGCAGACATTCTTAAGTCGTTGAGGCTATTAAGTCATTAAGTTCTTAAACCGTTAAGTCGTAGATTGCCCTGAGTCGTTAACTCGCTGAGTCATTAAGTCATCTAGGTTTTGAGTCGTAGACGTCCTTAGGTCGTAAGTCATCCACCTCCTTAAGTCGTAGACACCTTTAAGTCGACCAGTCCTTAACCCGTTAAGTCGTGGAACCCTTCCAAGTTGTTAGGTCGTTCAATCCCTAACTCGTTAAAGAGTCCAGTTCTTAACTCGTTAAGTCGCATAACTTTCTTGAGTCGTAGATCATCCAAGCCTTAACTCGTTAAGTCGCACAATCCCTTAACTCGTTAAGTCTTGAGTCGTGTACTTTTCCTGACTCGCACAGTTCCTTGACTCGCTAAGTCGCACACCCTGCTTGAATCGTGCCATTCTTGAGTCGTGGAGAATTAAGGGTTAACAGTTAATATATGATCTATCGAGTCTGTTAGTATATATATAAGCTATATTTTCCCCTTCACAGTTTGTATCCGAGTTCTTTTATATGATATATGTTAAGTTGTATATAGGTTAGTATGGTTTTGTATATATATGATAAGTTACTTGTAAGGGTTGCTTCTAGTATAAATATATAAGTTTATATATATGTGGCTTAAGAGTATTTATATATAGTATGTCTAAAATTTTGAAATTTTATAGTAAAGTATATATGTTAGAACGTGCATTTTTCTTTAAATGAAATAATATTTATAATATAATATTTTATAAGAAGTATTATATATATATATATATATATATTTTGTGCTTTTTCAGTAGTGTGTTATTTACAGTAGTATATAATGCGTCTGGATTTATATATATATATATATATATATTCTTAAATACTATATGTTAATGATGCAACATGATGTTCCTGTATATTTTCTAGTGATTCTACACAAGTAGGTTCTTATCAAATCTGTTTTACAGTAGGTGATTCCATAAAGATTATGGCCACAGTGTTTATATGTTAAAGACATGAATATTATAATTGCTACTATGTTTTATGTATGAGAATTTATATACTGGTAGTTATAGGTTACTGTAAATTATACTAGTCTATAGTGTTTTATTATAGTAAAGAGTATACATATGTTAGTGTATATGACATCTTGTACATGATACTTAGGATATTTCGCTGCTAAGATAGGTTTAAAAATTTAATATATGTTTTGAAATTATTTTAGAAAAAAAATTATAATATATATATATATATGTGTATATATAATAATAATGTGCATATTTTCAGTTGTATCAAAACTAATTCGTTTGTTCATCGATTTCCTATTATCAGCTTCGTTCGTTAAATTTGTACCAATCTAGCTTTGTTTTGGATTCGTGCCTGGATTTCGTAACTCAACTTCATTGTCTATCTATCTAGCCTCGAAAGGTGAGCAATCACTCACGATTCACGTTCTTTTATTTATTAAATTTGATTTCAATTGAAATGACAATTGAAATATGCTGCTGTAGTAAATTACACTGTTATATATGCTATTACCTGTATCAGTTCACCTGTGACATCTGACACCATTATCTGTTAATTATTTATACAATGATAATCCAGTTTAGTTGATAAATAATTGATTGTGGATGTTTATATTGGACGTTAATTTGTTAATGTTAAGTGATTAATAGTATGCAGAATTGAAATTGATATAGGATAGTTAACAATTTTAAAACTGATTTATATGATAAATTTGATTAGTTGAATATGACCCCTTTTAATTGTTAAATTAATTGACATGTAAAATAGTGATAATTACACTTTGAACCATCGACGTATACTGGATTAATTGTTGTAGGGTAAAATTGAAATTTAATGACTAGTGAAGAACCGTATAAATAATTAGTGGAATAATCTTTAATCTGCATGAAATGATAGTGTAGATTCTAAAAATAATTATATTAATTCGCACAAACAACAATGTGAATTAATACGATTATTTCGGGATTATTTGAATTGATTATTGGATTGATATTGGTTGTTGTTATTGCTTGTTTATTTATTTTGACACCATCCCAGTTATCACACTGCAAGTTCCCTTTGCTAAGCTTTGATTTTTGAATTGAATTGGAATCGGGTTGAAATGATAAATACTCAAATTGAACTTTGACCTTGAATAGAGAATTAAATAAAACCCGATTGGTCAATAATTTGATTTAAAAATAAAATGAAGATTTTATTTGAATAAATAATATGTTTTTGAAACGAAGTTGGAAATTGAATTTTAATGAAATTTAAAGGTGAATATTTAATAATCTGAAATGAAATATTAATAAAGAAATTGATGAAAGAATGTTGTTTAATTTAAGAAATGATTGAATTAAGCTTTGAAATTATTTAATAATTTAATGAGATTGAATTATTTAATAATTAAATTAAATTGAATCTTTTGATAATTAAAATTGAACTTTTAATTAGTGAAATTTAGTTCTTATTTAATTGAGTTTTGAAATTGTAACTAAGTAAATTAATAAGTGAAATTGAATTTTCTTTAACAAGAAATAAAATGTGGTTTATTGAAATTAATGTAAGACTTGAAAATTTAAAGAATTTGATTTGATGAATTTAATTTAATTCAATTTGTAAGTTTTGATATAATGAAGTTGAATTTGAATTTAACGAATTGGAAATTTAATAGAAATTGTTTTGAATGGCGAATTTACTTAATGAATATTGAATAAAATCGATCAATGAACTTAAATTGATTTGAATGTTAAATTAAATTAATTTAAATGATTTCGGAATGAAACTGATATACGAACTTGAATCAATATTTGAATTGAAATTGGATTATAAGATTTTGAAATGGTAATTTGGAAGTTTTGAAACGTAAATTTTGGAAATTGTTTTAGTAAGAGAAATGAAATGTTGGTTTACAAATTCTAATTGAAATTGTAATTGATTTGGTTTTCGAAATATATAAACGACCAATCGGTGTAATAATTACGAAAGTTATTAAAGAGACCGGAATCGGTTAGGGACATACTCACTGTCTAAACCGAAAACCACTTTAATAACTATACGCGGAGTGTGATCCAGAATGAAGTGGTTGGAATGATGTACGTAATGACTGAAGAAAGAGAACGATAATGGATAGCCTTGACACTTGTGTCAAATTGGAAATGACTAAAACAGGAGCCGTGCCGGGCCAATGGAGGTCAGCTACCTCAAGCGAACACACTTCTTCGAAAATTACTCATTACTTGTTGTCGATTGGTGCACCCTTGATTTTGGGAGTGTTGTTTCACGGTGTTGCGGTCGCTGCGGCGATGCGTTCTCACCAGTCCGGATCAGGCGAACGGTAGTTTCACTACCTTGGGTATTGCCTCATGTGCCTTGTCATACTTGTATCCCTTTATACGCGACCACTACGAATTTGTTTTGTGTTATACCTATGGAGTACTCCCTGATAGCCCACTAGTTTACGGTGGAGTTTACAGTGCTGTATAGACTATAACACTTATATAAAATGTGTTAAGGGGGATAATGGTAACGCCTTAACACTATTTTGATACCTTATATTACTGATAGACATTATCTACTTAGCGTACACTACTACATAGTAGATAGTTTAACGGATCCTTAAAGGATGGTTATTCCAAATATCCTTTGAGTTACTTGTATTTCAATTGCTATTTCACTTGAGTTGGATTTATAAATATAAGAATGTTAATCCTGACTCGAGTGTTTTGTGTTTTGCTTTACGCTCGGGTCAGACTGAGTGTACCAGTATTCGAGACTCACCTTTGGAGTTGGAGCTTTGCTGAAGATCCAGCCATCTATTCTGCTTTCAGTATTCGATGATTCCAGTGATGTATTCTGATTTGTATCTGATGTATCGTGTTACTCTTCCGTTGTATATGGTTTAACTCTGATGTAACTTATATATTTATATAGTAGCTTCATGAACTACTATCTCTTTTATTTCCACTGCATTTATTACTCTGTGTCTGTGATCTATGATTATTTATTGTATATGTTCAGTTTTGCCAAAATTTAAATTAACAACGCGGTATTTTGAGCAATTCAATTCCGGCATGAGTGTCTACCTATACACTTATAATGGATGTGAATGGTTCAAAATATCAGGTCGTTACATAATGACATATAATAGTAACCATTCAGACTGTACGAATTCCTATAGTGGTTTTCCCCTCAAAGAATCCAACCCTTCATTTGTTTTAACATGTAGTGATATGATAGATAATGTCTAGAGTGTAGTACATAAATCATATCAAATAGCTGCTATGTGAACGTCGCAACAATAATAGACATACAATCAATACCGTTAAGGCGCGTTTGCATAGGTGTAAGGATTTCCATGGAGCTCTCCTCGGATCTAGCTGAATCCGAACTCCATGACTAGGATCAAAACTTCCTTCCGAGCATCGTATATCTCTAGATGAGGTATACTTTAAGGTAAACATAACTGGCCCAATGATGACCTGCGTGACACCAAGTATCAATAACTTCACGTGCAATATATTGATAAGCACACTTTAGATCTGGAGTTGATATATCAACATTGGTAAGTTAAACCCAAGATCATGCACCCTACTCTGGTTTTAGTCATTTCTAATGTCAAGGCTATGTTCGGCACCTTTTACACGATTTTTCATCACTCGATCAACACATGAATCCCCAACTGGATTCCTCTATCTCGAACAGATCATGAATCACCACATGGATTCGAGCATCTTAAACAGATCTCGAACCTCTACATAGGTTCCCCATATAAGTCCTCCGACAAATGCTAATGCTGACTTTTTCCTTGGACTTAACATTAGGATAGACAGTTCAACTCCATAACATTTCACTTCACAACCGCTTTCAGAACATAGATTACGTTTACGATTTTGAAGTGATTACGGGTTTTGAGTTATTTCATATAAGTACACTCTTCTCGCTTAACGGACTCTCCAAAACCAGTCGTTGAATTCCAATTAACTCAATTCCAGTTCTCTCGAAAATAAGTGAAAGCTAGAGACGTTTCGTACCAATACTCCTACCCGGGGATTCTTATTAGTATGAAATCGTGCCTTTTGATAACTTCTTAAGTCAATATTTAGTCAAGTTCAATAATCGACTAATCGATTATTTAGTCAAAACAATTGCTTTGACAAATCACAATTCGTACGCTTAACTCATTTCTGACATTCCAACTCAACTATTCCTCGCCCAAGAGTGACGCCGAGCAAATTTGAGAAATTGTTGCATCAAGCATTACCTAGACACTTCATTCTTAAATCTCACAAATAGATATGTCTACCTCAATGGTTTTTAGTGTTAAGTATAATATTAATGATTTCCATAAACAATAAGAAATCAACATGATTAACACGTTTCCGACATTTTCCAACTGTAATGACCCTCCTTTTGACCATCGAAAGTCGACACCGAACACTACCACTATGTTCCAATGTCACGCTTCAAATCGACAAAAGGGCAGATTGTTAGGTTAAACAAAAAGAAAAGAATAGAGAAAAACAAAATCTCACAACGAAATCGACAACATATAATATAACAAGGACAGTAAACTGTCACTCCAAATATATATAGTATATCAGAGTTAAAAACAATGCCTTATCAGCTGGACAGTTATAAAATCCCGACCTTACAAATGCTGATAGGGATACTATATAATACAGCGGAAAATAAAATACTATGATAGGTGGATCTTCAGCTGCTCACCACGATATCCAAAACTTCAAGACAACATGGGAAAATACTCGGTCTAACTCAAGCATAATATAAAATAACACCCGGATCAGTCTGGGAATGCCAGTATGAGATAACACAAGTAAAATTCCGTGAGACCACGCCGCTAACGCGTAATGGGTTTTTATCTCACAAGAATAAGATCCATACAGGCAAGAGCAGAAATATATATTAGAAAACAGATCCAAATAAAAATGAGCATAAATAATATTAACTCAAACTTGATAGAATGGAAATAAACCGAATAAAATCCAAATTGGACGGAAAAGATAGAACAAGGATAACAGTCCAACTTAATAGAATGAACTAAATAAAGTAACCATCCAAACTTGATAGAATGGATATAACAAGCTAACAGTCCAACTTTGATAGAATGGACTAAAACAATATTTAAATGTCATGATGAGGAGTCGGCTCTACTCGTGGCAATTTTAAAGCTAAAACAGATTTAGAGATACGAATCAAATAAGGAAATGAAATTTTTCCAACAAATAACAAGGAAGATGCATCCCCTTGAAGTATATCTTTAGTAATATATTCCTGAGCTCGGCCACATGTTGTGTGATACTTCTTGGAAATGTACCAACCAGACCCCGCCAGACCTTACTGAGAATCCGAATATTTCACATCTAAACACAAACCATTTTTCACGTGACGGTACACAAAAATCTAGATGAGATGTGAAATACCTTTTTGATGGGAGCAACCCCACATAGCTGGACGTCCTTTCGCGCTTTTGGTTTAGTCATTTTGAGCAAAGGATAATTAACAGTCAATGGAGCAATAAATCATCTTAGAATGACGATAATAAAATAGCTGAGATACCAACTATCGATGATATAAAATGAACATATATAGAAATTAAGTCTTGTATACTTATCGCCGCTTATTAATTCAAACTTGTATTTTTTCTTGGTTAACAGTAATACCAGACAAGTTAAGGTAGTGTTACCTCAAAGTCGTATCCAAAGATTACTCTTAACTTTTGGAATAGCGACAAGTTTACTTCTTCGATGTTTGGTGCTAATTATACAAGTAAATCGTTCCATATAAGTGATTCGTTTTACCGAAATAATCCATCTTCTTAAATGAATCAAACTTTTACTTTTAAAAACGAACTGAACTTGTGCTTGATTTCCATATTTGCATCTTGATAAAACATTTTTGGAATTAGTTCCTGATTGTTAAAATGTTAAGAGAATAATTTTCTCCAAGTGCTCGACCTCGAAGTCTTAAACCAACATCAGACCGAACACCCAGAAGTTTATCCAACTTAACATCCCAAAAATCGAGTTTCAATTCCTTTTTATAACTTTAAAACAATATTAATTATCCCGAAAGATAATTAATCACATTTAAAATTTCTTTTAAATAAACAAATCCATTAGTTATAATAAAATAGATAATTATTTCCAGACACCTTTATAACAATGGTAAATCAACTTTAAAAATATTTATTAAATCAGTTTGTTAACTTAAATCAGTTTATTAAAGCAATTTTATTTTATTAGTTAATTTACTTTAATCATTTTTATTAAATCAATTAATTGACTTTAAATATCATTAATTAAAAAGATTTATTAAATTCAAATAATCATTAATTTAATGAATAATTAAACTCAAACATCATTAATCAAAATGATAAGTAATTTTGAATTCCATTAAGTAAAACAATTAATTAAATTTAAATAATCATAATTTAAACGGATTAATTAAATTTAAATCCTCATTAGTTACAACGATTAATTAAAACATCATCTGTTAAAAGGACTCATTTAACTATAAAACATCATAAATTAAAATGATTTAACTAAATTCAAAATATTATTAGTTAAAAAAATAATTATATTTAAAATAACATTAACTAAATGATTAGATAAAATTCAAATATCATTATTTAAATGATTAATTATTTTTTAAATATCATTGATTAAAATGATTGTTAATTTCAATTATCATAAATTGAAATAATTAATTTAATTACATCATCATTAATTCAAATAATTAATTAAGTTAAATAAATAAATTAAACTCCATTATCATTAATTAAAAGAATTAATTAAACGCAAATAATCATTAGTTAAAGAATTAATTAAACTCCATTATCATTAATTAAAATGATTAATTAAATTTAAAGATAAACCAATTTTAAAGGACAATAAACCACACATGTCCAACTCAAATTGAACGAAAAGACGAAACATGAAGGGTGAAAAGAAAAATAAGACAGAACAGAATCTCACACGAATGAAATAATATATAATATTGAATAAGTGGAAAATAGGCACAAGGACAAATTTTCATAAAATTTTTGGCTGAAGGACAACAAGTTTTATTTTTAGGCTGAAGGACAAACTTTGGAAGATAATTAGGCTGAAGGACAATGCTAATACAACTAGCATTTTGTACAATGTAAAACTGGATATAATGCTAGTTATAATTAGCATTTTGTACAATGTTTGCACTGTACAAAATGCTAACTATATTTAGCATTTTCCTTCAGCCTAATTTTCTTTCAAAGTTTGTCCTTCAGCCCAAAAATGAAACTTTGTGTCCTTCAACCTAAATTTTTTTCAAAGTTTGTCCTTTTGCCTAATTCCCTCATTGAATAATATCTTTACAGCAGAAAACTTTTAAAATACATATATCAGAGTCTACCTAGATTCAGCTTGGACAGTTAAAAACATCCGTCCTTACAAATGTTGATAAACATCAAAAACAGCAACGGATAATAGAATACGTCCATACTTAGATGAATATCTCCAGCTCCTCTAGAAACTCCAATCGACTTCAACTAAACTTGAAACAACTCGGATCTGAGATGAGTATTGAAAATACCTGGATCAGGCTGGATAAACCAGCATGAGAAAAACTCAAATAATAAATGACAGTGTCATATATCAACATTGATATTAAAATCATTTTCAAAAGAAAGTGTATCTCATAAGACCACGCACACACATAAACACGGATGAGTTTTACCCTTATGATAACTAAAACACTTTTATATATCAAAACATTTGATATTTATTTTAATGACATTCTTTAAAAACATTTACAAATAAACTTATTAACCTTAACCGAAATTGTTACATTGATTAAATTTCAGCATATTAGCCACAAAGTGGGTTCTACAATTAAAACTCGTAAAGGCTTCTTATTGAAGAATGGATTTCCATACAAATGACCAGGTGAAGGGACTACCTTCTGATGGGTACACCTCTAGATGGATGTCCCGAGGACCAACACAAATGATCCTCTACCAACATAAAACCGGCCTACCACTATAACTAGATAGTACCGATTATGTCATCCCCCGGTCGTTACCGACCTTTATCTGAGCGCTCGATTTCCATACACCACATTAATTTACATCTCAAACGTTATAGCGGTAGAAATATATCTAGAAGGGGATGATCATACTCTAATGGGAATGACCCACTTAGCCTTGCTACATCTACCATGTTTCGGTCATTTCCAATTGATGAGGCTTGAGGCGACGATTACCTTTTCACATAGCACAAATTCCTTCCACTTTGAATTGCCACATTGTTATTCCACATTCACATGATTGGTTTCTACAAATATATACCTTCCTGAGCTTGTATGTCTCGGGAAAGGGTGTTAAGCTAAGAGAAGGTGTCTTCTCTGCTACCAATAGATATACATTATAGAAAGATCACTCAATGTAATTTAAAATGCAAGGTCAGACATTGTTCCATACAAGTTCGTTCTGGGATTGAACGAAACTGAAGGTACTTTCCTCGGCCATTACTAGGCAGGAAGTCCTTGTTTTTCAGAGGTTTTTCATAAGAAAGAAACCACTGCTACAATAAGTAAATCGGGAGTTTATCCTCAATTAATCAATAAGTAGCCCTTCGTTATTATTCGTCTCAATATCTCCGTCTTCAAACAGCTCCATTCTTCGAACACGTAAATTGGTTCGAAGGGGTTTTCGGATAGGAATAACTCAAATCCGACCTCGGTTCTTTCGAAATCCAATTATCAATAAAAAAAAGAATATGAGTATACAGGATAAACATTTCCTATTTTCTTACTTATTATCGATCTAGAATTTCTTGACTTTTAAATAGATCAAAAACAATGTTAATTAACACATCGTTTACTGTAAACCCTAAATCAATCTTAGAAAACATTATTGAGTAAATAGGATCACCTTTTAAATTCCACGAATAGAATGAGTTCCCTCTTCGGAATTTAATACCAAGTATAAGAAGATTATCTCAATGCAATCCAAGTTATAGTTTATTCATTTTAGATATTGCTTAAATTTTGAATAATACTAATCTTCTTTTATTTTGAAAAAACTTAATATAATCTTTTTAGAGCATCCAGGCTTTCCTTTCGATCTATTCCACCCCTCGCCGAAGAAGAGAAAATATAGACCATGTAAGTTTAGGGTACTGACTGCTCCATTCCTAACATAAGTTAAACACCTTGTTTTATTTTCCCAGATCTCACAAGCGGGACAAATGTACTAGTCGTTTCCGCATACTGGGTTATTAGTTTTTATTTTGCAATTGATTATAAAGATTCCAAATTATCTTTTAAACGCTTCCTTTTAAAAACATTCATAATTGATTCTATGAAAAATCGTTAAGTTTAAACCTTCTTTTTAACAAGTCTTAGAAACGACAGCAGAAAAGTGCTGCGGAAAGTGCTTTATAAGCTTATTTGATTTAAACAACTTTTTAACATTTGAAAATTCATATTTTCCACTTCAAATCTCTTCTAAACTAATTAAATAGGTTTTCAAATTTATTTCATATTTTTAATTATTTAAAGAATATCTCTTTTAAGGAATTTTATGTTTTGATCATTTTACTGTAAAAGCGTGATTTTTCTGAAAATTTGTTTTGGACATATTATAAAATTTACTTAATAAAATCTCGATTCTCTTTCTTCTTTTAGAAGATATGGATATAATAGTCCAGAATATTCTTATCTCAAAGATTTCCGAGCTATATTCCATTCTGTATACTTGTTTGAACTTTTTGGCATGAAATTGCGAACTACAATTGCACGACGCGCCTAGTTTTAACACGATTTACAGTATTTGAAATAAATTCTCTAAATTGAATACAATTACTTATAAAAAACATTACTAATCATTTTAAATCGATATTTTTACTTTTTAAAGTATTAAAAATAGATTTTGACTATTCCCATATTATAATATTATTATATTCCTATTATTTTAATATTAAATTTTTAAATCCAGTTTCAATTACATTTCAATTCTAACTTCAAATTAAACTCAATTTCAACTTCAATTTCAAATTTGATCTCAAATAAAATTTCAATTTCAATTTCAATTTTAACTTCGATTTCAAATCCAATTTCATTTTTAAATTCAAATTCTATTTTACTTTAACTTTAATTTCAATTTAACTTTATTGAAAAGAAATTTATAAAATTTTCAAATATATCATATAACTAAAATTGGCCTTTTTTAATAAAGGTAATTATTTGGGTGAAATAAACATAATCATTATTTATAATTACCACTACCACATCCAAATCAGGCAATCACATCACATAATCACTTCCGATATTTATCATTAACACAACATCCATTCTCATAGCATAGTGATTATCCATAAATGAGTACATTAGCATAACACTACTATCCATCCAACATATTCAAACAATCATTCAAACGTCCATATCATCAAATGGTGATTATCTAACATAACAACTAAATTGGATAATCAATATAATTAAATAGCGATGAGAATTTCTCACCTTTATTTCCACTCCATCAATCTTTATACGAACTAGCGTGCTCCTTCGAAATCGTCTCGAACTCTCGCCTTAATTTATTTTCCTTCCTTTTTTTATATGGCTGTGGGTTTTATGGCTCGGGTAGGTGAAGTAGGGGGCGTGTAGGGTGCTTTGGAGGACAGTACGTGAGTGTGGAAGGCTTGGGTAGGTGGGTATGGGCTGGAGCCGTGGGGTTTGCAGTGGGTGTGGGGTAATAAGGGCTCGGGTTAGGTGCATAGGTGGCGAGTGTGGGGAGTTTGGGTAGAGGGTAGGCTCGGGTATGGGTTTTGAGGGGAGTATTATAGGGGTGTAAGAGGTGGGTAGGTGAGATTGGATGCGTGTAGAAGGGTGCGGGGAGTTTGGGTAGAGGGTAGGCTCGGGTATGGGTTTTGAGGGGAGTATTATGGGGGTGTAAGAGGTGGGTAGGTGAGATTGGATGCGTGTAGAAGGGTGCGGGGGAGGGTACGGCCAAAGTAGAGGAGGTGGAAAGCCATGAAAATGGAGAAGGAAGAAGATGGAGAAAATGAAGAAAAAGGTAAAGAATGAGTTTTATACTTGAGCTTTGAAAGGTAAATAACTAAATACCCTTGCTTTACTTTTTGACTTTTGCTTAAGCATGATGTGAAGTGCATTAATGGTGGAAAGGATGTTAAGATGTGAGTTGTACTTAAGAAATGATGTTTGCATCTTTTTCTTACTTTTCAAATTACTAAAAAACCATTTGCTCCTTTTCCATACTTGATAAAACTTGAGTATTAATAGTGAGAAGATATGCTAAGTCCTTTCGTGTAATGATGGTGTTTCAAATTACTAAACACTCTTCTGTCAAATCATGCTTTTACACTTTCTTTTGTCAATTTTCTTTTGTTTACTTTATAAAAAGGTGATATTTGTTTTTATATGTTATTAATGTAAGCATTATATAGTTTATATAGTTTGTAAAGATGTAATGTATATGTTATAAAGTGCATATGTTCATACAATATTGCGACGACTTGTTACAGTTGAAAACAACGTTGTTATTGACAAATTTTACATGCTTTTATAATATACTTGAAGGATAAAGAATGAAAATAATATGTTTACGAATACATGCTCTACTTTCACAATTTTTTGAAAAAGGCCAAAGTTGTTTGTTTAGTTAAAAGAGAGAAAGTGGCACTCTTCCTAGTGGAATTTGAGGAACGAACATATAAACTGTACAAAGGTTTTGACCTCACAAATAGTAAAGATAGACGAAAATATCAATTTGAAGGTAAAACCTTTTATTTCACTCTAGGAATTGACATTTTAAAAAGTATGGCTCATGATATCTCTTCTTTCTAATTTGTATTAAAATTGGAAATATGAATTGATGATTCCTTTTACTTATAGTTCGTATTAACATTTGAAACTATTAATTAAATTTATAACATGTTTCTATATTTTATAGAAAAGACGTTAATCTATATATTATATTCATAATGCTACTTATAAAATAATGCTATGAATTGTTTTGATAAACATCTAAATCTTTGACAGTGCATCACAATTTAGTTTTATGCATGCAATAGTCTAAAAAAACATTATACTATTTTCAATGTTGTTTCACAGCTTAAAATTTTAGACTACTGTGTGCATAAAGCTAAATTTGTAGTGCATTGAAAAGAGATTCAGTTGTTTATCAAAAAAATTCAAAGCATTATTTTATAAGTAACAGTACAAATATCGATCTGTATTTTTTGACTTTAAATATAGAAGCGTGTTATCAATTTAATTCATAGTTCCAAATGTTAGTGCAACTATAAATAAAAAAAGGCATCATCAATTTATTGTTACAATAAAAATTAAAAAGAAAAGACGTCATCGAAGACACTTCTTAAAATGTCAATTGAAATAAAAAGTTATTTTGATGAGAAATCTTTTAAAAAAATAAAAAAATTCCTTCAAAATAGAGTTATAAGGCATATAAACTGCATTTTCAAATAGAGCTCAACCACACCGAAACTAGGGGTCGCAATTAGACCCGACACGATGGACCCTGACCCAGACCCAGGAGGTCTTGATTCTAGACAGGCCGGGTTTTGTCGGGTCCAACTATACATTTCAAAAACCCAAAGCCAACCCAAGCTTCGGTTCGGATCGAATTGGATGATAACACTAAAAATGCATACATTTCATTGTTTTTTGATCCGATCTTTCGATCGGGTCTGTTCGGATCGGATTTGATCAGGTCTTTATTGTATTTTCCATCAACCAGACCCGATCCGAAACCCAACGAGTTCGGTTCAATTTTGCAATTCTCGGTTCCAATTGCCAGCCTAACCGAAGAAGGAAAGCATGAGGTAAACTGCTTTGGATTATTTTTTTAAACAACGTATAAAAAAACTTGATTCATTCTACCTAATAGAGTTAGGTTGCATTTTGAATGTTTGAACCAAATAGACCATTTATCAAAATCACTTGTTCAAAACCGATGATGTAAAAATCTTTCTAAGCATCTGCAGGATGACTTACCGCTTAGCAATTCACTTAAACCCACCTAGACAAGGTTTACTACCTCATATAAAAATCAAAATTTGAATTTAGGTATTAGCTAGAAATTATTTAAGATTCAATGCTACATATATGTATCAATGTACTAATTTAGATGGTCCTCCCTCCTTGGTTTTCCAAAGCACAATCAATATCTCAAAATGCTAACTTATATCAATCAACGCCAAACAAAACACTAAAATTTTATACAAAATACATAATTTATCAAAAACACTTAGTTCCGATCAATCCTGTATTTATCCTCGTCTAGACAATTAACCTCTAATTCATACTTACCGCCTAATGTCTACATGGTTATCTTTACAGCCTTGTTAAAAATTGAAGGTACAAAACTAAGAACCAACCCTAATAATTAAATAAAAACGCAAAATAGTAAAGGTTATTAGTGTTGGTACACGGTGTTAACATGCATTCAATCATGCCAACATTTCCCGTTCTGGATTTATCATGCTATGATTAAAGAGTACATACCAAACTTAATACTTTATGCAACCAAAAAGCATCCAAAATCCAACATATTTTGGATAACAATTTTTAACCTCCTCGATTATATATGTACAGAGAGAGACCCCATTGTCATAAAAGTGTAGAAACCAAGACGAAACACAAATAACGTTACTTTGTAGTTTGAGAAACGAATCATTATGTATTTAGCATATAACATAACAGAACGGACTACCAGTACGAAAATACACATATAATTTACTAATAAAATGACTTCACTCGTTTAAGCATACTTCCAGTAAAGGTTCAAAGAGAAACCAACAAAACGACGTATTTCTTTTCCGCATATAAAATTGAAGTCAACTCGCAACAAAAAAATTAAAGTTAACTTATAACATAAATCAATGAGCTTACATGAAAATACGAGACCTGAAATAAGCACATGAATTAAAAATTGATCAACCGTTACTTTCTCTGTAGCACAGATGTAATGAACCGAGACAAATTACAAACCAAATTTATATGTCTCAGAACAAAATGTTAACAGAACCACAAGCATCTAATAAGCCTCGATTTTCTGGAATAATTAAGAATTGATATGATATATTGCCATTGAATCCTAACAGATTAGGAACCTTGACTACTTTAATTTTGTTTCAAAGTAATACAAATGAAGGGTGGAGAGATAAAAACCTGAATAGCCAATGGAAATGCAAAATAATTATTATGGCTGTCGAAGTCAAAATCTGGATCCAAACTTATAATGAAATGACATAAAGATTGCTACATGTCTAGCAATGGATAAAGAGGATCGCTATTCCAAACGAGTAACCGCAACAGCCACTGTAAGATTCAACTCGAAGGCCGATGCATGACTCCGGCTGGATTGTTACCGCTTGACTGCTCAATTCCAAGAATCATTTATAAAAATTACTTCTATACGAAATATTCGTTCGATGGAAAAAAAAACATCAGTAAAATTTTGAAATCTACGAGTAAGGAAAAGGGAAGAAGACGACGGCACGATTTTGGCAGAGGACGAAGGGATTATATGGAGTCTCGCTAGGGTTTACGAGATTATTGAACGCGGCTAGATTGGTGGGCCGGGTACATCTAAAGGCGATGTTGATCCATTCGTCGAGGCTTGACCAGTTGGCCCATTAGGGGTGCATTTGCAGGAAGATGATGCAGCCCAACCTGAATCAAGTCGCTCGAAGACCTTAAGTCGCTCAAGACAAGGTGACGAGTTACCCTAGATCGCGAACGACCTAACGATGCAGCGCGTCATGATTTACAATCACCAAATATACGTCGCGAACGACCTAGCGATACCTGTAAGTCGCTCCAGCGACCTAGTGATGGTAACGAGTTATACTTAAGTCGCTCCAGCGATCTACCGGGTCAAGCAACTATTTGTATCGACCAGTTTACCTTAGGTCGCTCTCACATGCCGTTTCATATAGGTCGCAAGAAGTTAGGTCGCTGCAAGTGGATTTCTTTAAGTCGCGAGAAGTTAAGTCGCGTCGCCTAGGTCGCTCCTTTCCTTAGGTCGCTCACTGAAGAGATGCTATTCCTTATGTCACACTGAAGGCTAGGTCGTCCTGGAGTTAAGTCGCTTACCTTATTCTGCTGAAGTGTTGAAGTCGCTCAAGTCGTAGGTCGCATAATTTTGAGTCGCATTGATGTTGTATTGTACATTTGTTAACTCGCATGCTGTTATTTTCTTGTGTTGTAAGTCGTAAGTCGCGTGATGTTGTAAATTTATAAGTCGCGTGATGTTATAACCTGTTAAGTCGTTAACGACCTGTGTTGAGTCCTGAGTCCTTAATGTTAGGTCGTGTACTTGTTGTGTTGTAAACCCTATAAATAGGGGTGTGTTGCGTCATTGTATAGTGAGTTGATTTTGAATAAAACTTTGTTTGTGTGCTTTGTGCCACTTTGAAATTGGTAGTTGAGTGTTATCTCCTATCTCCACTTTCGGCATTCGAGTGCACTCGAATCAACGATTGTTGAAGCCAATTCACGGAATCAAGTGCGCTTGATCAACGTTCGAAGAATTGTAGATCTTCTCTCACGGTATCGTGCGCGATCAACGTGTCGAAGATTGCTAGAATCCGGTATCTCTTGAGATCAACGGATTTGGGCGTTTGGTATTTTCAATCCACCGATTGCTACTTTCATCGTTGTATTCATTTCTGTTATCTTCGCTGCATCATTTGGTATCAGAGCTAGACTTAGCCAATCATAGCTAAGCCGAGCCTGTTGGAGCAAAGTTGAAGTGTTCAAGTTCAGATTTGTTCAAACCGAGAGTTGAAGATTCAATCATGCCTCCGAGAAGAGCTAATCGCCATCAGAATGTTGAGGATTTGTACAAAAGAGAAGATGCTGAACAGATGGAACAACGAATCAGTAATAAATTCAATGAGAAGTTGGATGAAGGAATTGGTAGGTTGGAGAAATTGATGATTGATATGAATCAAAGTCAAAGGAGAAGGTCGCCAGTCTCGAACCATGGAGGAAACAGAGTTTCGTCATCGGTTACGGAAGCGAGGAGGGTGTCGCCCCAATCTGTTCGAGATAGATGAGAGTCATCAGTTTCGACAAGGAGAGATCACCATGAATTTCGAGATGAAGAAAGAAGAACTCAATGTGAGTTTGAGAATGAGCCATATCATGATGATGAAAGACATAGTAGAAGAGATATGCGTGATCAAAGAGATGTGGATGGTCGAGATCGTTATCGAAGTACATCTGTTTTTGATGAAGATGGTGATAGATGTAGTGTTCATTATCGAGATCGAGACCAAGTACGAAATGCATATCGGGAGGTTGAAGATGATCGTCGATGGGAATCGGGGATGAAAATGGAAATTCCAGAATTCAAGGGTGGAATGGTAGCAGAAGAATTTTTGGATTGGTTAACTAATGTTGAAGAAATTTTTGACTTTAAGGTGGTTCCTGAGCATCGAAGAGTTAAGTTGGTTGCTACTCGTTTGAGAGGAAGAGCTATGGCATGGTGGCAACAAACTAAACTTACACGGGAGAGAATGGGGAAGTCAAAGATTGCTACATGGGAGAAGATGAAGAAGTTAATGAAGGTCTACATTCTTGCCGTATAATTATCAGTCTCTTATGTATCAACGATTGTAGAATCTGAGACAGGGAACAAAGTCAGTGAATGATTATGCGGATGAATTTTATCAATTGATTACGAGGAATGATATCATGGAGACAGAGGAATAATTGACCGCTAGATTTGTTGGAGGGTTGAGAATGCAGATCCAGAATATGGTGAATATGTTTGATCCTAGATCCGTCGCTGAAGCACATCAGAAAGCTCTTGCCTGGGAGAAACAAGGGAGACGAGGAGGTGGTGTGTTTACAAATTCCAACAATCAAATGAAAGGGGCTAGTAGCAATACGAATGTTTCCAAGGCTGTTGCAAAACCGGTTGTCAATGAAGTTGCTAAGACCAAGGTAAATAGTGGTATCAAATGTTTCAATTGTCAGGAGTTTGGTCACAAAAGCAATGAATGTCCGAAGCCAAAGAAGCGAGTGATGGTAGCTGAGATTGAGGATGAGGACGTAGAAGCTGAATGTTCCAATTCACCACAAGTTGAGGAGGAAGAAGAAGTGTCGGGAGATGAAGGGTATTTATTAATGACGAGGAGATCTTGTTTAACACCAAAGCAAGAGGATGATTCTAGTTGGTTAAGGAGTAATATCTTCCAATCAACGTGCACTATCTTGGGAAGGGTTTGCAAGTTTGTTATTGATGCGGAAAGTTGTGACAATATCATCTCTACAGAAGCTGTGAAGAAGTTGGCATTAAAGACTGAGAAGCATCCGAAACCTTACAAGTTAGCTTGGTTGAGGAAAGGTGGGGAGGTGAAGGTTGGACAAAGAGCTTGTGTTAATTTTTCGATTGGGAAGAAATACAAAGATGAAATTTGGTGTGATGTTGTGGATATGGATGTATGCCATTTGTTGTTGGGGAGGCCATGGCAGTATGATAGAGCTGTGCAACATGATGGACGTACCAACAGCTATAGTTTCATGTTCGAAGGCACAAAAATCACTTTAGTTCTCAAGAAGCGACAACAAGAAGAAAGCAAGTTGGAGGAGATTGAAGAACTGAAAAGTTTGCTATCTTTGAAGGAGTTTGTTAAAGAAGTAGAAGAGGAGCCTGAAGTACTTTTGTTGATTGGACGTGACAGTAGTGAGGAGGTTGAAATTCCTGAAGAAGCAAAGCCATTGTTGAAGGAATTTGAAGACGTATTTCCAGAAGTATTGCCAAAAGAGTTACCACCGTTAAGGGACATACAACACCAAATTGATCTTGTTCCAGGAGCTGTGTTACCACATTGACCACATTACAGAATGAGTCCAAAGGAACACGAGGAGTTGAGAAGGCAGGTGGAAGAGTTGCTTGAACAAGGGCGTGTACAGGAAAGTTTAAGTCCTTGTGCAGTTCCAGCCTTGTTAGTGCTGAAGAAGGATGGAACGTGGAGGATGTGTACCGATAGTCAGGCACTGAACAAGATTACTGTGAGGTGTAGATTTCCAATGCCTAGATTGGATGACTTGTTGGATCAACTTAGTGGAGCTGCTATCTTTTCGAAGATCGATTTGAAGAGTGGTTATCATCAAATTCGAATTCGACCAGGGGATGAATGGAAAACAGCGTTCAAAACACGGGAGGGGTTGTACGAATGGCTGGTTATGCCGTTTGGTCTTTCGAATGCACCTAGTACATTTATGCGGGTGATTAATCAGATCTTTAGACCATTTATTGGGAAGTTCGTGGTGGTGTATTTTGATGATATACTGATATACAGTGGAAGCCCAGAAGAACACTTGCATCATCTGAGAGAAGTGTTGATGATACTGCGATAGGAACAATTTTATGCTGCAACGAAGAAATGCGTATTCATGATGCATAGTGTTTTATTTTTGGGATATGTTATATCAGAAGGAGGTATACAGATGGATCAGAATAAAGTTGAAGCAATCAGAAATTGGCCACAACCCAGGACGATAACAGAAGTTAGAAGTTTTGATGGTTTAACATCATTCTACCGAAGATTTATTCCACACTTCAGTAGCGTGATGGCACCAGTTACTGATTGTATGAAGGGGAAGCAATTTTCATAGTCAGAGGAAGTAGGATTTGCTTTTGAGCGGATCAAGGAACTTTTGATGACAGCACCAATTCTAGTATTACCAGATTTTCAGTTGTTGTTTGAGTTACATACTGATGCATCTAAAGTTGGGATTGGAGGGGTGTTGAGTCAGAAAGGATGACCAATTGCATATTTTAGTGAGAAACTTTCTAGAGCCAAGATGAGATATAATACTTATGATATGGAATTTTATGCTATCGTGCAAGCTGTGAAACATTGGAGACATTATTTGTTTCATAAAGAATTTGTTTTATATACTGATCATGAAGCTTTGAAACATCTGCAAGGGCAGGAGAAAATTTCAGCTAGGCATGCATCGTGGATTGCATACCTGCAGCAATTTACATTTGTTGTGAAACATAAGTCGGGAATTACAAATCGCGTGGCAGATGCATTGAGCAGGAGGAATCATTTGTTGACTACAATGAAGATTGAAGTGATAGGATTTGAACTATTGCCAGAGTTGTTTGAAGAAGATCCTTACTTTGCGAAGATTGTTGAGAATGTCAAGGATGGGAGTACTGATGGGTTTGTATTGGTTGATGGTTTTCTGTTCAAGGGAGATAAATTGTGTGTTCCAGATAGTAGTTTGCGAATGAAGATTATCAAAGAATTGCATGAGGAAGGACACGTGGGCCGTGATCGTACATTGCAGTTGATTTCTCAGTCTTATTATTGGCCTTCGATGAAGCGGGAAGTTGAAAAGTTTGTGCGTAGATGTCATGTTTGTCAGGTTTCGAAAGGGACTGCTACAAATGCGGGATTGTATATGCCTTTACCTGTTCCAACAAAACCGTGGGTGGATGTAAGCATGGATTTCGTGTTGGGCTTTCCGAGGACTCAATGGGGAAAGACTCTATATATGTTGTGGTGGACCGTTTCTCGAAGATGGTACATTTTGTTGCTTGTAAAAAGACGGCAGATGCAGTCCATGGAGCCCAGTTATTCTTTAGGGAGATTTATCGCTTACATGGTTTACCAGAAATCTATAGTTTCTGACAGGGATACCAGATTTCTGAGTCATTTTTGGCTGAGTTTGTGGAAGATGGTGGGAACAAAGATGAATTTCAGTAGCGCTTATCATCTGCAGTCGGATGGACAGACTGAAGTTGTTAACAGATCCCTGGGAAATTTGTTGCGGTGTCTTGTGAAGGATAATCTGAAGAGTTGGGATGTGAAGCTATGTCAAGCGGAGTTTGCCCATAATCATGCTAACAACCGTAGTACGGGTTTCAGTCCATTTCAAATTGTATATTCAAGCTTACCAAAGGGGCCGTTGGATTTAACGATAGTGCCACAACCGAAGGGAACAATTAAGCGGGCTGTTGATTTTGTTGATGGGTTGACAGAATGCCATAGAATCGTTCAGGAATGATTGGAGAAGACGAATGAGAAGTATAAACGATCTGCGGATCTGAAGCGAAGAAGTGCTGAATTCAATGAAGGAGATTTAGTATATGCTGTACTAACGAAGGATCGTTTTCTAGTGGGAGCATACAATAAACTTAAAGCTCGAAAGATTGGTCCTATAACGATTGTGAAACGGATCAATGAAAATGCTTATAGGTTGAAACTGCCGGAGGATGTGTACACTTCTGACGTGTTTAATGTTAAACATCTTATACCTTATCATGGAGATGAACAATCCAATGGGGAAGAACTTTTAAATTCGAGGACGAATTTTTCCCAACCTGGGGAGGATGATGCAGCCCAGCCTGAGTCAAGTCGCTCGAAGACCTTAAGTCGCTCAAGACAAGGTGACGAGTTACCCCTAGGTCGCGAACGACCTAACGATGCAGCGCGTCATGATTTACAATCACCAAATATACGTCGCGAACGACCTAGCGATACCTGTAAGTCGCTCCAGCGACCTAGTGATGGTAACTAGTTATACTTAAGTCGCTCCAGCGATCTACCGGGTCAAGCAACTATTTGTATCGACCAGTTTACCTTAGGTCGCTCTCACATGCCGTTTCCTATAGGTCGCAAGAAGTTAGGTCGCTGCAAGTGGATTTCTGTAAGTCGCGAGAAGTTAAGTCGTGTCGCCTAGGTCGCTCCTTTCCTTAGGTCGCTCACTGAAGAGATGTTATTCCTTATGTCGCACTGAAGGCTAGGTCGTCCTGGAGTTAAGTCGCTTACCTTATTCTGCTGAAGTGTTGAAGTCGCTCAAGTCGTAGGTCGCATAATTTTGAGTCGCATTGATGTTGTGTTGTACATTTGTTAACTCGCATGCTGTTATTTTCTTGTGTTGTAAGTCGTAAGTCGTGTGATGTTGTAAATTTATAAGTCGCGTGATGTTATAACCTGTTAGGTCGTTAACAACCTGTGTTGAGTTGTGAGTCCTTAATGTTAGGTCGTGTACTTGTCGTGTTGTAAACCCTATAAACAGGGGTGTGTTGCGTCATTGTATAGTGAGTTGATTTTGAATAAAACTTTGTTTGTGTGCTTTGTGCCACTTTGAAATTGGTAGTTGAGTGTTATCTCCTATCTCCACTTTCGGCATTCGAGTGCGCTCGAATCAACGATTGTTGAAGCCAATTCACGGAATCAAGTGCGCTTGATCAACGTTCGAAGAATTTAGATCTTCTCTCACGGTATCATGCGCGATCAACGTGTCGGAGATTGCTAGAATCCGGTATCTCTTGAGATCAACGGATTTGGGCGTTTGGTATTTTCAATCCACCGATTGCTACTTTCATCGTTGTATTCATTTCTGTTATCTCCGCTGCATTAGAAGACCATTTAAAGGAGGTGGGAGACGATCAATAAATCAAAAGACAAATTAGTTTTGGTGGTGATTTGAAATGGGAATCCGAATAAGAAAAACCATGATTGTAGTTTGCTTTAAATTTCATATAATTAATGTTATTATCTAAAATAAAAAAAGAACTAATCTTAGTAAAACCGTATAACGTGTAGAAATCGATCGCTAGATTTTATAGTATCGCAAAAAAAGCTTTGAAAATTTGTAGTTTATAATACAAATATTTACAATTCTAACCGTACGTAAGTTTTTGTAAAATAAATATATACAGTTAAATTACAAATCTTTGTAATTAGAACTGCGGATATTTGCAGCTTTAATTGTAAATATTTATAGTACAATCGGTAAATTTTCAATTGAAAATAATTACAAAGAAGTTTTGTGAAATCTATTTTTGAAAAGGAGTTTTTGTGTATTAATTTTGAAAGCGTATCCTAATTTCCACAATGAAATAATATGTTTTTGTAGTTCTTCGAAAGCAAGGGGTAAGAACTTAGACTAGTCAAGTCACTAAATTAGTTTTGCATATAATACTTCGCACATTTCATTGCTTAACTACAACTTCTATTATTTGAAGTATAAATTAAGTTGGTGATAGTATTGTTAGGGTTAGTCTTGCTAAGCAGATATAACAACACTGATGCGAAAACCAAATAGAATCAATATATTGAATGGCGAAACAATCAAATAAAATTATTGGGGTTGTTCAAGACAAAGGTGAAATCAACGAAATAATAATAAATAAAAGAGAAGCACAAATTTTTTTTTAAGTGGTTTCACTATCATTGTGATAGTGTATGTCCACTAAGGAGAGAAGAATTTTATTAATACTGAGAGAGAAGATTATAGATAGAGGTACCAGTAAAAAATATTACATGGCAAATTCTATTTCAACACAAATAATTACTTAGTAGCCCCCCTAAAATAAATAAAATTTGAAAGACTAAAATACCCTTAGTAAGCTGCGTACTTTCTTTCTTCTCAATTTCATTATCTTCTTACGTCAGTTTCTTACTGTCTAAACCACCGCTTCTTCAAAACCCTAGTTTCTAAATCGGTGAGAAAAAAATTCAATTTTTCACTATTAAGTTATTTTTTGAGTTTACAGACGTTTTTAATTGTAGTTCTGAAGAAAATATGAATTGGGTTTCTAAATCAGTGAAGGAAAAAAAATCAATTTTTCACTACTAAGTTATTTTTTGGGTTTACAAACTTTACTAAAAGAAATTCAATTTTTCACTACTAAGTTTCTAAATCAGTGAAGGAAAAATTCTAACCGTGGTTTCTAAATCAGTGAAGAAAAAATTCAATTTTTCACGTTTTGCGTGATGAGAAGGGTAGTTCTGGAAATGGTAGGAGGCTACTAAGTTATTTTTTGGGTTTATAGACTTTTTAATTTTTGGAGGGCTACTAAGTAAATATTCGGGTTGAAATAGAATTTGTCATATTACATAGGCTCCTTTATATATAGGTTTTGGAACTTGAGATTGAACTTACTTCGCGATGTAAGACTAAACAAAAAACATAAAAATTCAATATTTTATCACTTTTTTCAACACTCCACTTTAATACAATATATATATATCTATAGCATAGTCATCCAACTCCATATTGAAGAAATTGGGCCAATTTGCTACGGATGAAACGGGTGAACTTCAAACAATTTACCATTTTTGGATCATTAATGGGCCTATGAAGTCTAAATGTATTTAGATCTTATCTAAATTTATTAAAGAAATCAGTATTTTATTTAACACCATATTTTGTTTTATTAATTTAATTCAAATACAATCAAGCATGGGATATAAAAATAATGTTTGATTGTGTGACAGAACAGTTAAACATAAGACAAATATGATCAATTGATAGCATGATGTATATGAATAAATAAGAATAAATTTAAAAGCAATCACATAAGAGTCAAAAGGGAAAGAAATAAAAGATGACAAGGATGATTGATTCATCTTTCTCTTTTTTGACAAACTTGATTTATGCAGCATTCAATTAGCAATCAATGAATCATTATGACAAAAGAATAGAATAGCCAACAATAATTCATATGCATATACTACCGCCTCATTTAAAATTGTTTGATATTAATAAAGCATTTAAATTATACAATTTGAAATATAAACATTAAGTTTTATATGTACATATACATATAGATGTAATTATTTGTATATAAAGATTAAACAAAAACTTCTTAATTAATTCAAAATAAACTATATTACATTTAAATTTTCTGATGTATTTTTGAACTTATGTAAACTTAAATTGGTTAACAAAATAAATATGTATATAATTAAATCAGGAGATTCAACCTATATGAAAAATATTTTTTTTAAACAAAAGTGAAACATACTAAATTGAGCGATATATTAACAATCCTTTGAATACTGAAAGAATGATATTAGTCATGACAGACACGGTGACAAATTTATAAATTTATTATAATCAATTTATTATCAAAGCATCTTTTATTCACGTGTGGGTTTCAATTATAATACGATGCAGATAATAAGAACAAATAAACTTTCAAACATAAGGAGATTCAACCCATATGAATAAATAAAAAAATTTCATTATTATTATAAAACAAAAGGTGATATATACCGAATTAAGCAATATGTTAAACTTCTTTGAATACTTAAATAAGGATAATTGTGATGTCAAATAGGGTAACAAATTTAGAAATTTAATGTAATCAATTTGTTATCAAAACATCATTTAATCTTATATAAGTTTCTATTAGAGCATAAATGCAAATAATAAGAACGTATAAACTTTCAAATCAAAAGAATTACACTTTGGTTTGAATGGTTAAACATAGATCCAAAATTAAAATATTGTCTAATCATATGCAAGTTTCAGTTTTGATTTATCTAAATAAAAAAAACCAATCAATTCATATGATAAACAATTCAAACTACATAAAACATTTTCAAATCAAATAGACAATATTGTACACATATAAATTATGATATTCAATTTTATTTTTTAAAACATTATATCAAAATTATTAGAATAAGAAGATCATACCTTATTTCCAAAGCTTTGAAAGACACCTTGAAGGATTGAATTTTTTCTTTAGATATAGCCAATGAATCGTACCTTGAATGATGAATCAAACCTTCTAGATTGAGAAATCATCCTCCAGATGTTTAATGTAATCAATTTGTTATCAAAACATCATTTAATCTTATATAAGTTTCTATTAGAGCATAAATGCAAATAATAAGAACGTATAAACTTTCAAATCAAAAGAATTACACTTTGGTTTGAATGGTTAAACATAGATCCAAAATTAAAATATTGTCTAATCATATACAAGTTTCAGTTTTGATTTATCTAAATAAAAAAAACCAATCAATTCATATGATAAACAATTCAAACTACATAAAACATTTTCAAATCAAATAGAAATATTGTACACATATAAATTATGATATTCAATTTTATTTTTTAAAACATTATATCAAAATTATTAGAATAAGAAGATCATACCTTATTTCCAAAGCTTTGAAAGACACCTTGAAGGATTGAATTTTTTCTTTAGATATAGCCAATGAATCGTACCTTGAATGATGAATCAAACCTTCTAGATTGAGAAATCATCCTCCAGATGTTGCACGGATCAAGAGACACGAACCACTTTGAATTTATTTGTTTTGTTTGAATTTGTTTTATGAAATATTTATTTTCACGGAGGCTATTAAAGGAGAGGAGGAGAGCTTAAGAAAGAAGGAAGGAAAAAATATCTGTCTAAAACAAAACGTGAATAAGGATGAGAGAGAATATGTTTTAAAAGAAAACAATATAAAATAAAGATAAAAGGACAAAGTTCATTTCATAAATGATATTTAAGTGATTTTTTTTTAAAGTGGGAACTTGTATTTACAAATTAGGTGGCACACAAGTCCACAAGACTCCTAGTAAATGCATAGATATAGCCAATGAATCGTACCTTGAATGATGAATCAAACCTTCTAGATTGAGAAATCATCCTCCAGATGTTGCACGGATCAAGAGACACGAACCACTTTGAATTTATTTGTTTTGTTAGAATTTGTTTTATGAAATTTTTATTTTCACGGAGGCTATTAAAGGAGAGGAGGAGAGCTTAAGAAAGAAGGAAGGAAAAAAATATCTGTCTAAAACAAAACGTGAATAAGGATGAGAGAGAATATGTTTTAAAAGAAAACAATATAAAATAAAGATAAAAGGACAAAGTTCATTTCATAAATGATATTTAAGTGATTTTTTTTTGAAAGTGGGAACTTGTATTTACAAATTAGGTGGCACACAAGTCCACAAGACTCCTAGTAAACGCATAGTTTTAATATGCCAAAGGCAGGGATCGAACTAGTGACCTTGTCATCAATAGCCTGGCGCTTTACCACTGCAACAAGGCCTTGGACGATAAGTGATTCATAAAAAGGAGATTTATTTCCCTTTTTTTCCTCCTTTAGATTTTCAAATCATATTTGAAACATATGTCTTTTTTCATCATGCTTGTGGGCCTCAATGAAAAATTTCAAAAAACACTTAGCAATTAATTTATTAAATCCAATTTAAATATTTTATCAATATCGAATATCAATACGCGCGTTTATAACTTTTATAGATGCACTTTATTAAGTGTTAATTCAAACAAATCAAATGAAGTTTAACAATTAATATTTCATAAATATTAATTAATTTGCAACAATTTATAAATTAATTAAATCATGTGCTTCATTCAGAGTATTCATCATTACGGTTGTGCAACTCAAATGTGTAATGTCAGTCAGCGATTAATATCGAACTATTCGAATATTAAAGTTCACACATCACTTAGCAGGTGGTGTGATATTTTGGCTAAATTTATTGCTTACACATTTTTTGGTAAAATCCAATTTTACTTTTTATAAGTAGTACCTCATAATAACAATTATTTATACCAATTTTTTTTGTCAAAACTATATCACATTCGGACTTATGGAATTTGGTAATGGTTAAAATTTCAATATTGTCCACATTCAACTTTATAATCCAAACACAAGTCTTTGATTTAATAATAAAAATTATTATTAATTGAACTACTCTAGCCAGAGACTTTGACTTTGAGTTGACATCAGTTGAGTGTGATACTAACCTCATATAACCGAGGAGATGAATTGTGACGCCCCACCTCTATACTCACACGAGCCAAGAACACTATGGAGTAATGTCGTCGACTAGTACGAAGAATAAGGCTGTTGAGGAGCGACCATCTGTGTAATTGCTTTGTGCGAGTACCGGTATGTCAGATAGTATGTCATGCATTTCATTTCAGGAGGAAATCTAACATATCAAATACAAACTCAAAGCTACTACACAGTGGCTATGTGGCCTTCAGAAACAAATATAAAATAAGCATAACATAAATCAGTCATAGATATTCATATCACATAGGCGGAAACAGATAAGAATATAACACATAGAAGTGTACATCAAAGTAGAGGCCATACAAGATCCACTACATCACAAAAGAATAGGTACAAGTGCTAGACAAAAGAATATGTATACATCAAGGAGTCTCTATCTCGATTGTATAAAAACAAAAACTACTAAGCTAAAGTAGTTAGCTAAAAGTCAAAAGCTAGTCCCTGTTAAGAAGTCAAGTGGAAGCACCTGAAATACCCCGGTCTGACCCGAGTACTATTTAAGAAGCAAAATAATAAATGGACCAGTCTAGCTATAAATATCAGATAAGATGAGATACGATAAGAGATATGAGAAATCTATATGATAACCACAAAAATCATACAATATCTCAAATTTTCTCATACACTAAAAATAATGCCATATTCTTTATTTTTATTCACCAAACCTCAAATATTGATAAAGCTTATCAATGCAAATCACAAAAATTGGTGAAACAAAAATTCTAGAAATCAATAATTAGAAATCCAGAAAACACAAAGGGGGGAGGCTTATCATAAACTGGAGCATGAAAACTCACCAACACGTGTATCACAAATGGGACGCTATCCCATGGGTCGCTAACCCATAGAGCCGGTGCAACGACGTAGTACAACATCACGTCCGAGGAACCTGAAACTCAAATAAGCTGGAACAACGACATAGTACAACGGTACACCCGATGAACCGAACACCATAAACCCATAGGTCGCTAGCCTATAAAAATGAGATGAAGCTCAACATATCGGGGTACTGTCTCCCATGCGGACAATGAGACATCGCATATCGCTAGTCTAAACCTCAAAAATGATCGTCATAGATCAATAAAAGTGTAAATTACACCAAGCTAGTAAATATATGAGTTTAGCTTCATGTCCCATAACCACTGGCTTAACTTAAATATTTATGAACAAATTTTATATTTCCACTCGAAAATTGTCACAGGATTTCAATCGAACAAGTCTAAGAATTAACCGATGAAGTAAACACAAGCATTTCATACCAGTTGTTTTGGTAAGTCGTTTAATTGGATTTCTTGTACGAGTGAGGTGAAGATTTGTATATACTAATAGACTGGAAAACGGTTTTAAAAACGAGCTTTGTATTTAAAAGTAGTGTTGTAATCTTTTTTGTGAAAAAGTTTGAGTATTTACTACTAGTATAGAAACCTTTGTATTTTAAAGTGAAAAATAGAAACGATTGTAAAAACAATCTATCACCAAAATTTCACATTCGACGATGTGAATTAAATCCATAAAAATCGATATTAAATCCATCAAATGGATATTCCCAAAAATCCAGAAAAGAAGTCATCAAAGTCGATAATAAATGACAACAATCAACTGGAACAACAAAAATTGATTAAAAAGGAAATCCACTCAAAAATAGGCAATTTGGCTGAATTTAACAGCGTCAGACGTCTGGTGGTTTCCCAGACGTCTGAGCTGAAGGTCTGGAAATTGTCTTCCAGATCGCCCAGACGTCTGAGCTGTAAGTCTGGAATTTTTATTCCATTGCTTCAGACATCTGAGCATTTTACCAGACGTTTGAGCTGAAGCTCAGGGCATAATTTGCCTAGGCCATTGATCACCAAATTATCTCGGAAGCGATCGAATGAGCGACGGTGGCTAGGGATTTATGCCAAGCGACAACCCAACTCTATATGCTCTTCAATACACTCCAAACAACATGTCCAAACATCCATATTAGGATTTTCATAGATTTTGACTTCAAAATACCAAAAATTGGAAAATTCACCAAACCAATTCAATTCAAAAGCAATTGAACATGAAATAGATGTTAGGAATTCTTACCTAACAACAATGAAAGCTATAGACATAGATGTGAGTTCAAGAACTCACCTTTGAATTCAAAAACAAGGAATGAGAAGCTATAAAACAAAGCAAGATTAATCTCTCTTCAACTTCACTTCAAGAACCTTCAATCTATGATCAAATGCAAAGTTTTTCCAAAGTTAGGTTATAGAAAAAATCAAGAATTGAAGAGGAATTGAGATGGAGAAGATGAAGAGCATGCTTACCTAAGCTTCTCCTTGATTTTGGAACTTGGATTTGAATTTCCTAATAATCTAGGGTTTAGGAATTTTAATTTCCAATATTTTCCCCTATTTTTCCCTTTAGCTTGAGTGTTAGGAAATTATGAGTAGAATGAATGAAGAGTAGAGGAGTTTGGATATTTGGTAGAGTTTGGGTTCTCTTATTGGGTTAGTAGGCTAGAACCAAACCCAAAGCCCAAATGAAAATACCAAAATCCTAATCAACTCCAAACATATCAATGTTTATACTCAAAAAAGTTGTAAACGTCATTTTGAACTAATGGAAGTGGTCTCGAGTTCGGATTCGACTGTTTACAAAAAGTCACCTTTCGGACTTTAAATTCAACAAACGATGATATATTTAAATAAAACATTTAAATATATATTCGTAAAATATGCGGGTTGTTACAGAATCCCCTCCTTAAAGAAATTACGTCCTCGCAATATATAAGAAGAAAATAAAGAGTAACAACCATACTAAGGTATAACAACCCAAAAGGAAAATTTGTAGTGAGAAGTTCACATTTAAGGAGCACGAGAGAGTAAGTCTGGATGCGTTCGCTCGATGAATTCTATGGATTCCCAAGAACAATCCTTAGGATTTGAGGACCATTGAACTTTCACAGTGGAACATCTTTATTACGAAGGCATTTAACCTCCGTAGCAATGATGCAAATAGGATGTTGCTCATAAGTCAAATTAGGTGAAACCTCAATTTCTTCAATAACACCAGGCTCAAGAATAGAATCAGAATCTCTAAGGCATTTCTGTAGTTGAGAAACGTGGAATACGTCATGAATAGCAAAAAATTGAGCCGGTAATGAAATGCGGTAAGCCACGGAACTAATGCGTTCGGTGATGGGAAATGGGCCAATATATCATGGTGCTAACTTTCCCGATCGACTGAAATGCACAACACCCTTCATAGGTGAAACAAGAATGAATACCAAATCTCCCACAGAAAATTCCAAATTTCTTCTTCGGTTATCGGCATAGGATATTTGTCTACTTTGAGCTTCTCTCATCCAATAACGAATAAGGTCAATATTTTTTTGTGGCATCACGAATAAAATCTGGACCTAAAACCAGCTTCTCACCGGCTTCAAGCCAACACGAAGGATATCGACATGGCCATCCGTAGAGTGCCTCGGAAGGTGCCATACCAATACTAGATTGGAAGCTATTATTATAAGACAACTCGACAAGGGAAATATGATCTTCCCAGCTTCCACCAAAACCAAGAACACAAGCACGGAGGAGATCTTCAAGAGTTTGATTCACACGCTCTATTTTTCCATCGGACTGAGGATGATAAGCGGTGCTAAAATTAAGCTTCGTTCCCAAAGCTTTTTGAAGACCCTTCCAAAATCCACTAGTAAATAATGGATCACGATCGCTAACAATAGAAGTAGGAACTCCATGCAATTTAACAATTTCTTTAACATAGAGTTTGGCCAAAAGAGGTACGATCCGATTGGACCGAACAGGAATAAAATGGGCGGATTTTGTAAGTCTATCCACAATCACCCATAGACTGTCATGACTCGAACGAGAACGGGGAAGACCGTCAATAAAATCCATGGAAATTTGATCCTACTTACAAATTGGAATGTCCAAAGGTTGCAATAACCCATTGGGCCTTTGATGCTCGGCCTTTATGAGTTGGCAAGTCATGCAATGCTTAATAAAGTTAGCAATATCAGATTTCATTCCATCCCAATAATAAAGTCGCTTCATGTCCACGTACATTTTACTACTATCGGGATGAATGGTAAATTTAGAATGATGAGAATCTTCTAAAATGTCTTTACAAAGATCACTAATATTTGGCACGTAAGTGTATCAAATTTTCGAATGCCTCCACGAGCATCAATATCAAAGTCTTTCAAACCAAAAACCTTATTTTTATCCCTACAACTTTGGCTAAAAAGAGCCAATTCGGGATCTTGCTTTTGAGCTTCAAGGATGCGGTCTAAAAGAGAAGGATGAGCCTCAAGGCTACATAAAATAAGAGATGAACATGAATCAGATTCACGATCTTGAATCTCACAAGTGGAAAAAGTCTCGAGATCATTCCATTCGGATATCATCATGGAAATAACCGCTTATTGCTTACGACTAAGGGCATCTGCAACATGATTTCCCTTTCTGGGAGTATAAAGAATATCAAGATCATAAGATGTAAGGAATTTGAGCCAACATTGTTGACGCAAATTGAGTTCCTTTTGAGAGAACAAATACTTCAAAGATTTATGATCGGTGTAGAGAACAAATTTCTCTCCAATAAGATAATGACGCCAAATTCTAAGGGCAAAAACAATGGCCGCGGTCTCTAAATCATGAGTGGCATATCTAGTCTTGGCAGGCTTTAATTGCCTAGAAACATAAGCGATAACACATTCCCTTTGCATTAGAATGGCCCCAAATCAACACGACTAGCATCGGTATAAACAATCATGTCTTGGTTACCTTCGGGAATCACAAGAATAGGAGCATCGGAAAGGAGTTCTTTTAAGTTCTGAAAAGAAGCTTCATATTTGTCTGACCAAATGTACTTAGCTCCCTTCTTTGTCAAACTAGTAAGAGGTACGTAAATTTTAGAAATTTTTTTATGGACCGAAGGTAATAGCCCGCCAATCCAAGAAAGCTATGAATTTCCGTAACACTCTCCGGTCTCTTCCAATTTTGAATCGCCTCAATCTTTAAAGGATCCACGGAAATTCCAGATTCAGAAATAATATGTCCTAAAAATTTCACACGGGATTGCCAAAAGTAGCACTTAGAAAATTTTGTTTTCAATTGATTGCTCCTAAGGGTTTCCAACACAATTCGAAGATGTTTTTCATGCTCTTCCTCGGTTTTCGAATAAACAAGAATATCATCTATAAAGATGAGAACAAATCGATCGAGGAAGTCTTTGAAAATTCGATTCATAAGGTCAACGAAATAAGCTGGAGCATTCGTTAGACCAAATGGCATAACAAGCCATTCATAAGATCCATAACGAGTATGGAACGATGTCAAAGGAATACTATCCTCTGCAATACGAAGCTGATGAAAACCAGTTGCTAAATCTAAATGTGAAAAGACTCTAGCACTGCTAAGTTGATCGAATAGATCACCAATCTGAGTTAAGGGATATTTATTCTTGATGGTGAGATCATTAAGCTTGCGATAGTCAACGCAAAGCCTAAGTGTACCATCGGATTTCTCACAAAGATAACTGAAGCTCCCTAAGGAGAGGAACTAGAACGAATAAACTATTTTGCTTCCAATTCAGATAATTGTTTACGCATCTCCTCATTTTCCTTATTGGACATACGACAAGGAGGACGAGTGATAGGTAGAGCTCCAGGAATTAGATTAATTCTGAACTCAATTGCTCGCTTAGGTGGTAATCCTAAAATAGGCTCAAATATATCAGAAAATTCATGAACAACGTGAATGAGGGAAATGACATTTTCCTCATCATCATTATCGTCATCATGCAGATTTAGAGAATATAAGGACGCTACCGAATTGGAATCTGAATCTTTAAGAACAATAGAAATCTTCTTAACAGATTGAGGATGTCGAAGATGGATAGTCCTCTCAGGACATAGGATATGGGCTTCATAACGATTAAGCCAATCCATTCCTAAAATCATTTTGAAACCTAAGTAACGCATAACATGCAAATCGACACGAAAAGCATAATCACATAAAATAATTTTGACATCCTTACAAAATAAACTGAGTGTTGCGGATCCACCAACCGGATTCGCAATTCTTAATGAAGTCATCAAGCCCATAACATTTAAAGACAAAATATCCACAAGTTCCTTTGATATAAAAGAGTGGAATGCACCCGTATCAAAAAGAACTCGAATAGGATGATCATGAAACATGATAATGCCATCAAGGACAGGATGAGAAATACCTTGACCAAGAGGAGTGTTACTAGGGGCTTGCACAACATTTAGCTTTCCTTCTTTCTTGCTTTGAAGTTTGGGACATGAAGATATAAGATGACCCGAACTTTTACAATAGCGGCAAGTAGGGGACTTCGGACACTTATTTGCATAATGGTCCTTAGAACCACACTTGTAGCATTCTCCATGATTAGGGGTAGGAGTCTTTGCTATCGAAGTTGCTTCCTTCCCTTTCTTGTTAGGATTAGGTTTGAACTTAATATGCCTCTTCTTGTTGATGTTGAAGTTCTATTTGGCACCCACAACTTCACCGTCACTTTCTTTATCGGCCTCTTCAAGTCGAAGAGCGATATCTACAAGCTGATCGAAAGGAACTTCTAGTTTTAGAAGTAAAGGCTTTTTAAGGTTCTTATTCAACCCATAGATAAACCTCTTATTTTTCTTCAATGGGGTATTAATGTACTCGACCCCATATTTAGAGAGGGATTCAAAAGATGCGACATAATCTGTCACAGAAGATTCACCTTGAACAAGGTCAATAAAGCGTTGGGCGAAAGTTACTTTTTTAGCTTCCGGCACAAACTTTAACTCAAACCTTTCCCGGAATTGCTCCCAAGTAAGATCCGCTTCAACAATCTCCGAAATTAAAATCTCATACCAATCTAATGTTCTCTCTTGGAGCATGCTAGAATCCACTTGGACTCGATATAGATCCACAAGATTCATGCGAGAAAAGATGTGATCGCATGTTCTAAGCCAAGCTTGGACTTTAATAACGCTTTCTGAACTCTTGAATGGCCTTCCACCCAAATTGGTGTAATCACTGCACAACCGTGCAAACCCAGATTTAGGGTGAGTAGGCTCAGGAATGGGTCCGGCAGCTTGGGCATTCTTTACAAGATCCAAAAGCTATTGGGCAGACATGAATATGCCATCCTGAGGAGTAGCACTGGATTGACCAGCGCTGGGACGGCCAGGTCTAACCATTTCTCTTCTTTAAGAAAGAAAGAAAGAAGAGGAAAAAAGTTATTCTCAGAATGAATATCAAACAAACTTGATTGATAAAACAAGGCATCATAAAAGGAAATAGGATAGAACGAGTCCTAAGACTCGAATTAAATCCTAAGGCACGATTCCTAAGATAGACTTAGGACAATGATCCTTGCTAGATTATTCTACATTGTTCCAAAGTTTAGCTCTGATAACAAGCTCTGACGCCCCGCCTCTATACCCACACGAGCCAAGAACACTACGGAGTAATGTTGTCAACTAGTACGAAGAATAAGGCTGTTGAGGAGCGACCATCTGTGTAATTGCTTTGTGCGAGTACGGTATGTCAGATAGTATGTCATGCATTTCATTTCAGGAGGAAATCTGACATATTAAATACAAACTCAAAGCTACTACACAGTGTCTATGTGGCCTTCGAAAACAAATATAAAATAAGCATAACATAAATCAGTCACAGATATTCATATCACAAAGGTGGAAACAGATATGAATATAACACATAGAAGTGTACATCAAAGTAGAGGTCATACAAGATCCACTACATCACAAAAGAATAGGTACAAGTGCTAGACAAAAGAATATGTATACATCAAGGAGTCTCTATCTCGAATGTATAAAAACAAAAACTACTAAGCTAAAGTAGTTAGCCAAAAGTCAGAAGCTAGTCCCTGCTAAGAAGTCAAGTGGAAGCACCTGAAACACCCCGGTCTGACTCGAGTATTATTTAAGAAGAAAAATAATAAATGGATCAATTTAGCTATAAATATCAGATAAGATGAAATAGGATAAGAGATATGACAAATCTATATGATAACCACAAAAATCATACAATATCTCAAATTTTTTCATACACCAAAAAGAATGCCATATTCTTTATTTTTATTCACTAAACCTCAAATATTGATAAAGCTTATCAATGCAAATCATAAAAATTGGTGAAACACAAATTTTAGAAATCAATAATTAAAAATCCAGAAAATACAAAAGGGGGGAGGACTATCATAAATGGGAGCATGAAAACTCACCAACACGTGTATCACAAACGGGACACTTTCCCATGGGTCGCTAACCTATAGAGTCGGTGCAACGACGTAGTACAACGGTACGCCCGAGGAGCCTGAAAATCAAATAAGCCAAAACAACGACATGGTACAACGGTACGCCCGATGAACCGAACTCCATAAAGCCCGTAGTTCGCTAGCCTATAAAAATGAGACGAAGCTCAATATAACGGGGTATTGTCCCCCACGCGGACAATGAGACATCACATATCGCTAGTCTAAACCTCAAAAATGATCGTCAAAGATCAATAAAAGTGTAAATTACACCAAGCTAGTAAATAGATGAGTTTAGCTTCATGTCCCATAACCACTGGTTTAACTTAAAAATTTACGAACAAATTGTAGATTTCCACTCGAAAATTGTCATAGGATTTCAATCGAACAAGTCTAAGAATTAACCGACGAAGTAAACACAAGCATTTCATACCACTTGTTTTGCTAAGTCGTTTAATTGGATTTCTTGTACGAGTGAGGTGAAGATTTGTATATACTAATAGACTGGAAAACGGTTTTAAAAACGAGCTTTGTATTTAAAAGTAGTGTTGAAATCGTTTTTGTGAAAAAGTTTGAGTATTTACTGCTAGTATAGAAACCTTTGATTTTTAAAGTAATAAATCATAGAAACGATTGTAAAAACAATCTATCACCAAAATTTCACATTCAACGACGTGAATTAAAACAATAAAAATCGATATTAAATCCATCAAATGGATATTCCAAAAAATCTAGAAAAGAAGTCATCAAAGTCGATAATAAATGACAACAACCAATTGGAACAACAAAAATCGATTAAAAATGAAATCCACTCAAAAATAGGCAATTTGGCTGAATTTAACAGCGTCAGACGTCTGAGCTGAAGGTCTAGAAATTTTCTTCCAGATTGCCCATATGTCTGGGAATAACCTCAGACGTCTGAGCTGTAAGTCTGGAATTTTTATTCCGTTGCTTCAGACGTCTGAGCAATTTACCAAACGTCTGAGCTGTAGCTTAGGGCATAATTTGCCTAGGCCATTGATGGCCAAATTATCTCGGAAGCGATCGAATGAGCGACGGTGGCTAGGGATTTATGCCAAGCGACAACCCAACCCTATAGGCTCTTCAATACACTCCAAACAACATGTCCAAACATCCATAATATGATTTTCATAGATTTTGACTTCAAAATACCAAAAATTGGAAAATTCACCAAACCAATTCAATTCAAAAGCAATTGAACATGAAATAGATGTTAGGAATTCATACCCAACAACAATGAAAGCTATAAACATAGATGTGAGTTCAAGAACTCACCTTTGAATTCAAAAACAAGGAATGAGAAGCTCTAAAACAAAGCAAGATCAATCTCTATTCAACTTCACTTCAAGAACCTTCAATCTATGATCAAATGCAAAGTTTTTCCTAAGTTAGGTTATAGGAAGAATCAAGAATTGAAGAGGAATTGAGATGGAGAAGATGAAGAGCATGCTTACCTAAGTTTCTCCTTGATTTTGGAACTTGGATTTGAATTTCCTAATAATCCAGGGTTTAGGAATTTTAATTTCTTATCTTTTCCCCCATTTTTTCCTTTAGCTTGAGTGTTAGGAAATTATGAGTAGAATGAATGAAGAGTAGAGGAGTTTGGGTATTTGGTAGAGGAGTTTGGGTTCTCTTATTGGGTTAGTGGGCTAGAACCAAACCCAAAGCCCAAATGAAAATACCAAAATCCTAAGCAACTCCAAACATATCAATGTTTATACTCAAAAAAGTTGTCAACGTCGTTTTGAACTCAATGGAAGTGGCCTCGAGTCCGGATTCGACTGTTTACAAATATTCACCTTTCGGACTTTAAATTCAACAAACGGTGTTATATTTAAATAAAACATTTAAATATATATTCGTAAAATATGCGGATTGTTACATGAATCCTCTCTTGAATAGTGTTTCACTTCCAATGCTTTCACTCGACCCAACTATAGTCGTTCGGTGGACGTCATGCAACGATTTACTTACGATTAAAGCGGAGCTTCCATATTGAAGATCAATAGTATTCTAAAGTCGAGAGAACTATGTAAATTAGTCATATCGATATTCTCTGCTTGACCTTATTTATATTAACCAATAAAAAACTATCGAGTGAGTCATTCCATAGTTATCCAGTAGTGGAAATTAGGGACATGTCCCTACTTTCCAAAATTAATGTAAGTTTTCCCCCTTTGAATACAACATTATAAATTTGGTCCATATAATTTATACCATACCACTCAGGCAGCTTATGCTATAATGAGAAGTTAATTTGCAATATTAAAAACGTGATATCTTTTAGCAGATTTATCGGATCTCAATTTCATTTTCACCATTAAATCATAAATTTTATTATCTTTCTATTAAGGTCCATATATAACATGTTTTGATAAAAAGATTATTTTTAGGGTCAAATATTAGCCATGCTGCCTGGAAAATATTTACCATGTTGCTTGACAAATATTTTGTCATGTTGCCTGGCAAATATGCAAATATTTGCCAGGTTGCTTGGCAAATTTTGAAGAAAAAAATTTGTTGCTTGGCAAATATTTGCTAGGTTGCCTAACAACCACTGAAAATTTAAAAAAAAAATTTTGCTTCACAAATATGCAAATATTTTCCATGTTGTTTGGAAAATATTTACCATGTTGCATGGCAACCGTTGAAGAAAAAAAATTTGTTGCCTGGAAAATATTTGCCAAGTTGCCTAGCAAATATTTGCCGTTGAAATAATTTTTTTTATCAAAACATATTATATATGGATCTTAATAGAAAGATAATAAGATTTATGATTTAATGGTGAAAACGAAACTGAAATCCGATAAATCTACTGAAATATATCACGTTTTTAATATTGCAACTTAATTTGTTCATGACAACGAATTTTCTCTGAGCGGTACGGTATAAATTGCAAGAACTAAATTTATAATGCCAAATTCGAAGGGATGTGCGCCTAATTTGTAAAGAGGGATGTGAGCCAAAATTCCCCTATCCTATCACTATTAGTACGTAACCCCTTGGTGTCCCCAACAGTCATGAGTAATACACTGCCCAACATTTGGAGAGCGTTACATACTCTAGTCTCAATAGATGTATTGATATTCAGTCTCGATACATCTTGACTAGGAATATTTAAAATGATATATTTATTTTCATTGTGATAAATTACTCATGGTTACAATACTTTGTAACTAATATCACAAAACATACCATTTATGAGTTTTCTATTAAATATACTTTTAATTAAATTAATTAATGTCTGCTGCATTCTCCTCTGTGTGAATCTTCTAAAGACGAATTAGCTTCTCCTCGTTAATTGAGACAAGAAATGATTCCCGCACCTCTATGTACTTCGTCCTTGAGCTAAAAGCCAGATTTTCTACTAAGTGAATTGCACTATGACTGTTATATTTCATTTCTACTCTATCATACACGAAGCTCTAGTCACACATCAACCACTTTAAATATAGTATCTTCATAGTCGCTTCAATAGCTTCTATAAGCTCGGAATGTTGACGAAGCAACAATGGTCTACAACCTCGCTCTCCAACTAATAGCTGCCTCTCTAAGAGTGAACATATAACCTGAGGTTGAATTCCTTCGCTCTCGATCGTCGACGTAGTCAGAATCATAAAATCCTACCAAGCTGAATCACTATCTCTATCGCAAAAAACAAGCTCATGATCTAGAGTTCCTCTTGGTTGAACTAGGCCAGCCGGCAACGTAAGAAATGGGTTGATTTCAATATTTTTTTAGCATTTTGGATCAATTGGGCCTATGAAGTCTAAAGGTATATTATATCCAATCCAATATAGTTTTAAATATAATCTTGTTTTTTTAAAAAAATTGGTTAAAAGGAAGTTTAAAATTGATTTAATTTAAATGCATAGTGTATCAAATACGCCTAACAATTATTCATAAGAGTTAATTGAGGGAAGTTTCATTTCTTTCCCTAAAAATAAGTAATTAATTGAGAGCATAATTTGCATTATATGGAGAGAGAGAGAAACTGTGAGGGTTCGTTTCTTCGATTCCTAGAAATCGACATAAATACATCCTCGGTATTCATGTGTCGTAAACCCAAGTGCCAGAGAAGCGGATTCTCAAGGGTAAAAAAGAAAAATAAGACAGAACAAAATCTCACATATGTTATTTCAACATAATCTTTACAGTGGAAATTAATATACATTCATCAGAGTTAATCATGGACAGTTATAAATATATGTGCTTACAAATGCGAAATATAATACTACACAAGTGTGGTCGAAACGATCTTCAGAAAAATCTTCTAACTCCATGCTTTGAGCTCCATCCAGCTTACTTCTAAACTAAACCTGACTACGAGGTTGCCTGGGGAAAATTAGGGCACCCAAAGTTTAAGGAAAAGGGAAAATAAACTCTGGGTCAGTCATGGACTGGTGTGAGAACTCAAAATACGTCTTTTGAAAACAAAAGGGTATTTCATAAGACAATGCCACACATAAACACGGAACAGATTTTTATCTTGTGATAACCAAAGCATTTTTATTTGAAAATAATGGATATTATTTTTAATGACATATCTTTGAAAACATTTGCAAGTAAACTTATCAATCTTAGCCGAAATTGTTACATTGATTAAATTCCAGCAATACTAGCCACAAATGCGGGTTCTACAAACAAATTGGCAGGCACTTATTGGAGAATGGATTCCATACAAATGACCAGGTAAAGGAACTACCTTCCAACAGTACATCTCTAGAGGAATGTACCGAGGCCAACAAAACATCTGCACCTATACCAACACAAGACCGGCCTACCTTTCCTTAGATAGTACCGAATATGTCATCACCCCGGTCGTTACCAACCTATCCGAGACGTCTCTTAACATACACCACAATAATTTAAACCCGAACGTCATAGCGGGTAGAAATATATCTAGGAGGGGATGATCATACCCTAATGGTTGCGAACCACATAGCCTTGCTACATCTACCATGTTTCGGCCATTTCCGGGTGTGAGGCTTGAGGTAACTATTACCTTTATCATAGCACATCATCTTCCTTTGAATGCCACACTGCCATTATGTCGATCACTATTGACTTCCATAAACATAGAACCTCTGAGCTAATATGTAACACCCCAATATTTTATGGAAAATATAATTAAAAAGAAATTAAAAACGCCTTTGGTATAGTGGTAAAGGCATATGTTGACTTCTTTAGTGACCAACGATCAAGTCCCGTTGTCGCTCAAAATCTGGAGCGATGTTTTTTTAGCTGGTTCATTTCCAGCTATTTTCCTACGTATTTCAACGTTGTTTCTAACATGTGGCAGCTTCCCATTCGCTCCAGTGATGTAATAGGATGAGATGGCTAAATTTTATTGGTTGAGTGATGTGTATGGGCTAGAATGGATAACCATTAAGTGTATGAAAGAACCAGATTTAATCTAAAATAATCTAATGGATTATATTCACTCAAACAATCTAAAAATATACCATCTAACCTAAACCTAATATCTTATTCAGCTGTCGCCATAATTCTACAGTAAAATTAGTGTGTATTATTCTTTCTCCTTTTCTCTACTAAATAAACAAATCTCTACCAAATTAAATTATCTATATATATATATTCAAGCAATTTGGGGAATTTAGAAGAATCAAAGGGAGAAAGATTAAAGCAAAGCTTTTTTCAAATTTATGCAAGCTCAAGTGCCAGGTGAGTGGGAATTAATATGAAATAGAAAAAATAAAGTAGTTCAATTTCAATTCTTTTTTGGGACGTTAATATGAATTAATTTCTGTTATTAATTAAGAATAGATGTAAATTATTGAAACTTCTTCTTCTTCTTATTCTTCCACTTCTCAAATCTAATTCATGTTTGGTTTAAAAAATGGGACATATAAATTGTCTATTCACATTTTATGGTATAAATAAGATTGAAATTTATGTAAATTATTGTATCTTCTTCTTCTTCCACTTCTCAATTCTAATTCATGTTTGGGTTGAAATTTGGAACTAACAAATTGTTATTCGCATTTCATGGCGTAAATAAGATTGGTTTAATTAAATTGAATTAGAATTGTTATTCAATTTCTTAGGGTTGAACAGGTTAGTTGAATAAATTCAGAATATGTTACTTGAATAAAATTGTGGTTTTGATCGATATAATTACATAATTTTGAATATGGTTTTGGAACAAAATTAGGAAGTCTAATTGGCATAATTATTCATTTCATATGTGGACTAAAAATGTAAAAGTGTAATATTGTGTAATTAAATGGTTTGTGGCTATTGGATAAAAAATTTGTACAGATTAAATCTCTAAAAGGAGAACGTAAATTAGGGTGAAAAAAATGTAAATTAAATGGACCCTAAAGACTAGTGTAAATCTATAATAAAATGGCATAAAAATTACAGACAAACCATATGGACTGAACGGACGTGAAATTGAAATACCATTTATGTAAGAAAAAGGGAAATTGTGAAATAACCAAATCGGATGTAAAAATGGCCTAAAGCAGATTAATGGAAATAAAAAGTATGTAAACTATAACGGTAAAATAAATTAATCTGGAAGCGATTTGGTAGGCAACCCTTGTAAAGGTCTGGATAGGTGTTTCATGTAGTTAAGACCAAAATATAGTTTTGGATGTACGTTGTAAAGGTCTTTAGGTAGATCGTTAGAGGATTTTGCGAAGCCGACCCAGCTGTAGGCGTTCTTTCGGAGGACCGACACTTTGGATAGGGGCAAGTCCACGTTGGTGACCGAGGAGACAAGAGGATAGGAGTCCAGTTTGGCGGAGCCTGAGCGCAACTTCGAGGTCTTGCGAGGTTGTTTGAGTCGGCGCCGGTCAAACATAAGAGGCATTTAGTCACAGCGCACGGGTGAAGAGCATGACTTTCACGCTATAGCAAGTGGATAGGTAAGGATAGTAGGTCCGGCAAGCCGATTGACGTTTAGTATTACTCCATGGTTGACTTCCCTAGAGTGACCAAGGACTTTGGCTTCTTAGGAACTGTATCTAAGAAGGGTTCACTGCATTATATTATTCACCCTCTGCGATATCCGGGGAAGACCTGGAATTAAACTATTTTATTCTTTCTGCTTCATTTTATTTCTCATTCACCAGACTTTATGTCTGACCCATTCCTATTTTTTCTATTTTCCCCAAATCACAGGTGGGCAAGTCTAGGTTGTAGTTCTTTGCAGCTTGGAGGGTCATTGGAGCAGTTGTTATCTTTAGCTTTTGTTTCTTTTGTTTCATGTACTTCGTTTCTCTTTTCCGTACTTTACTTTATATATGGGGACCTATATTGTGAACTTTGTTATGTTTTATATTTTGGTGGAGACTACTTGGTACTTTTGGTTTCAGAAATAAATTTGGGATAATGTTGTTTTTAATGAAGCTGTTTTTCTATTAATTTATAATTAGTGAAAGTTTTCTTCCACTGTAATATTTTAATCATTTTATGCTATTGCCTTAGTCTCTGTGCTATGTTATGGATTTATATTTCACCCGACCACCCGTGCTTCTAATGATATCCGATTTTCGGGGTGCCTAGAGGTGCGGGGTGTCATAATTGGTATCAGAGCTAAGGTTTCAGTAATCATAAAAATATATTAGAAATATAAAGGTTTTCAAATAATTTTTAAAGGATATTCCAAATAATACTTTTAAAAGTATATGTATATATTTTGGAAAAAAAAGAAATTTTAGAAATAGGTCCCTCATATCTCTTCCTCCCTATCTATTGAACTATTTGTGGAGTACCTAATCCCATCTTTTTAATATCCACAGATAGAAATGTCTGAACCGCAAGATATCCCCGAAGTTCCAGGCCTTAATATGCTTGCTTGGTTCAAACGTTATTTGCAGGCTACTGCACGAGCAGAGCCACCAGCTAGGGACGTTGCTCCGGCAGAAGGGGCTCCAGCTTGTCCGCTAGACATTCTCGATTTTTCTAACTTATGCAAGGACTACACCAGCTTAGGAGGCAAGCCATTTCTTGGCACCGAGTCATATACTGAGGCGAAAGCTTGGATCCGTAGTTGTGAGCGGATATTTGGACTTATGGGATTGGAGGACTTGTCTCGGAGGCAGTTGGCTTCATGGCAGTTGCAGGAAGAGGCTCTTTGTTGGTGGGAGATTGTGGAGGCTGAGGTTGATAATTTGACTTGGGAGGATTTTCGTACTAGGTTCGAGAGGAAATTCTTATCGCAGGCTGAAGAGGGAGTGCAGCTAGAGAAATTTATACAGCTCAAGCAAGGGAATATTACAGTTAAGGAATATGTTAATCAATTCAATGAGCTTGCCAGATTTGGACCAAACCTGATCAATAATCCTCACAAGAAGGCGCTGAAGTTTGCAAAGGGTTTGAGTCAGCCACTACAGAGTTTGGCGGTGACCACATTCTGATGGGAGCCACTTTTGAGGGATTGGTAGAGAAGGCTTTACTTGCTGATACTGAGAAGAAAGGAGATGTCGCGCAGAAGAGTGATGGGAAGAAGCAGTGGAAAGGAAAGAGGAGAGGAGGAGGAGGGTCAGGTGGAAAAAGGAAAGTTCCAAGGAAGGATTGGAAGTGCAATACTTATGGGAAACCAGGTCTTCTTGCTAAGGATTGTAGAGGAACAGGAGAGTGACCGAGACTGAGGTGCTATCTTTGCGATCAAGTGGGGCATATGAAAAAGGACCGTCCGTCGAAGCCCAAGGACAGTTCACAGACACCTTCACAGCCTGCTCAGGCTTATGCTTTCGAGGCAGCTCCTTCTCTAGTACTCGTCCGGTTGTGGAAAGAAGGTGATCATCGAAGGTGTGTTATCTTTCTTTGATTTTCCTGTTCATACCCTGTTTGATTCTGGAGCTTCGCACTCTTTTATATCTAGTACTCTGGTAGAGGGTCTTGGTCTTGATGCTTGCTTAGTGACCGACCCGGTAGTAGTATCAAATCCCGTAGGAGGATCGGCCTATTTGTCCATGTTATGTCAGGATTTGAAATTGTTTATTTTAGGGGTTGAGTTTGACTGTTGTGCCTTTGTATTGGGCTTTTCCAGGTTCGGGTGGATCTTGGTATGGATTGGCAATCCATGTATGGTGCTGTTCATAATTGCAATAAGAGGGTGGTGAGGTTAGGCACTTGTAGTGGACGTACCTTGGGGGTATCTTGTGATACTAGAGGATCAGTCATGTTGAGCTACCTTTATTCTCTTGACTTATCGCCCGATAGTTTGAGTTCGGTACCCGTTGTTAGAGACTTTCCAGATGTGTTCGAGGAGGTTGCTGGCCTTCCACCTTAAAGAGAGATCGAGTTCAAGATTTATCTTGTCGATAATGCCAAACCGGTTGCTTTACCGGTAAGGCATATGGCTCCTAAGGAACGTCATGAGTTGAGCAAGCATATTGGAGAGTTTTTGGAGAAGGGCTTTATTCGTAGAAGCATTTCTGAGTGGGGCGCACATGTCATCTTTGCCACTAAGGCGGATGGCTCTCTCAGGCTTTGCATGGATTATAGGGAGCTTAATAAGCCGACGAAGAAGAATCGTTATCCACTTCCCCGTATAAATGATCTCTTCGACCAGCTAGTAGGAGCCAAGGTATTTTCGCAGCTCGTTTTGGCCATAGGATTTCATCAGTTGCGTGTGGCGGTGGATAGCATCTAGAAAACCGCGTTTAGGACTCCGGATGGGTTATTTGAGTGGTTAGTCATGCCATTTGGGCTAACCAATACTCCGGCATATTTTGTCGACCTGATGAGTCGAGTATTTTGTGAATCGTTGAACAAGTTTGTGGTTGTGTTCGTCGATGACATTTTGGTTTATTCGCGAAGCAAGGAGGAGCATACTGTTCACTTGGAAGAAGTGCTTAGGACCCTACGAGCACATAAGTTGAAGGCGAAGTTGTCCAAGTGCCACTTTTAGAGGGATGAGGTTCGCTTTTTGGGACACATCATTTCGGAGGATGGACTTGTAGTAGATCCGGCAAAAGTGGCAGCAATACAGGATTGGCAGACCCCTAATAATGCCATGGACATAAGGAGTTTCCTTAGCCTTGCTGGCTACTATAGGAAGTTCATTAAGGACTTCGCTAAGATATCAGCTTCGCTTACCCGCCTTACCAAGAAGAACTCAGCTTTTGTTTCGGATGTCAAGTGTGAGGATGCCTTTGGTCGATTGAAGGAAGCTTTGACTACCGCGCTCGTATTGGTATCTTAGTTTATACGGATGCTTGTGGTACAGGGCTAGGGGGGTACTGATGCAAGAGGGTAGGGTAGTGTGCTATGCAAGTAGACAGTTGAAAACACATGAGAAGAACTACCCAACACATGATCTTGAGTTGGCAGCTATAGTTTTTGCTCTCAAGTCTTAGAGGAACTATCTCGAGATAGATTTGAGCTTTTCACGGATCATAAGTCTTTGAAGTATCTATTCTCTTAGAAAGATTTGAATTTGAGACAGCAAAGATGGATGGAGTTTTTAGCCTCTTATGACTTTGAGATTTCCTATACCCCTGGCAAGGGTAATGTAGTGTCAGATGCGTTGAGTAGACGCAAAGCGGTTTTAAGTCCTCTGTTTTTGGAATGGAAGCATTTGGAGTACATTGCTACCTTTGATTTTAGACCTCCATCGGATTTAGCTCCGGGATTGTTAACAGCCCTCGACGTCCAGCCTACTTTGATGGAGCAGATTAGAGCTAGGCAAGGTGAGGACGAAGAGTTAAAGGACATTTTAGATAAACTTGGTAGAGGAGAGTCATCACCACATCTTAGGTGCTATACCATGGACACTAGGGGATGGCTTAGAAGGGATGGTAGACTTTGTGTTCCTCGTAGTGATGATTTAGTAGATGCGGTGTTAGCCGAGTCACATCATTCTAGGATGATAGTGCACCACGGTGGTGATAAGATGTATCGGGATATGAAGAGGGTATTCTATTGGCCCGGAAAGAAGAAAAGGGTAGCGGAGTATGTATCGAAGTGCATCACTTGCCAAAGGGTAAAGGCGGAATAGAAGAAGCCCGGAGGACTATTGCAGCCATTGGTATTCCATTATGGAAATGGGAGAGCGTCTCTATGGACTACGTAGATGGATTACCAAGGTCACGAAGAGGGAACACGAGCATTTGGATCATTGTGGGTAGACTAACGAAGAGCGCTCATTTTATACCCATTAAGAGTAATAGGACGGCAGCTTCTTTGACGACTCTTTATGCAAGGGAGATAATTAGGCTTCATGGAGTTCCCGCCAGCATTGTGAGTGACAGAGATCCATTATTCACCAGCGAGTTTTGGAGGAGTCTTCAGCAAGCCTTGGGAACAGAATTGAATCTGAGCATAGCATATCACCCTCAGACAGATGGACAGACTGAGAGGGTAAATAAGGTTTTGGAAGATTTGCTCAGATAGTGCATCATTGACTTCGAAGGCTCTTGGGAATACCACCTACCTTTGGTGGAGTTCGCGTATAATAATAGTTATCAAGAAAGCATTGTGATGGCACCGTTCGAGGCCCTCTATGGCAGACCATGTAGGTTACCAGCCTGTTGGTGGGATACCACCGATAGGATCTTGCTTGGACTAGACTTGGTGAGGGAAACTTCTGAGAAGGTGGATTTGATTCGCAAGAGGTTAAAAACTGCACAAGATAGACAAAAGTCATATGCCGACAGAAGACGTTCAAATTTGGAGTTTAAGGTTGGAGATATGGTTTTTGTCAAGGTTTCTCCTCTGAGAAACGTTATGGGATTTGGCTTAGTGGGTAAGTTGGCACCGAGATTTGTAGGACCCTTCCCTATTACCGCACGGATTGGAAAAGTGGCATACAGAGGTTAGTTGGCAGGAGTTCACAATGTTTTTCATGTTTCGCATCTGAGGAAGTGTCTACATGATTCCACAGTAGTAGTAGAACCCGATCAGCTAAGGGAAGTGGAGGTAGAGTACGAATCACTTGTGCGTCGTACACCCATCCGTATATTGGTACACGACATCAAGAGATTAAGCAACAAGGAAGTTCGTCTAGTGAAGGTTTAATGGGGAGATGACCCCAAAGAGTGCACATGGGAATTCGAGGAGAGAATTCAACTTCTTATCCTTTTTATTTGGCGGTACACTTCAAATATCCTATCTTTGATCTTTGATCTTTCCTTGGTTAGGGTCTTTTCGATAATCTTTAGGTGAAACCTATGGATGGTAGCTTGGTTGTAAACATGTCATTAGGGCATGTTATGTTTGATGGATGAAAATGATTGCAAGTGGATGCCAATGTTTGCAAATGGATGCATTGCATGCACTAGATAGATATTTATTAGGATAATCGGCGAACTAGGTACACACACCTGCATATGCATGCCTATTATCTATTGCATTTGCACATGGTTGTATATATGTGTGTGTGTGTATAAATGGATGTTGCATATGGATGGTGCATTTGGGGGAATGATTAAAACACACATATAGAATTATCAATTATACTAGGGTAATTGCATACATTTGGTTGCATGGCATAAGCATACTTGCATTACAGGAGGTCAACTGAATCAGTAGACCGACTACCTTTTCGTACTAGGTAAGTTCATATGCATTTCACTTTGCATAAATTATAAATTGCATTAGTTAAAAATAAGGACAATGGTATAAATGGATAATGGTTGGGTAGATGGATGTAGTTCTTGGATGCTGGTTGTTAATTACTGTTAACGGTAAAAGTTGAACGCTAACACCCGGTGTGTGTAGTAATAATGTGAAAGCACCACCCGTGATACAGGAACAGAATATAAGCTGAAAATAGCAGAAAATGTAAAGAGACAACAGATTTATAGTGGTTCGGCCCGTAATTAGGCCTACGTCCACTTTATATTCTTTTATTGCTGATTTGATTACAATCTGATACATTTCATTTCAAATTCAATTCACTTCGATCACACAAACACTTTAGACTAGTAACTCAAACTTTGATGATGAGATTTGTTGAATCCATGTCGGATGTGCAGAGTCTCTTTTAGAGCTCGTTGTAGTGTCTTTGATGTTGGAGTTCTTCAAGTGATGATTCAGTTGAGAATGCAGCAGAGTAACGGCTCTTTAGGGAATGATCCAAAAGTCCTCTTCACGTTGGAGTTAGTTTAGTATTTATAGAGAAATCCTTTGCTTGGGTCATAGGTCGTGACCGACTTAAGAACAGGTCGTAGGGCGCGGGCGACCTAAGAGACATAGGCTACGACTTAACAGCTTGCTGTGGATCATTTGAACACACTGACAAGGCATAGGTCGTTGGCGACCTAGAGGAAAGCGGCCTAAGGAGTTATCTCGGCTTGTACAAACTAGGTAGTAAGTCTTAGGTCGCGGACGACCTAAGATAGGTCGTAAGTCGTGTTGCCTTTGCGCTGATAGTTAGGTCGCATTCTTCTTTCTAGGGTTAGGTCGCTGATAGTTTTAGGTTGTTAGGTCCTTTCTGGTGTTAGGTCGTTAAGTCCTTTCTGGTGTTAGGTCGTGAAGTTCTTAGGTCGTTAGGTATGTTAAGTCGTTAGGTTGCGAAGTTCTTAGGTCGTTAGGTATGTTAAGTCGTTAGGTCGTGAAGTTCCTTAGGTCGTGAAGTTTGTTAGGTTGCGAGGTTCTTAGGTCGTGAAGTTTGTTAGGTCGCGAGGTTCTTAGGTCGCAGGGTTTTAGGTCACTCCCAAAAGAGGAGTTAACATTTGCCCCTCGAAGTACAGGCCTATGCCTTAGGTCGTGTGCTTCGATCTAACTCTGCTAGGTCGTGAGCGACCTAAAACCTCTGTTAACTCGCACGCCTATTCGCCTTCTTCTCGTTGCCCCATATAAACTATTAGGTCGCTTCTTCCTCCTTACCTTACTGCTTCGATCTCCCACTGCCATTGATGAATCTTCGAGTTTCCAAAGGCAAATTCAACCCGTTTAGTCACCGATTCATCTTTTCCATTATATCTTGTAAGTGAATTCAATCCCCATCCCCCATAGTCACCGTTGAATTATGAATCCCCAATTTCCGTCCTTAGTTCGATTTCATGTGTCGTGCTTCATTTTCGAGTGATTGTTACGGTCGTCTTTTGATCACCGTTTGACTGATTTAGGAAGGCACGATAGTGCATTGAATCTATGGTGGATCGGGGATGTTTTGAATTATTTTTGAAGTGTCTCGGTGGTATGAAGGGATGGTGAATTTCACGAAGAGGACGATGGATTTCTATGTGTAGCTGGTAACGGGTTACAATTAGATGAGATAGATTTCGTGGAGAGGAAGACAACGACTTAACAGATCTGAGCGACCTAAGAATTAGGTCGTGCTGGGATTCTCGCGAGCTAAGAACCCTTGCGACCCAAGGAAAACTGAACGACCTAAAATAGGCGACTTAACTTTTAGGTCGCGCTAAGATTTGAACGACCTATGACTTAGAAGCTTGGACTTGTCTTGCACAACTTAACCTCTTCGCGAGCTAACCGCCTTGAGACAGTTGAACGACTTAACTAAATAACGACCTAATTTTTTTTTACGGCATAAGCTTTTGGTCGTGGCCGAGTTAGGACTTGAACAAATCTGCATTGCCTTGAACCTTTTAACTTGCACAGCGCGACCTAAAGAGACTCTGACCTATGCTAGGTCGCTGGATGACCTAAGACTTGTGAAATACTAGCAGGATTTAATTGAACTTAAGCTTGAACTGTGTTGCACTTCTTTGCAGATTGTTTTAACTTTAATGCTAATAACCTGTTAAACCAAATATCTGTAGAAAACTGGGACGAATATACTGCCATTGACTGTCCACATCGAATGACAGATTAGTCTATAAAGAATAATCAACTTGAATGAACTATGCGAATGAAATGCTGTGAATTTAACAAGTTCAAGTGAAGTATTAAAGCAAAGCCCAAATAATCAACTAAAGCTGATTTGTTTGCATTAACACTGTACTTGTACTTACAATAACAAGCCCTGAAACTTTGTAACTATCAAATGTCAACTTATTTTATTCCAGTTATAGTTACTTGTTATTTTACTAGTTTTACACAACACTTCACACTTTTAGGAAACGTGCACCTTCATATTTGAATATCCAGTTCCTTGTGTAGAATGACTTCTCAACAAGAAGAAGCAGGACAAGCTGAGGAGACTTTTCCAATTTCTAACCCACTGATTGATCCTCCGGAAAGAGTGTCGACCACCTTGAGCCACAAAGTTTTCCGTCAGTTGTGTATCCAGTTTGGTATTGCCGAAACAGATGCTTTATTTCCTGGAGTAAATGATACTGCTGACAGGCCTCCTCTTGGTTTTGTCGCAGTCAATCGTCAGATGTGCCTAAGCGGAGCCATTCCGCCTTTTAATGATTTCCTTCGACAGCTTCTTCTTCGATTAACTATCTCCCCCTTTCAGCTGCACCCTAATGGCTATGCCATCTTAATGGGATTGTGTGTACTGTTCAGGAGGACGCTTAACCGTTTTCCGAGCTTCGAAGAGATTTCTTACTTGTGCACTTTTGCTAAAAACAAAGATCACCCTTCCATCACACTTGCGAGAAGTGCTCGGAACCGTAAATTGATTCTGGACTTGCCCGAAAGTGCACACGGATTCTTAAGTCAATTCTTCTTTGTCCGCTGTCCCTCGGGATTTTATGCCGTTTGGAGAGTTGGAAGTAAGATTACCTTTTTCCATTTATTTTATTTTCTGAACTTCTCGAAACTCAAATTGTCAAATGCTTAACTTCGTCCTTCACTTTTTGCAGCACTTCCTCCTCCGCTTAGGGATCCCAGCCACAAGCCGACCCTTGAAACTTTGAGTGCTGTGGCCGCTGAAGAGAGAAGCACTAAATTTTTGCTGAGAGATGAATTTCTGCATCAGTTTGGACTTTTACATTCCTTCAGATCGACTCAGATTCGTTAAATCTTTAGTTCTGATACAGAAACATTAGCTGCCCCGGGTTCTCGAGCTGAGACATCGAATGCCCTAGCTTCTGCAGAAGAAATTGCATCGGAAGGACCTATTGTAGAGGCTGCATTAGTGAAGTGTTCTACTTCTATCGATATTGCGGGATCATCTAGGAAACTCACACTCTCCCCAGTAATCGAAGAAGAAGAAATTCCTAAATACTCCGGGAATGTTTATGATAAAGAAGTTGAGAAAAAGAGTCCTGCTAAACACGATGGTGATGACACTTTTGACGACTTGAGCGATTTAATGATTACTTCACAAGAGCTCTTCAAAGATGATATAACTAAAGTCACATCTCCAGCAGCTGAAGTGACATCCGCTTTGCAGCAAATTTCATCAGCTCAAAAGTTGACTCCTGCTTCACACTCCCAAACCAAAGAGTGGTCTGTAGCACAACGCGCATAGTTTACACGCCACACACACTTAGAATTTTTCGGCACTTATACGCACTTAGCTTCCTTCTCCTGGAGATTTCTAAATTTCATTTCTTTTTCATTTGCAGATTCTCCGATGGGACACAGTGGTTCATACTACGACAAATTCCAGCGTCATGGAAGCCGCGAAACTTATGATTTTAGGCGTTATCTCACTGCCCCGAGGGAGACAGATGAAGAAAGAGCTATTAGGAAGGCTTAAGAAAGGCGGGATTATGAAAATCAATACTGGAGGAGGGATGAGCGATACGACTCTTCTCACAGAAGCGATGATTCCCATAAGCGAAAGTCTTATGACGATAAAGGGAAGAGTCACATTACTGGAGATCCAAGCAAGCGGGTCAAGCCTAGTGACGCGTTTGCAATTTCTGAAAAGACCGATGTTCCTAACCCTCTTGACATCTCCTCCGATTCTCCTGCTCTCAAGAAGTCTGACATTCAAATAATTATCAGCAGGCCTCAATATCAAGTCGGGGACGGTCCTCCTACACTCCAAAGCCGATTCCCAAATTGGTGCTTAAAAGGGGTTCGCTTTGACTTAGACTTGGTTCCCATCGATAAGCAGGCCATGCTAAAGAATCTCGATGCTGTTAAGCTTGACATTGAGAGAATGTCTGGATGGCAGAAACTGGTTGACGAGCTTCAAAGAGTTAATCATATGAATCTTGAGGCCATGTTAACTATGGAGAATGATCATTCTGAGTGGAAGAAGATTCTCAAGCAACACGATGCGGAGATGATGAGCATCGCTGACGACAATGCAAGACTTGATTCTGAAGTTAAGAAACTCAAGGAAGATCTTGCCACCTCTTCCGCTTCGCATTCCCAAAAAGAAGAGGTCTTTCAAAAGCAAGTGCGAGATGCACATGCTGCTCAAAGAGATGCTGAAGCTAAACTTGAAGCGGAGCAGCATATTGCTGAAAAATACCGCAATGACACCGTCCAGCTGCGGGAAAAAGTCAGCGCTCAAGACTTGGAAATTGCAAGGCTACAAGCTCAGTTATTGAAAACTGAAAAAGAGCGGGATGAGGCAGTTGCCGGCCATGTGGCAGCCATCACTGAAAAAGAAGCGGCTGAGCAGTCGCACGAGGCAACGAAGGAAAAAGTCAGCTCTACTCTATTTGACTTTTATATCCATAGCGTTTTGGGGCACGGAAGCCTCTCATTTCTGGGTCTGACATACGAAACTACTTTGGCTGAAGTGTGGGAGGCGATAATCGACATGTTCGGAGGTGCTGGCTACGCAGAGGCGGATCTTGAAGCGGTTTATCTAGATGATGAAGCACGCGCCGCCCTTGCCAAGGGAAAAGAGCAGCTTGCTAAAGAGCGAGCCGAAGCAGCGGGAGGAGAGTGTTTAGAGAAAGTGACTGTAACTGCCCCCGCTCGTCCTCCGGCTTCGGTCGATCCTAATAACATTGGCTCTAGTTCCTATTCTTCACCTTCTGCAAAAGCCGAAATTAAAACTGCGACAACTGAGCCTCCCACTACTCAAGTTGATGAGAAGACCCAGGACGATGTTGAAGCTGAAAAGTTTGAAATCGTTGTGATTAAGCCGACTTCTTCAGGTAACCTTGATTCAGATCTGGCTCAAGTGGGCTGTTCATTTGATTCAATTGAACTCGATGAATTTCTCGATTGTTACTTAAGTCTTGATGAGCCGATATCTTCTCTTTTTTCGGAGAATACTGATTTTAACTTCTTTTCTTCTATAGCGGAGGCACCGAGCGCGTTGCATACTTCCCTCTTCTAGCTGTTCCTCCTCCAACCCTTCAAGTCACTCCTGCTTCTCAGCCGGGTTCTCAGGAAGAGCAAATAGAAGCCCTTCAAGGCTTGGAGGATCCACCTGCTTCACAAGAGCAGAGGGCGGAAGATCTTGAGGACAGTGAGAAGACTCCGGAGCAGTCTCTTGATGATAACACGAAACTTTCCACGCTGCTTACTACTCTGGGAAGTGAGTCTTCTTCGAAGAGAAAAGGGAAGCGCGCCATGAAGAAGAAGAAGAAGAGCACTTCGGCTGATGAAGAAAAAGTTAAAGAAGATCCAGCTGCTCCTCTTCCTCCTTCCTCCCCGACCCGTCCACAACGGCTTCCAAAACTAGTTATCAAGCCGGGAAAAAGCTCTAAGGGTGGCAGGAAGAAGGAATGATAAGCTGGATTTTAGGCTTCTTGTTTTGCTTTTTGCATGTATTGGCCGGAGATTGTGCGGATACCGGCCTCCGCTTATTGAAACCTGCACATGTACAAAAATTTCATAGTATGGCATAAAACACTTCTTTTTACTTGTACAATTTCTTATCAGTATATATGTGAATGCTTTTATTCCTTGTTTTTTGCACAAGTTTCTTTATTTACTTTATATGATATTGCAGTGAGCTCGTGGTATGATGTTTGAGCGTTGTTTTTATTAATATAGCTATTTGCCCCCATACCATGGCTTACTGCAATATTTTGAAAGGACTTGTATTCTCATTTTTTAGAGAATAATTCTTCCGTTTTGAGGAAATATTATTGTGCTTTTAATAGAATACGCTTTGTATCGGAGAAGTTTCTCTTTCTCTTTCTTTTAAAAGAACACTTCTACTTTCGGGAATGATTACTTTTATGTGTTGAAAAGTGGATTCCTCTACGCAGTGAAGTGAACTCCTAAAGAATGTTTCGATCTTCTTAAAGAGAGTTATATTTCATTGTTGAATAGATCCACGGGACAGACGTCAGCTGTTTTACCGGACACTTGTTTGTACAAATAATCATAAGTATTCAGCTGAAGATGCCCCTTTCGTGGTTCCATCAATGACGTTTCTGGATGTGCCTTGTTAAAGGGCTTTGTTTAGCATTTCACTATTAAGAGTAAAAGTGTGCCTTTGAAGAAGGCTTGTTTGATATGCCTTTGGGAAGGGCTCCTCCGAAGAGTTGTGCCTCCGAAGAGGGATTGTGCCTTCGAAGAGGGCTTTTTGGCATTTCAGCTCTGGTGAAGTGGGCCTCCGAAGAGAGATTTTTACACTTCAATTCCGGTGAAATGTGCCCCCGAAGAGGTCTTTTTGGCATTTCAGCTCTGGTGAAGTGGGCCTCCGAAGAGAGATTTTTACACTTCAACTCCGGTGAAATGTGCCCCCGAAGAGGTCTTTTTGGCATTTCAGCTCTGGTGAAGTGGGCCTCCGAAGAGAGATTTTTACACTTCAACTCCGGTGAAATGTGCCCCCGAAGAGGTCTTTTTGGCATTTCAGCTCTGGTGAAGTGGGCCTCCGAAGAGAGATTTTTACACTTCAACTCCGGTGAAATGTGCCCCCGAAGAGGTCTTTTTGGCATTTCAGCTTTGGTGAAGTGGGCCTCCGAAGAGAGATTTTTACACTTCAACTCCGGTTAAATGTTCCCCCGAAGAGGTCTTTTTGGCATTTCAGCTCTGGTGAAGTGGGCCTCCGAAGAGAGATTTTTACACTTCAACTCCGGTGAAATGTGCCCCCGAAGAGGTCTTTTTGAACTCCGAAGAGTAACAATTGTTGCTTGTGTCCTTTTATCATCTACTCCTTAGCGATTCCTTGTTATCGCTTTAAGTACATGCTCCATTCTTTTGCAAGTTGCTTGCTTTCTGCCAGAGAAATGTACTTTGTTATTGAGTGATTTATGGGAATCGCTGAGTCTTGTGATGTGTTGAATAAGTAAGCTTTGCTTTGATAGCCTGCAATATTAAATCGACATCTTAGCAATATATTTAAGATATTTGCGTATCGAAATGAAACAGGTATTATATAGCAGTAGAACACAAGATTTAAAATTCTTTATTATTAATCTGCACTGATTTCTCAGTGGTTTACAATACAGGAGTTATACATCCATCATCATTTTACAAATTTAAGTAAAAAATTGGATGCAAGTGATTGTTGTTTCGGAATCTCGGGATCGAATCTCCATCTCTGTTGGAATCATTGTTTCTGATCCATATGCCAATCAGAATGGAGTATGGTCAGATGCTGTGTGGGGACCCCCTGTGACAACATTAATGACAAGCCTCTCTGATTCATGCCCTGCAATTTCGTTGATTGAGCCGTATTGATGGGTAGGAAGTTGTTGCCCCTGAGTGGATGAGGATGGGTCATTCCTGTTTTTCTTGACATATTGTTGAAGTTTGTTCTCTTTCATCAGCTCTTCAATCAGATCCTTTAAGTGGCGGCACTCATTAGTGTCATGGCCAGGCTGATTATGGAACTTACAGAATCTTCCACTCTGTGTGGCATTTCTTCCAAGTCTCAACTTATGTGGTTTAGGATATTCAACAGTATCCTTAGTTGCAAAGAAAATATTCTCTAGAGTATCGGTCAAGGGAGCGAATTTTGAGGGTTCAAAGTGGCGAGTTTTCTTCGTATTTCCCTGCTTTTTCTCGTCATCATTTTCCCTCTTCTGTCCTCCAGATTCTCTTCTATTAGAAGCAACATCGTTATTCTGGATTTCAGCGACCACTGCTTTCGCTGGCGTAGAAAGGCTTTCTAAGCGCATGAATTCCTCGGCCTTTTTATAGAATTTCTCGAGTGAGTTTGGCTCCTTCATTTTTAACCATCTTCCGAATTCACTTGATTTGTTGATGGCTCGCACCAGGTAGGTCAAGATCATACGGGGTTTTTCATTATCCACTTCGGCTAGGGCTATATTGAAATGGTTCAAGAAAGATCTGATAGATTCTCCGGGCACTTGTTCAAGGCTGGACAGTGATATTATATCCTTAGCTTTTGAAGCATACAACCTGAACTGATCCTTGAAATTTCGAGTTAAATCAGAGAATTGATCTACGGACCGAGCCGGTAGCTTAGTGAACCAAAGTAGAGCCACTCCCTCCAAGTACACTGGAAAGTATCGACATTTAATCTCATCTGATGCCCTCGCACCGGTCATATGCCAATCGTACTTGTATAGGAAATGATTAGGGTCACTTGTCCCTCTATAAGCCGGGATAGTAGGAGGTACAAATTTTCTTGGAAACTCTGCTTTCAGGATCCTTTCAGTAAATGGAGTTCTGCTTGGCGCAAATCCCCAATCACTCTCATTTTCTTTCCTCTGCATACTCTCTTTCATGATTCGGCGAACCATCACTGATAGGTACTCCTCATTGTTCTGAGGCATCGCTGGGCAGATATCAGCCATTCTTTCAGAAGTTTGCCTAGGCAAATGTTCGTGAAAAGTTGGCTGCGGCCTTGGACCTTCATCTTAGAAAGGTGGCGCTTCGGCGGTGCCGACTGCTCTCTGAGGAATATCTTTTTCTTGGGAATTATGAGCATCTTCAGCGAAGACTGTTTCATTGTTTTCTGGTTGTCGATTTGCCCCAAGTAGAACGTTTAATCTGTCCATCATCAAAGCATTTTGAGTTTCAATTTGTTGGTATAATCCAGATACAACATAGTCTAATTCAGCCCTTGTGACTCCAATGGTGGGAGTTGCTTGATCTGCTGTTGGGGAAGCGGAGGTTCCCTCATGAGCATTTTCGGATCTGGTAGATCTACCCTTTCTTCCAGGAGCCATGATCTCAGATAAACTTCTGGTCTTTAGAGAGATTCTTTCAACAAACTTTTGCGGAGCAATGGTGAGAATGTTCTTGAGTTCAATTCTCAGTGAAAGCACCAAATTGTTAACGGTAAAAGTTGAACGCTAACACCTGGTGTGTGTAGTAATAATGTGAATGCACCACCCGTGATACGGGAACAGAATATAAGCTGAAAATAGCAGAAAATGTAAAGAGACAACAGATTTATAGTGGTTCGGCCCGTAATTAGGCCTACGTCCACTTTATATTCTTTTATTGCTGATTTGATTACAATCTGATACAATGCATTTCGAATTCAATTCACTTCGATCACACAAACACTTTAGACTAGTAACTCAAACTTTGATGATGAGATTTGTTGAATCCATGTCGGATGTGCAGAATCTCTTTCAGAGCTCGTTGTAGTGTCTTTGATGTTGGAGTTCTTCAAGTGATGATTCAGTTGAGAATGCAGCAGAGTAACGGCTCTTTTGGGAATGATCTAAAAGTCCTCTTCACGTTGGAGTTAGTTTGGTATTTATAGAAAAATCCTGTGCCTGGGTCATAGGTCGTGATCGACTTAAGAACAGGTCGTAGGTCGCGGGCGACCTAAGAGACATAGGCTACGACTTAACAGCTTGCTGTGGATCATTCGAACACACTGACAAGGCATAGGTCGTTGGCGACCTAGTAGGTATAGTGAGTGACCTAGAGGAAAGCGGCCTAGGGAGTTATCTTGGCTTGTACAAACTAGGTAGTAAGTCTTAGGTCACGGACGACCTAAGATAGGTCGTAAGTCGTGTTGCCTTTGTGCTGATAGTTAGGTCGCATTCTTCTTTCTAGGGTTAGGTCGCTAATAGTTTTAGGTCGTTAGGTCCTTTCTGGTGTTAGGTCGTTAAGTCCTTTCTGGTATTAGGTCGCGAAGTTCTTAGGTCGTTAGGTATGTTAAGTCGTTAGGTTGCGAAGTTCTTAGGTCGTTAGGTATGTTAAGTCGTTAGGTCGTGAAGTTCCTTAGGTCGTGAGGTTCTTAAGTCGTGAAGTTTGTTAGGTCGCGAGGTTCTCAGGTCGTAGGGTTTTAGGTCGCTCCCAAAAGAGGAGTTAACAATTACGTTCTTCCATCTTTGGAGATTTCGGGGATGAAATCCTTTAAGGGGGGGGAGAATGTAACACCCCGATATTTTACGGGAAATATAATTAAAAAGAAATTAAAAGCGCCTTTGGTACAGTGGTAAAGGCGCATGTTGACTTCCTTAGTGCCAGGGATCAAGTCCCATTGTCGCCCAAAATCTGGAGCGATGTTTTTTTAGCTGCTTCGTTTCCATATATTTTCCAACGTATTTCAGTGTTGTTTCTAACATGTGGCGGCTTCCCATTCGCTCCAGTGATGTAATAAGATGAGATGGCTAAATTTTATTGGTTGAGTGATGTGTATGGACTAGAATGGATAACCATTAAGTGTATGAACGAACCAGATTTATTCTAAAATAATCTAATGGATTATATTCACTCAAACAATCTATAAATAAACCATCTAACCTAAACGTAATCTCTTATTCAGCCGTCGCCATAATTCTACAGTAAAATTAGTGTGTATTATTCTTCCTCCTTTTTTCTACTAAATAATCAATACCAAATTAAATTATATATTCAGGCAATTTGGGGAATTTAGAAGAATCAAAGGGAGAAATATTAAAGCAAGGCTTTTTTCAAATTTATGCAAGCTCAAGTGCCAGGTGAGTGAGAATTAATATGAAATAGAAAAATAAAGTAGTTCAATTTCAATTCTTTTCTGGGACGTTAATATGAATTAATATCTGTTATTAATTGAGAATAGATGTAAATTATTGCAACTTCTTCTTCTTCTTCTTCCACTTCTCAAATCTAATCATGTTTGGTTTAAAAAATGGGACATATAAATTGTCTATTCACGTTTTATGGCATAAATAAGGATTGAAATTATGTAAATTATTGTATCTTCTTCTTCCACTTTTCAATTCTAATTCATGTTTGGGTTGAAATTTGGAACTAACAAATTGTTATTCGCATTTCATGGCGTAAATAAGATTGGTTTAATTAAATTGAATTAGAATTGTTATTCAATTTCTAAGGGTTGAACAGGTTAGTTGAATAAATTCAGAATATGTTACTTGAATAAAATTATGGTTTTGATCGATATAATTACATAATTTTGAATATGGTTTTGGAACAAAATTAGGAAGTCTAATTGGCATAATTGTTTGTTTCATATGTGGACTAAAAATGTAAAAGTGTAATATTGTGTAATTAAATGATTTGTGGCTATTGGATAAAAATTTTGTACAGATTAAATCTCTGAAAGGAGAACGTAAATTAGGGTGAAAAAAATGTAAATTAAATGGACCCTAAAGACTAGTGTAAATCTATAACAAAATGGCATAAAAATTACAGACAAACCATACGGACTGAACGGACGTGAAATTGAAATACCATTTATGTAAGAAAAAGGGAAATTGTGAAATAACAAAATCGGATGTAAAAATGGCCCAAAGCAGATTAATGGAAATAAACAGTATGTAAACTGTAATAGTAAAATTAATTAATTAATCTGGAATCGATTTGGTAGGCAGACCTTGTAAAGGTCTGGATAGGTGTTTCATGTAGTTAAGACCAAAATATAGTTTTGGTTGTACGTACTAGGAGCGGGCAAGCAGGTTCGCAAGGATGTTTGTTACCTTTCATAGGTTGCTTGTGACGCCCCACCTCTATACTCACGCTAACCAACGGGGTAATGCCGTCGACTAGCACGAAGAATAAGGCTGTTGTGGAGCGACCATCTGTGTAATTGCTTTGTGTGAGTACCGATATGTCAGATAATATAACTTACATTTCATTTCTAGAGGAAATCCGACATATCTAATACAAACTCAAAGCTACTACACAGTGGCTAAGTAGTCTTCGGAAACAAATATAGAAATAAACATAACACAAATTAGTCAGATATTCATATCACAAAGGCAGAATCAGATATGAATATAATGCATAAAAGTATACATCAAAGTAGTGGTCAAACAAGATCCACTACATCACAAAAGAATAGATACAAGTGCTAGACAAAAGAATAATTATACATCAAGGAGTCTATATCTCAAATGTATAATAACAAAACTAGTAATCTAAAGTTGTTAGCCAAAAATCAAATGATGGTTCCTGATAAGAAGTCAAGCTGGAGCACCTGAAATATCTCGGTCTGACCCGAGTATTATTTAAGAAGAAAATAATAAACGGATCAGTCTAGCTATAAATATCAGGTAAAATGAGAAAGGATAAGAGATATGACCAAACACGTATGATAACAAAAATGCCATACTGCGACAAGTATACATCAAATAACACAAAAATCATACAATATCTCAAATATTCTCAAACACCAAAAGAACGTCGTATTCTTTAATTTATTCACCAAAACACAAATATTGATAGAGCTTATCAATTCAATCCACAAAAATTGGTGAAACACAAATTCTAGAAATCATCAATTAGAAATCCAGAAATCACAAAGGGGGAAGGCCTATCACAAACGGGAGCATGAAAACTCACCAACACGTGTATCACAAACAGAACGCTATTCCATGGTCGCTAACCATTAATTTTGAGCCGAAGCTCCACAAATGGCCCGAAGACCACGGGTCGCTACCCCGCCAAATTTGAACTGAAGTTCCACAAATGGGGTTTTTAGTCCCCACACAAACAAATAGACATCGCACATCGCTAGTCTAAATCACAAAATGATCATCATCGATCAATAAAAAGAGTGAATTACACTAAGCTAGTAAATAAATGAGTTTAGCTTCATGTCCCATAACCACTAGCTTAACTTAAATATTTACGAACATATTGTAGATTTCCACTCGAAAATTGTCACAAGAGTTCAATCGAACAAGTCCAAGAATTAACCGGCGAAGTAATCACAAGCGTTTCATACCACTTGTTTTACTAAGCCGTTTAATTAGATTTCTCATACGAATGAGGTAAAGGTTTGTATATACTAATAGATTGGAAAACGGTTTTAAAACGAGCTTTGTATTTAAAAGTAGTGTTGAAATCGTTTTGATGAAAGAGTTGGAGTATTTACTACTAGTATAGAAACCACTGTATTTAGAAGTGACAAATCACAAAAATGATTGTAGAAACAATCAATCACCAAAATCCACATTCGAAGACGTGAATTAGATCCAAATAAATCGATACCAAATCCATCAAAATGGATATTCTCAAAAATCCAAAGAAAGAAGTCATCAAAGTCGATAATAAGTGATAACAACCATCCGGATCAACAAAAATCGATTAAAATAGGAAATCCACACAAAACAACCTTAATAGGCAAAAATGAATGTTTCCAGACGTCTGGTTTGGAATCCAAACGTCTGGATTTGTTTTCTGAAAAATAGTTCAGAAAGCCACCTAGGTGTCTGGAATAGCCAAAACAGACGTCTGAGCCATGGCCAGACGTCTGGTTTAGAATCCAGACGTCTGGTTCGTTCTCTGGAAATTATCCAGAGAACCCCCAAATGTCTGAAAACTACAAGTCAGACCTCTGAGACTCATCCAGATGTCTGATCTTGAATTTCAGACATCTGGAATTAGTCTCTGGCATTTTTTTATAATCTTCGTGCATACATTTTTCTCTCCAGGTCCAAACCAGACGTCTGGACTTGGTCACCAGACGTCTGGTCACCTGGTCTGGGCGACATTTTGCCTAGGCCAAAGTGGCCAAAACGTATCGAAAGCGATCGGTCGAGCAACGACGACTAAGGATTTACGCCAAGTGACAACCCGACCTTATAGGCTCTTCGATACACCCCGAATATCAATGTCCAAACATCCATAGTAGGATTTTCATAAAATTGGACCAAAACACCAAAATTTGGAAAATTCACCAAATCAGTTCAAATCAAAAGCAAATGAATATGCACAAATGTTAGGAATTCATACCTAACAACAATGATAGCTATAGACGTAGATGTGAGTTAAAGAACTCACCTTTAAATCCAAAAACACAAGAGAGAAGCTTGAAAACAAAGGAAATACCAATTCCTCTTCAATATACCTCTAGAATCTTCAATCTAAGCTCAAAAGAAGAATATTTCCTAAATTAGGTTATAGGAAATTCTGAAATTGAAGAGAGATGGAGATGGAGAAGATGAAGAGGATGCTTACCTAAGCTTCTCTTTGAATTTGGAGCAAGAACTTGAATTTGCAAAGGAAACTAGGGTTTGGAATTCTAATTTCCCATTCTTTCCCCCATTTTTATCTTAAGCTTGAATATATTAGGAAAGGAGAATGAATGAAGGAAGGCTTAGTGGAGTTGGCATTCAGTTGGGTTAATGGGCTGAAACCCAAACCCAAAACCCAAAATAGAAAAATAGCAAATTCTAGTCAACTCCAAACATATTGATGTTTATACTCAAAAAAGTTGTAAACGCCATTTTGGACTCAATGGAAGTGGTCTTGAGTCCCAATTCGACTGTTTACAATAAGTAGCTTTTCAGACTTTAATCCGACTAACGATGCTATATTTAAATAAATCATTTAAATATACAATCGTAAAATATGCGAGTTGTTACATTGCTAGTACGTAGGATAGATATCATTCGCAATCGTAGGCTTCTTTAGGCAGATCGATGCGGACAGAATAGGACAAGTGTGCTCCGACGTAGGCTTCTATAGGCAGATCGTTGGAGGATTTTGCACAGTCGACCCAGCTGCGGGCGCTCTTTCGGTAGACAGGCACTTTGGATAGGGGCAAGTCCACGTTGGTGACCGAGGAGACAGGAGGATAGGAGTCCAGTTTGGCGGAGCCTGAGCGCAACTTCGGTGTCTTGCGAGGTTGTTTGAGTCGGGGCCGGTCAGACGTAAGAGGCATTTAGTCACAGTGCGCAGGTGAAGAGCATGACTTTCACGCTGTAGCACGTGGATAGGTAAGGACAGCAGGTCCGACATGCCGATTGACGTTTAGTATTACTGCATGGTTGACTTCCCTAGAGTGACCATGGACTTTAACTTCTTAGGAACTGTACCTAAGAAGGGTTCACTGTATTATATTATTCACCCTCTGCGATATCCGGGGAAGACCTGGAATTAAACTATTTTATTCAATCTGCTTCATTTTATTTCTCATTCACCAGACTTTATGCCTGACCCATTCATCTTTTTCCTATTTTCCCCAAATGACAAAAGGGTGGGTCTAGGTTGCAGTTATTTGCAGCTTGGAGGGTCATTGGAACACAAAGAGTTTCAGAAATAAAGGCACCACCGCTACTTTAGTATTTGGGAGCTAACCAGAATTATCAACAAGCAATCCTTTTATCCCTAAAATCCTCCGTCTTTGTTCTTCATTCTCTGCATCAGAACTTTATCTTTCGAACGCATGTATTGGTTTGAAGTGGTTTTCAGATAGGAATTACCCCAGATCCGACCCTGGTTCCTTTAATCCAATCATCGATAAAAAGAGGTTTTGTGAATAGGGAATCATTCTTTAATTGATTAAGTTCTTTTTATCAAAAATCTCTTTTAGAGATATATACGGCTTTTAAAACACTTCTTTTCGGTATATACGGAAATATTAAACCTCTCTTATCAAAACCTTTGATTACTTAAAAACCCTTTATAAATTCCAAATCATTTCATTTAAATCTTGAAAAAGATTTCTTAGTTCAAAACTCATATGTTAAATTTAGTTGGAACCATGTTATCTAGGATGTTAATTCAATACCAATAAATATTAAGCGAGCAAAATCTGTAGAAATCATCTAATTCTACTCAATATCAATTCTCGTATTCAACAAATACTATGGGTGGAATAATGGTGAAATCACCTTAGTACGAGTTCCGTCTTCGAGCTTTAACACCGAGTACAAGAAAATTATCTCTATGAAATCCAAATTGTTTAAATCCTAGAAAATATCATTCTTTATCCTTTGGAAAATTTTGATCCGAGTAAATCAAATTTACTATCCCCTCCATCGAGCCAGTTTGGATAGCTAGGGAGAGCAGGAAACAGGTTTTCCAAACCCAAGCCTAGACACTATCTCTCTAACACCCATAAGGCGGTCAAGTTATTTGATTGACTCTAAATCATTAAAACATTTAACCATTTCAAAAGTACTTCAAATTACCTTTAAAATGCTTTATTAATCATTTAAATTCATTTACAAAAGATTTGGGAAAGAACGATTGCGTTTAAAACTATATTTCAAAAGTTATAGAAAAGTACTGGGAGAAGTGCTACGGAAAGTGCTTTTTAAGTTATATTGATCAAAATGACTTTTTATTATTTGAAAATTCATTCTTATTACTCAAATCACTTTTAAAACATTTTAAAAGATTTATAGATTTATTCCATATTTTTAAACAATCTAAAATATCATTTTCGAAGAAATCCAGTTTTAGATTCCAAACTGCAAATTCGGAATTTTTCTAAAACTTGTTTTACTCATATTTCAAAATCTTCTTATCGGAATCTCGATTTTCTTTCTTCGTTGGAAAAGTATGGATATAATAGTTCGGAAAATTCTTATCTCGAAGAATTTCGAGGTATATTCCAATTTTTACACTTGTTTGACTTTTATAGCGCGAAATCGCAAACTACTGTTACGCAACGCGCTTATTTTTTAATTAAAATTTTCATTTCTTTTCAAACTTCACCAAAACACTTTTGAATGTTTCTAAAACATTTCAAATACATTTTAAACCATTTTTTAGAGATTTAACAATTCCATATACACCATTTCATTAAATCAAGGAAAGTGGTTTCCTTTGTGCTCATCAATGTGTATTTTTATGACTTGCATATATTTTCAACATTCATATTTAAACAACCAAACTTGATGATCAAAGCATATTAAACATCCATTTGCAAACATCAGATCATCGTCCAACATATAGTATAATAGTTTAGGAGTTCCCACCTTCATTTTCCCTTTGAGCAAGTAGAAAATCGGCTATAGCTCCGTTACGATTGAACCAAAGCAAACGAAATCAATCCTATGACTTAAAGAGGAGCTCAGCCAAGGCTAAGTGGAGATGGTGCTCATGGCCAAGGTGTGTGGGGGGTAGTGGTCGTTGATTTTGGAAGAGAAGTGAAGGAGTTTCGGACTAGTTTTGAAGTGGATTTATATTATAAACTAGTATATATCTTTTCTTCTTTTATTTTTGGTATTTTTTTTTCTAACTTTTTTTTATGAATGAGAAGCCATTAGAGAGCTCTTAGAAAGCTTGAAAAAAAGAGGAAGAAGTGAAATGGTATTAGGAATTTGTGAGAAAGAGGGGTGGTATTTATAGGAAAAAAGAAGAGTATAAAAGAAGACATGTACACATCAATTTTATCACTATTTCAAGGCTTCTCAAACACACTTCCCCTCTTCACAATGCATGGTCAAAGCCCCCTCCCCCCTCCATGTGCACATCACTTCCATCATCTCATGTATACATATGTTGACTTATTTATGCTTAAGGAGTAAGAAATCTTTAAAATATATTATTTATTTTATATTATATTTCTTATACTTAATTATATATATATGTTATCATGTGTATGCAACATGTAAATGTATGTATATGTAGGTGTATAATAATTCAAACGTCTTCGAACAAATTTTATTTGTTAAACTGTTGAAATCCCAAGAACCGATTATTGGTCATTTTCACTTATGCTCTAACATACATATATTTGTAAAAAAAATCAAAAATAAATTTCTTATTATTTTAAACAACTTAAAATGATCACATTTCATTTATAAAACCTAATAAATTAATATTAAAAATTATTTACAAAAATTGCCTTTATACCTATAAAGTGATAACGATTTTTCCTTATATTTTCAAATCAATTATACCTCTTTATAAAACTATTATAATTGATTTATTATCACTTTATAGTTATTCAAAATGAATTATCATTTATTTAAAATAATTATTAAATCATTAAATCTCAATTTAAATTAAATAAATCAATGATTTAAATTCAATGTTACCTTATCGATATAAATTTCAAGGAAAATATTCTATTTAAATATTTATTCAAAATAAGATTACTATTACTTATTATCACTTAAAACAATATTATTTGTATTATCAACCTTTTATTTGCAAAATTTTAAAAACAAATATAATTTATCAAAGTGATAAATTGGCGGGTCGTTACAGAAACCTTTTATTCTCACTATTTAATTAGATAGATTAATTCATTAAATGCCATTAACTAGAAATTTATTCATGATATGAAATGTAACTATGTCTAAATGTATTCTATTGTAAATTATGTAAGTGCAACATATGAGACTATGTACAAAGATGATGTTTCCTTCGTATGTTCTTTACTGTTCATATTATTATTTAAAACACATACATACATACACACACACATTTATATATAATAGACTTATACATTTAAATGTGTTAAAATTAAGTTTCGCTATTTTATAAGTTTAAAATTAAAGACAACAATTTTTAACCTAGTTTCAAAACTAAAAGGGTTGAAGATTATAAATTATGATTTTACATAAAAGTTCGTCTTATAAATCTTAAGTCAAATTAACACATACACACAAACACACACATACACATACACATACACACACGCACACACACGCACACATGCATACAAATCAATATGTTTGAAACTTAATACAACATCTTTATGTTAAAATTTATTACTTAGAATATGCTTTAACATAAAGTAACAAACTAAAGTCTAACTTTAATTTAAAATGAAATCCAAGGGTTTTTGGTATTTTGCAATAAAGTTCAGTTATGTTATAAAGAAATCTTTTTTTATTTTAAACAAAAGTGTCTAAAAACCAAAAGATTGGATTTAAAACAATGAACGCAAAATGTACATACATACATTAATAAACCACATATGTTTTATATTTGAATCAATAATAGAAATATTCCATTAATTAAGACTTAGATTTCAATTAAAACAGGTTCCTTTTAAACAACGAATTTGATATAACGACAAAGTAGATAGGACAAATCAGACACATATGTATATGTTGCAAAAGTTTCAGATCTAACCTATATAGGCAATATGAACAATTAATTAAATATAGAATCATGTGACGTAGATCTAATAATGACAATATGAAAGTAAGCAATCAAAATGTATTTTAAAATGGATCCAAATCAAAATAACATTGTGAACATATATAATTAATTAAGATGGAGCAAAAGGGGATCTAATCTATGTGATCAAATAGACAAATACTTAGATGAGATGAAATATGTGGTACATACAAATCATATAAACAAGATTAATGATGAATAAATAAAATTGAAATTATTACTTTGAGATGTTGTCAAAAGGATGCACCTTGACTGATGAATCAAGCTCTTAGATTCCTTGAATTGATCTCCGAATTTTACAAGAATTAAGAGATTAGAACCACCTTATATTATAAATTTTATTTGATATTTTATTTTGGAATTTTAGAGGTTTATAAGCCACGAAAATTTCAAAATTTTATGATAGAAGAGAAAGAGGAAGATGATTTACAGGAAAGAAATCAACAATGGAAGAAATAAAGGGAGATTCATTTTCAAAGGAATGACAGAAACCTTTTCTATTCATTCCTTAAAACTTTTCCCTCTTAATTCCTTTTTAATTGTTTATCAAATCCTCTCTCTCTCTCTTCTACATACATCAATAACCATAGATGGTGCCACATGGGCCCACAAAAATGTCCAAAATCCCATCAGCATTTAAATCCCATTCAAATGTATGCGCTTTTATAACTTTTATATACCCACCCTATTAAATGCTAATGTTATTCAAATAAAATTTTAATAATTAATATTTCACAAATATTAATTTATTTAAGGATCCCTTTTTAGTATTTATTCTATTCAAATCAAAGTTAAACATTCTAAAGATATTGTATATCGATACGCGCATTTATAACTTTTGTATACGCACTTTACTAAATATTAATGACATTTAAACAAACCAAATAAAATTTAGTAATTAATATTTCATAAGTACTAATTAATTCAATCAATTTACAATGATTATAGATTAATTAAATCATGTAGTTCATTTAAAGCATTCATATTTCGGTTGTGCGACTCAAAGGTGTAAATTCAGCCAGCGATTAATATCGAACTATTCGAATATTAATGTTTACACATCACTTAGGAGGTGGTGTGGCATTTTGGCTGAATTTATCGCTTACACGTCTTTTGGTAAAATCCAATTTTACTTATTATAGGTGGTATTTGATAGTGACAATTATTTACACCAATTCTCTTCGTCAAAACGATATCATATTAGGACTTATTGAATTTGGTAATGGTCAAAATTCCAATATCGTTCATATGCAATTTTATAGTCCGAACACAAAATCCTTGGTTCAATATCAACAATTATTATTAACCGAACTGCACTGGCCTGAGACATTGACTTTGAGTTGACATCAGTTGACCGTGAAACTAACATCATATAACTAAGGGACGAATCCTCTCCAGTGTTTCACTTCTAATGCTTCTACTCAACCCAAATATAGTCATTCGATGGACGTCGTGCCATGATATAGCTATAATCCAAGCGGACCTTCCACATTAAAGATCAACAACATTCTCAAGTCGAGGGAAATGTGTAAATTAATCACGTCGATATTCTCTCCTTGACCTTAGTTATATTAACCAACAGAAACTATCGAGTGGATCATTCCATAGTTGTCCAATAACTATCGGTACGTAACAACTTGGTGCCCCCAATGATCATGAGTAATACATTATCCAACATTTGAAAAGTGTTATGTACTCTAGTCTCAGCAGATGTATCGATATCTTGTCTCGATACATCTTGACTAGAAATACTCAAAATGGTATATTTATTTTCATTGTGATAAATTACTCATGATTACAACGCTTTGTAACTACTATCACAAAACATACCATTTATATGGAGTTTCTATTAAATATACTTTTAATTAAATTAATTAATCAATATAACACTATATATCAAGTATATAATAGAAATAAAAAACAACTTTTAGTTTGAACAAGATTGGTTATCAAGTTAGATATATATACAACAAATTACATAATTGCCCCTTGGGCATACCCCTAACTCTATCAATCTCCCACTTGCACTTGGGGGCAATTATGGAATCTCAATCCAACTTCTCCGATCGATTTTCTCAAAACTAATTAGGTAAGTTTAGTGAATGTGTATGCAATTATGTTTTAATTTTCTTCTTTGTCAATCAACTCTCTCCGATGCTGATAAACTTCTTTTATTATGTGGAATACTTCAGAGTACGTCTCTCGACTTATAGTAAGCTCTAGGTTCTGTTATGAACCATAATATAACAATGTTACCATATAACAACGTTATAGGATTCTCAGCATTTGGAATCACCCTCAGCTTAGTTATAAATCTGTGCATTTATATTTATATACATTAATTTTATTGTGGCACTATTTAAGGTGATGTACATAGCCTTTTTCATTGAATTGGCCAGTCTTTCATTTGGAACATTTCCAAATTAAAGATTCTTACCTCAAATTTATTATTGGCATATTATACTCACTATCACTTACGAAAATTTGAGTCTGAATACTCCTTCATAAAGGAGTTTGTTGTTTCTATAAACAATTGTCTAGTATTTCATAAATACACGAGAACAATTCAAACAACCATTTAGTGATATTAATTTGGATTTGATATTTGCTTCATGTATCAAATACATAAGCAAATCACAATATCATAGAAAACATAACATGTATGATAATTCCTATTGTCGATGCATAAGAAATCAATTTTACATGTTCCGTATTAAACATTTAATAAGTTGTCCTTGCATATCATTTGGGACATTCCCAGCATCTTTTATACTTACTATAAAGACATCATTTATTAATCTAATGTGGAGTATTACAACTAAAGTTGATTTTAACACAAGTACATCGATAATAATCAGCAGTGTGTTGTTTACTTATGGTTTAGAAATATCTATGTACATTTTTAACTTTCTTTCTTATGAGCACACGGTTCCTTTGCATTTTGATTGATAATCAAACTATTTGATATTTCTATAAACATTTGTTCAATTTTGATGCTTTTTTGAACGATACTTTCGTATTCGTTCTCGATTCGTATCCTAAAACTCACAAACTCAATATCGCTTCCACTGACTTCGAGGCGCTTTGGTTATTACGTGTAAACAGTTAAACTTAAATCATTATTTAAATTTTTTGTTTCAACACATACATACCAAAACATAAAGTCATATTATGCGATAATTTTGTGAATAAAATCCATACCTACTTGAGCACATCGAATGATGAATCTGTTCCGTTAATTTCAACAATTGAAATTTAAGATATTATTCTTATAAATGTGGCTCACTGTAATCCAACTACATTTGTCTTTCTCTTAAAGACACGTTTGTGGCTAAAAGGATCATATCATTTTGGAAACTATTTTCATAATCATATTTTGATAATGTACTTGGAATCAATTTCAGATTTGCGCATCGTACCACATCATAAAGTCAATACTCTTCGTGGTATTTAAACAATCGAGGAATATTTATTCTCGACATTGATAAGAAACTCATAGTTTGTAACAACCCGCATATTTTACGATTATATATTTAAATGATTTATTTAAATATAGCATCGTTAGTCGAATGTAGGTCCGAAAGCTACTTTTGCAAATAGTCGAATTGGGACTTGAGACCACTTCCATTGAGTCTGAAATGGTGTTTGCGACCTTTTTAAGTATAAACATCGATATGTTTGGAGTTGAGTAAAATTTTGATGTTTTCACTTAGGGCTTTGGGTTTCAGCCTACTAACCCAACTCACCTTATATCCTAACTCCACCCCTCTCCTCTTCATCCATTCTAATATTTCCTAACACTTCAAGCTTTAGAAAAAATGTGGGAAGAGAAGAGAGATTAAAAAATCCTAAGCCCTAGTTTCTTTGCAAATTCAAGTTCTAGCTCCAAAATCAAAGAGAAGCTTAGGTAAGCATCTCCTTCTTCTTCTCCATCTCAATCTCTCTCCAATTTCAGAAATTTCCTATAACCTAATTTGGGAAATTATTGCTTCTAGACTTAGATTGGAGTTTCTAGAGTTGAAGTTGAAGAGTAGTTGATCTTCCTTTGCTTTCAAGCTTCTCCTTCATCGTTTTTGGGTTTAAAGGCGAGTTTTTGAACTCACATCTTTGTCTATTTCTATCATTGTTGTTAGGTATGAATTCCTAACATCTATTCATGTTCATTTGCTTTTGATTTGAACTGATTTGGTGAACATTTCAATTTTTGGTGTTTTGAAGTCAAAACTTTAAAAATCTTAGCTTTGAAGTATGAACATGCTTTTGGTGGTGTATCGAAGAGCCTATAGGGTTGGGTTGTTGATTGGCATAAACCCCTAGTGCCCATTGCTCGTCCGATCACAAATTGTTGAGAGTTTGCCCTTCACCGGGCTAGGCTGGAAATACTGGAAAACAGGGTCCAGTCGACTGGCTCTCTGAGTCCAGTCGACTGACCTGGAACCCGAGAGTTTTCCAGGCTTGGTCCAGTCGACTGGCTCTCTGAGTTCAGTCGACTGACCTGGAACCCGAGAGTTTCCAGGCATTGGGCCAGTCGACTGAACTCAGAGAGCCAGTCGACTGAATCTGCTGTTTCAACCAGATTTGCATATTTGCCTACTTCTTTTTGGTGAATTACCATTGTTTATCGATTTTTGTTGATCCTTTTAGTTATTATCACCTTTGTCAACTTTGATGACTTCTTTTTCGGGATTTTTGGGAATACCCATTTTGATGGATCCAGTATCGATTCCTTTGGACTTTATTCATGTCTTCGAATGTGAATTTTTGGTGATTGATTGTTTCTACAATCATTTCTGTAATTTGTCACTTTTAAATATAAAGGTTTTTATACTAGTAGAAAATATTAAAACTCTTTCATCAAAACGATTTCAGCACTATTTTAATACAAAGCTCTTTTTAAAACCGTTTTCCAATCTACTAGTATATAAAAACCTTTACCTCACTCGTATGAGAAATCTAATTAAACGGCTTAGTAAAACAAGTGGTATGAAATGCTTGCGTTTACTTCGTCGGTTAATTCTTGGACTTGTTCGATTGAAATCTTGTGACAATTTATCGAGTGGAAGTCTACAATTTGTTCGTAAATAATTAAGTTAAGCTAGTGGTTATGGGACATGAAGCTAAACTCATTTATTTACTAGCTTAGTGTAATTCACACTTATCGATCTATGGTGATCACTTTGTGGTTTAGACTAGCGATGTGCGATGTCTCTTTGTTTGTGTGGGGAATTAAACCCCATTTGTGGAGTTTTGACTCAAAATTTGATGGGGTAGCGACCCATGTTCTTCGGGCCATTTGTGGAGCCTCGGCTCAAAATTTATGGTTAACGACCATGGAATAGCGTTCCGTTTGTGATACACGTGTTGGTGAGTTTTCATGTTCCCGTTTGTGATAGGCCTCCCCCTTTGTGATTTCTGGATTTCTAGTTGATGATTTCTAGAATTTGCGTTTCACCTCTTTTTATGATTGGTAATGATATGTTTGTCAATAATTGGGGTTTGGAGAATAAAATAAAGAATATGACATTCTTTTTGGTACTTTGAGATTCTTGAGATATTGTATGATTTTGTTGTTGTTTAAAGTATATTTGTCACAGTTTGACATTATTGTTATCATACGTTTTTGTTATATCTCTACTCATATCTCATTTTATATATGATAACTATAGCTAGACTGATCCGTTTATTATTTTCTTCTTAAATAATACTCGGGTCAGACCGAGATGTTACATGTGCTTCTACTTGACTCCTTATCTGGGATCATCTTCTGACTTTTGTCTAACTACATTAGATTGGTAGTTTTTGTTGTTATACATTTGAGGTAGAGACTCCCTGATGTATACATATTCTTTTGTCTAGCACTTGTATCTATTCTTTTGTAATGTAGTGGATCTTATATGACCACTATTTTGATGTACACTTTTATGACCTATATTCATATCTGATTCCGCCTTTGTGATATGAATGTTTGTGACTGATTTGTGTTATGTTTATTTCTATATTTGTTTCCGAAGGCCTCATAGCCACTGTGAGGTAGCTTTGAGTTGTATTTGATATGTCGGATTTCCTCTTGAAATGAAATGTAAGTTATATTATCTGACATATCAGTACTCGCACAAAGCAATTACACAGATGGTCGCTCCTCAACAGCCTTATTCTTCGTGCTAGTTGACGGCATTACTCCGTAGTGTCCTTGGCTAGCGTGAGTATAGAGGTGGGGCGTCACATAGTTTCTCTTTAGTGTACAAGAATACTTATTAGACATTCTAATGTGTTGTCTACAATTTGGTTTGGTTAATTTCATTTCATCCATTGCAATCAGTTTTATCCTAGGATTATATCCAAATCCATTTTATAACAATAATTTTATATATAATTTTATATAGAAATTCCTTCGAAGTTGGTACTCCTTGAAACAATAATTATTTCTCAATAAAATGGAATGAATATTCATAAAAAATTTGTGAATTTCTTATATAAAACTGATTTTTGTATTAGTTCACAATATATTTATATTCACAACATAAATTAGTCATCTAATGACTACAGTTCCCAAAATTCTCTTTGAACGATTCAAATAAAATCCCTTACACGTAATTATTACGTGCAGTTTTTCGATTTTCATAACATGGCATCTACTTATCCTAGAATATTTAGGGATTTCTTATAAACCTTTATCTTATATGGTTTGTAAACTATTATTTGGATGATATTAGTTTTAACCTATTGTACTACCACTACTACAAAATAGGTCATTTGCATTGGTTGTTTACCCCCTTGTTACATCGGTTCGACAACCAATGCAAATGCAGACGATGTGATAGGCCTAAACTTGTTGCATCGGTTCCGAAGCAAATTTTTTTTTGCATCAGTTGTTACTAACAACCGATGCAAAAGAAATGTATTTGGCATCGGTTGTTAGGAACAACCAATGCAAAATACATCTCTTTTTCATCAGCTGGTAGTGATAACCAATGGAAGAAACCTCTCCTCACTAATCCCTAAATTACTCGAATAGGCAATTTTTATTGTAGGCCATAACAAAAACTTATTGTAGATCATTTATATAATCATTTAAAATCAAACTGAATGACAAATACAAATTGAACAAAATAATACCAAAATAAATATAATTCAATTATAGTGTTCATAATCCATATAAAATAGTGATTCATACATATAAATTATATCCCAAATTACACATTAGATATTCATACCAAGATAGGCGAAGATACCTCCGCAACAATAGCCTTATATCTCGAGCAAGCACTTCAGGAATCGGCCTCCTTTCATCCTCATTTTGTTAATCCAATATAGATTCTTTTACCAAATCTTATGGGCCTTAGCAAAGCATAATCTATCAACTCTGGCATGTTACATGTTCTCTTTCAGTTACATGCCCTGCAAAGTTTGACATGTCATGCTTATGTTTACGTATTAAGTTCAAAGATGGAAATTGAAGAACTTGAATGTTCAAACAGACATAGCAAGTATAAAGAGATCATCAAAATTATTAAACTGGCTAGCTACAGCTCATATACTGTAAGATTTATAGCCGATGCTTGATTAAAATCTCTATCGGAGGAAATGTTGCAAAGGCATTCGACTTGTTCGCTATGTGAAGTGCACTACAAGCAGCAAAAGATTTATCATGGTGCCTGACATTTCCAGTAGCAAGAAGCAGCACAACTAAGATATGAAATGCAATTGACCTCATATGGATTTCAGGGCAGCAAGTAATCAACATTTCTAATGATAGGTATACAACATGTTTTATGCACAGTTAGTACGCTACTTACACTGTATGCTCATGTCGTTTAGAGCATTACAATTCTTTTCTTTCTTTCTTTTTTTTCTTTTTTTTCTTTTCTCATAAAAGTCAGCATGCTTGCAAATAAAAAATGTTTGTCTTTTAAAAAAAATAGAAACGAAAATAGAAACATACAAATACAAGGCTCTAATGTTTGAATAATATCCCACAAGTTTCAATTCTGGGATTGGAACTGTAATGATCCATTGTTTAGTAAATAAATAAATAATTTGACATTAAATAAAATAATAAATACATAAATAGCTAAAATAAACATGTTCTCCATCTTGTTCTTGCCGGGCTGCTGAATTAACAATTAGTTGAATTATTATACATACAAATTAAGCATGCTTACTGAATTAAATAACGAAGTAAAAAGAGAAAAAAATTCCTACGAAGAACCATTTATATTAGCATAACAAATGATTATTATGCTACTGATGTATGTCAAGGATAAGTTCATTTTCAAAAAATAGACCCTGTATGCAGCAAATTGGAGGCTAGATATTCAAATATTGGAAGAAAAAAATTGCAAAGACTTGACAAATATTTCAGCATACAACAATGTAACCATATAAGCATGCAAAAGGATGGAGCCTAAAATGGCAATTTGGGTCCCCATTTCCAAAGTGTTTTCTTAATCTTCAAAATATTCATTGCAACAATCTACCATCTCAACGTAGGTGTCACCAAACTGTGCATCATGCAAAAGGATTTATCGATTTTTACTTATAATTCTTAACTGTAATTGAATAATAATTGTTAAATTTTAATTATTATGTATATATTATTAATTGAAAAAGGTAATTATTATTTATTAACTAGTAATTACTAATATAATATATATATTATCAATTATTAATTATTTAATTGTAGCAGTTTAATATTCATTATTTGTTAGCACCAAAATTGGTCACTAACCTCGTTGAGAAAGATTGTGTAGAGAGATAAATGATGAAAGTAAATTTAAACAAAGATCAATATGCTAAATTGGATGCAAAGATGAGAACACCAGATTTATAGTGGTTCGGCGTAACTGTCTACGTCCACTTTGAGGTTAATCTTTATTGATTCACTTGATAATTGATTACAGATACAATCCGTTTGCCAACTACTTGAATACAATTTCTAAGTAGAAAGGGTGAGTCTTTAAAGCGACAGAGTCTCCCCAATGTTCTCGAAAAAAGGTCCATTTCACTGTGCCCCTGCCTCTCTATTTATAGACAAAGATGGGTTGGACTTCCCTAGCGGGCCTGGCAGTTGAATACCTTGGCCCAAATGGAGTGGTGACTGTATGCCGAACCGAACAGGCCGAATGGGCGAATGTCAAACCATCCTCTTCATGCCGAACGATGCGTTTGTTGTGTGGGAAGAGTAGGCCGAGTAACAATCGAAACCGGTCGTGCTGGGGAGAATGCCGAACCATCTTTGACTGCCGAACGTCCTTGGTATGCCGAACGATACCTTGGCCGAGCGATGTCTCTGGCCGAACGATATCTTGACCGAACACGATGTCTTAACCGAACGAGGTCTCTGGCCGAACGAAGTCTTTGGCCGAACGAAGTCTTTGGCCGAACGATGCCTTTGGTCGAACAAAGTCTTTGGCCGAACGATGCCTTTGGCCGAACGAAGTCTTTGGCCGAACGAAGTCTTTGGTCGAACGATGCCTTTGGCCGAGCGCTCCTGGATGCCGAGCGTTCCTGAATGACGGTTGCAAAGAGATGCCGAACGATCCAGTTGGGCCGAACGGTGGGTATGCCGAGTACTAAGTTGCCTGGCCAAATCTCCAGGAAACACTTGCGCCCCCAAAGTGTATTACGTGACCGAACGTGATACGCTTTGAATTACGTATCCTCCATGCTTCGCTTCGAAGCTTGGTTCATCACTCTTGGGGGTTGCTTTCTTGTGAATGCCGGTTATGGAGGTGTGTGTCGAACGTAGTGTAAATGCCGAACGATGCAGTCATAGTTGAATGTTCTGTGCGTGCCGAACGATACCTTCTTGACCGGCTTTACCGGTTATGGCCTCTTCAACTTCTCCTTCTTCCCTATAAAACCAGGCATCCTCCTTCTTCTCCTCTCTTCCACTTTTATTTCTGTTATTCTCCAAGGACTTGCAATTCGTGCCTGTTAATCGGATACTAAAAGCCTAATCAATCCTTCCCACGTTTCGATCTACCGACTAGGTATTATCCCTTCTATTTAAATCCCTTCCATGATTAAACAGTTTCAATAAGAGACTTAGGTTTGTGCATTAGAACCGTAGCCGAGATGGTTACGTGGATGGAGAAATCAAATTTTGATTAGGATATCTTTATGGCTGAATGATGTGAGGCGAGAAGAAATGACCAGGGATGATCGCACGTAGGAGTTGTTGGGTGATGTGTTATAGTTCAGCTTAACTTCTTCGTGCCGAACGAGACCGGAAGAAAAGAAAGAATAGAGGAAGTGTTGGAGGCGATTAGGATGTCGAACGGCATGATCTGGGATGACTCGCCGAGCGACCTGTTCTTGTTGTTTGGCGCGGATGGAGGAGGAGAGGAACTGTAGCCAAGGGTGGAGTGCCGAACGTTAAGGCTCGGCATAACTCTGGTTCGGCGTGTCTTACCATACGCCGAACAGTGGAGTGGAAGGCTAGGGTGGAGGCATGAATTAGTGGGGATGCCGAACGTTATCTTGGCCGAGCAGGACTTAGGCCGGACATTATTTAGGCCGAACGATAGTTCTGCCGATCGATAGTATGGCCGAATGATAGCTTGCCCGGCCAATAGTTAAACCGAACAACCATTAGACCGAACGATCACGAATGTCGACCCATATTTCAGCCGAACAACACTTAGGCCGAACAAACATAAATGCTGAACCACGTTTTGTAGGCCGAACAGTTATGGATACCGAACCATGTCAAGGCCTAACATAACTTATGCCGAACGATCAATTGCCTTGCCAAATCTCATAACAAAACAAGGACAGAAAACTCCAGCATACCAGTATATCGAACTGATTCGGACTGATAACCTCCTAGTTTCAGCAGATATAAACCTGAACTTAAATTGACGTAACCGGATACCTTCTTCTAACGTTTTCTGAATCTAAAACTGTAATCACCATAAGGCAGGCTTTTGGAGACGGTCAGCGATGACGGTCTTCGAAGGCGATGATTTGAAGCTCAGTTTTATATCAGTAACCTTGTGACTTTCAAATTTTCAACGCTTATACACGATTGATTGCACTAGTTCACACACCACATGGGGGGAATATTCGTGTTGTTAATTCTAACGTTGAACATTTTTCAAGTATAGTTCTCACAGGTGCTTTTCCAGATTCATTATTTATTGGAGATGTCTAAAAAATCTAGCTCCGCAACTATCTCAAATAGGCCCGGGCCGTCTTCAAAGCAAGAAGTTGCGGACACTTCAAATCTGTCGACTTCCCCCGCTCATAATTTAGCTCCTGATGCCCTGGAGGCATCGATTCTCTTGGATAATCCGATCGATTCACAGGCTTCGAAGATTAACGAAGTCGCGCTTCAGCGAATATGCTCTATCCACAGAATCCCTTTCGCCGACATGTTGGTCCCGTCGAGGCATGATCGTCCACACCTGCCTCCAGTTGGATATACCGCCTGTAATAAGTTTATGTGCTGGATGGGCAGCGTGCCTCCATTCAATTTATTTCTTCGGGACGTGTTGCAATACATAGACATCACCCCGTCGCAGCTGCACCCAAACGGCCACACGTTCATATACGGGACCTACCTCCTTTTCATGGTCGTCTTCTCTAGGCCTCCAACTTCCGGTGACATCAGATTTATTTATATGATTAAGAAGCGGAAAGATAGCCCCTCCTTTGTGTTCCTCGAGCCGCACCACAAATGCCAAATTTTGACCGGAGCATGTAGCAAATTTGCCCTGTACAAACAGGAATGGTTCTATGTGCGTTGCCCTCCTGGTTTCGCGAGGAGATGGGTTGAAGGAAGTAAGCCTTTTTCTTGAACCGTTACTCATGTTTAGCAGCAGCCTTACCTCTTCTAACTTTTACCCGTCTTTCCAGGTACCATTCCATGTCCTGACGGCCGTAGATATTCTGATGCCGTTGATGCTATTCGAGCCCTTCCTACCGGGGAACGGGACATTAAAGCTCTCATCTCGAACGAATCACTTACAAGACTTGGGCTGTTGGCAGAAGGCCGTCGGATAAGCCTTCCTCAGGGTGTCACCATTCCCAGGCCTGCCCCTGGCAAAGGGAAAAAACAGGCTGAGTCTTCATCGCGCAACGCTCCTAATACACTAGAAGAGGGAGAAATCAAGGAGACCGAGACACCCGAAGCGCAAGATGAGAATGTCGATCACACTCAAGACCCAACGGTCAAAGTTCACGACATCGAAACGTCGTCTTCCCCTTCAAAGGGGAAAATGAAACTGAAGTACAAGATGAGGAAAGAAAAAGTTGGTGGAACTTCTAAAATTTCCCTTGTCCCAGCGGAGAAAGAAGCTTCCTCACAACATCTAGAAAGTTCTCTGAAGGGTCTGTCGAACCTCACCATTCCTGATGATCTACTCAACTACGGTTTCGACGATCCGGAGGCCCTTAAGTTTCATTCGCCCGCTAGAGGCGATACGGGAGTTCAAGCCCGAGTCCAGGGAGATAATACTCCAATCAGTAGAGATAAAGGAACTGGTCCGTCGGGGGGAACACTAGGACACACACGCACACACGCACTTCACCATACACTTCAATTTTTGCCATTACCCCGATTTTTCCTAACTCGCTGTTATTTTTATTCTATGCATGTGACATGGGGCGCTCCCACGGGTTCGATCGCCTCCACGGTTCTTCTGTATTTCACCATCCTGGACGGGATTCAGGCTCCGGTAGACGTAGGGACAGAGACGATTACGAAGATCGAGACAACCATCCCCGTGAGTCGTCTTATCGAAAGAAAACATATTCCCAGACTTCATACTCTCGCGACCCCCCTCCTCAAAAATTGAGCCAGACAGAGAAAAACTTCCGCAAAAGGGGTCTCAACCCGATGTTTCCCGAGATCAACATTCCGATTCATCTAGCACACGATAATCTCGGGAACATCGGAAGAGAACAGAACTTTCAAAGCCTCCTCCCCCTGTTACTGCGGCTGACCCAATGATAGCAGAGAAAATGGTCGATCTTAAGGCTAAATTTCCAAAAATCTGCTTTGACGGCCTGAAGTTCCTCCCAACTATTCATCACATCCCAGGGCATGTCAAGCAGAGTGCCATTGCCTGCAACAACGACGTCTATGTTCAACATGATGCGTTTGTACATTTGGTCGAAAAAGTCTCGGAAGTATCCATCGAGTGCCAACAGGAAATTGACCGCTTGAAGCTTGAAGCTATCTTCGACAAGGACATCATCAAGAATCAAGATGAAGAGCTCGCTTCATATAAGTCCAAGCTCGAGGCTGCAGAACAAAGTGCAAAAGACACTGCCGAGGCTGTAACGACCCCAAATTTTCTATATATTTAAATTAATAATTAATTGTATTTTTGAATAAAAATAGTAAAATAAATTGATTAAAGTGATGCGAGTTTCCCCGAACTCAAATAAATTTCTGTATAAATCATTTAAATTTAAAACATTGTATATGTGTGTATATATGTATTTGAGCATATATGAATGAATTTGAAATTTATGTATATATATATTTGATTTGAATTTAAATTTTAAATAAATGGTTTAATAATAATTTGAATTAATAAATTAAATATAAGACAATAAATATTAAAGTAAAATAAATAATTGAGTTATAAATAGAAATAAATATTTTAAAGTGAAATGAAATACAAAGTAGAAAACAACAAATATATATATATATATATATATATAGGTAAGTGTAGACCTGGAAGAAAAATGATCAAGCAAAGAAAACAATATATATATATGGGAGCTTATAAACAAGACTAAAGAAAGCAATTGGGTAAATATGAACAAGTGCTTGCAAAAGAAGACACCACAATATCTTCATATAGGTACAAACGAAATAAATAAAATAAGGTAAGTGGTACAACATAATAAATGCAGCATGAATTGGTATCATATCAGCCTCCAACCAAAGTAAATATCCTTGTCCTGCTTTGTACAAAATATATTTTATCACCTGTACAATATTTTTCACTTGTAAACTCAATTGTATATCAAGCTTTCCTCATTTTCGTTCATTTTTACTAAGAAATTTTTTAAAGCAAGCATCATCTTCATTTCAGGTTCGTCTGTTCTAAGCTTCAGTTTAAAGAAAATTAAAAACAACTTAAACAAATCAAAACCAGATATCAAAGAGAAAGGTTTCAACTTTGCAAATTTTCAAGCTTGTTCATAGAAGTTCTGTTTTCTTTCTTCTCTCAGGTGAGCAAACACACTTATATCTGCCTCTATGTTTTGATATTTGTGGTTGATGTTTGAACATATTATAAAAATGTTGTCTAGTTGCGAAATATGCTTGCATGTTGAAAACATATATATGTATGCAGATGTGCATGCCTGTATATGTATGAACACACCTCTGTTTTCTTTTCCAGGCTAAAGATAAGTTCAAAAAAAGAAATTTGAAATCTCTAAATCTAATCAACATTAGACTTCGAAGTTTAAATGAAAGTTGAGTGTTAAGGAATGATGAAAATTTTAAAATAGTTTCAGGGTTTAAAAATTCAATAAATTATTTTAAAATTTAAATAAAAGTGTAAATTCATATTCATGATTAAAAAATCAATAATCTTATTCACGAATTTGGATTGCATGGGTGTCATCGTGGCAGAAAATCTTGATTTTTAATGTAAGGGTCATGATTATTAGTTTGATATTCAGTTAGCATTTTCGAGTTGAACGCTCTTGGTATTTTGGTGAATTGCCGTTGATCGACACGATGGATGGAGTTGAGGTCGTAGTCGATGATGGTCAGAGGGACAAGGATCTCCGGAAAAATGCTGGTGGAATTCTTTGTTGGTCGAAGCGATCGGAATTTAGTATTGTAGGGTTTTAGGCTGGTTGAGGTTGTCGATGGGGTGAGGGTTCATACGGTGGTTAGAGGGGATCAGAGTGGCGCATGATAGGGGGATTGCGAGCTGGATGAGGAGAAGTAACTTGGGTGAGGTAGCGTCAGCCTTGTGTTTGCAGAGATCCGGTTAGGTTCTCGGGGCGTCTTTCCAGAGGCGTTTCCATTTCGGTGTAAGGAAGTTCCTTTGCCTGATCATTTGTTGGAAATCCAAAGAAACAATACGAACCCAGTACGGTTTTAGTTGTATTACCTGCTATGGAATGTGGCGGTAACCTGCTATTGAACATCATAGCTATAGTAGGCATACAATAATGGTTGTATGCTGGCTAAGATTAATATTGTATTTTCGAAATGTTTTCACACTATGCACTAGTAATAATATCAAAAGAGTTTTCTTTTGCGTAATAAGCATGTTTGACTATCATAAGAAGAAATCTCCTCCAATTCTGCGATTGCATTGTGTGTGTGGCGGGAGGTCTTATGGTAGTTTCATTTTCCAAAAGCATTGCGGATTTCAATGTTGAAAATTCTTTTGTGGTTTGTTTTTAAAGATAAATTGTTTTTGTTTGCTCATACCAGTCCCATGACTGATCCGGAGTTTATTGTTCCCTTCCTAAACTCTGGGTGCCCACAATTTTCCACACGGGCAGTCTAGAGTTGGGTTTCTCAGATATTCAGGTTTAGTAGATTATTTGGAGCTAGTTCAGTTCTTGGAGTTCATGGACTGACGTTGCTTATCTTGGAGCATTCTATTGGAGACATTCTATCCGCTGCTGGAGTTATCATTTCTTCTTTCCGCTGTATCATTATTTATCTCTGATATTGTTGTATCATATTGATATCATTGTTGTATATCATTCTGGATATTGTATTCATTGGAGTTGTATATGATATCATTGTTTTCTTTCTTCTGCTGTGTTGTTATACTTAATTGTGTTATAAGATCCGGTGAACCAGATTCGGCGTTTGAATCTACGGCATTCGAGTACAAGTGAAGTACGGGTGCCGATTTTCGAAGGCCGATTTTAGGATCATCACAGAGGCCGTCACTTGTCTAGAGGCGACCCATAAAAAGGAACCTGATGAAGCAGTCCAGCGCAGTGGGGCCCTTGCCTTAGAAAAAGATTCTATCCAGAAAGAAAGGGACATGCTCGCCCTACAAGTCAGAGATTTGAAAGAGCTATTCTCTAAGGAGAAAGAAGAGAAAATAGCCGCTCAAGAAGAGTCCCAACGATATTGCAACGAAATTGTTGCTACACGGCTCTTAAAAGCAAAGCTCGATGATGAGCTTGCTAAGGTTGAGATAATGAAAGACGAAGCTCGTGAGGAGGGCAAGAGAAAAGCTTCTGAGGAGATCGACTCCCGCCTTGAAGCAGCTGCAGAGGCCGGTAGAGAAGAGGTCAAGTGTATGTTCGACCCATTGATCGTCGAATATAGCGCCCGCGTCCTCATGCACCGGGACTTGACTTTCTTGGGCGAGGGCTATCTTGAATCTCTAGCTGAGGCCTGGGAGACTTTAATAAAGATCAGAAAGATCGAGTCGGGCACCGAGGAAGTCGATGAGGAGGCTCTAGTGAAAGAATTTCTCAGGGGGAACGAGCCATCAGACTTGTCTGCAGCTATGGCTCTCTATGGTAATGGCTCTCCCCTATCAAAAGAGAAAGACGACAGAGCTGGTCCATCTGGAGTTGAGGCTGCAGCTCCTCCTTCCACTCAACCAGCCGGTCGACCAGCACTTGAACCATTTGAGCAGCATGCCGACTACGATCCGGAAGATCCCAGTCTCGGCGTTCATGTGCTATCCCCTATTCTAGAGGGTGAAACTCCACGCGCAGCTGATAGCCAGCCAGAAACCGGTATAAAACTCTTCTTCTAGAAGTTCAAAGATCTGTCGCTTTCTGTTAGCGGTTGTTGGTCCTAATGTTCGTTCTTTATGTTTTTATGCAGGCCGCTCTGATCCTGAACCAACTCCGAGGAGCGATGACGCCAAGGAGGAGGCAGGGAAAACAAGCGATGTCGCTCATGCGGGAGTAACTCCCGGCCCTGATGCTCAAGTGATCGGGGCGCTAGATGATGATAAGTTTGACACTTTATCTCCCGTTGAAGGGAGTGATGAAATCGAGATCACTGGCGCCTCAGAACATACTTCGAATATGAGCATGAAGGAGCGACTCGCAGAAGAGAAGAAAAAGAAGGTCGAGATCAAGGTCGAGCCCCAAATACTGGAACTTACCTACCCGCTGAATAGGCCTCTGAAAGTCATTGTCCCCAGCAAATCCAAACCGCTGGATGTTCCTTCTCCCACTCCTGACTCCGCTTCTTTGGCAAGCAAAAAATCTAAGAGGAAGCGTGAGGGAGAGGAGTCATCTGAGAAAACAAAGGAAGACAAGAAAAAGAAGCCGAAGAAATAGCCGCTATACTCGTTCAATGAGATTTTGCTTAGGTCCTGTAACTACTTTTACTTTTTCGTTTTCGTAGTTCATGTAGATAGATTTTTTGACCCCAAGTTTTGGAGGAGTAGTTGTGTAACCCCATTTTGGACTATTGAATAAAGTTTAGTTTCTTTGTCACTTGAACGATTCTTTTGCTTTTTTAGCTTTCTGTATAACTGTGGTCGAAACTCAAGTTCTTATGAGTTGCACAATTTCCCAATCCATTCTTACGTTGTTCGAACATTCTTTGGAGTGGCATATTTCTCGTTTCACATTTTTGGGTACTTAGAATTTTTTCTAATCCATGCTCCAGGGATTTAGCGTAATTCGGTCCGCATTCAGGAGACTCGGAGATTCGAATCGTCTATACTCTAGTCCGCACTCCGGGGACTTAGAGTACTCCGGTCCGCACTTAGGAGACTCGGAGATTTAAGTCGTTTATACTCTAGTCCGCGCTCCGGGGACTTAGAGTACTCCGGTCCGCACTCAGGGGACTCGGAGATTCAAGTCGTTTATACTCTAGCCCGCGCTCCGGGGACTTAGAGTACTCCGGTCCGCACTCAGGTGACTCGGAGATTCGAATCGTCTATACTCTAGCCCGCACTCCGGGGACTTAGAGTACTCCGGTCCGCACTCAGGGGACTCGAAGATTTAAGTCATTTATACTCTAGTCCGCGCTCCGGGGACTTAGAGTACTTCGGTCCGCACTCAGGGGACTCGGAGATTCAAGTTGTTTATACTCTAGCCCGCGCTACGGGGACTTAGAGTATTCCGATCCGCACTCAGCGGACTCGGAAATTCAAGTCGTTTATACTCTAGTACACGCTCCGGGGACTTAGAGTACTCCAGTCCGCACTCAGGGGACTCGGAGATTCAAATCGATTATGCGGGTTCGTATGTCAGGCAGAATACAACTTCAGTTGTTTATCACTAGACCATAAGGCTCAGGAACATCAATAATTCATAAAAAGACGGCTTCAAGCCTTTATTAATGAAACAAACTAAATTGTCTGATTACACGCTAAAAAGGAGACTAAGAATCAATGGAATAAAAACATACAGCAAATAAATGTACCTAAAACAGGAAAGAAATAGGCTAAATGTAATAACGTCGCAAATGTTCACTGTTCCACGCTCGGGGGAGTGTCACGCCATCAACGGTCGCTAGCTTGAAAGTTCCTTCTCCAAGCTTCCGTTCAATGACATATGGACCTTCCCAATTGGGATTCATACGTGATGGTACCGGGAAAACTCGTTTCAAAACGAGATCACCCACATTAAAGATCCTTGGGCAGACTTTGTCGTCGTAATCGGACAATTTAGTTTGTTTCGTAAACTGGATACGGACCGTGGAGGAAGTCGAGTGAACCACATGGTAGCGATCCTAGATAGAGTTATTGGAAAGAATCTACACTTGGTTGCATCATTTGCTCTAGCTGAATCCATCATCCATTCGTACCTCATGACATGCTGTCTGGGATCAGTCTTTCCTTCATATGCCGGGATAGTTGGCATACTAAACTTCCTGGGGTACGCTGCCTGTAGAACAATGTCTGTGAACGGAGTATGACTTCTTAACACTCCCCAATCATTGTTTGATAAGCCTTGATTCTCTTTCATCAATTGTCTGATCATGGCTGTCAGGTCTGGTATTTGTATGGAAGGTGGAAGGTTGGAGTTTGTTCTACGTGATTGATCAGGCTGATGCCTCCTCTGCTGGCGATCTGCCAAATGTGCATCTTGAGGTTCGACATCATTGGCATCTTGATGATCTGGGCCTCCAGCCTCCACCTGCACTCCAGCTCCTAAGTTTCCAGCTCCTGCTTGGTCACGGTCTCCAGCTGTTCGGACAGCAGCACCTGCCTGTGTAGTTTCAGTCTTACGGCGTCTACGCCGGGGAGGTTCATCGGACGAAGTTGAGCTGTCAGATGAAGAATAAGGAGAGGGAATGCCCCCAGCATTCTGATGCTGTTGTTGAGTGAGTTGTGCCATGAGGTTGGCGTTGGATTGCATCTGCTCTCCGAGTTGTCTCCTGCTTTCCCTGAGTTCTCTCATCAAGTCGTTGAACTCTATTCTGGTGACAACCGGCATTTGGTCCTGGGCGGTAGTCCCTGCACCTAGCATTGCTTGCTGATTGCTAGGCCCTGCTTGTTGTATGCTAGCAGTCTCGTGGGCGTCCGCATTATGAGAGGCTGATCTGGTACGTGGTCTTGCCATTGTAGAGTTATTGGTATGAACTCTGAGTAGAATCAACGGACGTCCTACGAATGAATCGGATCTTCTTTGGGGGATTTATTCAATCCAGTAGCTTCAAAGCAGATCTTTGAGGTATGAGAATTCAATTCTCAGTGAAAGCACCAAAGTGTTAGCACCAAAATTGGTCACTAACCTCGTTGAGAAAGATTGTGTAGAGAGATAAATGATGAAAGTAAATTTAAACAAATATCAATATGCTAAATTGAATGCAAAGATGAGAACACCAGATTTATAGTGGTTCGACGTAACTGCCTACGTCCACTTTGAGGTTAATCTTTATTGATTCACTTGATAATTGATTACAGATACAACCCGTTTGCCAACTACTTGAATACAATTGCTAAGTAGAAAGGATGAGTCTTTAAAGCGACAGAGTCTCCCCAGTGTTCTTGAAAAAAGGTCTATTTCACTGTGCCCCTGCCTCTCTATTTATAGACAAAGATGGGTTGGACTTCCCTGGCGGGCCTGGAAGCCGAATACCTTGGCCCAAATGGAGTGGTCACTGTATGCCTAACCGAACAAGCCGAACGGGCGAATGCCAAACCATCCTCTTCATGCCGAACGATGCGTTTGTTGTGTGGGAAGAGTAGGCCGAGTAACAATCGAAACCGGTCGTGCTAGGGAGAATGTCGAACCATCTTTGACTACCGAACGTCCTTGGTATGCCGAACGATACCTTGGCCGAGCGATGTCTCTGGCCGAACGATATCTTGACTGAACACGATGTCTTGACCGAACGAGGTCTCTGGCCGAACGAAGTCTTTGGCCGAACGAAGTCTTTGGCCGAGCGATGCCTTTGGCCAAACGAAGTCCTTGGCCGAACGATGCCTTTGGCCGAGCGCTCCTGGATGCCGACCGTTCCTGAATGACGGTTGCAAAGAGATGCCGAAAGATCCAGTTGGGCCGAACAGTGGGTATGCCGAGTACTAAGTTGCCTGGCCAAATCTCCAGGAAACGTTATTAATTATCAATTATTAATTATATTTATTAACTATGAAATATAATTAATAAATATTAACTATTACTTAATAATTATTAATAATTAACAATAATAAATTATTATGCATAAACTATTATTTATTTCTAATTAATTAACTATTATTTACTAATTTCTAGTTTATTAACTATAATTTACTGATTTACTTCTAGTTTATTAACTATTATATATTAATTATTACTTATTTTCTTCTTATTTATTAACTATTAATTATCATTATTAAGTATTTATTAACTATTAAATATAATTAATAAATATTAACTATAATTTACTAATTATTAATAATTAACAATTATGAATTATTATATATAAACTATTAATTATTTCTAGTTTATTAACTATTGTTTACTAATTTCTAGTTTATTAGCTATAATTTACTAACTTACTTCTAGTTTATAAACTATTATTTATTTCTCATTTATTAACGAAAATTTATTAATTTACTTCTAGTTTATTACCTATTATTTATTAATTATTACTTATTACTTCTTTATGATTTAATAATTATTAATTTATTAATTGTCATTGTTTATTAATGATTATTTAAAATTAATTATCAAATACTAAATATCAGCTCATAAATATTAAATTTTATTATTGGCTATTAATTATTAAATATTAGTCTTACTTAGTATATAATTATAAATAATTATTTAGTTAATGGTAATTATTAATTAATAATTATTAAATATTAATTATTAAATATTACTTATTAATTAAATATTAAATGTTAGACATTAATTACTAAATGTTGACTATTAATCATTAATTATTTAATATTAATTATTAGTTTTTTTATTAATTATTAACTGTAATTAATAAATATTAACCATAATTTACTAATTATTATAATTAACTATAATATTATAAATATAAAAATAATTATTGATTATTTATAATAACTAGTAATTATAAATTATTTATTGATAATCATTAATTATAATAAATTATAAATAATGACATATGTAAGCTGTTGTTTATGATTATTGATATGTGCATTTGCTCCGATTAAATAATTTGCAGTTACTTCGGTTCCTGAGAAGTCGATGCAAATAACATAATTTGCTTCGGTGCATTTGCATCGATTCCTTAGGAATCGATGCAAATAATACTATTTGCTTCGGTTATAAGGACAACCGATGCAAATAACACATTTGCTTCCGTGCATTTGCATCGGAACTAACACTATTTGCTAAGGTTGTAAGGGCAACCGATGCAAATGAGCGATGCAACGGGTATATTTTGTACGAGTGTACTCTTTAGTACACATCTTATAGAAATAATTTATCTCAACTTTACTCATTATTAATCGTGCTTTGTCCAACAAAGTTCGATTACTCCTTATCAATACATCATTATGTTATAGGTAGAAGTTACCTTTGAGATTGAATCTTTATTCATTTTAAGGTAAATTCGAAACTCTTTCTAATATACTCACATATTCGATCCAATCGAATCATTTTATTTTATTGCACGTTATTTTATTTACTTTTGTTTATTCTATGATCTTATCATAGACATACTACATGTGTATCAAATACACAGGTCGATGTTGGTGATAAATCGTCGACGAATATAACCAAGTACGTGGAACCGATTTGGTATTAATAGACTTACGATTGCATACATTTATATGTGTCAATCCGAAGGGTTCATCAACTCTTATGATGCTTCCACTAATTGGACGCGTAGCTCTTCAACTATTTGAGATATAAGTAACCAATGTCATATGATTCATAATCATATAATAAAAATTACTTCTCAAAACTACGACTTAGTATATAATTCCAAAATAGTTGTAAATAATTTTAGATATTTCTGTATTTTCAGTGCATCACTATGTTATGAAAACAAATACCACATTATAGTTTTATTTCATAACGAATATTCATAATATTCACATTGATGAAAATAAACAAGCCTTCCATAAAAAAACGTTTTCTAATTAATTAAGAATGCAAAAGGTCAAGCAATGAAAAGACTTGATTTTTGTTGTAATTATCCAGCACCATCATCATGATATTCTAAAGATATTCATAAAATTAATTATGCATGCTGTCAAAATTAATGTTTATAAATGTGGTTGAGTTATTCCTTTGAATTGATAGATATAATGCATGATTTTTGTTATTTGCTAGGTATACTACTTTGATTTGGTTTTCAAACACCAGTTATCACTATAGATAAAAAAATGCATTTGGAAATCTGATTTTCGTGTTAATTTTAATTTTTTCATATAATAGAGAATATAAAATGGGTGTTTGTGCTTACTTGCTCATCTTATAGTCCTTGTAGTTATGGGAGTTTTAGAATTATAAACGTATAGTGTAGTCTTATTCTTCCTTTTTTTTACTTATTGTCCAAGATTGCATCCACCCTAAGGGTGGATATGAAGTCGGAAGTCTTGAGAGAAGAATATGAAAAATAAACAAACTGATAGTATTTTTTCTATGAACCACAATTTTAAAATCATGAAGCATTCCAAAAGTGTAAAGACCCGCAAATCCGTCTTCCGAAAACCCGACACTGCTACGTCCACTGTAGCAATTGCCGAACAATCGGATGGCGGAAAACGCGAACTTTAATATTTAAAAGAAGAGGAGGAATAAAAGATAGAAGAAAAAGAGAAGAAAGAGAGAATAGAGAAGAACAACAACACGGAAGAACAACAGAACAGAAAACAATATCAGAATCTTACACATCGCAGTGGAATAACATATAATAGATAATCAATAGTCTTTTAAAACAAAGAACTATATCAGTTTATACATACATCAATCAGAGTCAATATACAACAGTGGACAGTTATATAAACTTGTCCTCATACAGAATACACAGCGGAATAAATACTATCAGATACAAATACTACGTCTCGCCATCCAGCTTATCTCCAAAGCTCCAGAATATCCAGACTATCCTGATAACATAACTCTAGGCTGCCCGTGTGGAAATTTGTGGGCACCCAGAGTTTAGAAGGGAACAATAAACTCCGAGTCAGTCATTGTGACTGGTGTGAGATCGTAAAACAGTTATTCTTTATAACAACAAAATAATTTTTAAAGTCAATTCGAAATGCTTTTGGAAAATGAAACTACCATAAGACCTCCCACCACACACACAATGCAAACGCAGACTTGGAGGAGATTTCTTCTTATGTTAGTCAAAAATGCTTACTACGCAAAAATCAAAACCCTTTTGATATTATTATTAGTGCATAGTGGAAAACATTTCGAAAGTATAATATAAATCTTAGCCAGCATAGGTACCATTATATTATGCCTGCTATAGCTGCCTCCTGAGGAGACAGGTTATACAATTGAAATCGTAAAGGCTCGTATTGTTTCTTTGGATTTCCAACAAATGGTCAGGCTAAGGAACTTCCTATCCACGATGGGTACGTCCCTGGAATAGACGACCCGAGAACCTAACCGGATCTCTGCCAACACAAGGCCGGGTTACCTCTGCAAAAATAGGTAACTACTGACACGCGTATGTCATCCCCCAATCGTAACCGATCTTCCCGAGGATCCCCGATTTCCAACAAACCACATAGATAATAATGCAGCAACCACATAGGTTAAGTATCTGGGCTCCATACCATGATACCACCTCTATCCAGAAGGAATGACATACACTAAGGGGCGCTACTCCCTAGAACCTTGCCGCATCCTTCCTGTTTCGACCATTTCCGGGGTGTGAGGCTCGACGAAGTCTCGTCCACAAAGCTACGCTTTCTCAAAAAGCCCTGCTTCGGGTCAAACAAAATGATCAACCTATGATCACAAAGATATAAGATCAAACAAATGATCATATCGCAAATGATCAAACACTGATCATTTCACAGCAACACTCAGTATGCCACGTTACCAAATTGGGATATATCGCTGATAAATTTCAACTACATAACCTCTGAGCTCGTACGTCTCAGAGAAGAGTGTTAAGCTAAGAGAATAAATTCTCCGCCACCAACAGAAATGTATTTGAAAGAAATCAGCTTTATATCTCAAATTGTAACGTCAGACACACAATCCATACAAGTCTGTTCCGGGATCGAACAGAACCGAAGGCACTTCTCACGAAGCCCTTGCACATCCGGATAATTTTCTAATCACGTCCAGACTTCCCGTCACTAAGGGTGATAAAACCTCTAAACCGGAGATCAGCCGATGTAGAGTAACTCGACGGTAATCCTTCCGTTTTCAAAAATATCCGGTCTTCAACACCGGCCTTCGAATGCAATTCATAACGACGTATCACGTATTCGGAATGGGTTATACGACCCCATGGTCCTTTCTCGGCTAACCCGAATAGTGAGCGATTATTCAAAAATAAGTGTGGCATTCAAATTCATCCAATTCACAACAGATACCTATCTAAAGGTAATTATTGATAGTCGGTTATTTAACTATCAATAAAGATGCGCAACATCATCAGATTCCAAATAATTTTCCAAATTATTTAATCTTCAAAAATATCTTTACGAGATATAAAATTTCCACACTTCAAAAATAAATCAATATTTATTTTTAAAAACGAATTCCCATTTCTTTTATAAATTCCATATTGAATTTATATTTTCGAATATCTACTGATATTCGATTTTCAATCGATTTCAATATTCATTTCCGATTTATCTTTACAAAGATAAATTCTAAAACGTTTCGTTTCATTTTGGAAAAGCATTTCCATTCTTATTAATAATAAGAAATTCACAAGTCTATTTATTTTCAACATTTGAAAATATTCGTTATACTTAAATCAAAATTAAGTATAATTTCATTCTTTAAGGAAATCACTTACTATGACAATATTTATTTGAGTCAAAACGAATGTTACGTAAAACATCGTTACGACGACTCAAAATCACTAGTATAGGGATTCGAAATTTAGATAGATATATAAATCCCAATACTAGACAAAAACATTTCCTTTCGGAAATCATTTACTATAACAACAGTGTTATAGTCCATCATTTCCTTTTTTCTCGAAAACGTCTATTTCAACAATGAATGTTGAAATCTATGATTTCGATAGTTCACACGTTTTAAAACATCTTTTAAAACAATTAACTTCATTTATAATATCGCTTTCCCAAACATAACTATTTTTTTTCCAATAATATATTCACTGTCCAAAATCGTGAATATATTTCAATAACTAAATTTCAATTTCTTCTACACATTTATTTCAAGAATTTATCCACTATCCAAAATCGTGGATAAAATTCCCTTAATAACCTTCTATATTCAATTTATCAAATTTGATTTATTTTCGAATTCATAAAACAACGTTTATAAATTCATCTTCATAATTCATAACAACTTTGATTTAATAAATCTCTTTTATTAACAAATTCGATCAATATTGCATTTAAAGGCAAAAATCCAATTTATAAGTTAATTTCTTATAAATCTCCTATTCGACAGTTTCATTCATTTTAACTTCACGATTTATACATCTATAAATTTCACTCTTTTTAACTTCACAATTTATACATCTATAAATTTCATTCTTTTTCCAAATTCGTTTCAATTTGCAATTAAATTTCAAATTGGACTTCCCACTTATTTCTTTTTAAATAAATTCCTTTTTAAAGAAAATAAATTTCTTTATCTCTTTCAATCTATTTAAAAATCCAAATTTAAATTAAATTCTTCAATTTATAATCACTGTTTTATGAAATCCATTTATTTAGCATTTTCACTTTATTCTGGAATTTATTCAATAAGATTATAAAAATCAGCTTTTATACTTTTAAATTCTTTTCTTCGAATTTATTTAATTTCTAAAAATTTATTTACTTAAAAATTTATATTTTGATTTCAAAAATCCAATTTCATTTATTTTTGGAATCCAATGATATCAAACATCCATTCAGTTAAATTTTAGCTTCAAACAATTTCCAGATATCAATATGATTAATAACATCAATATAATCATTCACAGATTCATATCACAGTATAAATAAATTCAATCAATGTGAGGGGTCCAGTTGGATCCCTCCAACCTGTTTCCCTGCATCCAAAGATGTTAGCACAATACCAATTCCGCTCCAGTACGGAATTATCGTGGTATATGGGTTTTATAAAAATCCGCTTACTAACGGCGCAATAGGGTCTCATCCGCTATACGAGGCGGGAAATCAATCAATCCAATATATACATATGCCAATATGTATATATTGCTATATATATAGATATATCCTATCATATCTAATATCACATCCAAATAACAATCAAATAGCAATCAATAACTGCAAACATCAATTTTGAGTGAGAAAAATCTCACCTTAGCTTTTAATTTGCCATCCATTTCCATTCCAGTTTGTTTTCTCCAATTTTAACCTTCTATAAATAATTTATACACTTTATTAATATTTAAATTAATCGATCAATTAATTCTTAATACATTGGTCTTAACTATTAAATTTAGGAATAAATAAATTTAATTAACCAAAAATTATATCTAGACCACTATTCTTAAACCATTTCCAAAATCTTATAAGTATGGTTTTTTTTTAAACTATTAAAAATATATCATTAATCCATTATTTTTTTTAAAATAAACTAGTAGATTGAAATATTCATATGTGTATTTTCTCGAACTGGCTATATATATTTTTAGTCATTGTATATCTATTTATTTATTTTTATTGTGACTATATATATACATATATACTTATAAAAATAAACTATATTAAAAAATCTAATTTCTGTAAATTCCTCAACATTTAAAAATCCTTATTCTATATTTTATTTTTCCTCTTTTCACAAATAACCCAAATCAGAGGAAAAAGAATACCTCACTGACACGCTATGAACCCATGCCACCATCGCGACCTCCTTCCCCTTCCAGAGTTGCTGCCACCGAGTTCCCTGTCGCCTAGCCCTCAAGCAGACATTGCCGAATGCGAATCTCCATCATCGGCTTGCCTTCAGAACTTCCCTCATCGATCCCGTGTGAACCCTCCCAGAACGAATCCACGCGAACAAATGATCTAACCCACATCGCGATCCACCCAGTTTCGATTCGCCTCCGCCATCCCCATCGATTTGTCGCCTTTGCTTCGAGTCTCCCATGGCGACGATGTCACGCTGCCCTAGTCGCAAGCTCCACCGTGAACGCCTCCAGTTCCACACGCGACGCTTTCCTTTCAAGCTCGATCGAACGAATTGGGCTCGACTTCCTTCTCGTATCAATACCTTTCGATTTGAATTGGAAAATTAAGAAATGGGGGCTCGAGCTGGAAACGAAAGAGAAACTGAGAGGGGAAATAGCCATTTGATTTCTGAATCGAAGACCTTTTCAATTTGAAAAAAAATAAGAGGCATGCGATTTTTTTCATTTGTATCGAGCTGAAGATAAGGGGAAAGTTCAGTGTGGTCTCGATTTCGAATGAAGGGAAGAGGACGTATTTGAAAAGGAAAGGGGATGGTGGCGTGATGGGTTGCACGATAAATTCTCGTGAATCTTCGGCGTGAATTAAGGGAGAACGTGTGAATATATATGTATATAAATAAGATTTTTAAATTTGAATTTTCGATTTATTTCCAACGCGTTTACCTACCGTACGGTCACATATCAACTCTGAATGCTACGAAATTTGAAATCCGACAATAATTCAATATTCCGGATCCAATGAAACTGGTTTCGTCGAATTCCGAGACTGTGCCCCGGAACGCTGTATTTTAAATATCGACTGAACGATAAATTTTCAAAACTGAACGAAACGCTTTGAAATACAATTCTGAAGTTTCTATTATCTTCAGTACTATCAATACGAATTTTAAAAGCTTTCAAAATATTTTTCTTCAGCTTAAAATTGAAGATTTAAATTTTTATTCAATTCAATAGATTAAATTTTATAATTTAATCGCCAAATTCAAAGTTAAATTGGGGATTCAAATTAAATCATCATTCAAATATTTAAAATTAATTAAATATTTCCAATTTAATTCGTTCAAAATTCAGGGTCGTTACAGACTTCCCCCCTTAAAAGAATTTCGTCCTCGAAATTACAAGTTAGAAAGAAAGGTCCTTAACTCGTCTACTATTTTTCAACCTCTAATAGTTTCATCAAATTATCAAAACAAATCTTTCTATTAAAGATTCGTTATTATTTCAACTAACATTTCAACTTCAACTCTAAGTTTCAAACAATCATTGTTTTACTAACAATTCAAATTTAAATTCAAATTCAAATTTTAACCTTTCAAAATTTCTCAAAAATTTTCTAACGCCCTAAATTCCCGAAAAATTTCGCCAGCGTCTCCTTTGCGCGGCTAATACGGCACTACTACAAAACGTCCCTACGGACTCTCAGATTTCAAAAAGAAAAAGAAAAAGCCAAGCGGCTAGAGAGAAATCATCAAAAACTCATATTAAAACTCAAATACATACCTTTTTCGAGCAATTCAAATTTATCTTCGAAATCAAATCCCAATTCCTTTACACCTGTATATCTACTAGCCATTATATCTAGTTACAGCATTCAAACTATTTTGCAAATTCTATTACAAAATTTCAAATATAAACTGCTTACACATTTTTAACTTACTATTGAAGTTACATATCTATTCTCATTCAATTTTACATTTCAATTCTCATTCGAATTCAATTCACAATTCCAATCTAATTTGGATTTAGTTTACTTCTGGATATTGAATTTTATCAATTAACTTTAGTTCACTTCAATCTAATCTCAAGACTTCATTTAATTTCACACAATTCAACTTCATTTTCAATATTCAGTTTTAATTCCAGTTTTATTCTTTTGCTCATTTCCAAAATTTATTTTCAGTTTGCTATTTTGGTTTATAACCACTCACATTTAACTGGATTTCCAATTCGAATTCAATTTATCTTTCTTTTACAATTATTGAATTTAATTCGTTCCAAACCTTATTCATTTGGTTAATATTCAATTAGCTTCAGTTACTAATTTTAGTTTAATAGTTCACTTCGTTTTCCACAAATCAAATTCAACTGCAGTTTTATTTACTTACAAATTCAAAATGAATTTTAACATTCAATCTCACTTTCATTTAATTGATTCACTTGCACTTACTTTGATTCAACTTAAAATTCCTTAAGTTAAATTTATTCAATCTAAATTCACAACAAACTGTATAAGTTATCAACTCATTTATTATTCTCATCAATATTTTTATATAACATTTTAGAGTCTTTTCAACCTTTTCAAAAACCATTTTTGAAAACAATTCAAATCATCCTTTGAATTTCCAAAACAAAACCCAAATTTTCCAAACACTTCCATTTAAAACAATTTGGCAGCAATTCCTCTTTTGGAAACCCGAAAATGAACACCGGTGATGTCGCGATCATCATCGGAGTTATTTTCCAGCGACCGAAAAGAGTTTAGAGCTTTTCATTCCTTCAAAACATGTTTCAAACCTTCGAAATCCATTTTCAAATCAAAAATGATTTAAACTTTCCAAATCTCCAAAATTTTCAAATTCTTTTCAAAACCTTTCCAAAAACTTCTCTGGAATTCCGTTTCAAATTACAATTCACATTTATAATTTACATTCTCAAATTTCATTTATATGTGAATTTATTTCTTAACTTTGGATTTACGATTCAATTTCTTATTCAATTTCAATGATAATAGATTAATATTATCACTTCTAACATCCATGCAACCATATACTATAATAATTCATAGAAAAACATTTCTTTTCTATACAAAAATAGTTTTGGGTAAAATTATTTCATTCACCCTATTTAAAACAATACTGTGCCGTCTTTCCTCGTTTAAGTGTTTGGAAATCCCTATCGATAATATGGCGTCCCACATACCGATCAAAATTCACAAACATCTCAACGGATAAGCAAACACAATATAAAACATTTTATATTCACTAACAAATACGCACTCGTATCTATTATTACACTCAACTCATTCTAGAGTACTGCTGACTCTATCTCTAATGAGTAACACCCAACAGAGCAGGGTTGTCGCTTAACCATATGCTCTGATACCAACTGTAAAGACCCGCAAATCCGTCTTCCGAAAACCCGACACTGCTATGTCCACTGTAGCAATTGCCGAATAATCGGATGGCGGAAAACGCGAACTTTAATATTTAAAAGAAGAGGAGGAAGAAAAGATAGAAGAAAAAGAGAAGAAAGAGAGAATAGAGAAGAACAACAACACGGAAGAACAACAGAACATAAAACAATATCAGAATCTTACACATCGCAGCGGAATAACATATAATAGATAATCAATAGTCTTTTAAAACAAAGAACTATATCAGTTTATACATACATCAATCAGAGTCAATATACAACAGTGGACAGTTATATAAACTTGTCCTCATACAGAATACACAGCGGAATAAATACTATCAGATACAAATACTACGTCTCGCCATCCAGCTTATCTCCAAAGCTCCAGAATATCCAGACTATCCTGATAACATAACTCTAGGCTGCCCGTGTGGAAATTTGTGGGCACCCAGAGTTTAGAAGGGAACAATAAACTCCGAGTCAGTCATGGTGACTGGTGTGAGATCGTAAAACAGTTATTCTTTATAACAACAAAATAATTTTTAAAGTCAATTCGAAATGCTTTTGGAAAATGAAACTACCATAAGACCTCCCACCACACACACAATGCAAACGCAGACTTGGAGGAGATTTCTTCTTATGTTAGTCAAAAATGCTTACTACGCAAAAATCAAAACCCTTTTGATATTATTATTAGTGCATAGTGGAAAACATTTCGAAAGTATAATATAAATCTTAGCCAGCATAGGTACCATTATATTATGCCTGCTATAGCTGCCTCCTGAGGAGACAGGTTATACAATTGAAATCGTAAAGGCTCGTATTGTTTCTTTGGATTTCCAACAAATGGTCAGGCTAAGGAACTTCCTATCCATGATGGGTACGTCCCTGGAATAGACGACCCGAGAACCTAACCGGATCTCTGCCAACACAAGGCCGGGTTACCTCTGCAAAAATAGGTAACTACTGACACGCGTATGTCATCCCCCGATCGTAACCGATCTTCCCGAGGATCCCCGATTTCCAACAAACCACATAGATAATAATGTAGCAACCACATAGGTTAAGTATCTGGGCTCCATACCATGATACCACCTCTATCCAGAAGGAATGACATACACTAAGGGGCGCTACTCCCTAGAACCTTGCCGCATCCTTCCTGTTTCGACCATTTCCGGGGTGTGAGGCTCGACGAAGTCTCGTCCACAAAGCTACGCTTTCTCAAAAAGCCCTGCTTCGGGTCAAACAAAATGATCAACCTATGATCACAAAGATATAAGATCAAACAAATGATCATATCGCAAAGGATCAAACACTGATCATTTCACAGCAACACTCAGTATGCCACGTTACCAAATTGGGATATATCGCTGATAAATTTCAACTACATAACCTCTGAGCTCGTACGTCTCAGAGAAGGGTGTTAAGCTAAGAGAATAAATTCTCCGCCACCAACAGAAATGTATTTGAAAGAAATCAGCTTTATATCTCAAATTGTAACGTCAGACACACAATCCATACAAGTCTGTTCCGTGATCGAACAGAACCGAAGGCACTTCTCATGAAGCCCTTGCACATCCGGATAATTTTCTAATCACGTCCGGACTTCCCGTCACTAAGGGTGATAAAACCTCTAAACCGGAGATCAGCCGATGTAGAGTAACTCGACGGTAATCCTTCCGTTTTCAAAAATATCCGGTCTTCAACACCGGCCTTCGAATGCAATTCATAACGACGTATCACGTATTCGGAATGGGTTATACGACCCCATGGTCCTTTCTCGGCTAACCCGAATAGTGAGCGATTATTCAAAAATAAGTGTGGCATTCAAATTCATCCAATTCACAACAGATACCTATCTAAAGGTAATTATTGATAGTCGGTTATTTAACTATCAATAAAGATGCGCAACATCATCAGATTCCAAATAATTTTCCAAATTATTTAATCTTCAAAAATATCTTTACGAGATATAAAATTTCCACACTTCAAAAATAAATCAATATTTATTTTTAAAAACGAATTCCCATTTCTTTTATAAATTCCATATTGAATTTATATTTTCGAATATCTACTGATATTCGATTTTCAATCGATTTCAATATTCATTTCCGATTTATCTTTACAAAGATAAATTCTAAAACGTTTCGTTTCATTTTGGAAAAGCATTTCCATTCTTATTAATAATAAGAAATTCACAAGTCTATATATTTTCAACATTTGAAAATATTCGTTATACTTAAATCAAAATTAAGTATAATTTCATTCTTTAAGGAAATCACTTACTATGACAATATTTATTTGAGTCAAAACGAATGTTACGTAAAACATCGTTACGACGACTCAAAATCACTAGTATAGGGATTCGAAATTTAGATAGATATATAAATCCCAATACTAGACAAAAACATTTCCTTTCGGAAATCATTTACTATAACAACAGTGTTATAGTCCATCATTTCCTTTTTTCTCGAAAACGTCTATTTCAACAATGAATGTTGAAATCTATGATTTCGATAGTTCACACGTTTTAAAACATCTTTTAAAACAATTAACTTCATTTATAATATCGCTTTCCCAAACATAACTATTTTTTTTCCAATAATATATTCACTGTCCAAAATCGTGAATATATTTCAATAACTAAATTTCAATTTCTTCTACACATTTATTTCAAGAATTTATCCACTATCCAAAATTGTGGATAAAATTCCCTTAATAACCTTCTATATTCAATTTATCAAATTTGATTTATTTTCGAATTCATAAAACAACGTTTATAAATTCATCTTCATAATTCATAACAACTTTGATTTAATAAATCTCTTTTATTAACAAATTCGATCAATATTCCATTTAAAGGCAAAAATCCAATTTATAAGTTAATTTCTTATAAATCTCCTATTCGACAGTTTCATTCATTTTAACTTCACGATTTATACATCTATAAATTTCACTCTTTTTAACTTCACAATTTATACATCTATAAATTTCATTCTTTTTCCAAATTCGTTTCAATTTGCAATTAAATTTCAAATTGGACTTCCCACTTATTTCTTTTTAAATAAATTCCTTTTTAAAGAAAATAAATTTCTTTATCTCTTTCAATCTATTTAAAAATCCAAATTTAAATTAAATTCTTCAATTTATAATCACTGTTTTATGAAATCCATTTATTTAGCATTTTCACTTTATTCTGGAATTTATTCAATAAGATTATAAAAATCAGCTTTTATACTTTTAAATTCTTTTCTTCGAATTTATTCAATTTCTAAAAATTTATTTACTTAAAAATTTATATTTTGATTTCAAAAATCCAATTTCATTTATTTTTGGAATCCAATGATATCAAACATCCATTCAGCTAAATTTTAGCTTCAAACAATTTCCAGATATCAATATGATTAATAACATCAATATAATCATTCACAGATTCATATCACAGTATAAATAAATTCAATCAATGTGAGGGGTCCAGTTGGATCCCTCCAACCTGTTTCCCTACATCCAAAGATGTTAGCACAATACCAATTCCGCTCCGGTACGGAATTATCGCGGTATATGGGTTTTATAAAAATCCACTTACTAACGGCGCAATAGGGTCTCATCCGCTATACGAGGCGGGAAATCAATCAATCCAATATATACATATGCCAATATGTATATATTGCTATATATATAGATATATCCTATCATATCTAATATCACATCCAAATAACAATCAAATAGCAATCAATAACTGCAAACATCAATTTTGAGTGAGAAAAATCTCACCTTAGCTTTTAATTTGCCATCCATTTCCATTCCAGTTTGTTTTCTCCAATTTTAACCTTGTATAAATAATTTATACACTTTATTAATATTTAAATTAATCGATCAATTAATTCTTAATACATTGGTCTTAACTATTAAATTTAGGAATAAATAAATTTAATTAACCAAAAATTATATCTAGACCACTATTCTTAAACAATTTCCAAAATCTTATAAGTATGGTTTTTTTTAAACTATTAAAAATATATCATTAATCCATTATTTTTTTAAAAATAAACTAGTAGATTGAAATATTCATATGTGTATTTTCTCGAACTGGCTATATATATTTTTAGTCATTGTATATCTATTTATTTATTTTTATTGTGACTATATATATACATATATACTTATAAAAATAAACTATATTAAAAAATCTAATTTCTGTAAATTCCTCAACATTTAAAAATCCTTATTCTATATTTTATTTTTCCTCTTTTCACAAATAACCCAAATCAGAGGAAAAAGAATACCTCACTGACACGCTATGAACCCAGGCCACCATCGCGACCTCCTTCCCCTTCCAGAGTTGCTGCCACCGAGTTCCCTGTCGCCTAGCCCTCAAGCAGACATTGCCGAATGCGAATCTCCATCATCGGCTTGCCTTCAGAACTTCCCTCATCGATCCCGTGTGAACCCTCCCAGAACGAATCCACGCGAACAAATGATCTAACCCACATCGCGATCCACCCAGTTTCGATTCGCCTCCGCCATCCCCATCGATTTGTCGCCTTTGCTTCGAGTCTCCCATGGCGACGATGTCACGCTGCCCTAGTCGCAAGCTCCACCGTGAACGCCTCCAGTTCCACACGCGACGCTTTCCTTTCAAGCTCGATCGAACGAATTGGGCTCGACTTCCTTCTCGTATCAATACCTTTCGATTTGAATTGGAAAATTAAGAAATGGGGGCTCGAGCTGGAAACAAAAGAGAAACTGAGAGGGGAAATAGCCATTTGATTTCTGAATCGAAGACCTTTTCAATTTGAAAAAAAATAAGAGGCACGCGATTTTTTTCATTTGTATCGAGCTGAAGATAAGGGGAAAGTTCAGTGTGGTCTCGATTTTGAATGAAGGGAAGAGGACGTATTTGAAAAGGAAAGGGGATGGTGGCGTGATGGGTTGCACGATAAATTCTCGTGAATCTTCGGCGTGAATTAAGGGAGAACGTGTGAATATATATGTATATAAATAAGATTTTTAAATTTGAATTTTCAATTTATTTCCAACGCGTTTACCTACCGTACGGTCACATATCAACTCTGAATGCTATGAAATTTGAAATACGACAATAATTCAATATTCCGGATCCAATGAAACTGGTTTCGTCGAATTCCGAGACTGTGCCCCGGAACGCTGTATTTTAAATATCGACTGAACGATAAATTTTCAAAACTGAACGAAACGCTTTGAAATACAATTCTGAAGTTTCTATTATCTTCAGTACTATCAATACGAATTTTAAAAGCTTTCAAAATATTTTTCTTCAGCTTAAAATTGAAGATTTAAATTTTTATTCAATTCAATAGATTAAATTTTATAATTTAATCGCCAAATTCAAAGTTAAATTGGGGTTCAAATTAAATCATCGTTCAAATATTTAAAATTAATTAAATATTTCCAATTTAATTCGATCAAAATTCAGGGTCGTTACAAAAAGTTTCCTAATGGATACATGGGATTTATTACTCCACACTAGCCGTAAAGTTTGTGTCGATGGAGTTGCATTTTATCACGTACGGGATTTTTCGACTTTCGAAAATTCGACATCGATACTCACTTTATCGACTACCGAGCAATCGAGTGCCGGGAACTCCAATAGTGAGGGTTTTAAGAAGAAGAAAAAGTAGAAGAAGAGGAAGATAGAAGAAAAAGAGAAGAAAGAAAGAAGAAGAACAACAGAACAACAACAGAAACAGAAAACAATATCAGAATCTCACATATCGCAGCGGAACAATATATAATAGATAACACTAGTCTTTTAAAACAAAGAACTATATATCAGTTTATACATGCATCAATCAGAGTCATATACAACAATGGACAGTTATATACTCGTCCTCATACAGAATACACAGCGGAATAATACAAAAATATAGGTGATACGTTTCGCCATCCAGCTTGTTTCCAAAGCTCCAGAATATCCAGAATATCCTGATAACATAACTCTAGGCTGCCCGTGTGGAAATTGGTGGGCACCCAGAGTTTAGAAGGGAACAATAAACTCCGAGTCAGTCATGGTGACTGGTGTGAGATCGTAAAACAGTTATTCTTTATAACAACAAAATAATTTTTAAAGTCAATTCGCAATGCTTTTGGAAAATGAAACTACCATAAGACCTCCCGCCACACACACAATGCAAACGCAGACTTGGAGGAGATTTCTTCTTATGATAGTCAAAGATGCTTACTACGCAAAAATCAAATTCTTTTTGATATTATTATTAGTGCATAGTGTGTAAAAACATTTCGAAAGTAGAATATAAATCTTAGCCAGCATAGGTACCATTATAGTATGCTTGCTATAGCTGCCATATTAGATGGCAGGTTCTACAACTAAAACCGTACAAGTCACGTATTGTTTCTTTGGATTTCCAACAAATGGTCAGGCTAAGGAACTTCCTTTTCCACGATGGGTACGTCCCTGGAATAGACGACCCGAGAACCTAACCGGATCTCTGCCAACACAAGGCCGGGTTACCTCTACAAAAATAGGTAACTACTGACACGCGTATGTCATCCCTCGATCGTCACCGATCTTACCGAGGATCCCCGATTCGCAACAACCACAAAGTAATAAATTTGCAGCAACCACAGAGGTTAAGTATCTGGGCTCCATACCATGATACCACCTTTATCCAGAAGGAATGACATACACTAAGGGGCGCTACTCCCTAGAACCTTGCTGCATTCTTCCTGTTTCGACCATTTCCGGGGTGTGAGGCTCGATGAAGTCTCGTCCACAAAGCTACGCTTTCTCAAAAAGCCCTGCTTCGGGTCAAATAAAATGATCAACCTATGATCACAAAGATATAAGATCAAACAAATGATCATATCACAAATGATCAAACACTGATCATTTCACAGCAACACTCAGTATGCCACGTTACCAAATTGGGATATATCGCTGATAAATTTCAACTACATAACCTCTGAGCTCGTACGTCTCAGAGAAGGGTGTTAAGCTAAGAGAATAAATTCTCCGCCGCCAACAGAAATGTATTTGAAAGAAATCAGCTTTATATCTCAAATTGTAACGTCAGACACACAATCCATACAAGTCTGTTCCGGGATCGAACAGAACCGAAGGCACTTCTCACGAAGCCCTTGCACATCCGGATAATTTTTAATCACGTCAGGACTTCCCGTCACTAAGGGTGATAAAACCTCTAAACCGGAGATCAGCCGATGTAGAGTAACTCGACGGTAATACTTCCGTTTTCAAAAATATCCGGTCTTCAACACCGGTCTTCAAATGCAATTCATAATGACGTATCACATATTCGGAATGGGTTATACGACCCCATGGTCCTTTCCCGGCTAACCCGAATAGTGAGCGATTATTCAAAAATAAGTGTGGCATTCAAATTCATCCAATTCACAACAAATACCTATCTAAAGGTAATTATTGATAGTCGGTTATTTAACTATCAATAAAGATGCGCAACACCATCAGATTCCAAATAATTTTCCCAAATTATTTATCTTCAAAAATATCTTTACCAGATATAAAATTTCCACACTTCAAAATATAAATCAACGTTTATTTTTAAACAACTTCCCTTTCTTTTATAAATTCCATAGTGAATTTATATTTCAAAATATCTACTGATATTCAATTTTCAAATCGTTTTCAATATTCATTTTCAATTTATCTTTAAGAAGATAAAATCTCAAAAACGTTTCATTTCATTTTGGAAAAGTATTTCCATACTTATTCAATAATAAGTATTTCGCAAATCTATTTATTTTCAACATTTGAAAATATTCAATATACTTAAATCAATATTAAGTATATATTCATTCTTTAAGGAAATCATTAATTTTAACATCAATTTGAGTCAAAACGAA